>CM029771.1:17288975-17997879 GCA_017562165.1 Ectropis grisescens | reverse complement strand
AGGCAAACAAATAAACCTCTTTGTCTCTGGTGGTCGAACTCAATATTACCCACTTGTACCTTGTACTGTACTTTAGATCGGTAAGGTAGGTACACTCAGACAAATTGTCTAAGTAGGTACCTACACAAATACACAATATTAAGTGATGAGACGTAAGGAGCCTGATTGTCAGCAATACGTTTTTATGTAATTTTAAGTGTTTAGTACAAGCTTTCTATTCAATGGGTAGGTTACCTATGAATAAAACTAGAAATTAGAAAAACATCGCAGAGTTCATTCTTACCACTTAACCATAAAAACTATTCATATGTATGAGTTTTGATGGATGCTACTTATGGACTAAAGTAGAGGACGACCAAAGTGTGGATGGTGTGAATGAGGACATGAATAGAAAAAGTTAACTCAAATTTTGCCAGACACCTGTACCACATAAAATGTGGGATAATGGTAGAAAACTATGGTAGAGGTAACTTTCAACGTCAAAAGATGTGGCATTCTAGAGACTTTGAGAGCTCCTAAATGAATGGATTTATCTACCGCCAACTGGAATGGTCTCGGGATTTATATTGCCTTTTATTTCCGCTTGTTTGCAATAGCAAAGCAGGTAATACGATCGATCGGCAGGTCTACCGCCTAACTCTCCTCCTTTCTGCTTTCGCTGAAAAGCAGACAACTACAACTGCTTTCAGTTCCCACTGCATACGAAAAGCAGATGTAGATCTGCTTTCATCTGCAAAAGCAGAAAGCCGAAAGTAGGGGAGTTAGGCAGTAGACCTGCGGGTGGATTGGTTTTAAGAGTTTCTCTTAATTGACAGCTGATTCGATCGAGCAGTTTCTTAGCTATAATAAGCATAAGGGATAAACGTCGTTTCATTTCGTTCGCTCTTGTCTTACTAGTCTTCTTACGTCTGCTTACGTCTACAGGCCTCTACCGTCAATAGACTCTTGTCCACTTGTTTTTTGTTTTTAGTCTTATAGTCCAAGATCCCAGAGCCGCCAGACGTCACGTAATTTTCTGATGGATGAAATGTGGATGATTGAGTAGAGTTAGTACCTAGGTACGTTTTTACCTACGGGGAATTTCGGATATGGGCAGCGGAACCCAAGAGGGCAACGTCTAGCGGATTTCTTGGAAAGGGAGAGCCTCTTTATGATGAACTCCTTTTTCAGGAAACAGCCACAAAGAAAATGGACCTGGATTAGCCCAGACGGTTCCACAAAAAATGAGATCGACTTCATTATGACGACTAAACGGAAAATATTCAGCGATGTCCCTGTGATCAGCAGGGTTAAGACCGGCAGCGATCACCGTATTGTAAGAGGCACGCTGAATCTAAACATTCAAGCTAGAAAGATCACGTCTAATAAAGTTCACGCTCCGACCAAATTATGCTCAGATCGAAGATCCCGATAACTTTCAACCCGAACTTCAAAATGGCTTCGAATCCTTAGATGAGTGCGTAACGGTGGACGAAATAAACGACAGGCTAGTGGAAACTGTTCATGCTGTTGGCAGAAAGTTCTATAAGAGCCGATGCCAAAATAGAACTCAAAAGCTCTCCGATCAAACTCTAAATCTCATGGCGGTCAGACGAGATATGCGGTTACAGTCTTCGGTTGACATGACGGTATACAGACGGCTCAATAGACAGATCTCTACTTGTGTACGACGCGACATACGCTGCCTCAATACTTCGAGGATTGAAGAGGCGATCAAGCAAAACAAAGGGTCGAAAGTGTTCGCAAGAAATCTGTCTCTTGGGCAAAGTCAGCTGACCAAACTGAAGACCGATAGTGGTAACATTGTCTCGTCGAAGCCTGAGATTTTGGAGGAGATTGAGAGGTTCTATGAACAGTTATACACCTCTACGCAAGCACAACCTGTCGTTAGCATGGCAAAAGACCCCATAGCTAAGCTGACCCGACACTTTACCCAAGATATCCCAGAAGTCAGCCTGTATGAGATTAGGATGGCCTTCAAACAACTTAAAAACAACAAGGCACCTGGCGACGATGGAATTACGAATGAGCTTGAGAGCGGGTGGAAAACCGGTACTTAAAGTCCTCCAGAAGCTGTTCGTTCGTAGTACGCCAAAAGCGTGGAACAGAAGTGTGGTGGTTTTCTTCTTCAAAAAGGTGACAACACCTTGTTGAAGAACTACAGACCCATCCCACTTTTGAGCCACGTTTATAAGTTGTTTTCGAGGGTAATCACGAATCATCTCGCACGCAGGTTTGACGACTTCCAGCCACCCGAACAAGCCGGTTTCCGAAAAAAGAAAAGTTTATAGTACCGTAGACCACATACAGGAGTATAATCGGCCACTATGTATAGCGTATGTGGACTATGAGAAAGCCTTCGATTCCATCGAGACCTGGGCAGTGCTTCAGTCTCTCCAGCGATGCCGCATCGACTATCGCTATATCGAAGTGTTGAAGTGTATTTACAGCAAAGCCACAATGTCTGTCCGATTACAGGACCAGTGCACAAAACATATCCAGCTACAGAAAGGCGTGAGACAGGGAGATGTTATATCTCGACTGTTCACTGCCGCGCTGGAAGATGTTTTCAAGCTACTGGACTGGAACGGATATGACATCAATGTCAACGGCGAATGCATCACTCACCTTCGGTTTGCCGACGACATATTCATTGTGGCGGAGTCGCTGGAGGACCTCGGTGCTATGCTCAGGGACCTCAGAAGGTATCCCAACAGGTAGGTTTGAGGATGAATATGGACAAGACGAAGGTCATGTCAAATGTTCATGTCTCACATGTACCGGTTATTGTTGGGAATACCACTCGAAGTTGTTGACGAATACGTCTACCTGGGTCAAAAGATCCAATTAGGTAGATCCAACTGCGACAAAGAGGTCCAGCGAAGGATCCAACTCGGATGGGCAGCGTTCGGGAAACTTCGGCACATCTTTGAGTCCAAAATACCCCAATGCCCAAAGACGAAAGTCTTTAACCAGTGCGTGTTGCCAGTGATGTCTTATGGAACTGAGACGTGGTCCTTCACTGTGGGCCTCATAACGAAGCTTAAACTCACACAGCGAGCTAAGGAGAGCTAAGCTCAGAGTCTCTTTGCGCGACAGAATCCGTAATGAGGATATTCGCAAAAGAACGAAAGTGGCCGACATAGCTCAAAGAGTAAGCAAGCTGAAGTGGCAATGGGCAGGCCACATCGCTCGCAGAACTGACAACCGATGGGGAAGAAAGGTTCTCGAGTGGCGACCACGAACCGGAAGACGCTGTGTTGGACGGCCTCCCACTAGATGGACAGATGACCTCACAAAGGTCGCTGGAAATTGCTGGTTGCAGGTTGCGCAGGACCGTTCGTTGTGGAAATCTAGGGGGGAGGCCTATGTTCAGCAGTGGACGCCTTGCGGCTGATGATGATGATGATGAGTACCTACGTACTAAGAACACATGCTTACCCGCTAACTTGTCTAGACGGCCAATTTTGAGATATGGGGTCCAGAAGATACATTACTTACTTTACGTATTTTCTGATAACTGATTTTCACGTATGTTATAGGCAATAAATATCTTATAAAATAAGGCCCCAATATTCTATTTATAATAAGTATGTATTTAAAACTATATAAGTA
The DNA here is from genome assembly GCA_017562165.1 of Ectropis grisescens. Classification (NCBI taxonomy): domain Eukaryota; kingdom Metazoa; phylum Arthropoda; class Insecta; order Lepidoptera; family Geometridae; genus Ectropis; species Ectropis grisescens. The sequence goes on along the minus strand of CM029771.1, from coordinate 17,994,264 downwards.
TTATATCAGCTATCTGGCTGCCATCACACAAGCTTTGCTTAGTTTGGGGTCAGATGATGTTGTGTGTGAATTGTCCACCAATATTTATTTTTATTAATACTTCCAGACACTTTACATCGGCCGTTTTGCTTAAAAGACGCTTTAAAACTCTATTATTTTGGGAGTAGTACGCTAACGAAAGTAGATTTTTTTGCAAACTTTTTACATGACTACACTGAAGTGTTTTCCTACCATCGTGTATTTACCCTACGAATTGGGATATTTTAAACTTAGGGAAGTACTTAGGGACACTTGTTTCCAAAAAGGCATTTTTAAAACAAACTGGTTTAAACATTGTATGAAATAAGTTTTAAAAATTCGTATTCGTACGTGTTCGCGATTATTTCAAGAGCAACACGAAGCCTTAAAAACTGTCTAACAGCGAATGTGTTAAGTTGGCCTTATAAATAGATTCATTAATTACTTACGCTATTTAATACAGAAAAGCTTGTGCAATTTTATTTTTAAGAAATTAATTTTTGGCGATTATCGGAAAGTTTTGATAGAATCAGTGTATGGTATCCCTATCTCTGACGCAAGAAAATGGCGTGATTTTAATGTTTCGTAGTACCTGGCTTAGGTTTATTTTTGGCCAGATTTTCAGTTTAGGGATGCCATGCTGATATATTTTAAATTTGCCGCGCTTTATCAGTATCAACTTTCGTTAGCCAGACTTTACTCAATCGTCCACATTTCATCCATCAGAAAATACGTGACGTCTGGCGGCCCTGGGATCTTACTCTATTAGTATCATCTAAAGGTTTTCTCGAACGCGAGTCAGTCCTTCATTATGAACCGTACACACCATAGGTACATAATATCAGGACATTTACGCATTTACCTACTATTTCATAGGAAATAAAAAAAATATAAATAAATAAACAAATAATAATTAGGGTTTTAGCTAAGGGCTTTTCAAGTATTACGTAACGCATTTTAGGAAGGGTTAAACGTTACGGTGCGTCATAGAGGTATTTTTTTAATTAAAAAAACAAGAAATTCAAATTTCGTACGTAGGTACGTAATGTTCACGGAGAGTGAGATGAGAGTGTTAAAAAATCAAAAGGTGCCTTAAGAGGGAGGGGTGCCTTAAATTACGTTTTTTTTTAATAGCGTTACGTAATACTTGAACGCCTCCTTAAATTGTAATGAAATTAAACAATAGAGTAACTTTAATATGTTATTTATTATAATGGTATTTACCATTCAAGATGCTTGCGCTCATTACATTCCTTTCCATGTAACGGAGAATACAATTTACATTTACATAATGTATAAAAATAGGACTGTATGAGTCCCAAAGAGGACTCTAAAAATGCACATAGAATGAGAAAACAACGCACAAATCAAACATTCAATTACACTGCTAAAATGCAATGACAAAGGTATCAATGCCCTCTTCATCAAGCTTAATTAATATAATGTTCAGTGGATTGCACATGATTTCAAGAGAATATATGCAACACTAACGATTTCTAATTTTGTACATTTACTACCCACTATTTATATCACTTGTTTTAAAATTAAATACATTCGACGTGATGATGAGGCAGATATCAGAAAAATACAAAAACAGCTATTACATATAATCAAATCGATAAAACGAGCAACTAATTTAACACATTTAAAATTAAAATGGTGTTCCATATTCTGTACATAGACCGCGGAGAATCGGTGAAATTCGGCAATAAATAAATTCACTATACAGTCTCACTTATAATATGGAGTCAATAGTCTCAAAATCGATGCGCTTCGCTTATCACATAGATAAAAACCACAGCACTATGTCACTTACACTTTACATTGCGAGACACGCGGCGTCTCGGACACGTATACTCTACAGAATATTTACAAGTTAGTTTAATATTTACAAGGGGTGGGCGCGAGTCGTTAATTAGTGGGAGGCGCGCGTCGGTCGTAGTCGCGGCGATAGACCTCCCGTTCCTCGTACTGGTAATCTGCAGGTGGCGGCTGCCCGTACCCGGCACGCCAGCCCTCGGGGTAGCGGCCGCCAGGCGGAAACACCATGCCACCCACCATCGCGGCGCTATCGTAGTACTGCCCGTACGGATTCGCGGTCATCGCTCCACTGAACCCACTACCGTACCTGCTGTTCAAAAGCAAAACAAACATAAGTCATATTAATTAGCAGACTAAATAACTGTTAATGGTGCACGGTAGATACATTATGCTAGTAAACTTGCTTGTCAAATCTGCTAGCCTCCCGGCCTAAATGTTACACATGACAGTAGTCGGCATATATTATTAATATGTGAGATTTGTTACTAGCATCGCCCCACGGTTTCACTCGCGTAGTTTCCGTTAATTTTCCGAAATAAAAAGTTTTGATCCAGACTAAAATCTGATTGTGTTCCAAATTTCAACCCAATCCGACCGATTTTGATGAAATTTGTTGTATGTTCAAGTGGTTTCGTGAATGGTTAACAAAGAACAATGGCAAAATAATAGTTGACATCGTTGATAGCGTCTAGAAATAACATATATACAAAAGTAATTTGTTGTTTTTGCTAAGATTTTTCACATAAATATAAATGGTAATAGAAGCCACAAAAAATATTGCAATTTATTGGGTTTTAAATGACTAAAATAACTTCCTACTTAGTTCAAGCGAGACCACTAACTATAATCATACTATTTTGGAAGTAATTTTAAAACAATAATGACGCCAAAACATTTTTATTTAGAGTTGGTTTCTATTAGTTGATAAAATATCAGTAGTTATAAAAAATTAACGATAGAAAATGGAAATAAGTTTCACTTAAACTTCTTCCCGCTGTATTACGATTACAATTTTAATACCTACCCTAATAACTATTGGTATTAATTTTATTTTATGTTATGGTAACATCGGAAATACCTTTGTCGCTGTCGGCTCATGGACAAGCATCCAAGCTATGTATATAATAAATTAAAAAAAAAAAAAAAACTGTCGCTGTCAAGGTGTCAAGTGTCAAGTTCGTTGCTCCCGCGCTTTTCGTGTCGGTTGTTTTTATATTTGAATATCTCATTATAATTATTTGACTTGGATTGTTTACCGGACTGATATTCCCATCGTTTTATGTGACTTGTGCGTGCCTAAAGGATTCTGAACTTGCCCTACGTTACCTGTGCTTCTCCTCTGGATTTCGATTATGTTTCATTGAATGGATTTTTGAATTTGAAGATGGGATATCGTAACAAATCAACCAGAGTGCTATGTGTCAATTGCAACATTTGCGTTAACACATTGTGCCGTTATCCTGCCCTGGCAAGAAAAAGTAGTTTTCTTGTTGTGAGAACATGACGTCTCGACGTACAAGTGTCAAACCAATGTCAAACCTACATAACCTAAAAAAAGTTTAAACGTAAATATCTTTTTTTCACGGCCTTCTCAAGACAAAAATCTTTCCATATATTACTCAGGGGCTGACGCTCAACATTTTAAGATATTTTTTATGTATAGACACTATCATTTCGTCTCAACTATTTTAAAGTATGAAAGTCTGCCATTGTTCTTTAACAGTTTGTAATTGAACTTAAAACATGTTGTGTATACAGGAAGTTACGGCTGGTCTAGTCGTGAGAACGCCAACTGCCGATCCGTAGCCCCCTGCTTTCAATCCCATGCGCACCACCCACCCTTTTATCGAAGTCATGTGCGTAATAACTTATATAGGTGAAAAAAAACATCGTTAAGAAACCAGTATGTTCCATGAATCTGTAGACGTCATGCGTCATCCACCAACCCACACTGGGGTTGCATTGTGGATTATGGCCTTGACTTTCACCTTTTGAGAGAAGGCCCCGAGTCCCTGCAGTGGGAACATTTAGCAGGCTGCTTATGCTGTGTACAGTACAAGAGTGCAACGTCTGTCGGGTCTACTAGTCTATAGTAAAAAAAATGGTAACTAACCTCCGTTTGTCGTGCGGGCGCGCGTTGCGGTCGCCGCGGTAGGTCCGCGGGCCGGGGTAGGCGGGCGTCCAGGGCTGGTGCGCCGGCAGGTCTCCGTGCGGGTGCGGGTGCGCCATGCCGTACGACGGCCGCGACCGAGCCGTGTTCCCCAGGCCGCCGCTGTCCCGCCGCGTCCGCGACCGCTCCCGATCCCTGTCCTCTCTCCTGTCCCGGTCCCGCTCTCGATCCTCACGCCTGTCTCGATCCCGGTCCCGGTCCCGATCACGCTCCCGGTCCCGCTCACGATCTCGCTCTCGCTCCGAACGACTCCGCTCTCTGTACATCAAATCGTCCCGCTTCACGCTCCCATCCCTATCCTTGCGATCCTTGCTCTTGTGTTTATGTCTGCAGGGATGGAACAAGCAGTATGGTGATGAACAACCTAAGATGTTAGCTACATGATAAAAGCAGATGGTGTGAGGCATGCGAGGAAACTAAGAGGAAAGTTCCCTGTTAGTTATGAACAGATGAAAAAAATAGGAATGATTACAGCTTAAGAGATGATGGTACCAATCATTGTGAACTCACCTTTCGTGACGTTTGCTTTCGCTCGGATCGGGATCGCATTCCCCTTCCTCTAGTTTTCGCTTCACGCCCGAAGAATGTGGGGTTTTATCATTTTTCTCACTCTTGTCACTTTTCTGTTTCTTTTCTTTTTTACTTTCTTTAGCATTGTCATGCTTGTCTTTTTCCTTCTTCTGTTTTATGTGATTGTTCGCAGTGTGATTGTTTTTATTATTGGCCTGCTGAATGGTTTAGAAAAATATAAGATTTTATGATAAAAAAATAATAATAAGTGAAGTGAAACATTTTCAGAGCAAGGACTAAAATTGACACCACATACATACCTTCATATTTTCTTTATGTTTTCCAGTCTTCTTAGTACCATCACTTTTCTTGAGCCCAAACTTGTACAACCTATACAACTGCTTTGCATCAAAATTGGTGAATTTAGACACAAAATACCAGAGATTACTTCTCCATTCCGCTTTTTTATCATTGTCAGGATATGCTTCCAAGCAAATGTCTATTTGGCTTCCTATTTGGGCGAGACAAGAACGTGTTTTCGCTACTTGTTCTGCCTCTGTGAGTGTTTGATCAGGGTTATCGAGTGCCCGGAGTGCTTTCTTTACCGGCCTCATCTTTTCTTTACACTAAAAACATTAAACTAGTAAGTACATAATCTAATATTATGAATGTCCATTAACAGTTATGCAAGTTCCAAATCAAGGCTCTTGATATTAGAAATGCATTTATTTCGAAGTATTCTATAACACTTACCTCTTCAAACACAGTTGGATCAAGGTCCCCCAATACTTCTAAAGCCCGTGGTTCATTATTAGCTGTGAAATGCATTGGACCAGCAGGCTTCTTCCGTCCTTTCATCTTGCCGCCACGATCTTTTCCATCTTTCTTCGTTCTCTTTTTGTCTCTGTCTTTTCGATCATTTGAAGTCTCATCATGAGTCAACACTTCTTCTAATTTATTTTTACTCTAAAATCAAAACAATGCGTTATTAGCAACAATTTTAAACCAAAATACTGAATTTCTGGCAATCATAAGCCCAAGCAAAATGTATTATGGTATTCAATGTAAATGTGGAAATGAAAAACTCTGACAATAAGACCACAACAATCATAAAACATTTACTAATATTTTTGCAGTTGCAAGTACAACTAATTAATTTACATGGATCCTAGTTCTGACCTTATCATTCTTTTCATTTTTGGGAGTCTTATTCTTCTTATCGTCTCCTGAGCTAATATCATCCTCAACAATATCTTTTGTGACTGGTTCTTTATTACCCCGTTTCCCTCTAGTCTTCTTCAGTTTCTGCTTCCCATTTTTTTGATCAAGGAGCTTTTTAATGAGCTTCAAGAGGTAGTCCGCGCGAGATTGCAAATGCTTTGCCTGGGGTTTTTTGTCCTCATTTGTAAGAATTTTGTCTCCGATTTCGAAGGATGAGTCCATCTTTATGGCTTCCCATGAACCCATACCATATTGATATATCCCAGCCAGAAGCTTAGAATCTTCCGCGACTGTCCATTCCACGTCAAAGTTTGCTGGCCTTGTCCTAGAGATAAATAAATGTAGATTTAAATGTTAGTGTGTACCTATCCATATTACTAAAAATACAATGAAAATGAAAACAAATTTTAAAAATAAAATTTAAAATAATTATCAATCTTTGGCAAAGTTATTAGTTGAGAAGTCAATTCAATCTTGACTAGAAGATATCCAGGTTACATCCATCAGGAAATACCCACTATAGTTAGTAGTACTAATTCTACTAGATGTAGTTTTAAAATGCGGTGATAGCATAATAGCGTATGGGACAAATGTTTGCCACAAATTTGTCAATTGTGTAGCCACATACTACAGTGTACACATTTAAACCCATATTTTTATTTTCTTTACTTGTACAAGTTGGTTGTGACCATTGAGCTTGGTGATTATTAAGAAATAGTGAATATATTTTTATTACCTGAAGTCTAACTGCCATTTTAGCCTCTCTTCTTTTGTATCAGGTAGAAAGACATCTAAGGGTGCCAGTTCATCAAGACAAGCTGAAAACGTCTTTGCGTTAACAGGTACGCCACCAAGCTTGAATGTTTTCCTGGTGTTTTTGCGACCACCGTCAGTTTGTTCATCTGAAAGTATTGGCAGGTAATGTTACAGTATTACATAATATACTCAACATTTGCCCCTAGGAATGCACTCATAGCTTGAAAACATAAGAAGGCATCTCTATAACCTGTATTTCTTCTCGTAAATCAAATCAAAGTTTTTAATCAACTAAATTCTTTGTTAGAATTATTTTAATGTGTTTAATTTTGAAAAAGAATTTTGATCCTTACACTAGCAGGTAGTTCTAGAAAAATTACTAATCAATAAAGTGGCAAGAACAAAATTAAAAATTTTGATTAACCCCCGACTACCTCAGATTTGTTATCTGTACAACATTCTACTAGTCAAGCCCTTTCATTTGATACCCATATTAAGGGAGTTGTGAAAAAAGAAATGTATTTCGCCATTTTGTGGAAGCGGCCATCTTGGATTTGAAATTTTTCATAGTGCAATGTATTCTACTAGTCAAGCCCTTTCATTTGATACCCATATTGAGGTAGGTTGTGAAGAAATATTTTGGCCGCCATTTTGTGGCGGCGGCCATTTTGAATCGATATTAACCAAACATAGCTAAGAACATCCGCACGGATATAAACCATCAAATAAAAAAAACCGCATCGAAATCGGCCCATCCGTTTGAGCTCTACGGTGCCACAGACAGACACACACACAGACAGACAGACAGACAGACAGACAGACAGACAGACAGACAGACAGACAGACAGATAGACAGACAGACATCGACGTCAAACTTATAACACCCCTTTTTTTGGTCGGGGGTTAAAAACGAAAAAACAACACAATCTGTTTTTGGTTTCCTTTATATCAATAGCAATGATACTGAGACGATCTTCTTTGCATTCCATGGATTCATCGTGCGGGAGCCGGGTCCATCGTGTGGCAGAGAGAAAACCCGAGTAGACCCCGAGACTTGTGACTCGGGCGTAGGTTTAAGGGGCCCTTTTCTGACGTACATCAACACTCACCTTCACTACTCGTCTTTCTCTCCCTGCCCAGCCAAATCTGATATGAGCCCACTAGTGCAGCTTTAGATACTCGTTCTAGTATAGAACTTACTGCACTTTTTTTTTTTTTTTACTCGATTTTATTTATACTGGTGACCAGACCCAATCTGAGGTTTCATACTGGTGACCCCCTCCAAAATTCGAGACTGGGACCGCGCCTGATTATAGAGAGATTTTGCTGGTATACCTCTGCTCCCACTTCTACAGCGTATAAACTAACATAGCCGTTTTTTGTTAATTCGTTTAGGAGGTCGTAATACTTATTTTGTTTCATCGCGTGGTCTTTAGGTATATCAGTTTCCCACGGTACGGTAAGTTCTACAAGGACTATGCGTTTCGTAGCTCTAGAAAAAAGGAAAATGTCCGGTCTGGATGACGAAACACCCACATCTTCAGTACTAATTCAGTTAATGCGTAATTCAATTCATAAATTAAGCAAATAGTGATACTAATTATTAAAATGAAATTAAACTTACTAGCTTGTTCCGATGTATCGTTAAGGACTGCTTTACATCGATCTTCCAAAATCTCGCCAAGTTTCTTTAGTTCAGCTAGCGGCTTCTCTTGTAGTTCGGCATCGCACGCTATACTATCTAAATGCTTCAGCGGCGCCGAAAACTTTTTGTAACTCTTGACGAATCTTCGAAGCTGTGGAAAAGATGCGATTTTTATAAATTTCTTAGTTGATAATATGGATAAACAGAGTGCATAGTATTTTTTTTTAAATAATGTTATTCATCCCGTACTTTGGGATGATATCATGGAATAAAGATGGAAACGGAATATAAAGGTTTTGGACTGACAAGAGTTTTTAAAAGATGAAAAAAAATGTTGCAAAAAATGTTCGCAACGTAAAGGTATAATTTACATTAACTCTTAAGGACAATTCAACGGGTTATGGGATTCCGCGCAATCTGTTAAATCGAGGAAGTCGTTATATTGAGATACGTTACATTGAGAATACACAGTATAGAGGATAAGCAGCTGGTACAGTTGGTAAATTAAACATTACGAACCTCAGCATCAGTGAATCCTTTGATCTTCTCCCGGTGGGAGGCAGGCGGACGGCCTCGCTTCTTGGGGCGGTCGTCGTCAGCGCTGGCGTCGCCCTCCGTGTAATCGCTGTCCGCTTCGCCATCGCCGTCCGCCCCGTCGGCGTCGGCAGCGTCGCCCGACCGGCCGCGCCGCTTGCGCCCGCCCTCTGTTCCATCAACAGTTCCAATTGAAAATGAGTACAAGCAAAAACTAAAATTGTAAGTACAAGAAAATATGTAATGCAGTTAATATTAGAAACAAAAAAACACACAAACACCCCCCAAATGCCTATTGAGAAAATTTCATTTGATATTTTCCTAATCTAAATATTTTGGTTTTTTATTTTTATTTACGCCGATTATGTATATTATAATACAAATGTATTATAAATTTTGAAGATATAATGATAATTGTTCCATAATCTGTTAAATCTGATGTTTATTCAATTTTTTTTAAAGCAATTTAAAGTTTTCGCTGTTCAAGAGCTTTCTCTGGCATTGGCCGAATATTTGTAATTTGTATTTTATTTATTGGTGTATTTTCCAAACAATTTTTTTGTATACCCCATAAAAGCGATTTGCAGCTATTGGAACGAGAAGAGTCCAAATCAATACCTAGAGCTGCACTAAGCTCATCTCCCAAAGATATATGATATTTTAAGTCTATTCTATTTGGTTTCTTTTTTAAACTCAAGTCATTCATAGGCAGGCTAATAAAAACAACAAATAAAGCAACTATTAATACCATGAACCCCACCACCTGTGACAATTTCATAAACTTACTAGCATCAGTATTATTTTGCTGCAAGTTTTTCCTTCTCGGTGGAAGATACAAGTCTTCCATTTCTTTATTTTTCTCTTCTTCTTCAATGTTCTTCCTCACATTTTCAGGAATGATTTGGTCCTGTTGCATTAAATAAGTTTAGTTAAAATTATGGTCGTGCAATGCGCATGTTGTTTTCAGACATCAAACTATGATTTTAAATCAATTTATTAAACTTTGGTATCTTTATTACTCCACCTTTCCTCAAAAAGGAAACTAGCAAAACATAAGAGGGACAAAATAGTGGAAGTAATTACAAATGAAATACCCAGTCTTTGCTGTCTTCGTGTGAATTTTCTTTTTTTAACTTCCATTACAGCTTTTTCTTCATCAAAAGCAAAACTGGCCACTTTGAATGCAGATAGAAGCTCATCTCCCACCATTGTTGGCCCTTCATCTCGGGTCTCTGCCCTTTGTAAGATCTCATCAATATCACACTGGAAAGGGAGAAATAAATAACAATCATAAAGTCATCACAGTTAATTAACTCTTGCATATCACACATACATATTTTTAACCCCCGACCAAAAAAAGGGGTGTTATAAGTTTGACGTCGATGTCTGTCTGTCTGTGTGTGTGTCTGTCTGTGGCACCGTAGAGCTCAAACGGATAGGCCGATTTCGATGCGGTTTTTTTTATTTGAAGGTAAATCCGTGCGGATGTTCTTAGCTATGTTTGGTTAATATCGATTCAAGATGGCCGTCTCCACAAAATGGCGGACAAAATATTTCTTCACAACCTACCTCAATATGGGCATCAAATGAAAGGACTTGACTAGTAAAATACTATACACTATAACAAATTTCAAATCCAAGATGGCCACCACCACAAAATGGCGAATTACATTATTTTTTTTCACTACTGCCTCAATATGGGTATCAAACGATAGGGCTTAACTAGTAGAATACTTTGCACTATGACAAATTTCAAATCCAAGATGGACACCACCACAAAATGGCATTATAGGGAATTATAATGAAAATTTGGACTACTTACGACAGGTTCCTCATCATTTTCATCATCATCTTTGAACAATTCCTCAGCACCAAACTTCAAGATGGCATTCAGATCTTCTTTATTGAAAGGGTTATTGGCTGTGGTGCCAGAAGTACCATCACGTTTGTTCAACACAGTCCGACCTGTGGTGTCCATCCGTTGGATGACAAGATGGTCCAACACCATCTTTTGTTTTGCCCTTTCCACAATATCCTCCTCAACTGACCTCGCCGTAACCAGTCTATAAATGTTGACCTGTGAATTAATTTATTTATTTTTAGCTGCTCATGAATAGATGCTTCTACGATGTCTAAAGACTAATCTACAACAAACAAATCTAATCCACACATAAAATATTATTATTATTACTAGACTAGATTGCCCCACAGCTGGGCAAAGGTCTCTCTTCCCTCCTTCCAGATAGCCCGATTTACAGCTATGGTGGGCCAGTTTCTAACGTGCTATTCTAGTACGTCACGCCACCTTCGTCTGGGTTGACTAGAGGTCGTTTAGATGTTGGTTCCCAAGCAGTGATGACTTTTGCCCATTTCTGTTCCATCATTCGGCAAACATATCCTGCCCAATCCCATTTTAATTGGCCAGCTTTAAAGTAAACGTCTGTGATATTGGTTTTTAAGTGAAGCTTTGTATTCCTAATCCAATCTGAGAACCTAACCCCAAGAACACTGCGTTCCATAGCGCGTCGGCAAACCCAGAGTGTAGTTTTCTGATCTCTAGTCAAAGACCATGTTTATGCAATGTCTAAAGATATAGAATAAATTACTCTTTGAAAGCTCAAATGCGATGTCACATTCATATACCTGATTTTTCTGTCCGATTCGATGTGCTCGTGCCTGTGCTTGCAGGTCATTTTGCGGATTCCAGTCAGAGTCAAAGATTATCACAGTGTCAGCAGTCGCCAGGTTTATACCCAAGCCTCCAGCCCTCGTGGACAGCAAAAAGCAGAAATCTTGAGAGCCCTCCGCATTGAAGTGGTCTAATGCCTGCTTTCTGATCTCCCCTTTTATACTGCCATCGAGGCGTTGGAACGGGAAATGTCGCCTTTGGAGATACTCAGCCAGGATATCCAACATTCTAACCATTTGAGAAAATATGAGAACTCTATGTCCTGTCTCTTTTAGCCTGCACAATAATTTGTCCAATAGCAGAAGTTTGCCAGAGCCTCTTAGTAGTTTCTGTAACAAGAAAAAGTTTAGAAATTACATAATTTTTGAAAAATAGTTATTGTATCTAATCAAAGTATTAAATTGAATTGATTTAACACAAAATAATTGTATACTAGTTTATATTTTCATGTAATGTTTAAAATGATAGCAGATTTTGTAGTTTAAAAAGTTAGGTAAATGTTGTTAATTTGAGAATATATGATAAATATACCTCAACAGCATCTGTTGTAGCCAGTGACGCTCTGGATTCGAAGTCCTCTGGTTTCGTCAACAGTGCGTGATTGCAACATTTCTTTAATTCAATGACGATATTTATAAACGTGTTTATCGATCCTTTTACGCCTTTTCGAAGAGCCGTGTAATTCTTCGTGAGGATCCACTTGTAGTATTGCTTTTGTATTGATGTCATTTCTACTCTCAATATTTGTTCTACTTTGGCTGGAAGTGATTTTTCGACATCTTTCTTTTGCCTCCTCAGGATGAAAGGTTCCAGCTGTTTGTGCAACTTTTCATAGCCTTTTGTTGCGGCGTCCTCATGGTCTTTTTCAAAATCTTCCCATGTCTCAAATCTAAAATAAAATCCAGAATTATAAGATAATTTTCACAACAAATATTTTTTGTCATTCAATAGTTGAAACTACCAAAGCTCTGTAGTAGTACAGGAGTGAACTAAATAAAATATAAAGAGCAAATTTATTTATTTGATGTAAAACATTTATTCCAAATTAGTTTACTCTGTGCTGTAATAGCAGAATAGCATTAATGATCTCCACCTTTAATATTCGATTGTAAACCAATAAAAAACAAGTAAATTTAAATTCCACATAAAATATAATCACAATATGAAAAAGTCAACTTCAACTCACTTGTAAGGCATAATGAAATGCAAGAGAGCCCATAATTCTTTCAATGAGTTTTGTAAGGGAGTTCCTGTTACCAGCAACCTGTGATTGGTTTCAAACTCCTTTAGTGCTTTATATAACAGAGAGTCGTCGTTTTTCAGCCTGTGCGCTTCATCAACCAGTAAACACGCCCAACTAAACGACCTTAGGAACTGTCTGTCCTTGAGCAGAATCTCATAAGTAGTCAATATTGCATTGAACTTCAGTCTTTTTGAACTTGCAAAACTCCATTCATATTGTCTTAGCTGAAAATTAAAATATAGCTGCAGTCAGCATGAGCAGCCCCTAATGTTCCCATTTCTGTGACTCAGAGCATTCCCTCTCAAGCCACTCAAGGCCAAAATCTACCACACTCGCCCTGTGCAGGTTGACACATGATTTTGAAAGATTCAAGGAACATATTGGTTGCGGTCTATTTGGACTGAATGTTATATTGTACTTAAACCGTAATGAACAAATCTTAAAATGACCTTTTCCCATAATGACTGATTTTCGAAATGTCTTTGATGTCTAATGTCCGATAATCATTATGTCTGACGGGACATGTACAATCAGATGCAACATCAGTACTTCATGCTAGTGTATGGTATACTCTGGTCAATACACTGACAAGAAAACTATGATTGTTTCATCAAAGTATCATCACCAAAAATGTCCTGCTCTTGTTCTCAACACATTTTCTACCAATTAGCGTCGCAGTATCTTCTCTTCTTCGCCATATTATTTCTGATCTTAGATCTTTGGGTGAAAACGCACTGGAGTTCTAGGTACGAGTAATGATTTGAAGTTAATATTCCAACAGCTGCGTGACGCTGTGCTGTTATGTCGCAGGCATGTTGCCTACCATCAGGCACAGGGGTCCCCATTTTTTCACATGCTTAAAAACCACTATAATTTCAAATTCAATGAATAATTGTGAGCTATATTAATGGGGATTCAACATTAATTCTAAACGAAACTTAATTACTATAGCTCGCAAGAGTTAACTTGAGACATGAACCCTGTAGGTAGTACACAACGGACTCCAAGCATCTACACAACCCCCTCATTGTTTCCTGGGTCTCTTACCGTCCCTTAGGCCTGCAGCGCGCACATGGGGCGTTATCGCCCACTTTGGGAAAGGCTGCTCTATACTATAAAATGAAGTCGGTTAAAAATAATACATGGCTAAAAAGTTTATCCGACAGTAATTTTGATTTTTTTTATACCCGCATATTGGGTGTTATCTTCTTAATATATTAAGTACATATATAAATTACGTGTCGCGTTGTTTGTCGGCGATAGACTCCTAAGTATTTTAACAGATTTTAATCAAAATCGCACACCGTGTGCTGTATGATCCAACTTGAAAGTTAGGATAGTTTTGATTTCAATGAATAGTCTTTACCTATATGACTATATTCGAGCGAAGCTGAAGCAGGACGGTAGTTATATAAACATTTTTATGATTAGGTTCTATTTCATTTATTGTTTAGTCAATTTGCACGGTTGGTTACAAGAGATCGTCCTAAGCGAAGCATTAATTGGAATATCTAGATTATAACGTTCTTAAGTATATTTTTGTGACTTTTAGGAAAGAGTTTTCTTATCTGATTAATTAAATACACCTTATAAATATATTTGCATCAGATTTCATTTTTATCACTACATTTTCATCAACTATCATCCGGTTCATCATAGTTATATTAAAATTAAGAATAGAAATAGTATTTTTTGTTATAAAATTATTTTATTTCAAGCTTTTAAAAAATGTTACTAACTGTACTTCAATTTGACAGATTTTTTTCCGGCATACTAGAATAAGTACATTTCAAAAATCAGTCATTATGGGAAAAGGTCATTTTAAGATTTGTTCATTACGGTTTTAGTACAATATAACATTCAGTCCAAATAGACCGCAACCAACATATTGATTACATCATGATGTTTCCTTCATTGTTAAAGCCAGTGGTGATGGCAAACATCTCCAGAAAAATCAGGGGTGCAGGCAGGTTTCGTAACTACTACCTTGTGAATCACATGTTCTGATGAAACCAATTCACTCTCGATTTAAAGACAGAAAGATACCCAGAGTATATAAATACCCTCTCAAGAAAGGCATTCCAGAGGTTAGATGTTCTTACAGTTCTTAGAGAACGAAACATAGTCACTAAAACGAACTCTCTAGTAAGCTTAATATAATTAACTGCTCTAATGGGTCTGTTGGTAGTAAATTTATGGAACATACTTAAATAGTGGTTTAATTCTTACCCAGGACAAACAAACCCAGGAAATAGATAGTGCCCATAGTATAATGCCTTGCTTACTTAGGGCTAGTTAATATTGTGTGAAAAAGGATCACCATCATTTATTTTATTATTTATATTTCAGTGACATTACTTTATACTGGTTACACTTTTATGTTTATTATATTATTACAATAATGCATGGTTAACAATGAAAATAAGGAAAGCTTGCTTCAATAGTTATACTCACAATATCTCTACTTGTTACGTCACCTAAATATGTTACTACATTGCAATCTGGTGCCCACTGCTGAAACTCTCTGCCATGCAGTCATCGTACTCAAGGGCACTACACAAAGAAATGGTCCATACAACTCTTGGGTCTTGAATAGGTAGTATAAAAACAGATTGTCTGAAAGTAAAAATCATTTAAAACATTGTAATTTGATGAAATATTTATTGTAATTTTTCCAATAATTCATATTCCAAATTACCTGAATAGTTTTACCCAATCCCATTTCATCTGCAAGTATTACCGAGTTGTCTTTACACCAGGAATGTATTAACCAATTCAATCCATCCATTTGGTAATCTCTAAGTACATATGTCTGAAACAAAACAACACCCTTATTAAGTATTATTAACAACGTTTTATTAGTAACAATAACACCAATAAGCTACTTTTGTTTTTAAACTTTTTATTAATATTATACATAGGAAGTCCAGCAAATGTTGTAACAAATTAATGTTTTCATGCCTTGATGTAGTCAGTCTACAATTAAAACATTAGTTAAAAAGTCATTGGAATATTGAAATACTACAACAAAACACTCAAAATCCCTATAGAATACATACTAAGACTAAGACTTATAGTTGGTTAAAGCTCCATCTACAACTAACTGGAAATGAATTTACTAAGTTCATGAAAACAATGTTTGTAGCAGTAGATGAAATATTTCGAGCAGATATCGACAGATGGCGCTATAGTAAATTAATATTGAAAAATAAAATGTTTTTAATAGAAGCCTAAAATAACAAAATCAACCAGAAATAGTTTAATTTGCAAATTCCTAAAACAACCAAACTACATTTTTAGGGATTGCCTATTTTTTATAATTTCAATTGTTTTTTATTATTTTTTGGCAAGGTTAAATAAAGGTCATGCCATAGAAAAAACTGATGGAACTTTATTTCCTTGTAGCAATATTTACAACAAGTTTATACAGACATAAAAAGTCTATGGTTATATATTCAAGTGTGAATGAAACACACATAATAGATTTTTTAAATCATTTTAACCTATAAACTCATGATTAAATCAAATCATGAATTGGATAACAGTATGTGGGTTTTATATTGTGCAGAAGAGTTTCATTGTAAGTCCACAACAAAATAAAGCACTACTATGGAACATGCTATTTTCAAACACTAGTTGTCTGACGGATCGCATTTGACGACCTTCAAATCTGCACACAAGATGGCTACCATTACAAGTGAAATTAGACGCAACCATTACAAATAACAGAAAAGGCGCCATTTTGTATGACCACGCGTTGTTTGAAACATAGAACAGTGTGATTTATCAGCAAATAAATACATGTTTATTGACTATCTACATCTACTCAGATATTAATGCAAGTACAACTATAATAATTGTAACATTGCCATAACTCCAATAATGACAAATAATCCACCAATTTTAATCATTCACCAATTCTAATGAAAATTTGTAGTTGAATGATTACAGTTAACATAAATATTATATACTTACAGATATACTCAAAACAACAACCAAAACATAATAAACATTTATATTATACTAGAAGTATAAACCTATAGTTTAAGATTGCTTAGAACTCTGTTAGATTTACTGTGTTTATATTGTTACTCAAATATAATAAAAGAAATTAGCTGCAATATAAATTGTAATATATAGATGCATGCTCTTATATTTGCAATATAACAACAAAATATTACTCCAAACAATAATATCAACTGCTAAATTTGAAATAAGATAGCTATTTACATAAGAACCTAAAATATAATAAGGAAAAAGGAAAAGTACACACTGTTCAATTCTAACGTACATTTGTAGTTAAATAAATAATTAATAAAAAAAATAAGTAGTTAATAAAACATTAAACATTCCATATTAATATAAAAAAAACAATGCTCAAATACAATATACATTTATATTACACCAGAAATGAATATAAATATAGTTTGAGAATTAATTTACTATGGATATATTGTTACCCAAATTTAATACATAAAAAACTGCAATATAAATTGTAATATATGGATGTAGCTCTTATATTTGCAACATAACAACAAAAAAATCACAAAACAATTATACCAACAATAAAACTACTTTTGAAATAAAATAGTAAAAATTTATATACCTAAATATAAAAATATTATTATGAAAATGTAAAGTGTGTTCAGTAAAAACTAATATAAACTGCAAAATATGGTTAGATTTTACAACTAATTGAAATATTTTGGTAATTTTCACTCTTCAGATAAATCAAGCAAATCGGAATATAAATGTGGTGAACTACATAAAATCACAACCAGCACTGGACAGCTGGACACACATGATCCTTAGCAAAACTGATTCAATAAAATGCAGTAAAATCAGATTACTATTAAGACTGCATTACAAAAATAATAATTACTAATGTTCACAACTGAATAAATTAGAAAATTCTGAATATTGCAAATTGGTTAACCCAAAATGTAATGACACTTACCTTATCTTTACCCATATAATCTGGCTGTTCTTTGAGTTGGTGGAACTTTGGTCTTCTTCTTAAAACAGGACAATGTCTAGAAGGTGTTGTTTTGGCAGCTTCTCTGTATTTGAATTGTGTGACTTGGTCCGGCCATCTTTTTTCTATTAGAGATGAATCTTCCCAAGTAGCATCAGCATAAGGAAGAGATTCCCATTTGCATAGATACTCATGAGTAGTTCCGCCACCTTCCAACTCCCTTGTCTGTTCAGCTACAAAAAAAAACAAAATGAAGTATTGATATAGTTATATACCAAAAGAGATCAATACAATAAAATGACAAAAAAAAATTACCTATTATCCTTTCCACATAATTATATGTTTTTACTAATTCTTGTTGTAATTCTGTTTGACATTCATAATAGTCTATATCTTCTGGGCCAGCCTGTGATCTCCACCATGACAATTCAGTTTCTTTTTTAATATAATTTTCTAATTTTTTGAGGCCTTTGACTTTTTGTTCTGCAAGTGACTTTTCAGACTCCCATGTATTATGTATGTGTGACCAGCCTTTCCATTTGATCAGGTACTGAGGTTCAGTTGTTTCTTCATCTTTGGGATCACATCCCTCATTGAGGTCTCCATTCTCCTCTATATAGTAAACTGTAGTCACATTTCCAGTGACTGCATAATGATAAGAAGACATTAGCTAAAATTTAACATTGTATTTGCACCAAAATGCAAATTGAAATAAAATTAGCTACAAGTTAACACAAAATATAACGATTACATAATGAGAGAATCATAATCAGGTATATTAGTAATTAATAAGTCTCTGTCGCAATAAATACCTCCAATCTTGCCACGGCGACAACCAAGAACCCTTTCAATGGTCTCACTATGGTCTTCTGGTTCCGGTTCTACTTCAGCTTCCCCATCACCCTCTACTTCTAGAAGATCAGAAGAATCAGTTTGTTCATCACTAGCCTCTTTGTAACTGACTGCTGCACCACGCCTTGTTGCTGTTCTAGTAGACAAAGAGTTGCATAGCTTTATTAGAGTCCAGACTAAAAATAAAATTATCAATAAAAGTTCAATTTCGCAAAAAGTTACCTTCGCCCTTCATCGTCAGAACCTTCTGTACTTTCTTCTTCGTCGCTAGTATACTTTCTTCTTCGAGCTGGTTTCTTTTTCCGAAGAGGTACACTTCTTTGGCCTGGTCGTTTTGAAGGTGGGGGTGGCGAACCTTTTATATCGCTATCACTATCTGACGAGTCTGAATTCCAAGAATCACTAAAAATAAATAAATAAAAAAGCATAAATTGCTGGTTGGTCAACAAACACGTGATAGTCAATATAGTGACTACAAAACAAAGAATGTGTGTAGAATGTTAGTGTAAATCCTACCTTCTTTTTCTACTTTTTCTGCTGTGTGATCTACCCTTTTCACTAGAATCACTATCAGCTAGTTTCAATCTATCTGGTTCTTTCCTCGATCTCGCCGAGCGTCTGATGCCATAAACATCAGGGTTATCTTCCCATAGATCTGACTTCAACTTTCCTTGATTATTCCTAGATTTTGATTTTGGTGTATCATCATCCGATGTGTTCCTGTCTGTGTGATGATCAGATTTAGAAGAATTTGCATTACTGTGTTTGGGTGATTTTGTATCATCACTGTGGTTGGAATGGTCCACACCAGATTTTGGTGACCGTGATCGATCAGATCCTGATCCTGAACTTGAACCGCTATCGCTAAGAAGAAATACAAGATGCTAAATACAATACAGATTATACAGTCACTAATCAATAAAATAACAAAAGGATATAATTTGTAGAGAACATACCTGTCACTTCCTGAAGCAGAACCGCTTGATTCTGACTTCTCGCCTTTCTCGCTGGTTGATTCACTTCCAGATTCATTCATGCTACCAGTCTAGAAAGAGTATCCAAAGTTCATGAAAGCATTCAATTAAAATTTAAGCAAGCCACATTTTTCTTCTGAAGGGTCTCCTTTAGAATTTGGGGTCAAGTGGTCTGAAGTGGTACCGTAAACAAAGCACATTAATGATAATGACAATGTAGTTATATCTGCAATTATTAATGTTCACTTTTTGTATCCTAATGATGTATCATTAACATCATATAATTTATAAATTAATTTCATAGTTTAAGCTGTGGATCATTTGATCAGCTGATATTATTAGTTTAGCCTAGCCTTCCAGGTGAAAGGAACAATTGAGAGAAAATTAATTTTTGAAATAACACTAATGGAAATAAAATTACTATGAACATAAACAAAAATTGATGTGTTCTTTTTCTTCTATTCTCATTCAATAAGTAAAATGCTGGACTTAAAATCCATAAAAAATCCATAAAAAAACATAAATTACCTGGGCATGTATTTTTTTACATACTTAAAAAACAAAAGCTTTTTATAATCACTGTATACAAAGTTTTATCTTATATAGCATCGATAAAACACAATAATAATGATTTTAAGTGACTCTATTATGTGTTACTGATGAACTAGGACATTATTATCAGCATTTATTGTTAATAACACATTTGGTATGGGAAGTGTGCTCCTAAGACCTATTACATTTCACAAATTCAGCAAAAAAAAATGAAGTTATGTTATTATAACTCTAAATATAAGGCTTATGTGATGTGTTCTCGGTTCATCGGAGGTTTATTTCCCGAGTTTGAGCTCCTTCACAAGGTTAATTTTAAGATTTTTTTTTCTTTAGCACAATTAAGTGTCACTCAACAAGAATGAATCTCAAAGTATAATTAGTTCATGTACTTAGTTCTAAACAATTGCCAGAAGACTTAACCTCAAAATTCTATGTTGTTGTTTATGAAATATGTAAAAAATATAAGTTAAACTCATGCTAATAATTCTCTTGAAAATCAAACTTTCTATCCTCTATAATAATTTTTAAAGCAACATAAATTTGTCTAGCATTTTCAAAATACATCAACATAACCTCTTATGTTTGTTTTTGCTATTGAAGCATTCAGGAAGGGCAATTTTTGATGCTAAGTTAAAGAAATAGACTCCTTTTTGAGACCATTTTCACTGGTCTGTACAGAAAGATTACGTAACAAAGAACATTTGAAAAACCATTCTATGGGAGTAGAGAGACATTTTAATACATAAATTCATTGAAATGTATTGTAAACAATCACTAAAACCCTAAAATCCTGAATTACGTCTCAGATTTTCACGGTATTCCAGGGCCACACCCAAGACTTCTAGAACATTCCACTGATTTTCGAAACACATAATGTAATAAAATATCATAAAAGACACCAAAACAAAGCCGAAAAATGCAATAATACACTTACCAGAAGCATTTTGTTGAAAATTCAAGGAATACACTTTATCTTGGCAAACTGACGATGAAGTTACATTTAAATTGAATAAAGCATTGAGAAAATCAATCGGAAAAACTAAATTATATACTTAATTTGAATATTTTCGTGTTATCGGAATAAATTCCACAAAATAATTTTGCAGTAAAACCTCGTCAAGCGACGCCATTTTGTGGTCGCAAGAATTGGTGACGACGGATACGAAGAAACGATATTTTTGCCACTCAAATTAGTAAAATTGATATAAACAAAACAAGAGAATCACAAAAAAATTAAAATGAAAACTTTAGAGCCGTCAGATATACTACTCCTGTACTGGAAATGATGCGAGCACCGCGCACTGCCAGCGAAACTCGAAAGCTACAGCCATATTGCCATCTGCCAACTGCTTAGCAATTTTTTCTAGTGATGCGAGTAGAAAAATGAGTATCGATCATAATATAATATTTGATATTCATTGTGAATATGCCAATCGGATTATTATCGCTTTACGCTGTTAAATTATCTGTCTTATTCATTGTCTCGTGAATTCCAGCTTAACCATGTAATAATTTATTTGCGTTTAACATTCTGACGTCAATAAGTAAACGAAAAAGAAACAAACATTGGTTTGATATCCACACCATAAAATATGTATTGTAACTAATGTGCATAATTCTACAAAACCATTATTTTTCTACAAAGCCACAAATAAGATCGCATGATTTGATAAATATATTTTAAAAGCGTGGATGCGTTAATTTCTTTAAAATCGATGCCAGCCAAATCTAATAGGCGGTAGATAAATAATACTAAGTTTGTAATAAGTAGATAGATACTAGTAGGTAATATCTATCAACAACTGTTAGGCATTGACACCACAGATCGGATACTATTACACTCACCAGCGGAGGTGCAGGATGAGGTAAAATACCGTGTTTGTGATTTGAGTAACGAAGTAGTGATGTGATACTACAATAATAGGAACAAAATCTATAACTATAGATCACTGTGTCATTGCGCTCAAATGTTATATAAACACAACATATTTATGCATTTTTAGCGAAATAGCTGTAAAATAAATAAATAGCATATACTTAAAAATTTGCTTGTCCAATAATACTATGTCCACCCCGCGTAATTTTTTTTTTAATTTTTTCTTGGCCATAGATACTAATCATTTCGCTACATATTACTCTCGTGTTGCTGTGCTTACTAGGTATCTACTAATTTTTCAATTACTAAATAATTTTTAGTTTTAATTATTAAAATTATTTTTTGGTCTTAACATATAAGTGTTTCTTATTTTAGCTTTCACTTCTGCCGAGCGGTCTTAAGCGCACACATTTATTTTAATTTATTTATTTATCTCTGCAAAAGCATTTTATAATGAATTTTTGGATCTACAAACATACGTACACATAATTATTTTATAATATTTATCAATATTTAATTTAACTTATGATGTACTAATAATCAAAACTCAATATTATATTCACTTGGACGAGTATTATCCAAATTTGACAGAACATCACTAAAAAAGCAAACCGATATTGCCAGTTTCAATATTTTGTACGCAATTTCCGTTTTTTTTTTTTTTACTTTGGACAAATCTACATTCTACATGTGTTAGTCTGTTAGTCAGAGAGAAAATATTGTCTGATAGTATTCGTATTTTGAGAAAAGTATTACCTACGAATTTCAATTAAAACCCTTATTACTACTTAATCTAGATTTAAATCTCATAAGCGCTCAGGCATTTGAAGCATTTTAAAAAATACAGATTTGAGGACAAAAATTTATAAAAATATTAGTCTCAATATTAATATTGCCATATGGTTTTCAAATTTGCGCTAACAAAGTGAAACTGAGATTTGAGAACGTGAGAACTATTATTTCTGTGTAGCGATTTTGAACCCAGTCGGATTGATCCGACACGGAATCTGACCTCTCCGTCTTTGTCTAATCTGAATAATGGCAGAGACAGAGATTGTGTATCCTTGAGCCGTTCGGATTGCGTTTAGTATCAGGGTACTGGCTATTTCAGCTAACATGATTAGGAGAGCTTGTGTTCTAAAGATACATAACCAGACGACTGTTGGTCGAATCGAGAAACTTGTAACGGTATAAAGCATTGTTTTCTATTTATGGTCCTAAACCACTCGACACCTCATAGTTAGTATCTGCATATTTATAGCTTTTTTGTTGTAGTAATAGTTTGTTTTTAGATGTAGTAATCACCTAAATATTATGATTTATGTCTACTGAAAAAATAGACGCTCAGCGTCGCCGTCGCGAAATTTAATCGAACACTCTGACGCTCAACTCCATATTAGCTTTGACAGATGGACGGATGACTAGACGCTAGTACCTAGGTACAAAAATACTTGCCTATTACGTTCCATATTGTTCTATTACGTTCCTTAATGAATTCATAATAGCTAACATAATAATAAAAATTACTACACCGCCCCCTGAGTTACTACTGCAACATTACATCAGTCTCAGAGCCATCACTAATCTACTACAAACCTATTATTGTTACTGAAAACCGCAACAAACCGGATAAGTCATTTTATTTCATTAGATTTTGGTTTACTATGCCCATTGCTAGCTAGATGTTGTCATCATAACATTTATCTAAGAACATGCATCAATCCAACTCGAATCTATCGTTGGATATCGCATCAAAATCGGACTATTACTCGTAGTTTTGGAGATAAATGACAACTGGTTTTGTAGGTTAAATCATAGAATAAATCTTATATACTTAGTAAGAAATTATTAGAAAACGTACTGTGTATGATTTTGGAACAAGGTAACAACAAGTACTGAAAAACAGAACAGTTATTTTGTTCTATCTCTGGTGTGGTAATGTCATTAGTCAACAATCAACATTATTTGTGTGCATTTTTGTCATATCTCCTCAAAAAATAAAAATTTGTGGCCTGTAGAAATGAAAACTAAAATAAGAAATACTTGAATATTTAAAAACTACTCAATAATGTCCATAATTAAAAATTAAAATTACTGAGTAATTGTAAATCAGAATATACCTAGTAAGTACAGCAACACGAGCATTCGCGGTCCGAGGGGGGGGGGGGTCACAGGGGACATGACCCCCCCAAAATCGTAAACGTTAAACTAAAAATCTAAAAAGAAGTTAACGATTTATTGTATTCCTACTGGTGACCCCCCCCAAATTTGAGACTGCGTACTGGTGACCCCCTCCAAAATTCGAGGCTGGGACCGCGCCTGAACACGAGAATAAAATGACTAGTGTATTGTTGGCCAAGAATAAATTAAAAACAAATTTTTACGCTGGTCGGAAATAGTATTTGACTAGCAAATTTTTCATTATTTGCTATTTATTTATTATAGAGGTATTTCGCTAAAAATGCATAAAATGTTGTGTTATAGTGTTTGTGTAAGGGCTGTGATGAAAATAGGTATAATTTTGTGTGTTTACGTAGTGTAAGTGCTGTGATAAAACAGTAATACGTACTCTTACTACAACAAAATGTTTTTTGCAATGGTTATGAAATGCAAATTTAATATTTCGTAACAAGTTCAATGAATGTGGTAAGTACCTAGAAGTTAATGTCACGATAAAAAGACATAAATATAATAAACATTACTAGTTATAGGGACGCAGGGACTATTATCTTTCTCGCTCTGACGTGCTTGTTCATTGTATTTTGTTTATCGCTCTAGCATCCCGAGTTTACCTCAAAAATCATACGCGAGCGTAAGGCTAGCCTTACGCTCGCGTATGATAAGAGATTCCATTTCATTTCCATTCACAGCCCACGAAAAATCTATCTAGGCATGCCAAAAGTAACTAATGATAATATTACAATAAAATTGTAACAATCAGTTCACCGGAAACTTGTTTTCTTGTTTAAAAAAAACATATAAAATCAATGACCTATTATTAATAGACGAGTTCCTCGAGCAAAAAAAAAACTTTGGCAAGACGAAACTGAGGTAATTAAATAAAGCTGGCTTCAGTCATGCACTCTCCAGTGTCGAGAGCAGTCCGTATCGCTTGCAGGTATTTTATCGTGGTAACATTGTGATGTGAAGAGAAGGAAAAATGCCATCCTGTGTTTATAGACATTGTAAAAATTATACTGCAACTGTTAAAGAGAAAAATGTTTCATTTCATGCGTAAGTAACACTGTAATTATTTTTCAAATTATTTGTTGTTTAATTGAGTAAATTGTAGGGTTGTTTATTCCTACGAATGGATAGAGCGAGATGGATATAGTCAGATTAGAACGAGAGTGTAAGAGAGAATCGGCCTTCTAACTAAATCGACTATTCGCTTTGCCATTGTATTGCTGATCTCTATTATTTCAACCGGAAAGAAAAAGAGAAATATCAAAGCTAAGACATGTTTCGTTCGGCGGTAAACCTGAGAGATTAGTAGCATGGCAGCAGATTGTGTTGTGTTATGATGCTGTTTGTTAAACCTATATCTTTTCCTTTCCAACTACCGATATTTTCTGGATATGTTGTCTCTTTCTTCCGCGTCTTATTTATTAATACAAATGGAAGTGTAGGTATATGTGTATGTGTGCAAGTTGCGCTGTGATTTATTGCATGATTGTTAGACTATAACGCTTCTATTTGTAATACTTCGTTGTATAAAATCTAGAAATTATTGCATTTTAGAGACGTAAAACGAGGTGGAAAAACGAATCTCGTGTAGCATTTGACCTAGTGTAGATAAATAAACAACCACTTAGGTGACGATAGGTCCTGAACAACCATCTATTTGAATACCTTTGATTTTATATTGCTTATCGTGTTTGCCACTCGGCATGGCTTGTTCTAACAAACTAGTATTAAAATCAAAAACACTACATACCTAAACGACTAGTGGAAACATTGATTGAGGTTGCATATAGCCTGTGCTTTTAGTAAAAAATTGATTTTAAAAAAGTTGGCTACACCCTCACCTTGCTGGCAGCACTGATTATAATTGCCAAGCCGAATGCTGAATATATTGCTAAATTGAGTAAATTGCTAAAACTCCACAAACCACAACAGTCTAGTGAATACTGAATAGTGAAATGAAAAATGAAAGTAAATTTTATAAAAATTCTAATCAGAAATACCACAATCTTTAAATATTGAATGTACGAAATTGTTCTAAGTTCTAATACAAAATATTTGCCACAACCCACTAAATATGTTACAAGCAAAGAAACAGATTTATCAGATATCTTATCGAGTTATTTATTGTTGAGTACATTGCTAAAATCAATGTTTATCAATAGTCTATCGGGATTGAGAACGAATAGGACCAGAACTCTTCTTGCAAGTTTTTCTCTCTTGCTGGTATTAATTTAATCGTTTCAATTGATGTATATCTCTATGTAAGAATAGTAAGTACTACCTAATTCTGTGATCTGCCCATAACACTTCTGATATTCAGCATCATTCACTGCCCTTTTTTCTTTCTACAGTTTGGTTTGGGATTCAAAATACAGATTGAATATTGAATTGTCTGAGGCAAATTTACTATCAAGAAGGTGTAAATAAATTTTAGCTATGTAAGTAAACAGTCATCATATCTAGTCCTTGGCTCATGCCTTCCTATTCCTTTAAAACATATGCTTTTGTATTTTACATTTACCTTATCTTATGAATAGCCATTTTCCTTACCTACTGTGTTGGGTATCAAGACCTACTCTAGAAAAGTCTGTTATCCACCATACCCAAGCAGGTTCATTTAAGAAATTTTTAAATTCACTGTAAAGCAACTGATGAAAAGAGACTTGTATACACAAACACAAATCACAGGTGTAAGTTCTGGATGGGAATCAGATGACACTTGTTAAAAAGTTGGCTTTTCTTTCCATTGAGCTGTACTGTTGCATCTTACTTTACATCTAACATAAGTGATGATTGAACATGAGCGTTAAATTGTGATATTTAGATAAATGTTGTATGTTCATCAATGTATAAAATTCTACTTGGTGTATTGCTGTTCATTGTGTTAGCTCAGTGTGGATATTTTACCCAGCTTAATTACAAAGTTCTCTATGAAATTTGCTTAGAATGTAGCATTTCATTTTTTTTGTTTATTTCAATTTCCTTTATTTCATTAATTATCATTGTATTATGTTAATTATTGTTTTGACATCTGTGGTAATAATTATATATGTAATCTGTTTCAGCATGACTTTGATAAACCTTCCAGAAGAGATCTTGATAATGATCATAAAATGTTTGGATACAAAGTCAATATACAATCTGTACCACACTTGTACACATTTTAGGAACATTGTTTCCATGACAGGAGTGGTAAAAGATTGCCAAATGTCCATGAATACTTTGGCTACTGTGAAATTGTTTAAAACAGATTTCTTCAAAGCTATAGCACCACATTTATTAGAATTAAATCTATGTGGAGTTCCAGATCTCAGGAAGTCATATCTAATACCTGCCATGGCGAAACTGAAAATCTTACAATCATTGGATGTATCATTCACCAATCTCAATTTGACAGATTTCCTGGACATATATGATGTTTGCCCGACAATCACAAGTGTATCATTAAATTTCATGATCAATAAATCTGGGTTATCAAAAATGTCTGAAGACTCTATCATGAGATTTCAAGAAACTTTTAAAAACTTCCAACATGTCCATTTTGTTGGTTCCGCTACTAATTTATTATACTCAAGATTACCATTCCTATTGCTCCAAGAAGCGAACTTAGATTCATTAAAGTACACTGTAGCAGAGAGTGATCGGTTACATACGATTTATGTACCTGAACAAGCAGAAAAGACTGAAATGGTGAAGTTCAACCAATTCTTTCTATTCTTCCTTGATTGGATAACTGTTTATGCATTTTTTGGATCATTTTTTATGCTCCCTGTTCTATCAAGACTTGACGTAAGCACAATCGAAGCTATTATTATAATCAAGGAAAACTTCAAGAAGTACTGCTTATATGCAACACCTGCATTCCAGAATTATTTTGAAGATAACTTTGATGCGGATGCAGATAAAAATTATTTGACAGAATACAAAAATAACATAACTGGTAATGCTGCAATAATGATTTGGAAGAAAGATACTAACGATTTTGATGATTGTTTCTTTAGCAAAATAACCAAATTAATAAAACCATTCTTTCCATGTGATTGCCAACTGTATAAAGGGTTAGCTGTGCCCAGAAAATATGACTGGTTCTTTGTTACCCCTGAGCCAGCAGATAAAGCTGACAATAATTGTGAGAGACCTCCCAAACCAGTTCGGTTCAAGAGAAAACGAACTGCCCCACCAATGAATGTTCTCAACTATGACGACATGTTTAAAACAAAAGACCGTGTCCAACTCTCATTAATTTTTGATGATTTTCTCAAGAATCCCGTGTCTATTCCCACTTACTGTAATTATTTGCAGAAACTTACGTTCCTAAGTATAACTGGCACTGTGCGTTTAAGTTCAGACTTTTTCACTGTGTTATTTAAGAACTGTGTAAATCTAGTCACTATGAATATCGAATCTCCACCGATATTTCCATGCGCACTTCCCCTGAGCAAGGCAATACATTTAATTTCCGGATTGAAAAACTTACGCCTGACTGATAAGAGGATAGACTTTGGGTTGTTATTTTCATCCTTGGCTAAGTGTAAAACGTTAGAAAATGTTCATGTACAAGAACTTGTTACGGGAGAGACTGTAGACATAGGAAACCCTTCAACAATAATAGAAGAATGTCCTAATTTATATAATCTTTATATCCAAGCACCAATGAGTGAATCTGTTCGAATAAAAAAGACCCAGATCTTACATAATACCAAAATGAGCCGAAACAAACATTATCTTAATTTAGTGTTACATGTGAAGTCAGATACAAACAGGTTGTTTTATAGTTATGATCCATTCCTAAGTGTTTTCAATTTGAATCCAATTAAGCAAATAATGTAGTCATCACATATTTTATCCTTGTATACTATTTAATACTTAATATATGTGCTGGTAAATTGAAAGTTAATATTATTCATATTTTCGATGTTGCTTCTTGTTACTTGGGCTACTACTCATGAAAAATTTAATTATTTTTGTCAAGTCTCAAATCTTATTTTATAATTAGAAGGTATAAAGAGGCACCTTAAGGTGCCTATTCATACAAAGATGTTGCATCACTTTAAAGTGGACATTATAATACTACTACCATGGACATATAAAAAAGTCGGACGTAGTCTCGCTAAAACAAAAACTGTGTCACTAGACTCGGCCACATTTGCACTTGTGCGTTGTCACTGATAGGCTGATACGCACACATATACATACCTACGTAGCGCGTGTAATGATCCACTGATGTCAGCCTGTATGTGACAGCGCACACGTGCATATTATGTGGCCTACTCGATGGACACAGTATTTGTTTTAACGAGACTACGTCCGACTTTTTTATACGTCCATGACTCCTACATTTATTTTGAGACTAAGATTACTTAAAACCCGTGATAACAAACCAAAATTTTACTTGACTAAAAAACCTTGTATTCATGCATTTGTTGAAACATAAGTCTCTTTCTCTTTTTAATCTTTGAATTAATATGACTTTTGGTTGTATACTAATCAGTTTTAGTAAATTTATTTTATACAGTTTGGGACCATCCGTAAATTACGTCACACGTCAAAGGGGTGGGAGGGGGTCGATGAGGTTTTTAATCTGAGGCGTCGATGAAGTGTGACGTGACGTTGTGTGACAAGGGGCGGTGAGGGCCCTCAAATTTTGTGACGTCACATTAAAAAAATGACGTATTTTATCTTAATTTCATCATAAGTATTACAATACTAAATTAAAACGAAAATTGCTAAATATGTGACGTCACAATAGGTAGAGGAGAGGTCTCAAAAATGTGACCAACTGTGACAAGGACAGAGGGGTATAAAAATCATGAAATTCGTGTGACGTCATTTATGGATGGCCCCTTTCTTTCAGGAGCCCTATTTCTGATGGTCAAAAATCAAAATTAAATTTAAAAGAAACTGTCCAGTTAGTTTTAAAATGTTAAAGAGACCTATGGTAGTTGCCATCACAACACGGCCTATACTGTCTACCAAAGTTTGGACAGTGAGAAGGCGCTCTAATACGGGACGTCTACTATCTTCTACTCCTGTCCTACTTCGTTTTGCCCGATCGAACATTGTAACCCTACTCAAAGTTAGAGTAGGGTTAGAACATTTAAGAAATAGAGCCCAAGTAGGAAAGTCGTGAGTTTACTTAAAAATTACGTGTTTCGTTGAAAAGAGAGTAGACGTCCTGGATGGTATATGTCAGCGGAAAATAAAAGATTCGTTAGTTTATCAATTCACTAGGTAGTTGATCAACTTTCGAAAATAACAAGCGGCAGTTGAAATGTATGTAATTAACGTACGTATTTTAGTAAATTTATCAATTTGCGGTGTCTTGCCGTTAAAGAATCCGACGAAGGCGAGGTGTGCGCTGATTTGTTCAACGACTCGCGTGTTTTACACCGCTCCTCATCAGCCGGGTGAACCGTGGGAAGATTTCTTTTTACAACGGCTTACCTGTCAGATCCTTGGGAAATATGTCCGTCCGCGTTGTTATAGTATTACCAAATCGGACCGTTTAGGTTACATAGGACTCAAATCCGACTCGGAGCACCCAGAATCCACCTAGTCTGGTGGCTACTACGCCTGGAGTGTTTATAAAAATGCGGGAGCTTGTGGCTCGAGCCCACCCGGTCTCAAAATTGTTATCTGATAGGTGAGCCGCTGTAAAAAAAAAACTTCTCACGTTTCACCCAGGTGGTCTCAGGAAGTAGACTGTAGGTAAGAACTCTGAATAAATACCTGCCCAATGCTTATAATTAATGCCATCGACAAATCAGAGAACCGTGTATTAATTGACGGGTAACAGTGTACCGTTAAATAGTACGCTGAGCTACGATTGGCCCATTTGTGATTTTACTTGCAACAAAATCCTAATTTATTAAATGACGGTCAGACACCGCTAGATGATCAATTAACGTAAATTCATTGCGTTAATAATACATTTCAACCGCTGTTTCTTATTTTCCGTAAGTTTATCAACTACCTAGTGAATTGATCAACCAACTATTCTTGTTTCTGATTGTGAACTATGTTGATTCTTGTTATTTTACGGTGAGATAATGTATAACCTAGGTACCTACAATTGTGCAGAATAACAGACAGTCTGAGATCCATTTGATACACGAAACCTGGTTAATTAATATAGGAACACCTTTTACCTTTTGGTTATTGATCATTTAGAATATACAGGGGATTAAATTCTGTTAGTCTACTAAAGATTATATTTTGACACTATAAATCATTTTTGCCTTGGCATAAAAGGTGAACAACAATGGAAGACTATCCAAGAAATATAAGTACCTACTCGTTTTGTTGTCAATATTGAAATTACTTGCTTGGTATTAATTTATGTTATGTCAGGATAATGTGGAATATTATAAGTTACCTGAGTCTGTTATGTTTAAAATATTTTATCTTATTTATGCTAAATAGGTACCTAAGTGTATTTATTTGTGTTGTATGTGTACCTATACTTATGTGTAATTATATTATTGTATATACATTTTGTAACTGTTAATCTTTAGTAGTCAGATAAAGTTGAACTAATGGACTTGCGCCGATAATGGATTACTTATCGTGAAACTGTAAAATCGTGGGTCTAAAATAGTCGCTTACAAGTGAGTGTAGGTATTATCATAAGTCAAAATGAACTAATGTATTAATTAATAGCAGCGTCCCGCCGTAGTTCCCGTTTGCGTAATTCACGTGATAAAAAGTAGTAATGTCCTATTCCAGAACAATCTGTGTTCCAAATTTCAACACGATTCGTTCCAACGTGATTAAACAACAAATATTCAATCTTTCGCATTTATAATACCTACTAGATGCCCGCCCCGGCTTCGCCCGTGGTA
Organism: Ectropis grisescens; assembly: GCA_017562165.1. Taxonomy (NCBI): domain Eukaryota; kingdom Metazoa; phylum Arthropoda; class Insecta; order Lepidoptera; family Geometridae; genus Ectropis; species Ectropis grisescens. Next base: position 17,962,400 of record CM029771.1, on the reverse strand, counting down.
TATTATATAGCACTCATCGGGATCCCGTACAAATCCAACGGTGAAAGAATGACTGAAATCGGTTCACTCATTCCTGAGAATATCGATTTCAAACAAAAAACCTCTTCAGCTACCTGCTACGCCACCTGTGGGAAATTGGTCGTACCAACTCAGATTTAGAAAAAAAAATAAGCAAAGGTTTATATTCAATGCACAGATTACTGAAATTCAATGACGCAATCTTTGACACATGCTGTCGTGTGTCATGTCAAAGCACGAAACGTACGAAAACTCTCAAAAGGGGAATATTTTTTCCCGATTTTGTTACATTCCTGTTTCATGCTCCGCTTCAATTAATAGTAGAGTTATTTTCTATAACCTAAAGCCTTCCTGAATAAATGGACTATCCAATAGAAAAAGAATCTTTCGATTCGGACCAGTACTTCCCGAGATCCTAGCGTTCAAACAAACAAACAAACTCTTCAGCTTTATAATATTAGTATAGATATACTAGCAGCGCTCCGCGGTATTACCCGCGCAGGTCCCGTTCCCGTTGTCCCAAGACAAAAGTTAGCCTATGTGTTCTTCCAGACTATAATTTGTGTTCCAAATTTCAACCCAATCCGCTCTTCTATTGCTGTCTCTATCATTAGCTAATAAGACAGTTTTCGTTAGGTGGTAGACACCCCCCCCCCCTTTCATATGTTACGACGTGATAGCACCAAACATCCAAACATTGACATTTATAATATTGACTGTTTACATAATACAGAACTTAATTAATATCATTCGTTAGATTTACACACGCATAAGTAATATTACTGAACTGATTAAGTACATTATAATATTACCTAAGTCTTTGGAGTTGTTCTAGTTTACATATATCAAACATATTTCATGATTAACATATATATCATGATTTAACCAATTATAAGTATCTATCTACTCTTCAGTCTAGAACTAATCTTATCCTTATATTTCCAGTGTTATAATCGTCACTATAGATGCAGTACTACATATCTCATTAAATATAAAATAACGCTAAATGTATTCAAAGAGAAGATATAATTAAATGTATGTTTGCAATTGAATATAACATATTTTTTTTATTAAATATAATATATTAATTAGGTACAACTTATGTTTAAGTAGGTTCTTAGTTTAAAATAAGTGTCTTTTTTACAATGCATAGGTACTCGTTTATTGAAACAAACTCTACAAATACATACAATTTAAGACACGAAATTAAAGTAAGATTGTTTTATTGCATTTGATTTAAATTTCAAACTTCATTTGTTCATTTTGACACATGATAGGATCATCACCCTTAGAGGCTTAGAGGAGACTTATTAGGTAGTCTCTGGGAAAGTCTACTATGGCGTGGAATGAAAATTTGTAATACAATCTTAGTTTAGTAGATTATCTTAGATGGTTAGCCATAGTTAACCATATTAACCTATTTTATCTAACAATATAGTGAGAATTGTTAAGACAATTCTTGCTATCTTGCTAGCTACATATATTCACACTATTCCATAGATTAGAAGTCCATATGTTTAATGCAAGTTATTAAATATCGCTCTACGTCGACATTGCCCGAGTGATTTTTTTTCAGATTGTTACACATTTGATGTTTTCTAGTCGATCCTAAATCGGTCTCGGAATGTATGTAATGAATGTATATGGCGGGCAAATGTATGTATTTTAACTATTGTAAGTAAATAAAAAACTTTTCTAACGTGGAAGATGTCTTATTAATATTATAAATGTGAAAGTTTGGATGCTACTTACTCAATCACGATGAGGCGTTTTAAAGGTGCAAATAGTTCTGTCAAAGGAAGTCCTTAAATTTAACTACAGGTGACGCCAATGTTTCGAATTGTTGGAGTATTGTCACAAAATGAAACATTGGTCGCACTTGGCAAAATTGAGAGCTAGGTATCTATGATAGGTATATATTTGCAACTTGACAACGCCTTGTTAATATAATTACAATATTGTGGGGTCGACCGCTCAAAGTAAAACTGTTGTAGCTTTGATATTGAGTTTTCGAGATGCAAAAAGACCTGTTAAAGACTTCCCAATTTCACCATAGGTGGCCCCTATGTTATATTTTGTTAGAGAAATTTCACAAAAAACAAACAGTGGTACCACACTTGGCAAAATTTATAACTATACATATTTGACAAGTCAATTTGTATCAATCTGGGAAACGCCTCATTGAAGATAGAGAGATATAGCAATAGCCATAACCGTTTTACTTAGCCGTTTGAAGGGCAGGTGGAAATTGGAATACAGACGGATTATGAAAATGAAAAAACAAATATACTTAACTAATTACCCGCGCAGAAATCATAAATTATATATCTTATCTATGAGTCGTTTTCTAAATTCCACTCGAACGAACTCGCGAGCAAATAGATACCCTAACTAATAAAAACATTTTGAATAATAACTAATGGACGTTCCCCGTGTGCACATGTTCGTAAGTCATTTTCTAAATACATTATTTTAATAAAAGACTACAATAATAGGAACTGACTTTAATTTTATTTATATAAGTATAATATCTATTATAAATGTGTTTCATTTTTTGCTTTGGATATAATCTTTGTTATTGACAGTGACAAAATGCCGAGTAGTGCGCTACCACCGCAAGCGTACGTGAGGACCCCTCTGTAGTACTGTGGGCAGTCGGCAACCTCGCTGCATTTACTGGAAAATAAAGTAGATAAAACGCATTATTCATTATTTTTTCATAGAATCTATGTTACTGAGGGATAGTGCGATATCCTGCTAACTACCGGGTGGTATTTGGTTGCAATGGGAAGGCGGAAGGCGATCAAAAAATAATGTCTGAATTGTGCGAGAGGCGATAGCATGCGTGAAAGAAGCCCTCATACTGATGAGAGGACGAGTGAAATGTTGAAATGGAAGATAAAAACGTGCTGTGCTTGTGCCTAGGGAAAGGACAGGAAATTATGACATATAGAATTATTGTGATATAGGTATCTACCCTTAGTTGTAACTTAGTTTAGTAGGACTCTTTGCAGAGCCCGCACCAGGCTCTCTACCGAATATTGTAACACCAAGCATCACTGTGTTCCAGTTTGAAAGACAATGTCTCCAGTGAATAAAAAGGGCATAGAAATAGCATAAGCATCCCATTAAATGCACACACTGCTGGGTCTCTGGTCCTTCTCCCGCAAGTAGAGAGTAGAGCTAGCTGGTCCAGTGTGGGTTTGTGGATGACACATGACCTCGAAAGATTCTAGGTACCTACACATCAGTTTCCTCACGATGTTTTCCTTCACTGTTTTTAAGTTAACGGCACCGGTTTTAACCTACGCACATGACTACGAAAAGTGTTTCGTAAATGAAAGAAATCTTCGGGTAAACTCGGATGATCTAGAATCTAGATGGTCATGGCCACGCCCTCCGGTTTCACCCGCGTAGTTTCCATAGTGAGCTATCAAATTCTGAGTTATAAGTTTTCTCTTCTATCGGCAGTCCCTATGACTGCCAATATATTTTAATGGACCTATGACAGTTAGCCATAGATGGGTTTGACCGAAGTTAGGGATAGCCCTAAGTTCGGCAGGCGCAGACCCCTACTAATCTAAATTTATCTAACTTACGCATATATACGTAAACCATTCCATATTCTCACATTTCAAAACATACAAATTTAGTAGATACCTATTCCTCGCTTACCGCTTAGACGCTTCGCATAGCTCAAGTGGACTAACAGCCGGACAGAGGCTCATGATCTTTTTTGTGTTACAAAAAAAATTTATCCGTATTCTAGGAAACCTCCGAGTACCCAACAGTTGCAAGCCGTACTTTACCAAACTAGAAACGCTAATATTACCAAGCATATACCTACTAGAAGCTGCTATGTTTGTAAAGAAACACCCAGACTTATTCTCTTTCAATAAACTTTTATTGAGTCGGGTACTTACCCGACGCCAAACTCAACTTGTGGCACCAGAGCCAAAGCTAGAATTTGTAAAAAAGGCCCCGAATACATAATAACAAAAACATACAACACCTTACCTAATGATATTAAAAATGAACCCGACCAAAATTTTATGTAATTATATAAAAGATTTTATAAAAAGTTTAAATCGCTATTTAATACAAAAATGTTATTATAGTAGGTATCACTAAATACCTAGATGAATTTAGATATATACCACGCTCACGGCATTAGTATTAGTATTAAAAATAATTTTGTGTAATATCTATAAATATTAAGTAATACTGTCTACTTATAATAAGATTGTAACTGTACAATTTTAATATTGCTATGCCCTAACAGGGTAAATGCTTAGGCTATTTTGTAAGCTTTGTATTATTATGCAATAAATGATTGATTGATTGATTGTTTGATAATACTAGCACAGTATGAAATGAAAACAGAGCGAGAAATCAAAAGACCAATTAATTTACCTATTTCCTACTATTGATCCATCTGCATTTTAAACGTTACTCCAAGGCTAGGTATCCCGGTTTGGTCAGATACAGAACTTTACAGTTGTCCATGAGTTCAAATAGCTACTAAGCGCCGCATTCACTTGCGTTTGAGAGTTCAAACACCTTTGAAAATTTTCAGCAGATTTCTTCCCGATCTTTCCCTTCTCCGTTGACGAAATACGAAATTAATTGGAAAGTACTTACTAGTTTTCAATGGCGACCACCGCTATGCCGGTGACTAGTTTATCAGCAAATGTGACGATGGAATAGATAGCTGCGCCCTGATGTGAATGTGGACCAATCAGGTCTGCCGTCACGCACAGGCTAGCGACCAGAGTTATAGAACTCCCAGCCCCTGGAACATATAATATGGGTAGTTTATACATGATTATTAATCATCTTCCATCTCTGGGCGACGAGCGCAATTTAGTTCTAGGTAGCGATTTTGACTCTCTAGACTTTTCTTCAAATTGTGGCACTGTGGTGTTATGAGCAGGCTTTTTGCTTACCATCATGCGCACGTAATGCTTCTCCCGTCACTCTGTATTAAAGAAAATGTACTAACTTGCCTCGGTGGCATCTTGTTGTTTGATGGCTAATCCTGGCTGGAGAGAGAGCTTCTACTCGCGCCCCTCTCTCTTTTGAGCACTGCGTGAAGAGGCTGGGGAAAGGCTACTTGGGAAGGTTACTCGGCTGATATCTACTCTTGTTGGTCTGGTGAAATTTCTAATTCTTCCAGATTACTTGGGTGATGATTTTGGATCCCCCGAGAGTACACTGATTAGCAGAGTGCTCAGTGGAAGGACAATAAGGGCCGCGATGTGGCAGAGGCGCACAAAGGCGGAACCGCGGGTATCCCTAGCCGCGGTCGTGAGGGTAGACCTCTAACTGCCGACTGTCTTAGCCAAGATGCTCGACAGTGAGAGGTCGTATGAGGTGGAGAAGCGAAAGTGAATGCTTTTCGCTCATCCACGCATTAAGGCGCAGGTGGATATGAGGCCGAGCTTGGAGAGCTGCCACTCTGGCTCGCATCCCGTCTCCACTGGAGGGCCTTGAGGGTCGTACGTGTAGAGCACCCTACCTAGGGATAGGCATTCCCGAGGAGGTGACGCGCCGCTAGTTTCTGGTGCGTCGCTGAAGCCAAATGCGGGGGTACAGACACGCCTCGCGAGGTGGGCCCGCTAATGCGATGGCATGTGGGCCAAGGTCATTGGTCTGAGTGCTAGAAGTGACCCCGCAACTCTGACCCCTGGCCATGCTGGAGAAACCCGTGGAATTTTAGTCGGTAAAGGTACTATGTCCATCCAATGTGTCTAGCCCGACATACCTCATATGATGGCATACATTATACATATCCCTGCATGACGGGCATGGTTAAATGCATATCCGCCACATAAAAAAGCTCCTTAGAGCCTATTGTAAACAGGTTTTATTAAGAGTTGAGGAAGCGAATGGATGATAGAAGTTTGGAAATTGGAGACCAAACTCGTCGAGGTTAATTAATTTGGGTATCAAAATTTTGACACTATATGTACTATCGATACGAGTATCATTCAGACTCATCAGAGATCAGTGAATTTAACTAGACTCTAGGTGAGTCTTTCCATCTTACCATTGTGTACACGAGCTTTGAAACGAATTACATGTTTATAGGTTTAGAAACAAAAGGAGATTGAATTACCCATATAAAGCTTACCTATCAAAGTGGCCACTAAATAGATTTGCACAATGCTAGCATGGGGGTCTATTGCTAACGCTATCCATAAACAACTGATTAGACTCAGAGCACTGCCCAACAGATAGGATACCTGAAAAAAAAAAACATTTTAGCGCCTGGACGTTTTATGAAAGCAACTTATGTTTTGTAAAAAGCATGACATTACTAGAAGGTTCCATTAAAATTGTTCTAACGATTAGGATGTCTTACCTGGTTGCCTATAGTATACATCTTGCTTTTCAGCAAAAGTGAGAAGAAAAACGATGATATATATAAGACCAGGGGAACACTGGCCACCAATTCAGATCCTGCGCTAGGGTTCACTGATAAACGTTCTTCTAAGAACAATGGAACGTAGACCAAGCTCAGGGCCCAATATAATCGCGAGAAGACATATCTGCAAGAAAACATATTCTTTAAACAATGCTATTGAAAAATACGTTGTCGGTAGTATGAGTAAAGTTCAAATTTCAGCGGGTCTCAAAATCGAGTGTGTCTCAATCATCAATTGCATTCAATTGTGCACGCCTATATTCACGAAGTACGTATAGCTCACGAATACTCACAATAAACTCGTCTGATACAATAGTGGCATCTGCAGGAAGTACATAATTTTAGACTTGGCCAACTTGATTGGTTCGCCCGCTTCTACGCCGACGGTTGGGGTCCCATTAGTGGGAAGACCGTTCGCTTTTTGTTCCTTCGGTTCTTTAAGATGGAAGAATGCTTGAAACAATGCGAAAGTGATAACGCCTATACCGGATATTATTACCGATACATTCTGAAAGTAGAAGTTTATTCTAATGTAACCATAAGATTATGTCCATTTTGTAGTTGTACTCGTAGCTCGTAGGTAGTGGGTAGGATTATTCTCAGAGCTATAAAGAAAAGAAAACCAGAAGTGTAACTTTGGCAAAGTTGGACTTCTAGTTTTTTTTTCTAGGGAAAATGCTTACAGAAAAATTACTGGGCAAAGAGATAAATTATCTTATATCTGCGTTTGACGAGAGCAGTTAAGTACTTTTCATATTCCAATAGCCGTGCGGCACTGTGCTATTATGAGCAGCCGCATTGCTTGTATGTATTTGTCGTCTCGTCACTCTAAACAGAAACAAAAATCGATAGAGTGTATTCAAGATGCCAATTTTTACGGCAACAAAAAAGTTACCTACGCCTGGTCTAATAATAAGTTACGGATGGTCTAGTCGGGAGAACGGCGACGAACGGTGATGCCACAAACTTAAAACAGCGAAGGAAAACATCGTGAGAAACATGTGCCTAAAATCTTTCGGGATCATGAGTAATCCATCAACTCCCACTGGCTGGTGCAGTGCGAGTGGTGGATTATGACCTTGTTTCTCTTCTGGCGAGAGAAAGCCCCAAATATCAGCAGTGGGAACATTTTTAGTATGTTGCTTATGCTTATGCTAAAATGCCAATGTCTTTTTAGACTAATAACCATTATTAACCATTTTTATTCAGTTCTGATGATCCGAAGATAAATTACATCTTTGTCTAGTGTATATGTCACAGCCAACTAGCTTAATCAGCCGTTCAATGAACAACCTAGCCTGTTTACTAAACAAAGTCCTTTAACCAGCTTCTTGAATGATATTCAGCCACTGCCACCTAATGGAGAAGCTCTCTAAACTGTCAAACTAAGAAAAAATAATCGCAGTCATAGGGACTGCCGGTAGAAGTGAAACCAATTACTCAGAATGTGAAAGCTTACTTTGGTAATTACGCGGGTGAAACCGGAGGGCGTGGCCATGACCATGGACATCTAGATCATTCGAGTTTACTTGAAGATTTCTTTCATTTACGAACGTGACGCTTGAGCTCAATTCGCAGCCCACAGAAAATCTGTATGTGATGCGCCAACCATGTGGTATATTTTTTCTAAAATACCTGAACATAGCTACATTTTGAAGTAAGGTAGGTATTAGGTAATATAATTTTTTTTTAATGCCAGCTTTAAAATCTTTTTTATTTCTGTAACATGTTCACTAGTTCAGTATATTGTACTGAATATCATTCAGGAAGCTGGTTAAACGGTAATTTTCGCTAGAGAGGCTAGACTGTTCATTGAACGTCTGATTAAGCTACTTGGTTGCGACATAATGCATGATATAAAATTATGTGCATATTCAAACCGTCGTGTGTTGTTCATTATGTGGATAAAACATCTTGATTGTGAGTGCAATTATCCTCTTACATTACAATAACAACTGGAACGCGTGTGCTCGAGTGAAAGTAAACATGTGACGTAAAGACACATTTTCCTTTGTCTAGGTAATGAATAATAATCCATTTCTTTTGATGTTACTTAAGAAATTTAGTTAAAACAAAAAAAAAAAAAAAATGCAAATCTTAAATTTCTTAAGTATAACTAAATAAATTTTAGAAACGGAATATAAACAACAATAACACAACAAACAATACCTATTACCGTCAGGCGAGACGGCGTGATAGTCAAGTTTAGTACGAGTAGGCAATACTTACCTACTCTATGAGTTTAGCAAACAATAGTTTAAAATACGCCACAGTTTGAAAAGCTGCGCTGGTTTTGATACCTAGGTATATTATGTCTTGTTAGCATCGTGGCAGTTTTTTAACAATAATAGATTTACACTTGACCGCCATCTCGGCTGATGTTAAGCGACGATACTGTTATTCATTTAAATGGGAGTGCTTGTGGTTTTTACAGGTCGATTTATAGATTAGCGAATTAATATATATTACCCTGAATTTATAATCGTCCGCTGGTCCAATAAATGTGCTGTAGTTCGTTGCCCTCAACACCACCCATGTTATAAGGTAGACAGCTAAACTTGATACTACCGAAGCCATATATCTGAAAATGAAACGGAACACCACTACATTTCCAACTTATTCTAACTTATTGACAAACCTATCAACCTAAGAACCTAACCTATGCGTATCTAACCTAGGCAAAATAGTTTAGGTTTAAGAATTTTGGATTACTATACGTGCTTACATAATTTGCTTTTTCGCCTGAGGATTAGCTGATACGCGCGCGAATTATCCGCTAAGACGTGATAACGGCGCGAAAGAGTTGCAAATTCAATTTATCTCACAGACAAATATAACCTTTGGTAAAAAATTATACAGGTTTACCTACCCAAAAAAAGTCGATGAAAGTACAGTACTCCAGAGCGAGCCACTTATTACGTTACTAAAGTTTAAAATAAATTTAAATCTAAGTATCTTTTTATTAGCTCTAAAAATAATATCAATTTTTCAGTTTGATTCATTGATGATGATGAATCTTTTTAACCCCCGACCAAAAAAAGGGGTGTTATAAGTTTGACGACGATGTCTGTCTGTCTGTCTGTCTTTCTGTCTGTGTGTGTGTCTGTCTGTGGCACCGTAGAGCTCAAACGGATGGGCCGATTTCGATGCGGTTTTTTTATTTAAAGGTTAATATCCGTGCGGATGTTCTTAGCTATGTTTGGTTAATATTGATTCAAAATGGCCGCCTCCACAAAATGGCGGACAAAATATTTCTTCACAACCTACCTCAATATGGGTATCAAACAAAAGGGCTTGACTAGTAGAATACTATACATTATAAAAAAATCAAATTCAAGATGACCGCCACCACAAAATGGCGGATTATATTATATTTTTCACTACTACCTCAATATGGGTATCAAACGAAAGGGCTTGACTAGTAGAATACTTTGCACAATGACAAATTTCAAATCCAAGATGGCCGCTACCACAAAATGGCGAAATACATTTTTTTTTTCACAACTCTCTTAATATGGGTATCAAATGAAAGGGCTTGACTAGTAGAATACTGTACACATAACAAATCCCAGGAAGTCGGGGGTTAATCAACATTTTTAATTTTGTTCTTGTTATTGTTAGTTTTAAAACGATATCAATAATAGGGAATATGCATGCATTTTTTTATATTTTTAATTCACTTTTTACATTATTATAACACAATAAAAAATATAAATACTCTTGTAAATGTACAAATTGATTTTTAAAATAATATTTAACATATCGATATAATTTGTCCAGTTTAAACGCCGCCATCTTTCCCGCGCCTGCATGACGTCATAGGCCACGACCTGTGTTTGTTTACTACAAGTGTTGCAGTTACTTTGTACCGATTTTTGAGTTGTGCTAGCTAATCAAACATTGGAGAACATGACTTTTCTCTCTAACACTACTAGCTCAGTACGAATATCGACACCGTTAAAGCAGAAAACATGTCATGTGACGTCACATTTGGTTTCCACAGATAGTGATGCGTTTCGCAAACTTGAATTTCCCGCGCCTATTTTGCACTTTTAAATAATATTTTTTATAATTAATAACTAACTAAATAATAAAATAATTGTTTTGGCATAATGGCGGGACATTAAGGATTCTACGAAAAAAAAATCAAGCCAATTTAAACTACATGCATGTTCCCTATTGTTCCTCAAAGTTACGAATATGTCGTTCTCTGTACATGTACTCTGTACTTACAGTTTTATTGTGTATTTGACGTAGTTTTCGGTTTATAAATATCCGCAAACCTACCGTATCGAAGTGAGTTCCGCACGAACATGCAAGTTGTCTGATATAGCCGGTATCATGGCGAGATGGGATATTTGAACCACCGCCCATCCGATCTGGAAGAAGACGATGAGGATGGCGTAGTAGACGGGCATCCACCACGTCAGGTACTCGGTGTCGCTGCTCAGCCAACAACCCCAACATCGAACGAAGAGCAGAGGAAACGTACATGTTACTAGCACACAACCTGTAACAAAATAGACAGCTATGTGGATAACACTTTTGAATATTGTTATTCTGTTGCGTATAGTGTTTCAGTGGCTGAAGTCTGAATAGGCATTTAACGTTCATTTTCTTTGAGCAAATAGTAAACTAATTCTAAGGGTATTGTGTACCGCATGACATTATGAACTAACCTGGTTATTTATCTACCTCTATAGTTTCAATACCTACTTACTGTTTATGTAGGTATCTACTTTGTTACCAGATCTTATGATGTATAATTATTTCTAGAAGATAAATATGCCTAAACGTTGGTTATAATTTCGTTGATTCTACCAGTACGGCTGAGAGTGAAATAAAACTTCTTTCATAAAATAAATATGGTACAGGAGAAGTGCGAAAGTTCAGCAATCCGTATTAGCTATTTTTTCCATAGCTTGTTAGAAGAATCTGTTTAGTAGGAGATAATACGAGTAAATCGATTATCTTGGCATTACGTTGGCTACACTTACTGGATATGGTATAATAACACCTCTTGCAGTAACGACACACTGCAGCTGAGATTAATTTTCGCCAAAATTTTGCGATATTTGGGAAAATCGGGCGGTCTTAGTTTCCATTTTAGCCACGAGCCATTACATCTTTGTACACCTATACGTGATACTGACAGTTTCCACGTCACACTTACATTATATTACTTAATCTGTGTCACAATTGTCTCGTCTGTCTTGCGGATCATGCTACAGTGCTTAGAGTATAAAGTAGGGCCGATTCGGTAATACAATTCTTAAAACATTTAAGTACAGAAAGATGTTTAAAAATCAACATTAAAATTGATCATATTTCCTCACACTATAAATTAAAATACAAAAATTTCGTGAACAAAGAAAAGTCGGTCGATGTTTTTGAAGCGGTCTTTGTGATATTCAACAAAAGAATATGTTTGAGTATTCCAACCACAACAAGTTGGCGATTCTCATATGGATGTGTACATCCGTGGGCCATGGTTTTGTTTTGACTTCATTTACATGAGAATTTGGTCAGTAACGTTGCCCGATGAATTGACACCATTGGGATAGATGAGATGTAAGTCGAGAAACGTGGAAACATGGTTTGAGACCATTGGCACCGTATCGGTACAAAAATATCATAGACGACAGGCCCGTGAACAAAATGTATGGGTCATATGATACAGCAGGAGACCTATGTAAGAACGGTATAAAATAATAGAGGATTCAACACTATGCCGGCATTTGAAAGCTGTCCAACTGTAAGCAAATTGAAGAGGGGGGATTGCGACCCTCGCTCTTTCTATCTTGTCGCATGATTTTTAATGCATTATTCCACCATGCCGTACAAAAATCATGCGAATAGAAGAAAAGAGCGAGGGTCGCAACCACCCCTCTTCAATTTGCACTCAGTTGGACAGCTTTCAAATGCCGGCTTAGTGCTGAATTTTGTTATTTTATACCCTTCTATCATCCTACATAGGTCTCCTGCTATATCATATGACCCATAAATTTTGTTCACGGGCCTGTGCTCTACAAGAAACTCTAAAGCATCTTTAGCGAAAGTAACATGTAGGTAAAGTAACAGAACCGGACTCTATACCTACTTCTATACCTACGTTACGGCTGATCTAGTCGGGAGAACGGCGACTGACGATCCGGAGCTCCCGGGTTCAAATCCCTCGTGCACCACTGTTTTTTCGAAGTCATGTGCGTAATGCTGCTAACTTATAACAGTGAAGGAAAAGATCGTGAGGAAACTAACATGTACCTAAAACATCATAATATGCTATAATACCAATATATTTATAATAATCCACCAATCCGCACTGGGGCAGCGTGGTGTATTATGGCCTTGACTATCTCCTTGCGCGAAAAGGCCCCGTGTCCTCGCAGTGGGAACATTTAGTGGGCTGCTACAGTTATTTACACGCTATGCTACAGTTCTACATTATTTAGATCAGCTTTTACAGAAAGACTGAATAGTCTTGTAGGTTGTCATCCATCATTCCCCAAAACGCTCGCACTGTACTGGTGTGCGCTGGGACAAATGATTATTCTTGATCTAATACCCGAGCGACACGAGGCTAGTTTTCAAGCTAGTCTTAGCAGTTAGTATTTGCTTCTAGCTTCGTGTAGACAAAACTAGCGTTGCGTAGCGTTGTATACACGAAGATAGAAGTAGGTAATAACTAGCATGCGTTTTGTCTACACGAAGTTAGAAGTACTATAGCTTGTTAGCTTGCTAACACTAGCTTCCTATCCTAGCTTGAAAAACTAGCCTCGTGTAGTTCGGGCATAAGAGTGTGCGTGGAAAGATACTCTTTATTGCACTTAAATTATAAAAACAATATAAATAAAAGAAACATAGATCAATTGGCGACCTTATCGCTAAGAGCGATTTCTTCCAGGCAACCGTAGGATGCCGAATAAGATATGAGTAATGGAAGACGGGGACAATTAGGAATACATAGAAACTTATACTTCTGTGTCATAACATTCTAATAATTACACAGTTCATTTAATATAGATAGAGAATTGAGAGATTTTTAAATACATAGATGCATTAAAGTTCAAAAAGAAAATACTGACATATCCTACATATCTTTCTCATACTCCCGTATGAGAGTTATAATAACTATCTATTCACGTATCCAAAACATGTGTACTTAGGTGGTTCACTGATTTGCTGTATTTTTTCCTATTACATACCAATAGTACCTAACGTGTTGATAGCCTACGGCTGAATCCACTTTCAAATCGCTTATCAGCAACACCGGAAACCGTTGTTGGTAATTCGCTAAAACGTATTCTTTTTTGACTTACCAGCTAAATGCCAGCCTTTCTTTGTTCCGAATCGGTCAGCTAGTAGCCCCACTACGGGAGTAGCTAAAGCATCCACAACTTGACCTGGAAAAGTTCACTAATTTTAGTTACCCGAAGCGAAACATTTTACAGTACAAGAATGGAAAGAGTAAAAATAAATGTGTATCGATATATCAGTACTACCAATATTGTAACGAAAATTAACTACTTTAAAAGTTTTTGTAATGCAATGCTGTTGGAAAGATCATAGAACACATACATGCATACTATAGAAACATTATTATTACAAATACTGTTAGATATTTCTCACTCAACACTAAGTAGTTGTCCAACAATAGAGCCAGTTTGAGGCCATGGACGTATAAAAAAAATCAGACGTAGTCTCACTAAAACAAAAACTGTGTCTATAGAGTCGGTCAGTCCGCTGTGTATGTGAGCATGTCAGCTTATATTTCAGTCAGTATGTTTTTGTTTTAGCGAGACTACGCCCGACTTTTTTATATGTCGATGCTTGAGGCTTGTACTAAAACATAAGTTTCAAACAAAATAAAGTTTGCATTAAGGGGGCCAGATAGCTGGTAATATACTTCCTCACGGTTTCACCCGCGTAGTATCTGTTCCCGTGAGTTTCCCGGAATACAATTTGGCCTATTTGTTATTCCAGACAAGTATTTCAAATTTTAATCCGTTCCGTTGAAACATTACAACGTCCAAACTTTCCCATTTATGATATCAATAGGATAGTGAATACATAATGAGGCGTTTTCCAGACGCAAATTGACTTGTCAAAAATTGTTCTAACTTTTGCCAATTGTGGCACCACTGTTTGGTTGTGTGATGCTCCATTAAAACACCGAGATCCAGTACGAGTGTACGAGTATATTAAAGAAGCCTTCCTTCTTTAAGGATGATCCCTTTAGTAAAGCGCTCTCCTCAACTTTTTTTTCAGACGTATGAACTATGAAGCCAGAAGAAGCTACTTAAAATAGCCATAAAAGATGCGATTATTATCCATCCAGTCAGGAAAATAAGTCAACATGACGAATTATGGTTTACTATATGTTTCTTTATGTTATGCCAGCTAGAGATAAACACAGTAGGTAAATATTGCTAACCCAAGAGTAACATAGTCCCGGCAACAGCAGCTCTCATGTCCAGGACGGCTTGAAAGAACAGCATCATATAAGAGAACCACATCGCAGCGCAGAGGTCGTTGTAAACATGACCCAAGCCGTAGAGGGCATTTTGACTCACGCACCACCATTTTCTTCTGTATTGCCCGCTGCAAAAATAAAATGGTTGTTAAAACTAGGTTAATTTATTACGATCTATAAATACATTTTTATTATTAGATACTATTTATTTATAGTAACGCAGGTTCATGTTGTAAGTACGTATGATCGTAAACTAATTTTACTCCGAGAGTAGCCCTGAAATCGGATTAAAAAACAGCTATATTTTGGTAAAACCAATACCGTATTGTAAATGTGTATAATATTAATTTAACAACTGATTTTTGTAACGATTTCTGTTTCAATGTCTCAGTAAAGGTTCTCATAATAATAAGTAGACTGCAATTCTCTCGGCTTATTACTGGTGTTCTTGGCAATGTGTAAATAAGTACGTAGGAATATTAATAAATTTCATGCATCCCTGGCAAGGCTCAACGATTGCGATTTGATGGACTCTTTTATGTTTCTTACCTACAAGTAATTATGGGATTATAGGCAATAACTATTAACTTAACACTATACACATATAAAGAAAAAAGAATAAATTTTCTAATTAGTCTGTCAGGTAGAATATGGAAAAAAGGAACACATATTTTTTGGTTTCTCTAATTATTAAAATATCGTCAAATATATAGAATGATCAAATTTTCGGAGTGAGGGGTTGCGACGTAACCGTCTACATAAAAATCATATATATGTAATTCGAAACTAGCATTATTGCTTCAAACTTTTTGGTTTGTAAAACAAAAGAAAAAATGCGTTTACAGTAGGTATTTTTTAATAATTAGTTAATAATTATTTTTTAATAATAATACCATATCTACCTATTCCCTGGGTAGTGACAGCGTGCGTGTTCATAATGATGTAAACTATGGCGAGAAGAGTCTAGTCGTCGAACTACGTAGAGTTGTTGAGAGGATTTGTGTCAAAACAGTATATTTACAATTTTATATTCCTACCTGTAGATCTATTTCATCTGTCCATCAAAATGTTTGATGGACACTAAAAAGTTCGGTTCTTATCTGAGAATGTTAGAAAACAGTGCTATCAGTAAACAGGCTATAAGCAAGATTAAGTAAACTCGTCGATTATATTAAGGCACAGGCTATGCTAATAAATAGAAATTTTTCATGTTTTTTTATTTATAATAATACACTTGCAAAAGAACGCAAAGTTGGGGAAATCAGAAATAAGCAGAAAGGAGGGAAGCCTTCTGCAATGTAGTTGTTTCATGAACCTAAATCATGGAGAGATAAATTAAACACGTTTTCAATAATACCTTAATAATATTACAAATGGGAAAGTTTGTATGTACGTATGTATCGGTGTTTTTACTATTTAAATCAAAAACTACTAACGGGACACGAACAAAATTTGGTAAAGACATAGATAGATTATAGTCTGGAAAAACATATATTATATGCTACCTTTTATCCCAGGATAATAACAGGATCCGGAAATGCGGGAGTGAAACCGCATACTAGTTTTTATTAATCATACTTCCCCTAAGCTATTAATTTTTATAGGTATTTTTTTTCATTCTGCTTATTCCATCAGCTGGAAGAGGAAATCCGGAAGCGAGCCCTCTTGCGGCACTTGTTTCTGTCTAAAAATGGCTGTAGTAGGTATATATTAAATTGAAATCTATTGATGTATAAATCTATTGATGGTGGTGTGTGGTTCGATACGTTATGATTTGAATGAAATTACATCCGTTAACCGCACTGTTACTGCTTTCTCATTATACTTTGTACTGTACACATATTACCTATACGTAACTGTGTAGTTAAATTACAATTCATTTTATTTTTTCCCTCTCTCACCCGCTCGACCTATCATTAATTTGTCAAGGCCATGATACCTACTGCGGAGCTTGGTCCTGGACAAAGCTTCAGAAAAGAGACGATTTTCTTAGCATTCCATGGATTCACCGTGCGGGTGCCGGGTCCATCGTGTGGCAAAGAGAGAAAACCCGAGTAGACCCCGAGACTTGTGACTCGGGCGTAGGTTTAAGGGGCCCCTTTCTGACGTACATCAACACTCACCTTCACTACTCGTCTTTCTCTCCCTGCCCAGCCAAATCTGATATAAGCCTACTAGTGCAGCTTTAGATACTCGTTCTAGTATAGAACTTACTGCACTTCTGGATAAGGCAAGGTCTTTCAGCAGGTTATAGAGAGATTTTGCCGGTATACCTCTCGATCCCACTTCTACATAATTATTATATCCTAATAATTATTTCCGAAACTTACGCTACCGTATTGATTTTGGGACGTACCGGTTGATGTTTATAGATTTATTTTCCATTTCACTATTATTTAATCCTTTATACTCATATTTTTTTTAAATAGGTCGATCGACTTAAGAAACATACCTATATTGAAAGATTATAAAGTTCAGGGGCATAACAGGTATTTTGCGTTCAAAACTAGGTTAATTGTTTAGTACCTTAACCTTACAATTTATGAATTTTAAAAATAGGGTCATGTAAAGAGATGCTTATTTTCTAAATTACTGTCGTTTTCTGGCGTAGATTTTATTCTTCAATTTGGTTTTATTTATGTAGTTGTTTATCATGTAATAATTTGAATAATAGATCATGTAATAATTTGAAAAATCAAGTGTGCATTGGATCTCCAGTATTTCCATATGGATGTGTGATTGTGTAAATTTTAGAATTTTAACAGCATTATATTTCAGCTATTATGTGTATCCTGAAATCGGTGTTGATCTTATCCATGCACGCTCGTTTCTAAGGTCTAAATACCACTAGGGTCCTTCACCTTCTGCGATAGTGAAAAAATAGGTAATCAAAGAGGACATTTGAGGCCACTTGTCTTAAAAAAATCTGAATCGAAGCTGAGAAGAGTGACGCGTCTTTTTTGTAACCTACACCCACATACTTAAATCAAACAATAGACAAATAATACTAAGTTAAAGTAGGTATGTAAATTTGTTAGTAAGTATAGCTAGAATGTTTCGGTTAAGTATTGCCCTGTGCCTTTTGCGCTGACCTAAACTTCGATAGGAGTAGAGGCCAACTGAGGCCAATTACCTTAGATCCTTTAATTAATAAATATTATGGCTAAACAAATAACTTGCTTGCAGAAGATTTATTGCATTTTGACAAACCGAATACCTTAGTAAATCTGTTTAAACGAATATAAGTACCTATATCTACGTTCACATAAATACAAAATGAATGGTAAGTAAGTAGGTACATGATTAATTTAAACACATAAGTGCACATATTTTTTTAATACTTTTTATCGCTAAGGTTTACTATGGCGTGGAAAAATTGCCCTTTACTGTTTTAATACTCTTTGAAGTCAAAAAAGAAAGAAAGTATATGCTTGAAAAATCAAATGACTGTATTTAGGTAGCCTTTAAAAACATCATTAAATAAATGTAAAACTGCATCGCTTATATAGCAGTATCTTTCACTGGAAATTATGGTCATAAGGTCCCTTCATAAAAAATCTACTGACTGAAGCACACTTTTAAAAGTCTACTACCACGCTTCTTAAGAAGTTATTGATGTATCCTTATTCAAGAAGATTAACTTCAATTATTTCCCGTTTCGTGACCAAACTCCAGCGACAAATTGGATAATCTGCAGTGGACTGAATTCGCAATGAATCAGGTCTTCCTCGGCACATATCCAAAAATATATCATTAAATAACAGGACTTATTTATACCTTATATGAATTTCCTCTACTCCAACTCCATTTTCACTTAATTGTTTTTCTTTATTAACATCTTTAACGTCAGTGGATCCGTATTTAACACTCATTTTTATATTCTATCACTGCACTGGATGCGTCCCTCACTGTTACGTTTTGTTATAGTGGAACTAGTTCACATTTGTTCAAACAATAGGTTTTTAATAATTTTCATGGTCGTAATAGTGCGGTGCGTGTGTTATGCTGCAAGACCGGCACATGTATGGCTGTCAGGCAGCCCCATCCAGGCGGCAAGCCACGATGTATGTGTTACAAGCTCTGATCGTGGACTCACTTCGTGACGTTTCCTAACAAAGGACGATCGGGAATTCTCTTTTTGAATGTTATCGTTTTAATAGCTCCATATATTTATCTTGAGATTGTAATCAAAACACGATGTGCTGTAATACCTATAGACCTAGGTATACTATTGAGTCATAGTAGTAGATCCTATTGTTTTTATTTTATTAAAGATAGTCTCTCTTATCAGCATTTTTAAATACGATCAATGATATTAAATGAAACTAGGCAAATGCTTTTCAGACGTTTCATTATCATCACGGGAAGTTTAACACTTAATTACTTTTCTCTGTGTAACCAAATAATCGTCTACAATTTAAAAGGATTTTTAATTGTAGTGGTGGATTGTTTGATTGTAGTGGTAGGACTCCTAGCAGAGTCCGCCTAGGTAGTAGCAGGGAGGGAAGTACCACACCTTTGCCAGTTGTTCTACCAAGCAGTAATGTGCAAACATTACTGTGTTCGTTTGAAGGGCAATATTTCCAGAAAAATGACAGGGTTTAGAGATATAACATATTAGATCTCTGGGTGACGAGCCCAGTGTAGCGCTAATGATTTGGACTCTTCATATTCCCATAGCTGCGTGTCACTAAGCTATTATGTTCCAGGCATGTTGCTTACCATCAGGCACATGTCTTGCTCGTCTCGACATTCTTTATTTTTTTTTAAATGCTAGAAGAAAATATTACTTCTATCCTTTCATGAAACAAGCAAGCGAGCTCTTAAAATTAGATTTTAGAAGGTATAAATCGTCATCATAATCATTTCTCATTATCAATTACTCTGACTGATGACACATGTCACCCGCCAACCTGCACTTTGCCAGTAGGTACGGTGGATTATGGCCTTGACTCTCTCATTGTGAGAGAAAACCCCTGCTTCCCAGGAGTGGAAACACAAAGTAGGCTGCTTATCCTATGCCCAACAGTGGCCATCCATTCATCATCAATATAAATATCTATATCATCATTCCACATCATCAATATAAATATAATTTGCCACACAAGCTTTGCAATAATGTGAGTGTTAATTTGTTTCATGTAAATTGGCTTATTTATGGGATGAATAAAGATATTTATTTATTATTCATCAGCAATAATGCCATCTTTTCTATATTATACCAATGTATGGGACATTGGTATGATATAGAAAAGACGACATGAACTTCAGTGATATGAGTTATCTAATCTCACAAAGGTGTCTAAGACAATAAGACCCAATTTCACCATACCTTGTGTGTTGATTTTATGTCGGGTTATAAAAGAAAAAGTTAGTTCGTTAGTACTAGTGAGATTAGTTTACTTTTTTAAAAAAATAAAAAGTGACGAGACGAGCATTACATGTGTTTACTTGGTATAAGTATACCTGCGTTAAAACGTCTACAGACATATAGGGAATTGTTAATAGCTTAAATAATTCCAATTTGGTTTGATAAAGTAATGTCAAAATGAAAATGAAATGAAATGAAATATATTTATTTGCTTAGAACATCACAAAAACATTTCATACAGATGTAATTGTAATTTTGTGTTAATCCATGTAGAAGTGCATTGGTACCCAAACTAGGAAAACCTGTGAGATGGCGTACCAATACCCTCCGCCGATATAATTATGATACTAAATAAGCAGAAGCTGACAGCAGTCTGTCTGACTGTCTGTGTGTGTGTCTGTCTGTGGCACCGTAGAGCTCAAACGGATGGGCCGATTTCAATGCGGTTTTTTTATTTGAAAGTTAATTACCGTGCGGGTGTTCTTAGCTATGTTTGATTAATATCGATTTAAAATGGTCTCCTCCACAAAATGGCGGATAAAATATTTCATCACAACCTACCTCAATATGGGTATCAAATGAAAGGGCTTAACTAGTAGAGTACCATACGCTATAACAAATTTTAAATCCAAGATGGCCGATACCACAAAATGGCGAATTATATTTCTTTTTTTCACAGCTCCCTTAATATGGGTATCAAATGAAAGGGCTTGACTAAGTCTAGTAGAATGTTGTACAGATAACAAATCTTAGGTAGTTGGGGGTTAGTCAAAATTTTTAATTTTGTTCTTGTTTCCTTCTGAAAACAGTTTATTGAGACAGAAACTATATTTTTCACTCATTCTAACCCGTACTTTTAACATAGGCAAATTGTTACCGAACCAAATATTTTCTTATGGCCTAACGAGAAAGTGCAACCAATATTGGAAGACATTGTTGACCTAAGCTACGGCCCTGCACTGCCCATTGAACTCTTACCTTTTCTTATTTATATCAATGTTACCACCACTTTTTTTTTACCAATTTTTGGCAAAAAATTTGAACTTCTCGTTGAAACTACAGTTATTTATCATCAGGCAATAATACGACAACAACGCCGCCCGGAAGCGAACAAAACTGACTGTGAGGACTTTATCATGCTGCTATCGAGCAGTACTTAGAGGAATGAACCAAGAGGGAGCAATGCGCCGTAACCGTGTGTGTGGGTTTCCGTCGTGTAGGTGTCATATGTTACAACTATTTAATATTTATAACTAATACTCCGTACTACATGGTGTTTATATGGAGCAAAGCGACCTACCTACCGCTATTGGTAAAATATTAAAAAAATGTGTTTTGTTGCTTGTGTAATATAATTTGATTTGAAGTATCAACCTAAAGTTAGTTACAATGTTTACGAGCTAACTTCAGGGCGCCAGTTTTTCGTGATTGTGTGCGCGCTTCCTAAAAATTTACTCTAATAATTTAAAGGAGTTTAACTTCAAGAATATTGGTCGATAATTTTTCACACAACATCCTTATGCCCAACTAAGTAAAACTTCAACTTTAGAAGCCAGATAGTTGATATAAAACACGTATAATTTTAAATGCATACTTTTTATACATGGACAGAGATTGACACCATAAAAGTGGACGTACCTACCTACTAGCCGGTCCAAAATGAACTCGAAGTAGTACTGTGAAAAATCACCACTGACAGTATCGTTTTTCAATTAGTATCATCGAGAAAGTGTAAGCACTATTACTAAATTCTCAGTCTTAAATAAGCGTTTCACTCGTGCGGTAAATTTTTATATGTTTGCTGTTGAAAATATTGTGATAATTTGACGAAAATTACAATTCAACATTATTCCCCTTATCGCTATTCGTAAGATTAATATGATTAACATGCATTTAAATTATCGACGTTAACTAGTACATTACAATAAAAAAATATGAGTTTCAATTTGCGAGTCGAAGTTTAGGAAATCGGATCTACCTATTTAGTAACAAGAGAAGCTACGTACCACCTTTTCTAATAGGTACTTCAAACAGTTCAAACTCGTACCATAAAAACCATAAATGGAAGAAGCGGCACACGCTCCTTAACGATGGCGATGTCAAATCAGGTGACGTCTCCTGATTGAGATCAGTAGCAACGTGAGCGACAAATAGACCACATGTGTGCTAATATTTCCACGAAATTCGATTTAAGCTGTTACAATGCCATTTTGTGTGTGTACAAGGTGCACCAATAGTTCCAAGACCAAGAGCTATCTCATTTCCATCTACTGGCAATTTGCTATGATGTCTTTGTCATTCATTACAACGTATCTCACGATGGAAGTGTAGTTGTGTGCACGTTGTGTATTTGTTTGAAATGTTCGCCACATTATGTTGTTTTCATATTAGAACGCACCTCATCTTCCTTTCCTTAATTATATCAATGATAAAAACTTTTAAAATACCGCGTACTCTTAAAACATATTAAGAACGAAGTACCTAAGTATAGGTATCCTACTAATATTATGCATGTCAATGTTTGGATCAACGGCGGATCCATGGTTATGGGGGTCATGATCCCTCCTTGCATGGCTCATGTTCATGCTCATCTTCATGGATCTGGTCCATTCCCTAGGTTGACCACTAATTACGAGTAAAAAGCATGCACGTACTTATCACAGTTTTATGGCTTGACCACGACTATATGACCTCCCTAGAGCCATGTGATCCGCCCCTGGAGCCAAAGCTGGACTATCTATCTATCAATCTGTGTTCCAAATTTTGTTGAAATTTGGAACACAGATAGATTATAGTCTGGAAGAACATAATATAGACTATTTTTTGTCCCGGAAAAGAACGGGAACGAGAACATTGCGGGTAAAACCACGGGGCACTGTTAGTATTTTGTACAGTCTTCCAAATATCTATTCAAGGCTTACGCTAGCCAAAGCACTAACATTTCAGTAATCGGTTCGGAAGTTTCAAACGTTTTTGACTATTGTGTAAGTTATATAGGTTCGTTTACATCACACGGGCTGAGATTGAGCTTATTCATTATGATATTTTTTTTTCAAAATTGAAAATTTCTGAATAAATCAGACTAGCTGAAAAATGTTGGATTGCGAAAGTCTTGAATAAAAATTTAGAAAACAGTAGTAGGTATACCAAGTCTAGTAATACGGCGGGTAATGTCTGTATGATTTCCTGACTTCAATTTCTCATCGATATGAACAATGTATCTAGTCAGGATAGTTCGTTAGACGGTACTTACGTTGGCTTCCGTGGATATTGGATTTCAACCAGACCATGCATCGCTGCGTACGAAATGAGTGACCGGTGACCCTAATAGACCAAGCTATCGAATTTATATTGGAGCATAATACCTATATACTAAGCATGTATGTAATAGGTGCTATTTGTACCGTTTTCACATTACTTTTATCTAACACTAGCGGCCCAGTCTGGCTTCGTTCAGATATTGTTATATAAAAACCAAAATCGAAATAAAAACTATCCATCTGTCAAGTTTAATATATCTTCTATATATAAAAACGTTATGTTGGTTTGTGTACGCATCAAAAACTCAAAAAGTTCTGCACCGATCGAGATGTAGTTTTAAAATGATATATAATCCGCATCAAGGATTGTTTATATCTAATTTTTGCATGACAATGTGCCACAGCGAAGCGTGGCAGGGTAGCTAGTCTCTTTATATAAAAATGTTATGTTGATTTGTGTACGCTTCAAAAACTCAAAAGTTCTGCACCGATCGAGCTGAAATTTTACAATGATATATAATACGCATCAAGGATTGTTTTTATCTAAATTTTGTATCACAATGTGCCACAGCGAAGCGTGGCAGGGTATGGTACAGCTAGTTACACATAAATGCAAACTTTCGTGAATACCAGTTGATAAAAATTCACTGGGAACATAATATATCATGATACTGGATTTTTATACATTAAGATATAAAAGTCTCGTGTCTCGATGTATTTACTTATATGTAACGAAAAGAGTTCTCTGAAACGGCTCGATCGATTTTGACGTGACAACGTCTTATAAATTGGTTTGCCGGGTGACACTTCAAGAAACTGCGTTACGCTCCGCTCACGTTATGCGCTCACAACGAGAGCGAGTGAGAGGCACGCGTCCCTTCCACTCGGGCATGGTTAGCCCGCCTAAGAGCGAGAGAGACAGACATAAAAAGTGAAAGGCACGCGTCCCTTCCGTAAAATTATTTTACCACTCAAAGTCGTTGTCACGTAAAACTTTCGCCCGTATACCGACTTTACAGGCAACCAATTTTTTTCATGAATGTAGAATCGTCGTCGTGAGAATGTGTGAGGTCGTAAAGTATTTTTCACCCTTCGTCGAAAAAGACTTCAAAGTACCTATCAGTTAGTCGGTCAGTCACGTCGACTCAAAAGTTTTATCACACGCATTTCGCAGAGTGTGTACTGTGCAACTGATCTGTTTGATCTGGTATCACCTTGCACTTTTTTTTATCTGACTGGTCATAGTTTGAAAAAATTAAAGCCATACCTAAGGATTAAAAGAATTCAATTTTACAATAGGCGTGACGACAGGTCCAGCAAATTTGCACGGATATCAACTTTCAAGTAAAAAAAACCGCATCGAAATCGGCCCATCAGTTTGAGCTCTACATTGCCACAGAAAGACACACACACAGACATACAGACAGACAGACATCGACGTCAAACTTAAAACCCGCTTTTTTTGTCGGGGGTTAAAAATGAGTCGACATGCCTATTGCAATACTTGTACTTACTGTATATACCTAATTGTATTTTTTTAAACTATAATAGGTTCGCACTTGACCACCATCTCGCCTGATGTTAAGCGATGATGAGATCTACGATGGAGCGTGCTTACCTAGAAAAAACCGATTCACTCTCGATTTGAAGACACCAAGATTGTAACCATCAGGGGAAAACCCATTCAGGCAACGCATTCCACAACCTAGACGTTCTTATCACAAACGTGGAGTCAAATCTCTTCGTTCGCGTTTTTGGAACATCAACCATGAAACGATGCCGCCCTTCCTATTATTGTGTAGCTAGCAACATTGTGGCTTCTACAGAAGAACTGTAGTAAAATTATTTTATTCTATCGTCAATATAATAGTTGTAGCACCATTCGGTACCTCCATGAGGAATTTTGTAAGGCTTAATGAGTAGGTATTTATAGTTTGAATTAGGTACTATTGGAGAGTTTTCTTAGCTATCTGTAACTCAAGTCGATAATAAGAAATAGTATGCCTATGTGACTCAGTGATAATAAAATACAATATCGTTATGTTAGTTAAAAAAGTGGTATTCCGGGACACCGCGTACTTCTCTTTCCCGTTATTTTGCTCAATTGACTATTCCCGTTATTTTGTAGTGGTAGGACTCTTGGCAGAGTCCGCCTGGGGAAGTACCACACCTTTGCCAGTTATTCTACCGCCAAGCAGTAATGTGCAAACATTACTGTGTTCCGGTTTGAAGGGCAATGTTTCCAGAGAAATTACAGGGCTTAGAGATATAAGATCTTAGATCTCTGGGTGACGAGCGCAGTGCAGTGCTAGGTAATGATTTGGACTCTTCATGTTCCAATAGCTGCGTGTCACTGTGCTGTTATGTGTCAGGCATGTTGCTTACCATCAGGCATATGTCCTGATCGTCTCGTCACTCTTTATTTAAAAAAAAAAAATAAAAATTTTTTAGGGTGAAAAGTTGCCTATGTGTTCTTCCAGACTATCTGTGTTTCAATATTCAACCCGATCCTTTCATATGTTACAACGTGATTGAGCAACAAACATCCAAATATTTACATTTATAATACTAGTAGGATGTAGCGTGGATGTAGCTAAAACACAATTAAGTTTATACAGAGATGTCGGTGGCAACAGAGTCGCGAGTTCAACTGTTTTACCATCTTCAAAAATGCACAACACGCCTAAAGAAATTCTAAAATTACTCTAAATCCGAACCAGGTTTAAGGGTACGTACTTTTTAACCGACTTCCAAAAAAAGGAGGAGGTTAGCGACTTTGGTTTTTTTTCTTTTTTTTATGTATGTTACCCGATTTCTCGAGAACCTCTTCACCGATTTTAAAATTTGTTTTTGTGTTCAGATGGGTATACTTCCCTAATGATCCCATATAAATCTTATCAAAATCGGTCAGGTAGTTTTTGAAATATGAACCATAAACTAAAATATGAGTACTATTTTCTGGAAGACGTAGTTGTAGATTTCACAAAAGTTATGAAACTCGATCCTGACAATACGAAATTGTGTAAAAGGATTAATAAAAAAAAACCACAGGGTTCGAATTGATAACCTCCTCCTTTTTTTGGAAGTAAAAAAGTTGTTTTTAACCCCCGACCAAAAAAGGGGTGTTACAAGTTTGACGTCGATGTCTGTCTGTCTGTGGCACTGTAGAGCTCAAACGGATGGGCCGATTTCGATGCGGTTTTTTTTTATTTCAAGGTTAATATCCGTGCGGATGTTCCTAGCTATGTTTGGTTAATGTCGATTCAAGATGGCCGCCTCCACAAAATGGCGGATAAATATTTCTTCACAACCTACCTCAATTTGGGTATCAAATGAAAGGGCTTGACTAGTAGAGTACTTTGCACTATGACAAATTTCAAATCCAAGATAGCTGCTACCCGCTACCACAAAATGCCGAAATACATTTCTTTTTTTCACAACTCCCTTAGGTATGGGTATCAAATGAAAGGGCTTGACTAGTAGAATTTTGTACAGATAACAAATCCGAGGTAGTCGGGGGTTAATCAAATTTTTTAATTTTGTTCTTGTACACTAAAAAGGGTAAAATAAACTATTTTCGTACAAAAAATTAAACCGACTTCAACCCCACAAATAAGCACTCAAAAGCGAAAAATAAACTAAAATCTTTATTATAAGCGCTACTCATCATCGTTTACTACTCAGCACAAACAAATCTCCTCTAGTTCCTACCTAATAGACAATAGATAACCTATAGGATAGGCATGTTAAGTTAAATTGTGATTTTCATTTCAAATCTGAATGCCTACGAGATATTTCTAAATTAAGGCGTAGATCCTAAATTGATTAGGTATACTTACTTAGTTATATTACATTTCACAGAGAAAAAATGCAAGGTGTTAACGTTTAGAAAGGTTATAGCTTCACGGTGATTAGAATTTCTAACCTAACGCTTCAGGCATTTTAACGGCTTTGTGTAGGTATGAATTATACTTACCTACTTAATTAAATATTCTTATCTTAACTACCTACTACGACATTGTTTTAGCACTATCAATAAAAAATGGAATATGATAGTCTTTAATGGTATTAATTTCATAAAATGTTTTGAGATTTTAAATGATGTTCTTGGTTGATGGACATAGTTGCCTACCTGTTTTGGAATGTAGATTCACTAATTGTATCTATACTATAATATTATAAAGCCTTTTTTTAAATAAAGAGTGACGAGACGAGCAGGTCATGTGTCTGATGGTAAGCAACATGCCTGCCACATAACAGCACAGTGATACGCAGCTATTGGCTATTGGAATATGAGGAGTCCGAATCATTACCTAGCACTGCACTGCGGTCGTCACCCAGAGATAAGACGTTATATCTCTAAGCCCTGTAATTTCTCTGGAAACATTGCCCTTCAAACCGGAACACAATAATGTTTGCACATTATTGCTTGACGGTAGAATAGCTGGCAAAGGCGTGGTTCTTCCCCCAGGCGGACTCTTCCATGAGTCTTACCACTACAAAATTTGTTGCTTGCTGAGGAGTTTGTTTGTTTGTTTGAACGCTAAGATCTCAGGAACCACCTACTGGTCCGAATTGAATGATTATTATTTTTCTATTGGATAGTCCATTTATCGAGGAAGGCTATAGGCTATAAAACATTATGCTACTGTCAATAGGAACTGAGCATGAATGTAGAATGTAACAAAAACGGAAATTTTATGCCCATTCAGGCTCTGTACCCTGTAACTGGAAATCGCTGGCCTCCCCTGTAACGTAGTACAGCTACAGGGAACAGCTGGGGTGTATCTACAGATAGTTACTACGGCGCACGGCTGTAGACAATTTGCGCCTTATCTCGCCTGTGTCCATATTGTACCGAGAATCACAATTGTAGCAAAGTCATACTTAGTTGTGTGGGCGAAGGTATACGACCAGCGACAACATCGCACCTACTTATTTAGTAACGAAGTTGATCGAGGACGGCCCTCAATTGTGTATAGTTTTTGACTGATTCTCGGTAAAAAAACGACGTGGGCGAAGTTCCCAAGTCGCTTCCTAGCATGCGTTCTTGCCATCACTCTATCTTTTATTCTTATGCACCATTAGATGAATTCGCTTCATAAAGATATTTTTCAGAAAATAACAGTCATATCCGTGAGAAATAATGATTGCTATTCATACCAACTCGTGAAGTACTTTTGCCTTCACAGCGGTTGTCATATGAATGTAATGTTTACGCTCGACCGCGCAAATTATGTAAATACTTACTGAAGTTCATAGTTAGTGCAATGTCAATAGCCTAAGGACTTCACGAAGGTTTCCACGCTCAATTTTACATTTGTTTTGTGAAAGAACTTGTTGTAATAATATGGCGTAGTATGTTTCCGTGTCTTCGTTGGAGTAGTGTTTCTAAAACAACTATCTACTAGAGTTTTGCGTATTTTCGGATTATAAATTAAATTTTCAAAAATCTTTTATTTGCTTCCAACTTTATTAGGCATATCCAATAATTCAGATTCATAATATTTATAATGTTAGTAAGAAGAAGAACATTTTCCTTAATGCACCTATCAGAAAATTAGGCACTTAGGTAAGTTCAGAAAGGATGAAAACTGCAGGAGAGTTTGACTATGAACGTTAAAATCTAGAGTTTGTGGTCGTTGGTCTGGTTTTTATATAATACTAGATGTCCGCCCCGGCTTTGCCCGTGGTACATTATATAGCACTCATCGGGATCCCGTACATATCCAACGGTGAAAGAATGACTGGAATCGGTTCAGACATTCCTGAGAATATCGCTATCAAACAAAAAAAAACCTCTTCAGCTACCTGCTACGCCACCTGTCGGAAATGGGTCGTAGCAATTCAGATTTAGAAACAAAGATTAGCAAAGGTTCTTCAACTTCAACTTTTTCTTTTGGCTTCCATTCGGTGATGTCACCGTTGACATGACGACGATGAAATGACGTTGAACTGTCGTTTACGTTTTATGTCACGTCACACGGGAACGCGGTCGAACGGGATATTCGTCGTTTGTCGTTTTTTGACGTCCCATGGGAACATGATAAAAAATTATCCTATGTACCTACTTTTCCTGGTTCTAAGCTACCTCCTCACAAATTTTCAGCCAAATCGGTTTAGCCGTTCTTGAGTTATAAATGGTGTAACTAACATGACTTTCTTTTATTTTATAAATGTAACCTTTTCGATACATATCGAGACTGTCTGGCAGGAAGTTGGGCCAGAAACTACGTAACGCGGTCGTCAGGGCGTTTTCCGTACAAAAATAACGTGTGTAACTCGTGGCAGTTTAGTATGGAACAGACTGTCTGTCAGGAAGTTAGGCCCGAAACTGCGTAACGCGGTCGTCCGTGCGTTTTCCATACAAAGATGACGCGCGTGTGCACGGTCGTGGCAATTTTAGAACAACGCGGGCGACCGCGTTTGAAGTTAATAAATGTTTAATTAGAATAGCTAATTTAATTTAGTTAGATTATGGATGGAGATTTAAAGGAAGCTGCCGGAGTCCTAAGGGTGACCCTCAAACTCAATAGTAAAAATCACCCCCGCTACTCAGGCTTGTAGTACATATGCAGATATAATTAAATGGGATGCCATCACAGCCCGGTCAAGAATTTCTAACTGCCAAAAGCACTCCGCGGGTCCGCGGGATCATGGTTCGACCAAACTAATCGACGTTCATTCTGATCTGAACTCTGAACTAGTCTGAAGTTCATCCAGGCTAACCATCATTGTTCCATTGTTCTCTATATTCCATAATCTAAGTTGTTCTTTGAATGCACGTGAACGATATTATTATTTATTATTACATATTCAAGTAGTCGTCGCATGTAAAATTTACAAATTAAATTTATGTGCCGTCTAGCGATTACTTGTAGTACTATTTTGAAATGGAGTTTCCAAGCGATTGCACGAAAAGATATCACGAGAAACAAAAAGCAAACAACGGTGCCGTGAAGTTAATCAGCCATTTACAAGATGGCAGCACAAGTATTTTTTCCTAAAGTTTGGCAGAATGTATATATATGGCTGTATCTTTGTTAGTCTCTCACACAAAAACTACTGCAGGGATTTGAATGACATTTGGTACATAAATTTGATTTAATGTAATGATCTGGAAGAACACAAATAGGCTGTTTTTTATCCAGGGAAAATAACAGAATTGGCCGTGTGTAAAACCGCCGGGCGCTGCCATTTTTTCATAAATATGTTAAACTCAGGTAACAACAACAATAAATATAATGGTTGCTATAATTGCGTCTAATATTGTTGGATATTGTTGTAGGTGCCAAACTTTAAAAAAAGTGTTTGTATGTTTAGGTATAAGGTATAAGTAGTGAAGATTCGTCAGCGTTTATCATGTAGGTACTATTTAAAAAAAAGTCTCGCATTGTATATTATGTGCCTAACGTTAAATAAGCAAGGAAAAAAAAAGAAGCTCACATAGGCCTGGTTCCCAGTCCTAGAGCCTATCCAATAAACAAAATACACGAAAATATAACTTTTAGGTAACGGCTAACTAAACTTTTTAAAACCTGGCCAATAAAACACAAAACAATACGAGTAATTTTATTTAATAACTTTTAATTTATTTAATCTACAAAAAAATAAAAATCGACTACAATTTTAAATTAAACTGAGACATTCGCAGCCTTCATTTCCCTACTTTTGGGAAATCTACGATTAGATATAACATCTCATTAAAGGCAAGCAAATTATACTTTTTTATTGATATTTCTAAAACCGCCACACGGATTTCGATAAACCTCTGAAGTTTTATCTATCACAAAAAACAATCATCACAATCAATTCACAATTGGCGGAGCTATCGCGCAACGAAAATACAAATGAATAAAAGTGGTCAAGTGCGAGTCGGACTCGCCCGTGAAGCCTTCCGTAGCAGCAAGTAACATAATATAAAAGTACTTGTAGTTCGTTGTTACTTTAATCAGTGTTTTAACAATAGTGAATTTGTGACGTATTAAAATAAAAGTACTTACTAGATCTCATTCAAAACCAATTTTCGTTGAAAGTTGACATGGTAGGTAACGTACATTTTAATTTTTTTTAGTTTTATCATTCTCTTATTTTAGAAGTTACAGGGGGGGGGGGAAGGGAGGTACACACACACATTTTACCACTTTGGATGAGTCTCTCGCGCAAACTATTCAGTTTAGAAAAATAAAATGTTAGGAACCTCAATATCATTTTTGAAGACCTATCCATAGATAATCCACACGTATGGTTTTGATGTAAAAAATTTTTTTTAGTTTCATTTCTAAGGATGGGACATCCCTGAAATTTTTGTTTTTTTTTCTATTTTTGACTAAGTTTCAATAGTATAGTTTCGGAGAAAAGTGGCTGTGACACACGGACGAATAGACAGACAGACAGACATGACGAATCTATAAGGGTCCCGTATTTTGCCATTTGGCTACGGAACCATAAAAATTGGCAGTCATAGGGACTGCGGATAGCTCACTTTGGAAACTATGCAACTACGCGGGTGAAACCGTAGGGCGTGGCCATGACCATCTAGATTATCTGAGCTTACACCAAGATTTATTTCATTTACGGAAGTGACGTTTGACTTCAATTCACAGACTAAGTAGAGGTTCCATGAGGTGTTTAATCTGAGAGTTCCATCCACAGACTAAGTAGTACACTCAGACGGACATGTCGGGAACAAGGGAAATTGGTCTATGGTTCTAGACTAAATCTACTTTATCTGTGCTGAAAATGATTTCTGACTTTGTCATTCTTTTTTTTTAAATTACACAAACTGCATCAACACATAGATTTCATTTGCCAACTGGTGCTTTCGTGCCAATACGCAAATCATACATTATTTAATTTTTTGCGCCTAAAAGGAACTAGTGTCTATGAGAAAAATATACACATAGATTGAATTGATGCATTTATTTCTTCTTAAGTTCCACAACAGAGTTTTCTCAGCGAAAGAATCACCACTTCACAGGATATGTCATAATTTGAGTATTTTTCTTTCCAATGTGGATACGTATATAACACACTTATTTTCCGATGTAACTCCAACCTGGTGCAATAAACTTGTTAGGTAAATCTTAGGTAAGGTACAAAAAGTACATTTGCAGCTAATAAATAACAGAAATATACGAAAATAAATCAAACAATAACAATTATGATAACTCACAAACGTCATAACAACTAAAAAGCACAGACTAAGTTGCTAAAAAGGGAGCACAGACTAAGTAGAGAAACACTACAATTTTATGAAAAACAAAACCAGAAGTGGTATAGAGATGCCCGATAATATATGATAATTAAATCTTAAAATCGAAACTAAGCGGAATATCGATACCTATGACAAAATTTTGGCTATGAGATACGTTCCACATTATGAAATGTATGTCTAGCCTGATAAGTGAATAGTCTATGGCTGGCCGCCATTGTTAGTTGCGCGCGCATATTTGAGCACTGATTATTTTTTCCCGCCATAACAAAACGAAACGAAACATTTTTAACAACTCGTTCTCATTGTTGAAATTAAAATTTTTAATTGTAATTAATTAAGTGTGTTGAAAAAACGTCGTATGATACAAGTGTGTACTCATTGATGATTACAGTTTTCGGCTGTATTAAATGCGCCTCAGCAGTACTGTAATCACCAACATTACCAAACTTGTGCCAAAATCTACAATAACGTTGTGTACATAATACAAATATGTGGTACAATTATTGTTGCATTAGGGGATGCAAAAGTACGCGACGAAATATGATACTACACAAATTTCCAAAAAACAGAGAAAAATAAATATTGAAAAATGGCTAAAACACATAGACTGTGCAACTTTAAGACAAAAAACATACGATGAACTAATTTGTCTTCAAGTGTGCCATAAGCACTTTGAAAGACGATTCGTGACCCTAAAATCTCGTATTCTGAGCAAAGCATTCCCCACATTGTTTTTACAGTCTGAAATTCAGAGTGGAATATCACTTCATGTTACAGATGGTAAGTAAATTCGATTTGTTAAATGTATTAAAAACATGTCCAAGGCTAACTGATGGAGGGATTTTCAGCTGAGCCCGCTTCGGTTGTAGAACCGCAACTTTTGTAGAAGATATGTAGGCAAACGCAAGAAAAAGATTATGAGTGACAGTATTTTTTGTATGGCTCCTCTTCTATATAATAAGCTGCCAAATGCAATTAAAAAACTTAACTCATCCATGTTCAAAAGTAAATTAAAAAGATACTGGTACCCAAATGTTATTACACTGTGAAAGAATTTTTAAATGATAGGGAAATTAATTGGAATACTGATGTATAGATTTTGTATAACATGACATTTTACATTCCATTAACTTCCACATTAAATTCTATTAGCCACATTAGTGTCCACTGTCTATATTTTATGAAACTTTAGATTTAAGTAATGTTAGATCAGATAATATATATTGTAATGGACAGGTTGAATCAGATTACTCTATAATATATTGTGAGAGTTCTTTGAGTAGGTATACAAATATTAAATTTTATACATGTGAACATTCTTTTACACACATTGACATTGTTTTATTTTATACAAATTGAATTATTATTATCATTATTTTTGATTATTATTTTTTGATTTTTCTATACATAATGACATTCTTTAAAATTGCTCACACGGCTAAACTGCAAGAGCTACTACTGCAAGACCTTGGATTCTACATGAAACCACACACTTGTCAAAGTCCATAACATCATCCTGCTGAAGCACAAGACGTTGGCGTAATTGTACTCATCAAACATATCACACTAACATAACACACCGGGCTATCCCGGTGTGTTATGTTAGTGTGATATGTTTGAGCCAGAAATTAATACATGATGAATCAGATGACATATATGATACAACCGATTAAAAGTTAAAAATGAAAAAAGAAGAAGAAGACTATCAGCTGACTATTATTATCATTGTATACATTCAGACCAATGGAAACTGCGTTGCCAGACATATTGCATGCCTCTAGAAGAAGAGGCCAGTTTGTATGGGTCAATTATTTAAATGTTTTGTATCATCTTATCTTACCTGCAAACAGCAATAAAGATTTTTGTATTTGTATTTGTAAAAAATTTAAAGCACACAAGCGCCGCGCGAGGCTACCGCGTGGCTCCTGCGCGGTCGCTGCCCGTCCGTTACCCAGATGAAGATGTGAGGATCCAATTACAGATATATATTGTTATTAATAAATTATGTACGTTAATAATATTAGGTACTCGTACATTGTTCGCGGCGGTTGGTTGATTGGACGACATTGAATGAGTTAATGGCTAAAAAAATTTTAAAAACATGCATTACTGATTCAATCCCATGTGATCCCATGTAACGAATACCATGAATTCGATCCATTCGATCTAGTGACAATCGATAAACCGATACCGTCGTGATACCGTCTAATTTTTAGGTATCCCTAACGTGGGACTTTCGATTTTTTTTGGATTCACAGACTAAGTGTACTACTTAGTCTGTGCTAAGTACCTAGAACTCTTTTTTTTCTTAATTTATCGTGCGCGCTGTGACATATTTGAATTTTACAAGGTGTGACGTTGGCATGAAATAAAATTGTGACTTCTGAAGTAAAGTCTACTTAGTCTGTGAAAAAAGCGAGGGCAGCAGAAGTGTCAGATTTGTTAGGCTGGACGTCAAACTCGAATGACATAACGAAAAAATAAAATAAAATGACGTTAGATTTGTATGAGGTTTACCCCCCGTGGTTCCATCGGTTCCATCATTCACAGCCCTTCTTTTCCAATTTCTTTGACAGCCCAAGGAAAATCTGTACGTGAAATGCAAAAGAAGTTTTCATTAAAAAAATAACACAACCGAATTAAGAACTTATTTTCAATTTAAAAAATTTAAAGAACTATAAGTCAATTTAAAAGTAGAAGAATGGCTTTCAGTATAAGTTATGTAATAGTAGAGAAGAACATCCCGTACGTTTATCAAAGCAGTTTGATTGCGATCGGTCGCGATCCCCTTCGCAATTGAGGTCGAGCTTGAAATATGAACACTGGCACATTGTAGGGCGAACGTAGGCATATCTAGGCACCCTTGATTTATGTCCTGCAGGCTGCACCAGACAGTGCTGCCGTAATTAAATTCTACATCAATTGATCTACCGGAACTAATTGCAATCGGTATTTATTACGATGCCATTACGTACGAGAATCGTTATCATTGATATTTTGAAATACTATCTAGGTACGAGTATTTGTAACGCATTATTTACACATTTTGAAATAACAGTTCAACAAATAAATTAACTACCACCTACTGCTATATCTTACTGTATACAAATGTAGTGATTCCAGTTTCATGTCATGTTGGTTCACAATAATTACGCTTCACCAAAGTTCAAGTCCATCCTCACCGATATTTCACGAAAGTTGATATTTATGTGTAACTAGCTGTACCCTGCCACGCTTCGCTGTAGCACATTGTGATACAAAAATTAAATAAAAACAATCCTTGCTGCGTATTATATATCACTGTAAAATTTCAGCTCGATTTGTGCAGAACTTTGTGAGTTTTTGAAGCGTACACAAACCAACATAACATTTTTATATATAGAAATTTTTGTCCAACTCCAGACATGATACTTTTTATTTCGATTGATGGTCTCTCTATTTAACAATATCCGAGCAAAGCCGAAACGAGTCTCGCGTGTGTAATAAACAGTACCTATATAAAGCTACAGAAAAGTAAACATTATGTAAATCTATTTACAATAGGTAAAATATTATGCAAATTAATTTTATTATAAAAATGTGGCAATCGCTTTATCTACGCATCTTCTACGACCAAACGAAGAATTACATTGGTCAATATAGTTCAAGAAGATGTTATTAGGTACATCAATCTTATTTTGGCCTGTCTCGTTAATGTCGTCTTTATCTTTAGCTTTCAGTGGTTGATTTCTAATTACTTAGATAACGTCATTTCTTTTATGTTTGTGATCGTAATTAGGATTGATTTCATAGATAACACGAACACAGTTTTTAGTTTAGAAATAATAATAATACTAATTCTAGTCGGTAACAGTCATTTTTTCGTAGTCTGCTTTCAAAGTAGTACTTCTATAGGTATAATATTTCCACGTATCGTTACAGTATCTTTATTGTCTGATGTTAGAGAGTTTTTATTACAGACGTTAAGTTCAATATGTTTTTCAGAAAAGTTGGTAGCGCAAACCCTACCAACCAGCTTCTGCCTCAACCAGTTATGCATTGACAATATAGAAGAACCTGGAACAGACTAAACCTGATAAAGCTCATATTTTACCAAATGTAACAGGAAAACGTTCAAGGGTAAAAAAGCTCGTGACACAAGTTCTTAAAAGGTCAATACAAGAATGGCCGATAAAGTTTAAACTGGTTTCGAGAGTTCCAAGAAAGTTCCCAGCTTGCTGGCGCGCGCCATAACATTGTAGCTGCCAGTTTCAAGGTACCTACATAGGTGCAATTTAGCTAACCACGTGGGCTAATAGGTTTAAAGAGGATTTATTGGATACTAGCTAATTCTAAGCAAGATAGCAAACTGTTTGAATATAATATATTTAAGAGATGACAGCTACCTGGCTCCTAACATGATTTGGATATATTTTGTCCTAAGTCCTATTTATTTACTTTTATAAATCATCACAAAACAACATGGCAAAGCCTTGATTCAGTCTGTTATTTCTTTGAAAATGTTGAACGAGTATATTTACATAAAATGAAATGAGCAAATAAGTAGATAATGGTTGTAATTTGGTACTAAAAATCCAGTGGTGACATCTAGCACGTAACTATTGTTTCTTTTTCTGCAGACGGAGATGGCTCATTTACATCTAATATATAAAATTCTCGTGTCACAGTTTTCGTTGCCATACTCCTCCGAAACGGCTTGACCGATTTTAATGAAATTTTTTGTGCTTATCCGGTATCTATGAGAATCGGCCAACATCTATTTTTCATCCCCCTAAATGTTAGGGGTAGTCCACCCCTAAATTTTATTTTTTAATTTTTAGACAAAAATTTTAATTTCTATTTTTTTATGATACAACATACAAAAATACATACAATCCTCAATTTTCACTCTTCTACGATCAACCCTTATTTTTTAATAGCCATTTTAGTAATTTAATCATTATTCATCCCCGGTGGATAACTTATCAATCGTCATTTAATTAGTTATCCCTGCCAGTTGTCTACAGGTGTCACTTCTGACCCAGTAACCAGCACGATAATTTGGAGATCAAAAGTAGCCTATAGCATACATATATATATAGTTTGAACACTAATCTCGGGAACTACTGAACCGATTAAAAAAATCGTTCACCGTTTTTTCATATGTACGTAATCCTTGAATGCTGTAGGTTATATATATTATGTACCACGGGCGAAGCCGGGGCGGGCCGCTAGTAGAGTATATTTTTATATTTGTCAAAACTCCATCAGGACATTATTCGGATTGACGGATTCTGTTGGTTTTGCATTTGGACCAGCGCCATAGATTAGATAATATAAGTTAATGTTAGCGCTGAAAATGGGACCGTGCCAGCGCTGCCAAGACTCAAGTTCCAGTCCAGAATCAGGATTAAGTTTGGGGTCTGGCATGGGCGTAGTTATGAAAGTATACCAGTATACACGTCGGGCGCGTAAGTACAAATCTATTTACGGTGGGTACTGATTTGATCGAATAAGTATTCTTTATGTTATTTGAAATATTTCCTATTAAGGTCAAAATTAAGATTAAACATAAAGATATGTAATAATATGAATGTTCAATTTTAACATTACCGACAATCGTTATTTACCGATGTAGGCACTGATGCTGTGGAAGCATAAGCACTTTTTATTGTTACTACTGCTGAGACTCGGGGCCTACTTTCAGAAGGAGAGATTCAAGGCTTTAAACCACTACGCTGACAAAGTGCTGTTTGGCTGATGTCCTGGAATTATTTATTTGTATAAACAAATCTGTTTCCTCATGATAGATCTGTTCACCGTTAAGACCAGTAATTTTCTTTGAACTGTGGTAATAGCGACTACCTTGTTCATATGCATATCGACAAAAAATCAGAAAAACAGATAAGATTCGACTTTATGGGTTTGTGGCCGTCCTCGCCACTTGATTTGCGGCTAAGTGTAACGTACAGCACCGTGACGAACTATCACGGTGTTATACTCGTAGGTACGTGGCACTTAGCCGCAAATAAAATTAAGTAGGTATCCAAAATGACAGCTACTTACTACAAAAAAGGTTTGAATTTAATTATTTTATGATGACGATTACTCGTCGTGGTCGTAGTCGTGCGTCCACGTAGAATGAGATGACTAACAACGTAATCACGTTAGTAATTTCCGTGCTCGTTTTGACCTTGACTCTAAAACAATGCCTTAGCTTTAGTGGCAGATTAATAGAATTGAATTATAGCGTTGAGCCTATAGGTAATTACTTACCTACATGTTTTGTTTATCTATCGATTCTATTGTAACACGGCTTACACAGATAGAGTACCAACAAATCCGTTCCTTAAGATCCCGTCAGGGAAAGGTGGGGTGGGAGTATTCCTGCTATCACATATAGGTGAATGGGTGGGAGCAAACCAACACCTATATGCTCTCAATCAACCCCATCTGCACGCAGTCATCATGCTAGACAACAAACGAAGTTCTGGAGGACCGGAAGAAGACGGTTTAGCCATCCGAACAATTTTCCACGAATCCCGCAGTGGCTTCGCAGTTACGGACTTCTCTCAGGAGCTAGCCCCGTCACCGGTTCGGTACCGCGACAAAACTCCAACGGGACCACACATGTGGTCCCGGAGAAGTCCGTTACTGCCATGGCGGAATTCGAGGAAAATTGCTGACGCGTTCTCAAGTTGCCACTGTAACCAGCCAAAACGAAATAGCATTTTGTGATGACGAGCCCGACATAACCTATCGTCTTCCCCTACAGGTGGCTTATGCGTGAATGCATTTCCTCCACATAAAAAAAGGAAATATCAGCCCTTTCATTGTCCCATAACCCATAACAGAGCAAAGTTGATTTCCCTCCCGTCCACATTTCCCAGTCCAGAGCAACAATCCTCCAATCTTTATTGAAAAGTGCCTGGTTTGCACCGTCACCTCTGTCTAGGTAGAAGTTAAACTACAAAACCTAAAATCCAGAATACTCAAGTATGAACTTGATTGGCTAGACTGCGTATTAGGAAATAAGACTTTGACCTAGTTGTGATAGGTACTCAAAATTATCATAGCAAAATTAATAGTCAAATTACCGCCATTGCGGCTCTAACCCGTTCTGACGCAGTGTAGGAGGCTGAATTATGGCGTTTGTCACTATTATGTATTTAGACCTATGTATTGATTTATTGGGCCATATGTTAGGTCTCAGTGACAGTGTAACAAGTTATTGCAATTTGCACCTGTGTGGTCAATTAATGACAGGAATGATGAGTAGGCTCGTTAATGACATATTTTGAGTCTTTGGCTAAATGATTTGGAGTTTTTGGTCGAGTGATAGTCTCGAGTCGGATTGACCGACCGTATATACGTGAGTGTCCGTTATCCAATTAAAAATGTGTGATACCTACTTATTAATTTAGGAATCTTCTGTCGTATGATGTCTTTTGGATTACAAACTACAATTTACTCGCAATTTTTTCTGTTTGAGTTTGTTTGACGTCACAAACTTAAAAAAAAACACTGAACACTATGTCTAAAAATATGCTCAAAAATGTTTTTGTATATGTAAAACAGTAAATGTGTCGAATACGGCGGTTTTTGTCTTTGAAATTAGAACTCCGTTGTCCTTTGTATAAACCAACGAATTAATCAGAAAGACAATATGGCATTTTTATTTACTTACATGTAGACCATACTAGCAGCACCAAGCAGTTTTGCCCACGTAGCTCCTGTTTTAATGTCTTCGTTATTTTTCTGCTATGTGCTGTTCCAAACTATAGTCTACAATGTCCTTAGACAAAGAATAAGTAATCTTAGTAAACAGATCAGGTTTTTCCG
This sequence comes from Ectropis grisescens, assembly GCA_017562165.1. NCBI lineage: Eukaryota > Metazoa > Arthropoda > Insecta > Lepidoptera > Geometridae > Ectropis > Ectropis grisescens. The sequence goes on along the minus strand of CM029771.1, from coordinate 17,921,813 downwards.
CACGGGTCCTTTGTACTTATCGTAAGCAGATGAGGTGTATGTTAGCACTGGCGGCTATGCCGCGACAAAAGTATGATACTTCCACAAGAGCGACAAGGCAAGAGCGATCAGACCCGTAGGCACTTTCGGTGTAAAGCGTTTGTTCTAAATCTATACTTAGGTAGTATATGTAAACTCTTTGACAATATCTATCTATGTTATACTCATACTATAAGCTAATGTGTTCCACCGTTCATTTCCCTTCAGCCGTTCCAGCTTAATTGAACAACAAACATCCAAATCCAAAACTTTACGTTCAACAATATTAATAGGATGTCTGAGCCACGAAAATAATGTCTCCTTATTTCAGCCTATGTTTGTTTAATGAATTAATATGAAATTCATTTGAAATGTGGTCCACGTTGAGGCCTACAATCCGGATTAAGGCCGAGGCTCGCCAGAAGCACGCAAAGCCTGCGGTCCTTCCCTTCTCAACCTAATAAGCTAACATTTTTGTGAAGGTTACATTTTTGTTGGTATTTAAAATTTACCAATTTATGTTGAAATTTTAGTATTAAATCTAGAGTGGTCGATGCCGTGGTTTTACACATATTTGTATTAACTCACGAGTACCTCACGTGTGATATCGTCAGTCCAGTGAGTGTGACTTAAATTGCAACCGCATCTGCGGGTCTACCGCCTAACTAAATCTGCTTTAGCTTTCCTATTCTGTCTCTGTAATTTTAAGCGAAAAGAAAAGAGAGAGCAGTATCAGAGCTAAGACAGTTTTAGTTAGGCAGTAGATTTTTGGCACTTCATAACTAGTACATTATTTCGCCGTTTGAGACGTTCAAGAAAATTAGCCGATACACTAACACTATTAAAACTGGCAGTCATAGGAACTGCTGATAGAAGTGAAAACTTAAAGGTAACTCAGAATTTGATAGCTTACTTTGGAATATATGCGGGTGAAACCGGAGGTCGTGGCCATGGTCCCGAGCTTTTTTGAAGTATAATAGGTTCGCACTTGACCACCATCTCGCCTGATTTAAGCGATGATGAGATCTACGATGGAGCGTGCTTATCTACAAGAAACCGATTCACTCCCGATTTGAAGACACCAAGATTGTAACCATCAAGGAAAACCCAATCAGGCAACGCATTCCACAACCTAGATGTTCTTATCACAAACGTGGAGTCAAATCTCTTCGTTCGCGTTTTTTGGAACATTAACCATGAAACGATGTCGCCCTTTTGTGGAACGAGAAGTCCGATAGAAGAAAGGCTTACCCGAAGATTTTTTATTATTCTCGAGCGTAACGCTAGAATTAAATTCACAGCCCGCGAAAAATCTGTCTATGGCGCGCCAAAGAAGTTTACACTTCTAAAACCCACAAAGTCCCTACAAATACTTATCATGTGAGTGTCGTGTTGCGAGCTGGTCAACATGAAGATTTATTAAAGGTTGTTACAGCCAGCAACTCGTCTGCCTGTCCACTTAGCTAATCCACCACAAAGGCAGCCTGTAGGCTGCGGTACAATTCAATGCCAACTTCGTGGGCAGAATCCTAACAGATTTATGGAACACAGATTGAATACTGTTTATACCAAGCGGATTCACTTGAGAGGATTGCCGGGTCTACTTTTGCGTCAATATGTTCACATTTTAGTAATTGAACAATTTATTATTTATTCAAAGTTTGGTCAATTAAATGCTGTGTAGAAGGAAACTATTTTGACACGACGAGGAAAAAACTATCGTTACATTTCATAATTTTTATTTTCATTTTGTAATTAAACTGGCTGCGCAAATAGACTTCATTTTGTCAAAAGTCAAAAGTGACCTGAATAATAGAAAACATTATTATCGGTTTTTTAAAGTTTCGTGATTTGAGCACATAATGTTTATAATGTGCAGGACTTAATCACGATTTAATTAAACGTCGAGGTATTTAAACAATGTTTAACATTATTTAAACAGTTAAGTCCTGTAGGTACATTATAAACATTATTATTATTGGTGAAGTTAAACATTTGTTTACTAGAGTTGTTTTAATTTGCTGTATTGTTTGTATGAATGTATGGTGAAAAAGTAGTTTTTGTTGATATTGATATCTTTATAAAGTTACGGCTGGTCTAATCGGAAGAACGGCAACTACCGATCCGGAGACCCCGGGTTCAAAACCACGCGCACCACAGTCTTTTCGAAGCGATTTGCGTAATAGCGCTAACTTAAAACGGTGTGTGAAGCCCACATATGCACCTGCGGCTCCATGGTGGAAGTCAAAGGCCATCACGCTTTGAGTTGTAGACGGTGCGCGGGAAGGTTCTCGCGTCACCATGCACTCAACGACGTAGTTCGGCGAGCTTTGGTGCCGGCGGGCATTCCCTGCTTGCTTGAGCCCCCGGGCTTATGCAGTTTGACTCTGGTGCCCTGGAAGAACGGGAAGTGCCTAATTTGGGACGCCACTTGCGTCAGCACTGTCGCCGCCAGCCACCTGAGTCGCACTGTTCACTCACCATCAGCTGCGGCAGAGGAAGCTGCTGTTAAGAAAAAGGAGAAATATAGCGCGTTGATGTCTCTGTACGAATTTGTACCTATTGCCGTCGAGACCTTGGGTTGTTGGGGAGCAGAAGCTAAAGTTCATGTCAGAGTTGAGGCGTAGGCTCAGAGAGAATACAGGTGACTCCCGCTTCGGCGCGTTCTTGGAGCAAAGGTTGGCCATTGCCGTTCAACGTGGGAACGCAGCGAGCGTCATGGGCACCTTTGCGCCGGAAACGGTTCGGGGTGGGTTATTTGGGGAATAGTTTTAAGTTTAATTGTAGAAGTTGACATGTCATGTAACGCCTGATTAAGATTTAAATACATAATCTGAATAAAATAAATTTAAAACGGTGAAGGAAAACATTGTGAGGAAACCGATATGTACCTAGAATATTTCGAAGTCATGAGTCATCTACCAACCCTCACTGGGCCAGCGTGGTGGATTATGGCCTTGATTCTCTCTTTGTGAGAGAAGGCCCCGAGTCCCAACAGTGGGCCGTTTAAGTTATTGATACCTTGGTTTTTTATTTATTTTCTCTTCATATGAACTTTCCTTTGGGAACGTTAATGGAAAAAATTCATTAGCTAAATTGGTCAAGTTGTTCCTATGTTTTGAGGTTAGGATTTGGTAGTCCATTTTGGATTAAACAATAAACAAATAGATAGAACTCGGCGCAAATAGGTACGTTGTAAGTTTTATGTGTTCGTTGGTATCCTGGAGTAGGTACTTGTGGCATCGCAGATCTTTTATGCATAGACCGATATTGATGTGATAATATCTTAAATTGAAAACTGACATCATCGTGTTGGTATTTAACCATAAATCGTAGCAGAGTTTATATCTATACTATCTATACTAATATTATAAAGCTGAAGAGTTTGTTTGTTTGTTTGAACGCTAGGATCTCGGAAAGTACTGGTCCGAATTGAAAGATTCTTTTTCTTTTGGATATTCCATTTATCGAGGAAGGCTATAGGCTATAGAACATAACGCAACTATTAATAGAAGCGGAGCATGAATCAAGAATGAAACAAAATCGGGAAAAAATATTTTTTCTTCCTTTTTGAGAGTTTTCGTATGTTTCTTGCTGTGACATGACACATGACAGCATGTGTCTAAGATTGCGTCATTGAATATCACAGATTACATACTTCTTGAATATAAACCTTTGCTAATCTGTTTCTAAATCTGAGTTGGTACGACCAATTTCCGACAGGTGGCGTAGCAGGTAGCTGAAGAGGTGTTTTGTTTGAAAGCTATATTCTCAGGAATGACTGAACCGACTTCAGTCATTCTTTTACCGTTATATATGTACGGGATCCTGACGAGTGCTATATAATGTACCATGGGCGACGCCGGGCAGACATCTAGTTATTGATATAGTCAATTATTATATAAGTCGATGATTATCTTATTTATTTTCTCCGAAAAAAAACAAAAACCGACAATAACGAATGAGTATATACCGAAGTCACTGATTAAACGAATTCAGTAGTCACGATTTGAAATAAATTCGTAAATTTTTGTATTTAATGAAAATAAATGTTTATTCAATAAATAGCCATCATTCTCTGGAAAAAAATTGTAATATTTTAGTTTATCATATTTATTAGTTCCTTTCACAATAAATATGTTGATATTACTTTTACAACATAATGTAGATGTTTCACATCTGAAAGGCGTCCCGTGACGGCTCACATATTAAAAACCGTAAATATAAAAAACAATAAATTTTTAAATTATGGTCTTCGTAATAAAAAACTACCATTCAAGTCGATTCACAATTAGCAGGGGTTATCACGTAACATACATACCTACAAAACAAACATCCGACGGAATTGAGAACCTCGTAATTTTTTGAAATCGGTTTAAACGAATTATTATGTTGCTCACCGATAGTAGGAAATGTATACATCTAATAAATAACACTTTGTACGAAATAGTACGTTCTACAACAAATTTTGAATCTTACGGCTTAAACTTCAAATAATGCAAGTAGGGATTGTGATCGAAGTTTCGAGAAGATTGTGAAACATCAGTATCAGTATAGTTAATAAACAGACAAACTTCCCGATGTTGGGTGTGATATAAGACCAGCAACGTCACAGGTAAGCTTGATTTGCTGTACTGTCTATTGTCTAATCTGTGCCTGCAACTTGTCACTGGACAATCCCTACAAAGCCTACCTCCTACGCGGCCGACACAATGTGTTCTGCATTCAAATATTTAGGAATATGTAATCCGCTTTTTATGTTTTTATCGCCGATACTTTTCTGTTTTAACAATCAGTTTTACTCTTGAATTAAACTTTTAATAAACATTATCGCTCATAGTCCAAAATTCCAGGGCCGCCAGACGTCACTCATTTTCTGATGGATGAAATGTGGACGGTTGAGCAGAGTTAGTTTGCACTATGAACACATGCCTACCCGCTAACTTGCTTAGACGGCCAATTTTGAGATAATATAACTCGGTACAACAATAATACTCGGTGTTTTAAAGCGTCTGCTAAGCAAAACGGCCAACGGAAAGTGTCTGGGAGTATTGGAGGCTTATTTTTAAAGATATTGCCTTTATATAACATACCTGAAAATCAGTTATCAGAAAATACGTGAAGTAAGTAATGTATCTTTAGGACCCCATATCTCAAAATTGGCCGTCTAAGCAAGTTAGCGGGCAAACATGTGTTCTTAGTACGTATTAACTCTACTCAATCGTCAACATTTCATCCATCAGAAAAAACGTGACGTCTGGCGGCCCTGGGATCTTACTCTATCACTGTTCTGAACTTTTCACAAATGTTTGTGAAAACAACCAAAAATACCGCAAAAATTAGATAGAAAAATACAAATAAGTAAAATAGCTACGAGTAACCAAATCTTTGTAAAAAATAAAGGTAGTTTAACTGCTTATATCAGCTCCTGGCATTCGTCGGATAATCCGTGAAAATGGCACATGAAACTACGTCCTTTCTACTATTTAACCACGATAAATATCCCATAATTAATAATACATATTTTGAAACAAGTTTGCAATTCGAGCAAACTCAGACGTATCAAACTTGCATATACCATACTTCATAGCAGAAGGAATAATGCAAATTTGTTGCTAGGTTGCTGAACTCGAAACTTTGACTTTAAACTAGCCTCAAGTCTTGCTGAGTCTTAATATGTAAGTACATAAGTATATACAGTAGATAGGATATCACAGTCTATTGTTGAAATTATTAAAATGTAACTATCTGCCACTCCTTACTTGTACTTCCCAGTCTTTCTATTTTGATATCTCCTTTTTCACACTACGCTTACTTGGAAGAGATTGCTCTTAGCGATAAGATCGCCAATGGCTACTTAGTTTTATTGTTTTGTATATTTGCTTGATTTATTCTTGTTCAAATTCAGTGCAATAAAGAGTTCATCTATCTATCTACCAAAGTTAGTGACAAACCTACAGTTTTGACTTATCAAATTTATGGAATGCCAAAATTAGTTACTAAGCTTACTCAAATTAATTATACTTGTGGTAGTACCACCAGTATGATGGCACGCTTCCAACTAGTAATGGGCTTGATCATACTGATAATATATATTTGTAAACTTTTATCGGAATATGGATAAACCAAATATGCTTAGTGTATGCTTACACTAAAGTAAAAAATTAGATTATCTATAACTACCTAACGACCAAAGATCTAAAATCTACCAGAAACTAACTATAGAAACGAAATAGTATCACCGAAGTGTAACAACCGCTATAAGTCTAGAGCACACTTTTATGAGGCCCAATGGGTTGTGCGTGCCATGGCATACGTAGGGTTAGATAGTCAACTAATAGTTGCTAAGTAGTACCTTTCCTACAAACCGTGTTGTGAGACTTGGGGGACTATGATAACAATTTGATTATTCGGCACCCAACCGCCACAATGTACAACAACAGGTTATAAAATAACGACAGTAACTCAACTCTTTAAAGCTCAATATTAGAAAAAGGATTAATATCATTGTATCGGTGAAGAAAAGTGTCGAGAGAAAACCGGTACGTTTTCAGAAACAAGAGTGTTATCACCTGTATCGTTTTGAGTTTAAATATGTGTAAGAATAAGTTTCCGGTTATTTAAGGAAATGGATATGACTGGTAAACTTAAGTATAGAGGGCGCTGGTGCAGAACCATCTACTTGTACCCGCTATCTCAAAAAGAGTTTTGGAGGGTCTGGGGCTTTAAGTAGAAGGAGCTAAGCCGGCGACTGTCATTCCTTTTGAAAATTTGCAACAGAAAGATCCAACGGTTGTCAATCTAAGTTCTTAAATTAATTTAATTGATATACTTTTACACTCAAAGTATAACAAGAGGACATGCGTCATTCGCCAACTCGCACTGGATCAGCGTTGTGACTCATGGCCTTCACTCTCTCCTTGAGAAAGACGTTCCTGAGTCCCAAAGTGAGAATATAAGGTTAAGTAGCTGCTGATGGTTATATTAAAATTAAAGTGTCAAATCACAAAAAATATCAGTGAGTTTAAAATATTCACTAATCAATTTATTCATGTAAGTATGGTTGTGTTGTTAGAATATTATCTTTTTATTAGAATAGAATCTTTTGATTAATGTTTTTTGCTGAAAATGTTTCATTAATCCTTCTAATATTATAAATGTCAATATATGGATATTTGGTATTTATTGCTCAATCACATCGTAAAGTATCAACGGATCGGGCTGAAATTTGGAATATAGATAGATAGTAGTCTTGAAGAACACATAATATTTATCACGGCAAAATAACGGGAATGGGAACACGCAGGTAAAACCGCGAGGCACTGCTAGTTTGTCTTTATTCTATAAGTAATTGATTTAAATGAAAATGTTAAAAGTAGGTTGTTATTTCACTTCAAGTATTTTTTTTAAACTATATCTTTTTAATTTCATATAAAAAAAGAAAACGCAGGATCTGTTCTACTGATACCAGAACACGTCTCACCGTGTCGGCGCCGTTTTAAGGTAATCTTTGCTAATGATCACAGCCTCCCTTCTGAAACAACATCGCACCCTAACAATTTAGAGGGAAATTAGTTTTCAGATTGGTAGTTGGGGTACCTGATGTTTGATTACCGACGACGGGACTACCTGCACTACGGCGAATTAGTATCGGGGTGTAAAGAGCCTATAGATAGGTTGATGGTAACCGATTTAAATTTCGAACGTGTTGTTTTTGTTTATACTCGTATATTCTAATATATGTTATCTGTTTTCAAATAAGCAGTTGTTTGTTCAAATAAGGCTTGTTCAGCTGTAAGTGTAGTATTCCTACATTTTTTATAGTTTAGGGTATAGTGTATAGGGTAATAGGGTATAGTGGCGAGCAGGACATGTGCCTGATGGTTAGCAACACGCCTGACTATAGCAGCACTGTGTCACGCAGCTATTGGAACATGAAGGGTCTAAACTCTAAATCATTATCTAGCTCTGCAGTGAGCTCGTCACTAAGAGATATAAGATGATTTGTCTCAATACCTTGTAAGTTATCTGGAAATGTTACCCTTCAAACCGAAACTCTAATGTTTGCGCTTTACTGCTTAGCGGTAGAATAACTGGCAAAGGTATGGTACTTCCCCAGAAGGACTCTGCCAAGGTAATATTATCTATACAGTGACTCTGCGAATAGTGCTACCATTACAAATTGTTCATTTTCATATTCAATAACTTTTATACTTCAATGTTCAATGATAGTAGTAATATATAATAGATATTATTTTATTTCAAATATAATTTAAAGTAATAGCTATAATAACTATAAAATGCATCATTTTCTTACACTTAAACCATAACTGCGTAATCTTGTACAGTAATTCGAGAAAGTAGGCTTGCATGATTAGAAGAGTTAAGGGTAGATCCTTCAGCGTATTAATAAAACATTGACGCCTGTTAAATCCGATGTTAAAGCACAAAATGTAGGTCATAATCCAAGGGAGGTAATATCGTCAACTGCGACATTACAACGGTGACCATTATCACGGAAAACTAGCGGACATTCTGCATACGTTAGAGTAAGTATTAGCTACGTCAATTTCATCGACATTAATCTAAACCAACATTACAATCATACTAACGGAACTTTAGTTCATGAGTTGATTAGTAATAAAACTAATATTGGTGAACATCTCTAACATAACATCTAGCACCAAACTAAGCAAAGCTTACTTGGTGGTCAAGTGCGAACCTATTATAGTAAAAAAAAGAGCTTTATATATTAAGGAAGCTAAACAACTGATGTAATACTTTATAAAATCTAAATATTTTTTAAAAAACACCTAGAACAAATATTTGTTTAAAAACAACTCTAATATAGTGACTTCAATAAAGACGCACGCATATGACAGAAAAATGGAGCAAGCTTTGGGGAGGCCTATGTTGTGTGCGTGCTTACGCACGCAAGAGCGCTTAAGAGAACTTAAGTGTCAAAAAATATAATTTCGAATGTAAAACAAAATCAACGCCGTAATTAACATTATTAGTATTATGATCTAAGTCAGTTGAAACATTGATAAACATTTGTCCGCAGCTCTCTTCAATTTTCTATTAATTTTTGATGAAACTAAACTCGGTAGCTTTAATTGCCTCTACTTAAATCTTTTGGCAAAAATCATGAATTAAGGCAGTTTACAGACAGCAATACGATAGTAACGACACCGGACAGCGCACTAAAATGATGAAGAATGATAGCGAAGACATACACTATCGACAATTTTATCGACATTTTTTTTGAGCACATTTCATGAGCCCAATAACTTCCAGGAATATGGCCACCCTGGCCATTACCCGACGAGAGCCGTCGTGCAAAAACCCCGTAGCTTAGACGAACTGACGGATTAAAACAATTTTTACGTTTATTTTTAGTGCACGTCCGACCCGGTTAGCTCGAGGTAGGTCTATAAACCCGTTTAGGATACGCTATTATTTCATAAGTGCGGGAGATGACCAGATGTTCGGGGATTACTTAGGTTGTAAACGATGTATACGAGTTAGTGAGCTTTTACACAAGCGCACGCCACGCCATTGGCCATTCGAACTCTGAAGGAGCAATCCGCAGAAAAAAAATGGTTTAAAAAGACATTAAGATTGTTTTTGTAATGGTTAAGTAGCTTGACAGTTTTGAGTAAAGATTGAAACGACATTTTCTGACCATATAGACATACATAGCAGTTGAAAACAAATAATTCAAACAAATGCTTAGCAATGCACTGTGCTCGCCAGCCGGATGTGTGTGATCCTTCTCAGTTCTATATTTTTTATTAACATTGAAGCATTCTGTTTCAAACTGGAACACAGTACCTAATGCTGACTCTGCAAAGAGTTTACCACTGCAGAACACTATGGGAATCTTGCAATCAAAAAAAAAAAATTTGTTCTTCTATGTTTTTTAGACCTGATTAAAAAATTTAAAACAAAAAAACTGAATCAATTGATCCAATGCAACTGCCGAGCCGAGCCAAGGCAAGGCGAGGCGAGACAAGACAAGGCGAGGCAAGACAAGGCAAGGCAAGGCAAAGTATAGTAAGTAAATTATAAATTTATTTGCGTAGCATGGGTACAATGGTACATAGAACGGTTTCGAAAGTAGTTCACCAAACAGTGCCTTTTGGCATGCAAAATATACAAAAAACAAATTGATTCTACATTACTTACTTATTATTACATCATCATATTCATTACACCAACAGAGTCGCATGGAATATGCACATGTCACAGAAGTTGACATTCGTTTGAATGCTAATGTCAATAAATTGGCAAAACATTTCAGTATCAGACTAAATAGATAATATTGTACTTATACAGCAACCCAAGTAATTATTTCAGGTATGCTTTTAGTATACTTCATGTATGCTGTGCCGATAAGTGTGCAAGCTCAAAGCTCGGTAGGCCATAGAGGCTATATGATAACATATCCCACAGGAATTTTATAAAAAAAAGGAAGGAAATACTATACATTACTAATTGATACATGTATGTGTTAATGCTTTGCACTAAAAAATAAAATATTGTTTCAAACTTTCCCATCTACTTAATTATAAATAATTATCGTCTGTGGAAACGCTGACTAAATATGGCGCTTCATTGCAAATGAAAAACATAAGCGAACTTTTTATACCGAAACGAAACCGTTACGAAATTGTTACGGTCTATTTGACGTAACGTAAACAAGATAATTTGTTATTATTATTTTTTGACATAACAATGTTTATGGTACTAAAAAGTTTGAAATTATTTTGGTGCAAGTATTCGAAATAACGTTTCATAAGTCTATCATAATTTCTGTTTTTGAAATTGGCTAAATATATCAAGTTGACTGTTTTTGTATAACAAAAACTGCAGGGCATAAATAATACCAATGCAAAAGTTTAATGTTTGCTACTCAATTAGAATGCCAATCGGGTTGGAATTAGGAACACAGTTAGATTATTTTTATCGCAGGAAAATTGCGGGGACTACGCGGGTAAAACCACGGGGTGTCGATAGCATTAGAGTATATTTTTTATAGTACATTATAGTGACGAGACCAGCAAGAAACTTGCCTGATGGTGAATAACCTAATAACAGCACTGTGACACGCAGCTATTGCAAAATGAAGAGTCCAAATCATTACCTAGCACTGCACTGCGCTCATCACCCAGAGATGTAAGATCTTTTAACTCTATACTCTGTAATTTCACTGGAAACATTGCTCTTCAAAGCGAAACACAGTAATGTTTGCACATTTCTGCTTGGCGGTTGAAGAACTGGCAAAGGTGTGGTAGGTACTTCTCCAGGCAGACTCAGCAAAGAGCACTACAAAGTTTTCAACGGCGCAGTTACATAAGTGCTGAAAAGGCAAGTTACGTTACTGTGGCTTAGTTTGCGCATTGCTCAGTCCGAGATGCGTGTGATCGAAAACTGATTTCCAATAGAATACACAAACACAACAAAAGGATCACACCTGTGTTCGAAATTCAGTTTCCGAAACCTATACATACTCGTAAAGGAGCAACCCGTTGTGGTAGTGAAGTTTATAACGCGTAGGCGTGGTTTACAATGTGGGCGACGCGACCGAGACATGTAAATAATTAACTACTTACAAAAGTTGATGTTTATTTTTAAAAGGATTTATTTGAATTAATGAATTATTTAACCATCTAAATATTATACGTAGGCCAGCAACGTACTGCTACAATTAGACAGCGAGGTTTCGGAGTAAATGAAAACATCAACAGTGTATATAAGTATTTAAATATCCAATTATTCGAATTTGATTGTTTATCAAAAACTGAATGCGATGAAATTTAGACGACGGTGACGTATTCGTAGATTTCACAAAAATACATTTCGAGTGCCTTGAGTTCAATTTTAAATTGAAGTGGGTTTTAGTTTTTTCGGAGAAATTGAAAAGATAATAATTACCTATTCTAGAACCTTTCAATTTCAGTTTTAATTCAATTAAGGCCAGGTAGTTCTGTCAAATTAGGCATTTAACGCTGTCTTGTTCTCGCGACCGTCACCGAACGCGGAATCAGTGCCACAGTGCAGAAATAACATTACAATATTTGACTATGTAATTTAAACTCATTTTTGTTCAAGATTTGTTTATACTAGTGATAACAATTTAGAAATACAACAAGAAATATTAAATTTATCTATACTCGTAGATATACAAAATTCAACCTTTTCTTTTGGTCACACTATAAGTTGAGAACGGCTTTTCCAATTTCATGCATATTTTAAAATGTTTCCTAATAATTCACAAGTTCGTCAAACATTGAAAAAAAATGTGCTGAAACGTAATGAAAGGCCAGTAAAAATAGAAGGATTTTTGTTCAACTTTGCACTAAATTTCTAATCCAATTTTTTGTATGAGGTAAAGATCACTTACTGAGCATAAAATTACAAAATTCTCACAGATCCAGGTAGATCTTCAAACGCCAATTGAAAAAACTGTTTTAACCGATATTTTGGAAACTATATATTTTGACAATAATTGTAGAAAACAAAATTTTGCATCTTTTGTTGCTAGTAAACTTTTTTTGTTAAACTTACCGTTTACGATTTATAACCCATTCAATGATACGATTGCTATGATGCCGATAATAGTGGATGAAAATGATGTTGTCTACGATGGAACTTGTTTCTCTAATAGAAACAAGCACAGTGTACCTCGTAACCCCAAGGTTCGAACCTTCGACAAAAACCCACTCTGGCAATGCGTTTCACAGCTTAGTTGTTCTTATTACAAAAGTGGAGACCAAACTCCTCGTTCAACTCTTCAATCATGATGATGAACGGTGCTGTTTATTCGAGCAACGAGCAATATGATAGAATAACTTTAATATAAAAACCCCGACTACAAAAAAAATCTACACGTAAAAAATATTACCTACTATCTAAGGACACTTTGGCGAGCCAGACTAGTCTTAGAATATCTTAGTTACCAAAATCCATCCAGCCGTTTGGAAGATATGTGGAAATAAAAGATTTACAAACATAAAGATACGCGCGAAAAACATAACCCTTCTTCCATTCCGGTAAAAGGGACATGTTTATGCTAATGGGAACAGAATTCACATCTTATTATTTTACATTGTTATCATCAAATTTGACATAATAAATCGTAATCGGTAAGTTCGAAAAAAAAGTTTACTGGCAACAAAAGATGGGAAATTTTATTTTCTACAATAATAATAGGCTTTATAACTTTTTCAGAATATCAGCCAAAAACGTTTTTTCGAGCTGGCGCTTGAAGCTCCACCTGGATTTGTTATTATTTTGTGATTTTATGCTCAGGAAATGATTCTAAACCTTATATAAAAAATACGAATCGGAAATTTAGTGCAGAGTTAAATTCTACGAGTAATTTTACTGCCTAAAAGGCTTCTTATCAAATTTGGTCGAGTGTCTAAATTTCTATGAACAATATTAACATTTTCATACAAAAAAAAAAGAAAAAACAAAAAATTTTGGTGGTGTCTAACTTGGAAAAGAAATAAAAAAATAAAAATTCTAACAAAACAATACGTGTATCTATGGAAAGGTGTTCAAAATTGTATTGAAGTTCCTAACATTTTTATTCTAAACTGAATAGTTTGCGCGAAAGTCTCTTCCAAAGTGGTAAAATCTGTATGTGAGGACTTTTCTTCCACGTACTAAGTACCTTACTACCAAAGAATTTACCTAAATGGCAGATAAATGCAAGTTAGGTATCATTTATGATACCTTACTTGCATTTATATTAGATTTACGCAGGGATTTCTCCCTCTCATTATTTCCTTATCCCGATCTCTGATTTAACGGACGAATATTTTACCGATGCTTATATATTTTCCATTGCATCCGCATTGAATTTTTTACTGATGTGGTATCGACGTCAGTTTTTTGAGACTCCCTTATTAGTCTACAACATAAAGTAAACAGCGTACTAATTAGTATCAGCGTCTATTTGCAATTCCAATGAAAACGGTATCAAAAATCAAGATCATAGCGTGCTTCACTAGTAATACCTACTGATATTGTTATACTGTGGCACTATGATCGTAATATTTAAAATTTATCGGTTGTCAAAATTGCAAAATCAAGTACAGGCCCGTCGTCCGTGAGCGCCGAAACGCGACTGATCAGGCTGGCCGAACGGCGCGCTATATATATGGTAGATATTTAAACATAGTGAATAACTGATACTTTTTATCAAGTCAAACTCTGCGAATGCATCTATAACTTTTAGTGGCTTTCGTTGAGTACAAAATTTAGTAAAAAAATTCATTAGTTTAGTCATAAACTTGAAACAACTTTTTGAAAAGGGGTAACTTTGGGATTTTTTTTATCAAGTAAAATTCATTAAATCGTGTTACTGACTGCGAATTGCACTAGATTAGATCCTTAACTAATACATATATTTTTTTCAGAGTTTAAAACACTATTTTAAAGGTCTTAAAGTTGTTTTAAAAATTCAAAATTACGGCCCACACGCCCTTAATTAGTAATACCCCTACACATAGTTTAACAAAATATTTAAAGGTCAATTACAGACAGTGCTTTGTACTTTTAACAAAAATATAAAAAGCCTAATTTGTTTAAAAACCAATGTAGGTAATATTGTAATTTGTCAATACAAAACCAAGTTAAATAAATAAATAATTTCATGCGTTATCGTAGGTATATTTTGATACCTACTTACATAAAAAAATAATTATCAGATGGATTAAGAACGTTCTACTTAAAGCCGGTTAAAATGCCTAAGTATTTCAAAAGCGAAGACCCTCGGGCTTGCAATATTAAAAGTAAAAAATCTAAATACAAAAGTACTTCATAATAACTCTCTGTGCTATACACCTACTTACATTTGTATAGGTTGGAACGCAAACTCAATTTTCTATATTAAACGTGAAAAAGTCACGCAAATAGAAGCGAAAGTGTGCCATCTGTTATCTCCAATTCGCAGACGACATCGCAGAATATTAATGTTATTTATTATAATGCAAAACAGCGTTTGGCCCTTTTGAAGGCAGGTTCGAAGAATAAGAATATTTGTAGGTTACAATAGCGCATAGAGCGCAAGATGATAAGAAGGGGTCCGATGCTTAGGCGTGACTGTCACGTTGTTGCTTTTTTAACAGACCTATGGCCATGGACGTATAACAAAAGTCTGACGTAGTCTCGCTAAAACAAAGACTGTGTCCATAGAGTCGGCCACGTAATATGCACGTGTGCGCTGTCACATACAGGCTGACACGCACACATCAGTGGTCATTACACGCGCAAACTTGTGTATATGTATGTGTGCGTGTCAGCCTATCAGTGACAATCTGACAACGCAGCGTGCAAATGTGGCCGACTCTAGTGACACAGTTTTTGTTTTAGCGGGACTACGTCAAACTTTTTTATACGTCTATGCCTATGGCAGTATAGGTTTTTGTAATAAAACTGTAACTGTAAAATTTTGTACATCGAAGATGAGGTATGTAATCAATGTCGAAGATATTGTTTTTTTTTGACGACACGCTCACGCTATAATGCATAAGTATGAGTAAGTACTGACGCCAAAATTGAAGCAAGGTACACGCACTTATATTTATTTCCTGCCATATTACAAAACTTTCCCTAAGATCAGTTTTGTTTGTTTCTAAAAATGAACGAAAATGTATATATATATATCGATATGACTTAAACATTATTAATATCAGGTTTTTGGGTCGCGTACCTAATGTTTGGGATTCGCTGGTAGTGATGGTGTCAAAGAATGGAACATCGAATTTGTTATGGGAAACAAACGCAACGGCACATTGTTCTGTTAACAGCGCAAAAAGGTGAGTGCAGAAAAGGGTGAGTGAAGCGGGAATTATTTTGACGTAAATGACAGATGACATCGAAAAATTAGATGTCAATTTATTAATGGCTAAAATTAAAATACTATACGGTCCTGGGCGCTTTGACGTACGCGTCGTCCGTTTTTTCTTCAAAAATTTAGATTATATATTATATTTATACTTGACATTGGCGAAATTGTGAGGCTGAGCCACAATAAAAGCCATAAACCAAGAGATGAAAATACTATACTAAAAATATAATATATATATAATTAACATGAGTGGACATCTTTACACACAACACCGCCTGGCCCCAATAACAAACGAAGAACACCTTAAAAAGAAAGAGCAACTGTTTTTTGCTTCTTCTCCGGAAAAATGCGTGACATAAGTATACGATGTTTGGATTTTACTGGAGTCTTTTGTAATTTCAAGCTAAACAAATTTGTTGGTGAGAGTACAATATACAATGAAAGAAATACTTGCTTTAGAATCGGAGCCTTAAAAGCAGATGGCGTAAAAGTATCATATTTATTAGTTGCTAACATTCATTCATTAGTCGTGTTTTGGAGTTGCTATTTTATCATTAATTTAAAAATAAATGCTGGTGAAACTGAAGCTCAATAATTGGTGCACATCGTGTGACCATGCGCCTTCTGGCAAGGAACACGTATGCCCCTAACAGTACCTACTGTGCCACGAAGGTATTGAATATGAATAGTCAAAATCACTACCTACCACTGAACAAAGCTCGTCACCCAGATATTTGTGATGTTGTATTTCTTTGCTCTGTAATTTCTCTGAACATTGACATTACTAATTAGTAGTATAATAACTGACAAAGAAGTGGTATATAGTGGATAGACTCCAATAGACTCTGCAAAGAGTTATATGTACAGATACTAGCCTTGCCCCGCGGGTTTACCTGCTTGGTTCCAGTTCCCAGTCCCGTTATTTTCCCGGGATAAAAAGTAGCATTAGGCGCTGTTCCAGATATTATTATGTTGCAAAATGTCACCCCAATCCGTTTAACCGTACCGACGTGATTGAGCAATAGACATTCAAACATGTAAACATCCAATCTGTCACATTTAGAATATTACCTAGTACGATTTCACGTTCGATTTTTTTTATCCACACACACCAAAGTTTATTGGATAGACACAGTACGTCCCATTTTTCAGGAGTCCTCCCAAGAACCACATGGGACCCTTCAATCTCCGAGTATAATTTACGAAAGTTTTCTCAAAGTACAACCATACAATTTTGCATAATAATATTAGATTTATTCCCTGATACTCGTATTAGAGTAATGTATTCAGCGGGCCGGTGCTTTGAATATTGAAATTCGCACAATACATATTAAATCAGCATGATAGGCACAGTTCTTGCGGGTAAATAGTTAATCTAAACAAATACATCACAAAACCGCAATTCGCGTGAAACCGGTAAAAACTTGCAAACTTACCGCATATTTCATCGATGTAGCTACAACTTTTGTAATATGAATGTCAGCCTCTTTGGTGAAATTTATTTATGTTTTGAGTTTTATGCACGCTAAATCCTTGCTGTAGTTAGGTTTCACACAAAAACATTATTACTATTGGATTTACGAGTATTATTGGATATATTAGAAAATCTATCACAGTTATCTTCTTTCTCTTAATATACCACGACAATGGTCGTGGTGCTTCTTGAATGACTAATAAAAGTAACTGATAGCAAAGGTATAACAGTTCTTTAAAATATTCATCTAATAAAAGAACTGGTATACCGGTATTCTAGAACACACTGGGTTACAAAGATTGCCTCTTCCAAGCTGGAAGGTTTATTATTTATTTAATACTAGATGCCCGCCCCGGCTTCGCCCGTGGTATATTATATAGCACTCATCGGGATCCCGTACATTTCCAACGGTGAAAGAATTACTGAAATCGGTTCACTCATTCCTGAGAATATCGATTTGAAACAAAAAACCTCTTCAGCAACCTGCTACGCCACCTGTCGGAAATTGGTCGTACCAACTCAGATTTAGAAAAAAAATTAGCAAAGATTTATATTCGAGGCACAGATTACTGAAATTCAATGACGCAATCTTTGACACATGCTGTCATGTGTCATGTAATAGCACGAAACGTACGAAAACTCTCAAAAGGGGAATATTATTTCCCGATTTTGTTACATTTTTGTTTCATGCTCCGCTTCAATTAATAGTAGAGTTATTTTCTATAGCCTAAAGCCTTCCTCGATAAATGGACTATCCAATAGAAAAAGAATCTTTCAATTCGGACCAGTACTTCCCGAGATCCTAGCGTTCAAGCAAACAAACAAACAAACAAACAAACAAACAAACAAACTCTTCAGCTTTATAATATTAGTATAGATTTATTGCACAGTAACAAAAATAATGTACAAACGGAAAGCTTAATGCTAGGGCGCATTTTCTACCAGCTACCCGCTGAGTAGGACATTTAAATGTTATGTAGGCAAATATAAACAGGAGAAACTAAAATAATTTTGAAACAAAATAAAGGTTGTACCTATTCTACGCTTCATTGTGATAAATCGTTACTACGAATCTAAGCTGCATACTTGTAGCCTACTAATATAGTTATAATGTATGTTTTACATGTTTTTTTTGTTACTCATTCATGTTGGAACGGCTGAACGGACTGAGTTGAAATTTTGAATTCAGTCTAGAATAGCACATATGCTACTGTTTATCACAAGCAATCTACGGAAATAGAATTATGCGGGGAAAACTGTAGGACACTACGAGTATGCAATTATACTGAAATGGCTGTAAAATCGATTTGCGTTTCGATCGAATTTGACACGGTTTACTACTTATGATAGTGAAAAAAATACAAAAAAAGCACAAATATTTAAATATATATTTGAAAAAGAGGTTTGTTTTGTAACTTGGAAAGGATATTTATGTAATTTTGTTTATTGATTCTTTTAAGTATTTAGTTTTGAATTACAAACTTACACTTCAATTGTATTTAAATGTAAAAAAAAAAATCATTTGTGTCAAATAAGTCAAATGAGTTTCGACCGATTTTTTCACACTTTATCCCAACGTAAAAGTATTTATTATGATGAGGACCACGTGGAACTTTCGGGTTTGTACAGATGTTCTGCTTAACCCAGTTTAAAAATAACAAATAACAGAACAGGTATATTCAATTAAGTGATGAAGCCTACCTACTACACTGGCTAGTGTGGTAGGTATCTTATCCTGTCGGAAAGTTCTAGAAACAAACAATATTGATAACGAGGTTACGTAAGGATTGCGTAATAAATAATATCTATTAACCAACAATATTCTTATCAATTCTAGACATGTGATAGGTTTAACGGCTTGAAGTCTTTATTATCAATACTGCATCCAAATCTATTTTGAAGTGAAAACTTCAAACACTCCTCTGAGGGGAAAGGCCCGATCGGGTGAACTTGGGACCGCCGATTGTACCCGAGCTAATAGCACCGCATACACATTTTTCGTAGGCTGTGATTTAGGCTGATCCGTCACGTTCGAGGTGAAAGGAGCGATGGGATGAACTTGGGACCGCTAAGACCCGCCGAGACTAGTGTGTAGAGGCACCGCATACAAATTTTTCGTTGATTGAGAGTGAGGCTTATCAATCCCGCTATGAGGTAAAAGGTTCGATCGGGTGAATTCGGGACCACTAAGTGTACCCAAGCGAGAAAGACTGAGTTAGCTATTTTTCACTGCTGTATCGCCGTATCATTTGATTTGTATTTAAAAAAAATGTTTTTTTTTCTTGTTTCTCATTTATCCTATTAATACGATACATAATAATACTACACAATATATTACATATTTTATGTAAGTGCAGAAACAAATTACGATTGCCAATGAAGTTTTTCCTTCTGCCGTGAGGTCTGAAGCACACACATTTTTTTATTTCACTTATCCTTAGATTCAATACGGTTGTTCGGGTAAGACGATCATAGTTAAATTGTACACGCGTAGGAAATTTCATTTATTAACATTTTTTGTTACAGACAACGTAGTATGAAGATCGTCAATATTAAAGGATTATCGGTTTTGTAATTCAGATATTATAGACTTCGCACATAATGATATGCGGTAGCTCGGTACATTCGACTTCTAAGTACTCTGAGATCTTTTCGGTGAGGATAACCGATATACGTACATTCCAATTAAAAATAATGTTGTGTTTTAGTTCTTTCCAGTTGTTTAACAGTTTCAATGTGTTATATCTAATCCGTTATATTTTATTCACTGTTGTTAAATAAAAAAGAAATACAAGTACCTACCTACCCTGGCGGTATTAGGGTGTGTAATGTTTCCAGTGAATTTACAGGGCATATCACCTCTGGGTGACGAGTGCAGTGCAGTGGTGGGTAATGATTTGGACTCATTTTATTCCAATAGCTGCGTGCGTCACCGTGCTGTTATGGGCAGGCATGTTGCATAGTATGAGGTATAATTTCTGCTCGATTCGTCACTCTATAGTATAAGAAAATAGGGTTGGTACATCCGTAACTATCCCAGTATAACAACTTTAGGTCTTAAGAACGACAAATACAATGTAGGCCACCTATGTAAAACGATAGCTAGGCGGTACACTCCGTTTCTAATGCCGGTCCTTAATTTCACCGGGCAGTTATGTTATACCTTTCCGATCGAACCAACAGACAAAACTATGCAAACCTTACAGTGGCTGGTGGGCTTAAACTGGCTACCTACGTATTTAATTTCATTCAAATCTGTTCTACCATTATTGAGATATAAGGGAATAAACATACACACTTACAAACCCACAAACTTTCGCATTTATAATATTAAATAGTGTAATTAAATCAACTCTAGCTCCTATTTGCTTTGTTTCTTACAAAAGTTTTTGAGTAAATAGTAGTTGTTGTGTAAAACAATGCCCGCCGTAGTGTAAACTAAGTATACATATAAATGCAGCATGAGATACAATATTCACAGATTTCTCGTTACGAACTAAATACATTTCCAACAACTCTCCATACTCCATATTGAGAAAATCTATTGGAACCTAGTAAATATTTTTCACAAATTCCAATACAGTCGCCGCACGTAAGTATACCTCGGACAGTCATCGAAGGATTGGAAATTGAGTCTCATTGACACTGTTTTCCCTCAGAACCCACAAGGGATTAAATATGTCAACGAATTAAACTAACGGTCGTATTCTAAGCTTAAGGTCATCTTGATTTTCTTAGTGTCTGGCTCCCATAACACAAGCTTTGCTTAGCTTGGGATTAGATGGTGTTGTGGAAATGTGTTCACCGACATTTTTAATTTTATTTTAACGTCACAAACGTAGCAAAACCAATCCCAAAGGCAGGATGTTGGCCATACTACTCTGTGTATACGTGTCAAAGTGCTGTATTAGTAATCGGGATAATCACGATGTGTAATGTCCATCCTCCATCCTCCATCACACGCACACCAAGACATGGTGTGCATGTGATAGAGGTCTTATCTTCATGCCCTATAATTCTTCTGGAAACATTGGCTTTGAAACCGGAACATATTCACGTTTTCACATTACTGCTTGACAGTAGAATAACCACTAAAGGTGTGAAAGGCTGGCCCAGGCGCACTCTGCAAAGATTCTTACCTGTATAAAATTCTTATTGTATGCAGTGCAGCAATCAATATATTCTTATACCTTACCAATCTTAACCTCCAAATGAAGTTCGCGGTTAATTGAGCCAGGACAGACAAAGTCTCGCGTGGGTGTAACAATATGTATTGTTCGTGTAGGTTTGGCTTCGGCGCGATTCGAACAGTACCCACTCTATTTGTTCGAAATCGCAATTTACATAGTTAATTAACGTAGGTTTATCGTAAGGAAGCAAAATGCTGTATTACTTCCTTATAATTAAATTAAAATCTTGCTCAGTTTATGGGAGTCATAGAGGTGCAGTAATGCTATTAATTACGAGATATTTACAAGATATGGTAGAGCGTTGTTTTCTATATTTTGATTGCAGTTTTTAAAAATACTTCGGATCAGAATTTTCTTAACAAATACTTTATTTTTCTCGTTAACTTATTTCCTACGGTTTACTTGTAGTTTCTCAAAATTTCTTGGCCATTACAAATATTCGCTGTCAATTAAGTATTTTTTAATGTTCTCACTAAGCATAAGACAGAGCGTCTGCTTCATTTCGGCTAGCAATGCCATTAGTCAAAGCGTTATTAGACAGTACACCTCAGAATTGTTGCCATAACATTTTCAGATTAATCGAGAAAATCAAGATCTAGGTATATCCATAACGACTACTTCTAACCTAGATCATAAACTTGTGCTCATAACACCGTCTATGTTCCGCCATCATTCAGGGCAACCTCATATTGACTGATATAAACTTCTAGTATCTAGGCACTGTCTTGTAACAAACGTAACATCACGCAACACCTATGTCGCAGCCAACTAGCCTAATCAGCCGTTTGATCAACACCCTTTTTTGTTTGTCAAAGGCATTTTAACAATTTAGAGTGTTGACTCTAGAGACTACAGACTAGGTGGCAGAAAGCGGAACTAAATTGAACTGAACGACAATTATAAACAGGCTAGGCATATCAATGTTTACGAACTTGTTCCTAGCTGTTTCATCAAATGGCTGAATACCATTCAGGAAGCTGGTTAAGCGGCGCTGTTTAGTACAGCGACTAGGCTCTTGATTAAACGGCTGATTATGCTAGCTGGCTGCGACATCCATACAATATGATTTTATAGGTACTTATTCCTGTGGCAATATTATGTTTATCGTGTTTGCCATAAGCTTCTTACTCAGTGGCGTAACTACGTTAACTATAGTTTGGGAGGGCTGGCTGAATGCCGCGGCCTCGGCTCGAAGGACGCACACTTAAATGTAACCCAATATTTTTAACAATATTTGGTTAAGGCTATAAAATGTATGAATTTTAAATAAATTATCGAAGATGGACCCTACTCAATAATTTTGCCATGTGCTTAAGAAGGCACGGGAAGACGAAAGCGATGGTGGTACTAGTTTATTATATCAGGAGGAACTGATGTTTTACTGTTAAACTATCTGTTTATTTCGTTGGTACAGAATATATACCTATTCAGCTGGTGTGGATGAAAATAATAATATAGTGGTCCTACATTACAAAAATGTGTTTATGGTGTTAGACAGGCACCATACATAATGTTTTTGAATAAATTTTAACCTTGAGGTGGTGTTGAGTTTGTCATTGGTTCAGTATGGTAATCTAGCATTCCTAAATGTCGTAGTCCCATTCAATTATTTTTTTCATAACTGCGTTCGTCGTACAATTCCCCTATGGGTTTTGCAGGGGTTTCAACGACAACATAAAATCAACTTTGACCATCTTGATTGCCTTTAGAACTTCAATTGGATAATGGAGCTAGTGTAGTTTTAATTGTATTTTCATTTTGTTAATTAAGGTTCTGCCGATTAAAAAGTTCATGTTGCTTAAAGAACAAAGGGAATGTTAAAACAGATACTTACATTACTTATGATTATTTGTAATCAGATATTATTTATAACAATGTTGCGTTCAGTTTAGATTAAAATATTCGGTTTCAAGATACAGTTCTAAGAGTTGTACGTTGTGAGCAGGTGCAATGGACTGCATTCCCGCGCGCTAGAAAAACTGGATTCAATGTCGACAGACTCGTACTGCAGGAGGTATTTTGATAAGGTACTCATTTAACTGAGCATAAACATTAACATGTAACGAACGAAACTTTATCTATTTCGCCAAAGGTGGATGAAAGATGGCCATAATGTATTGATAATTTTTTTGTTATAAGTTTGAAGTAACTTCTAAGTATACGGAAAGCAGCTGCGACAGCACTAAATACAAGTGCAAAAATTTTAATTGCTGTTTGTGGCTAAACTAATACGATGCATATTAAATTAAATTAAAGTTGACCCATACAAACTGGCCTCTCATAGTTTGATATTAGTTTTAATTTACATAACGTCAAAAAGTTAAGGAATGCCAATGGATATGCGTATAGCGCAATCTAAGTATCGCTTAGCAGTACTGGACTGACTACATTAAACGTGAGTTACCCGTGTATTTATTTAAAAAACAGCAGCACTGTTGTTATTTAGCATGTTTGGTAAGTACACATTTTGGTGGTCTAACGCAAACCTATTTGCGATGAAATTGAATATTATCGTCAAGATAGGCACAATTTACACGTCTATCCGATTAAGCGACAATTGATAATTTTGGGATTGGCTCTATTAACAGAGCTGAAATATTTCACACCTCAAATGAAATGGACATTCAGTTGGCCGCCGCCGGTGCGTAATTAGATAGTATCTACGTTGGAGCTTTCACAATTAAGCCTGCGCTGTGTCATGAATTGTAATCTCATTATGCAAATTTAGTGTACCTAGACTGAGCCAGGGCACTAAACAATCAGTGGACAGAAGTAAAGCTACATACAACGTGCGAACAAGCACCGCACACACATATCCACATCGCCCATGGACTTGGAACTGTTGCGACCAATGCAATTGAGTGAGCGAACATGCGTCTTGTAAACTTTTTATGCAGAGCAACAAAAAAAAAACATACATACGGTCGAATTGAGAAACCTCCTTTTTTGAAGTCGGTTAAAAAAGGTACTACACTCTATACTTAAGAACTTGAAACACTTTAAAATATTAATAAAAACCAGTGTGTTAGACTACACGACCGAAGTTAAACTTCTTTAGCTCCATCTATACAGTCTATACTTATAGTCTAGAGTCTAGAATAAAGAGCGTCAGTATCACGATAGTTTTTTGCATACGTCAAAGATCCAACTGCGACTGCGTATAGTAGGGTTAAAACGTGAGTTTGACTTCTGTGACTGATAGTTTTAGGGCCAGGGCGTCGACTTGCAACAATTCCTGCGAAATTTTACAAACGAATTTTGAGAGTTAGTCATAAGTCATCCCATAATTCGCGGTTGACAGCTTGACAATTGATAGGTGACTTTAGGTACCTAGTCGATTTAGACCTCTCCTATAACTACTACATTACACTTTGAGAATGGTCTGAGACCTTACATTAGTGCCACTAAGCTGTTCACTATGTTCTTTCTCAGCATGAATACACATTTAGATTACTTTGTATTTATATAGGTACACTCCGCGAGGTATAAGCTGAGCTTTGCATTAGTGTGAGTGATCACCAATCAGGCAGGAGCTTGAAATTTTGTCCGCGAGGTATAGGCTGAGCTTTGCATTAGTGTGAGTGATCACCAATCAGGCAGGAGCGCGGCGAGACAGAATGGCGCCGCGCCTAAGGCCGGTTGTCACAGCTACACTATCCATGTACACTCACACAAATGCAAAGCTCAGCTTATGCCTCGCGGATTGTACCGTTTCTCTGTCTACATTTTCGTCTGTCTCGATAAACAATACAAATTTATAATAAGTTTCCATGCTTCAAATAATTGGTGTAAAACCGTAAATATTAATAACTAGGAAACCCCCTCGGTGTTACCCACGAAGTGCCCGTTCCCGTAGCTTCACCGGGATAAATGTGTGTGTTCTTCCAGACTGTAATCTACTTGTATTTCAATTTTCAGCCCAATCCGTTCATACGTTACGACGTCATTGAGCAGCAAACAACAAAACGTCATTTAATATTATTAGTAGAATTAAATAATAATAATATCTTTAATTTAAGAACCCCCGAGTGCAAATAATCAACAGGTAAAAAAATTGGTTGCCTGTAAGTTTTACGTGACAACGACTTTGAGTGGTAAAATAATTTTACGGAAGGGACGCGTGCCTTTCACTTTTTATGTCTGTCTCTCTCGCTCTTAGGCGGGCTAACCATGCCCGAGTGGAAGGGACGCGTGCCTCTCACTCGCTCTCGTGAGCGCATAACGTGAGCGGAGCGTAACGCAGTTTCTTGAAGTGTCACCCGGCAAAGCAATTTATAAGACGTTGTCACGTCAAAAACATTATGTAATACAATATACTACCTAGAGATACTACGATAACATGACCCGCCCCTCCAAATTACTGTTTTAATGTGTGTAGTCACATCCTTACGAAAGAGTTTGTATGTAGTTGTAATTATTCGTCTGCAGTAGCTGTACGCACACATGCGTGGTGGTGCGGTGTATATTCTTTCACAAATACTTTCAAACGTTTTGAATTCTGGAGGGGCGGGTCATGTTATCGTAGTAAATCTCTACCTAAGGACACTTGGTTGATTGAGACGAATCTAACGATATCTTCATTGCCAAAAACCATCCAGCCATTTAAAATATACGTTCGAATAAATAAATTTACAAACATACAAGATACGCGCGAAAACTATAAGCCCTTCTTTCAGTTGGGTAATAAAAAAACATCAAGAATAAATGGTACTCTAATGTTTTTAATCTCAAATAATATTCAAAGCAGCATAAACAGCCCACTAAATGTTTCCACTGATGGGACTCGAGGCTTTCTCTCACAAGGAGATAGTCAAGGC
The DNA here is from genome assembly GCA_017562165.1 of Ectropis grisescens. Taxonomy (NCBI): domain Eukaryota; kingdom Metazoa; phylum Arthropoda; class Insecta; order Lepidoptera; family Geometridae; genus Ectropis; species Ectropis grisescens. The sequence goes on along the minus strand of CM029771.1, from coordinate 17,895,452 downwards.
CATAATCCAATACGCTGGCCCGCCCAGTGCGCGTTGGTGGATCAAATAATATATGCTAGACCTTAAATATTATATTAAAATAAATTAATGTTTTTCTCCTACAAGTACACATCCACAAAAGGGCGACATCGTTTCATGGTTGATGTTCCAAAAACGCGAACGAAGAGATATGACTCCACGTTTGTGATAAGAGCGTCTAGGTTGTGGAATGCGTTGCCTGAGTGGGGTTTCCCCGATGGTTATAATCTTGGTGTCTTCAAATCGAAAGTGAATTGGTTTCTTCTAGGTAAGCATGTTCCATCGTAGATCGCATCATCGCTTAACATCAGGCGTGATGGTGGTCAAGTGCGAAACTATTCTTATTAAAAAAAACTCCTTTAAGTAACAGTTAACATATCTAATCAGTAGTTAGAGAATAATAGATATAAAAATAGTTTAAAAATAAAGATTTACGTGTAAACTATAGATAAAATAGAGATAAATATAAATACGAGACCAAAGTTTTGACAAATTGACCTGACAAACATGTGTTTTAAAGTTTCAAGTTATGTCAGAAGTCTAATAGGTGATTCAGGTTTGCGCCTATATGTGACAGATGAGAACAAACTTTACGTTCTATGACAGTTGGTTGAGAAAGTTTACTGAAATAACTTTCTTCCTAATTAAGCTCTAGAGAGTTGGAAATGAAAACTTACTGACTCAGAAATTCGAAGAGAAATGTAGGAGAAGAGAATTGGGACTAGCCTCTTAGGGAATTGGGACCGCTGTTCGGTAAACCGATCGTTGATTAATTACTGGGTTAAATTGGGGCAAATCTAATCCAACCCTTTATTTCTGGAAAAAAAACTTAGTAATGTTTTTTTGTGTATTTTAATCGTGTAATGGATACTCTTACTACTAATGGGTCTCGCAGTACTCTCCAAGAGTGGATGTTTTCTTACTACTGTTAAATATACTTTTACGTGGACAACAACACTACATGTTGAAAACACCTTTTTCCAACGTCTTCTTTCAACTTATACATAATAAAATGCATAGAATAGGGGTATTCACTAACACATAACGAGCGAGGTTTTTTACGATTTACAGTTGGTCTGACGGTAAAAGTTGTATATGAAGATCAGTGTATAGTAACGTATTAATTTTAGTTTACGTATTAAATTTAGTTTATGTATGAGAGTATGCTTAGAGTCAAATCGGTATTACATCCGCCACTGGCCACACTAACCAGTACAGTTGCAACGTAAGGTCTAGCCCAAAAAAGCATAGCATCAGACTGTGCTCGGCGATTTCAACATTACAGGGCGTATAGTTTCGTAGTATATATAAGAGATATAAGAACACCAACATGTTATGCATAAGCGGCGTACTTTATGTTGCCGATTGACCAGACGAGAGGTCTCCCATCTAAATTAATCTGCTTTGGCTTTCCTATTGCGTTCTCTATTATTTTAAGCGAAAAGAAAAGAAAGAGGAATGTTAAAACTAACACAGTTTTAGTTAGGTGGTAGACTTTCGGGTTGGCTGTTAAGAGGTTGGTTGTCGTACGATGGATGTCCTTGACAGAGATCTTTATTATAACATGCCGATTTGTTGGTATGATACGATGTTTTGCTTCACCATTAAACCCAGTTGAAATGACAAACTAGTACGTACATCTGCAGTCACAGAAACTTTCACAGGTGCAATTTGCAGGTGGAGTTTGAAACAACGTCACAACTATGAAATCAGATGTATTTTCTACTAGGCCATCGCGGCTTTTTACTGATGCTTGTTTATTATAAACTAGCAGCTCCCCGTAGTTTTTGTTCCCGTTATTTTCTGAGATTAAAAGTAGCCTACGTGTTATGCCAGACTATAATCATCTATCTATGTTTCAAATTTCAACCCGATTCGTTCCGAAGTTTTGACGCGATTGAGCCACAAACACAAAAATTTCGAAATCCAAACATCCAAATTTATAGTACGACAGTAGGATTAATCAAAATGTATTGTTTCAGAAGTTACGGCTGGTCTAGTCGGGAGAACGGCGCCTGCCGATCCGGAGACCCCGGGTTCAAACCCCACACGCACCACTGTCTTTTCGAAGTCATGTGCGTAATGCCGCTAACTTAAAACGGTGAAGGAAAACATCGTGAGGAAACCGACATATACCTAGAATCTTTCGAAGTCATGTGTAATCCCCCAACCAGCACTGGGCCAGCGTGGTGGATTATGGCCTTAACTCTCTCCTTGGAAGAGAAGGCCTGAGTCCCAGCAGTGGGAACATTTAGTGGGCTGTTGATGTTGATGATTGTTTCAGAAAGAACTGGAAATTAAATGACTAAGTGTGGGTCAAAGGGGCTGTTTGTGGAAAAGTAACAGAGCTAATATTTACCTCGAAGTCTACATGGGGCTAGTTTTCTATGAATCATCCAAACCACCACAAAACTATTCAATTTGACAAATCGAATGAGTAAGCTACTGTTGCGCCACTGAGTCATTCGAATAAATCAAAATTGTTAGGGATGAGTAAGAACAATAACTTATGTTTATTGTAACGAAATGTCTGGTTTACATTGTTTTGGTGTAAATATGGCAACGCCCTAAGCCGAGATACCGATCTACCGTCTGAATCGCTTTTACGTTCAATGGTCGTACTTATTTGGTAAAAGTATGTAGAGGTATGTGAGAAAGAATAGTTTAGTACATCAAGGACTGGTACAGCCTTGCTCATTTTTCTATCGGTCTGCTCGTAGCTCTAAAAGGGACATCGTTTCATGGTTGACGTTCCAAAGACTCCGACGAAGGTTTGGCTCTACTTTTGTGATAAGAAAGTTTCGACTGAAGAATGCGTTGCCTGAGTGGGGTTTTCCCGATGATTACAATATTGGTATCTTCTAATCGAGAGTGAATTGGTTTTTTAGGTAATCCGTCGTAGGCAACATCATCGCTTAATATCAGGTGATATTGCGGTCAAGTGTTAACTTATAACAGAAAAAAAAAACGTACGGTCAGTTTTAACGTTGCCCGCGTAAAGTTAATTAGACAGATAACAGAAGACATCTGAAGCCAACTACATTTATTTATGTAGTTTTTCACGTCTCATACAGCAACGTTATCAGTGCGTTGTTTCTTTTCATGCGTTACAATATTCAGATTCGAATATCTGATCCGAATCACGCAAAATACGCAGGTATATTTTGAATGTAGAATCTAAATCGTAACCGTCACATTTATCTAGTCGAATAGGAAACGCAGCGCATGTACAAAATTTATAGTAGTCATTGAGCCTGAATGAATCCGCATAGAACAATGCCGAACGACACCAAACTATTTCTGTTCAGCCAGTCACGCCGCTGCTATGTGTTTTATCAGGTTTTATACAGTCGTTTTACGAGAAGCTATATTTTTATAAGGTTAAGTTTTCTCTAGTTGAGACTGCAAATCGAAAACTATGAACTACTCAAACTGAGTCAGTTAAATACCAGCTGAAACTTTGGTATTAATTAAGAGACGTGGCAAGAGCTTCATAGGACATGTTCAATGAAATATTTCAAAATCTTGAACGTCACTGCAATGTTGCAATTCTTTTGACTTTGATCGGATACTTAGATACTTTTTAATGAAAATGAGCAAAAATGTGCAACAAATCTGCATGATCTAATAATCTCAGCGTGACCTTTTTCTATCGGACTCCTTGTAACTTGATAACATGGTGAAGTTCCAAAGAGTTGAACTAAAATGTTTGACTTCAATTAGTAAAGAATTCTAAAATGTAGTAGAATACGTTGCCTGAGTGTGTATTCTTATATGGATGCAATGTGAGTGTATTCAAATCGTGAGTGAATCGGTTTCTTCTTGGTAAGCGCGCTCCATCGCAGCCCGCAAGGCGAGAAGGTGGTCAAGCATAAAACCAATTTACGGAATCTAACTTGTTGAAATGACAATGTACAATGATAACCAATTACTTAATAACCACATTCAAATTATTTTAGACCGATGAAGATCTATAGATAATGAGATAATTTTGCGTGATTCATGCTCAAAATTAATTGTCCCTTTAAAATTTCATGTGTTATTGTCTGCGCTACTACCAACTACTTAATAACCACATTCAAATTATTTAAGACCGATGAAGATCTATAGATAATGAGATAATTTTGCGTGATACATGCTCAAAATTAATTGTCCCTTTAAAATTTCATGTATTATTTATTGTCTGCGCTACTACTCGACTTTTTAACCCCCGACCAAAAAAAGGGGTGTTATAAGTTTGACGTCGATGTCTGTCTGTCTGTCTGTCTGTGTGTGTGTCTGTCTGTGGCACCGTAGAGCTCAAACGGATGGGCCGATTTCGATGCAGTTTTTTTTATTTGAAAGTTAATATCCGTGCGGGTGTTCTTAGCTATGTTTGGTTAATATCGATTCAAAATGGCCGCCTCCACAAAATGGCGGACAAAATATTTCTTCACAACCTACCTCAATATGGGTATCAAATGTAAGGGCTTGACTAGCAGAGTACTATACGCTATAACAAATTTCAAATCCAAGATGGCCGCCACCAGAAAATGGCGAATTATATAATTTTTTTTCACTACTACCGCAATATGGGTATCAAACGAAAAGGCTTGACTAGTAGAATACTTTGCACTGTGACAAATTTCAAATCCAAGATGGCCGCTACCACAAAATGGCGAAATACATTTCTTTTTTCACAACTCCCTTAATATAGGTATCAAATGAAAGGGCTTGACTAGTAGAATGTTGTATAGATAACAAATCCGAGATAGTCGCGGGTTAATCAAAATTTTTAATTTTGTTCTTGTCTACTTAGTATATACTAAAATTTTAAAAAGGTTTAAAAAATTAACCTATCTCCTAAACTATAAAACTTTAGTTAGGGAAAGTAAGCTTTAATAGGTAGCATATAACCTCCTCCATGCGTGATTTTGCTATGGCCGGTCCTGCACCAGTCACCCTGTATAGTACAGGGTAATGCGCCAGTAACTCCACGAGGAAACGAACAACGGGCTTCTTTCTAGTAGTCTATATCCATGTCGTGTTTCTAGCTTATAAATCATAGCGGTGGAGGACATTGTCACAGTTACGAAATGTGTAGGTATATAGCTCGAGTCGTTTAAGGCTCGAACTGAATCGGAACTAATCTCATAACTCGAACATTATTCGAATATTACAGGTTGGCGGTATAAATTAGTGAGCAGCGAGCGAAGTGGCCGTCGCACATTCATTACTGAAATTATTCGCTAATTTGTCGTGAACACGACCGCAGGTAGGCGCTTAATCTACTTCATTATACAACTTTACAAACAATTAGCAAGAAGTCTGGAACATTCAGGAATGTTCCACGTGCCATATAATAGCTGCACAAGTACGTTTGAAACCTACTGGTAGACTTAGGTCTAAGGTGCTACCGCAATGTTAAAAATGTCTCTAATTTTAAAATGTTAATTCTGACGAAAAGCACCGCACGCAATTCTGACCCTCGCTCACGTTAAAATTGTCAATACTGACAAATAGTAGGTACGCCGTACCTTACTAATATTAACACATACATTCTGACAGAAAGCACGGACCTTGACGTCTGTGGTAGGAAAATCTACTCGTATGTGGTAAAAACACTTACTACCTATCAGCAATTTCGTTTGAGCAGAGCTTAGAAACGAACAATTGATTACTTAAGAAACTTATCATTATTTAAGATAACGAGACTAATTAATAAATCTATAGTAATAGTGATATCTTCTAACTGAAAACAAAGACCAGGCTTTGGAGTGAGATACAATAATAGGCATTATACCGTCAACATACACAACGATATAACATTTTGACCTAATAATTCATGTGTTTTATAGTATAATTCTGTTAGAGTTCATGCTTTTGTAATAACTTTATCCAGGTATTGCAATGGTTGCAAATTGCTTTGCTGAATTAAATGTACTGAATATTAAATTGCCATCCACATTACGTTGAGCCGTTTATAACTGTTGATTTGATAAATAGTTGGTAAATGGACAGAATACATTTATTTTTAACAGTTTGGCCCCACGGTTTTACCCGCGTAGTTCTTGTGCCTTTTATTTTCCCGCGATAAAAAATGTGAATGAATGAATTCGAAACATTTGAGCATCTAACACACGAAGATAGCATTTTTTGTTTGGAGGAAATGCATTTTTGTATACCCTTCCGCCTAGGTGACCTGGTCGGATTATGTAGTGTACTTGACACTATTGCACTGTACTTGTCATCCGGAGACATAAGATTGAAGATTGAAGGTGATTTTATACGATTATGTTTGCCCAGTCCTCCTCTGAAAACATTGTCTTTGAAACTGGAAGACAGCATTGATTCCTTGTCACAGTATTGATTCCTTGTCACAGTATTGATTCTTTGTCTTAGCTTGCTAGTATAACAAGTGACGAAGGTTTGGTACTTCACGGGGAGGACTTTGTAATGTGTCATATCACTAAGAGAATCAAAATCAAATCACCGTCACACAAGTTACCGTTCAAAATGACTTGTGTACCAGAAAATCTTTTGAATTTTGTAGTGCTATAATAAAAGCAACATTAATTTATAACATCTTTTACACGGGTACCAGACACATTTTACGTTAAACGCAATTTCCCATGCAAATGTGGACATGACAATGTTTGTTGTTAGCGTTATGGCTATTGGCTATTATCGACACGCGTCTACAAATAAACATTGGGCAATATAGACACAAAACATTAGCTTTGGATTATGAGCAAAACTCACAGGGCTATTGCCGCTTCGTGATTTAGAAATGTGTAAACGCAAACGTGGAGCGAGGAGTAAACAGTTTTACACAACCTCGTATTTTATCAGAATCATCACGCATCAGTTTATTCAGCACCTAATCAAATTATACCTACGGTAAGTGTTGTGTTCCGTGGTGGCAGCCCTGCAGTTTCTGAGAACCAAATATGGCCTTGGTTGAACTCCTTGTGAGAGATGGCCCTAACTTTAACTTTTTTTGCACAGTATATTCGCATGTCTAATTTTGAAAACGGGAACTAGATATCCAAAACAAATTAGCAGCTCATTTTTTACTAGTACTAGTTCATAACGACAGTAATACGAGTAATTATTATATCAGCTATCTGGCTTCCATAGTACAAGCTTTGCTTAGTTTAGGGTCAGATGGTGTTGTGTGTGCAATGTCCACCAATATATTTATTTAATTACAGAGACGTACTCGAACGTGGTCGAACGTCGAACTCAATATCATATTTGCTTTGTCAGAATAATAGACGGCTGGATTCATCACGCTTGTAGTTCTGCTTGTAGTCACGCCTTTAGTTCGAAAAAGTAACATTAAATTATGGTTAATCTTCCAAATACTCGAACCATCTAGAGTTGACACTACTTTCGTAACAAGAAGGCCTAAACTCTGTGGATTACGTCTGAGTGATAATTCCCTGATGAAAACAATCTAGATGTTTCAAAGTCTAAGTGAGGTTTCTTCTACGTAAGCACATTTTGATGTAGATTGCATCGTGGTTTATTATCAACCAAAATGGCGGTCAAGTGTGAGCCCATTATCGTTAAAAAAAACCTTTTTACGAAACCTCCGATTATCTCGATGCTAAAACAAGCAACGGCTGCATTCTATTGATTTTTCTTATTATTTGTGTTTCGATAAGTGGCCGTTACCGTAGATTTCGCGTAAAAACGTTAACTCTTGAACACACGCACGTGTTTCTTTGTCGGCTTTATTGTGTCGAACAATTGTACAATATATCCGATCGTGACCCTTGTACTTAAAATAACATTTTTAATTCGATTTCTCTATCAAACAGTGCGTTTGCACAGGAATATTGTAACTATCCACATTCGGTATTTGTTTATTTTTAGCTTATTTTTCGCGTTTCAATGCCTATTTGTGGTTTCGAAGTCGGTTTGATTTTTAACCGACTTCTAAACAACAGAATTTGACTATATATATATATTTTGTATAAAAAATGTTTATTTTACGCTTTTTAGTGCAAAACAAGTTTTCGTTAATGCGTTTACACAATTTCTTGTAGACAGAATCGAATTATATAACTTTTGTGAAATCTACAACAATCTCATCCAGACAAAATTGTAAGAAAATTTTAGTTTTTTGTTCATACTTGTACTTCAATAACCACCCAGCCGATTTCAGCCGAGGTCGACAAAATTTATATGGGACCATTCGGGAAGCATGGGTATCCGAACAAAAAAAAAACATTAAAATCTGGTTGGACTTTCTCGAGAAATCAGGTAATTAATATACATAAAAAAATATGGTGGTCGAACCTACCGATAACCTCCTCCTATTTGGAAGTAGGTAAAAATTAATTCCCATAATTTTTCGAAGTGCTCCTAAAGAAGTTAAAAAAATAGCAATATGGTTCTAAAGACAACACGTCTGCCTACAGTAATTACAGTTTATTTTATTAGTAAAAACGACAAATTTTACAATTACGTCAATTAGGCAGCTCGAATTCGACTAAGTTGAGTGAATAGTGAGTGAGTGAGTAAGTCGGTTTCTTTTAGGTAAGCGCGTTGTTTCGATATCATAGATAGAGTCTGGCTAACGAAAGTTGATACTGACAAAGCGCGGCAAATTTAAAATATATCAGCATGGCATCCCTAAACTGAAAATCTCGCCAAAAATAAACACATGCCAGGTACTACGAAACCACAAAAACACACCATTTTGTTGCGTCAGAGATAGGGGATACCATACACTGATTCTGATTCTACCATCTTTCTTTCGGATAATCGCCGAAAATTAATTTATTAAAAATGAAATTGCACAAGCTTTTCTCTATTAAATAGCGTAATTAATTAATCTATTAGGGCAACTAAAGGCTTAGTGTTGCTCTTAAAATAATCGCCAACACGTACATACGTCGTACTTATTTTTCATGAATACAATTTTGGAACACGTACGAATTTTTAAAACTTATCTCATATAATGTTTAAATCAGTTTGTTTTAAAAATGCATTTTTGGAATCAAGTGTCCCTAAGTATTTTCTATTTAAAATATCCCAATTCGTAGCATAAATACCCGATGGTAGGTAATACTGAAGTGATGTCGTGTAAAAAGTTTGCAAAAAAATCCAGTATCTACTTTCGTTGGCCAGACCATAGTATCGTCACTTTACATCAGGCGAGATGGCGGTCAAGTGTAAACCTATAATAGAAAAAAATAAATCAGTAATACTATATGCACAGAGGTATGACGAATGTGTTGTTTTGATCCATCTTTGATGAACTGAAATTATTATGAAAACCTCTTTAATCAGTAATTTTGTACCAACAAACGATCCTGAATTCAAACAAAAAGTATAAAATGTTGTTCAACATTGTTATATCAATAGGGAGGCGTACAAAACAATTGTTTCCAATTTGTAATCGAATTTTCGCTTCGTTCGTTGTTGGCACGTGTTAATGTCTTTTTACTTTAATAATATCAAATACATGAGCTTCAGTTCACTGAATTATCAGTGTGGTAATTGGTGGAGTCAGCTGAAATCAAACGTTCTGTTTGCAATTTTAGTCTCTGCTGCCATTGATCAAAGGTTCAAATTTGATTCTACCAGTGGTTTTGACATTTCCACATTTTGCATAACTTGACATTACCACTGATTGAAGTGGCATCTTTGAATGAATTGCCTGAGGATATGTAGGTATATATATTTTGGATATAGGTGATTGTAGGTGTGTAGCCTTGTTATAGAGGTGCTCAGAGTACAAAATACTGGTTGCAAAACGGTTACTCAAACCATAGCATAATCTGTAACAAAATAATAATGTAAGTGACATAGAGTATATATTTATTTTTAAAATTGAAATTTGAAGACATATTTATAAACACAATGTATATATGCATATTTTCAAATCAGTCAAAAGTTTGATTTGAAAATAATTATCAGTGCAATTGATTTGCATATAACGATAAAGATTACATAAACTAAAAATTGGTACGCGTTACATTACGAGCCCGCACTAACTTCGCCAACGTTATTGTTTATGGGTTTGACTCTCTTAAAGTTACAGAAGGCCCCGCGAAAGAGAGAGAACATATATATTGACAACGAGTGATTTATAGATCAGTAATAAAAAATAGTACCCTATAAAAAAAATTTGGTCCATGAAAATCGAATATCTGTAATACATAACGGTACAGCCGTTACTAGCAAAACTAAATTACAACGGGAACTACAGTTATACCTGCTAGGTCCCAATCTAACTATTTACACTTAGCACATCTGAATTATGTATAGTATTGGTCTATACATCATTCCGAGTGAAGTGAATCCCGGAGTTGATTGTTGTTTGATAATCTTGATTATCTTCTCTCTATTCACACACAACACCATGTGACCCCAAACTAAGCAAAGCTTGTAAGATGGCAGCCAGATAGCTGATATAATACTTATATAGGTCTAAATACATACTTATAATACATATAAACACCCAGACACAGTACAAATATTTGAATTCATCACACAAATATTTGCACTGGGTGGGAATCGAACCCACGATCTTCGGCTTCGCAGGCAGAGTTACTACCCACTACTTAGCCACGAGGCCAGTCGACCTTTGGACCTTCATTGAAATTTGAAAGAATTGAAGGTCCAAAGATAATAAAGATGATCAAACACACAAGTCGCAAGTGATCAGTAGTTTAGTTAAGTACGAAGTAGAGTTCAAAGTTACTTCACGATATTCTATATTTGCTACGGTCGTTCGGCGAAGAGAGATCGCGACGGCAATAATTTGTTTTGGTCACAATTAACACTGTAACCCAGTAAAGATAATCGCTTCCCACCTTTTCCTCGGATTACTCGTTTTAATTGGAAACGCTTCGTCTCGTTATTTGATGGGAATTCGAGAGATGCTTGGCTTTGGAATTAAATTATGTAAGAAGCTGGAGTTACTTCATCATACAATTTAAATTGAGTGGTTGGAACATTGTTAGCAAATTGTGCGAATGTTTTTAGTATGATTGTAATATTTTTCCTTTTTAAGCTCCGTCATAAAAAGAGTTATAAGTTGGAGGCTTAAAACTCATGGAGCGATTTTCACCCGCGACCGTCGCGGTTTCGGAACTACGGTTTTAAAAAACCGTGGGCGTTAAACGCGTCGTGAGTTGTGCTTCAATTTTTTACATAGGTTTATATCTGTATTCTAAAGAACCTGCGGAACCCGCAACCGCGGCTGTCTCGGGTGAAAATCGCTCCATGAGTTCTTAGCCTGACGTGCTATCTATATATATCTAAATTTTAACGGAACCTATAGCGGTGGGTCTCAGATTACTACTGTCTACCGAATTTTGGGCTGGCGCAGAAAGCGCAGGGTCCTATTGTAAGGTTTTATAAAATTTAGGACAAATTGGCATAATTGAACCGGGAACACCAGATGGTAGAAAGCGGGCACACCGTATATAACGAAACGATAACGAACGATATATTGTTGTATAACGAGGTTGATATGATTGCAAGATAACCTAGCAACAAATTGTTTATGTAGAGATGTTTGCTTATATTTTGTGTGCTCTAAAGAAATGGTTTAATTTGTTAATAAAGCTGTGTTTGATTAATTACCTTAGTTGTTAATCTTACACTACTAATCTAAACTTATTGATAAAGTATATACTACCACACATCCATGAAGCATAACTGAAAGCGTCCTCGAAGCATTCCTGAAAGCATTCCGTTTAGGTAGGTACTTACCAGGACGGCGGTTATTTTTCTATTAGTATTTTGTTTAGATAGTTTTTTTTAAAATTCATATGTATTTTGAATGAACGTCTGATTTTGATAAATAAAAAACAAATGTACAGGTATTGAGAACGAAATTATAACTAGCGGGCCCGACAGTCTTAAACAAGTAAAAATATAAAACACGCTAATCTTTCTTGAACCCACTTGAACACACAAAAAGTGTTCATTAAATATCGGTCCGACTGTTTAGGGAGACTGTTTAGTTTTAACTAAACGTTACTAACAAATGCAGAAAAGATTTTTATGTATAAAAATGAATACAAAAGTATGGATAACATCATTTAATCTAGGTCGGCACTTCAATGTAAAAACAAAATTAGATAAGTTAATATTATTAATTTGATAAAATTAGACAAGACACTATGATTTCACGTGTATATTTGTTACCAAGGTTTATTTTCTTTTCTTTAGAAAATTCGTTTCGCTCAACTGAAAGTTTACTAAATCGTAGACCGTCATTTAATACCAGGAAGGACGACGTTACAGCGTAAAACTATCTAGGAATAAAAAGGCTTATAAATCTGACTCAATCTCGATGGCTTCGTAATAACAGCTACTGAACGGAGCTCCCGGCTATATCAATTTATATATCCTTGACCGGAGGTGCTGCTATTAAAGTTAGTTAGCTTCATGATTGAGAGTTTAGATAGCAATTGTTGTCGTATTACACCGGTAGAAGTTATAACGTATATTAGATATATTACCTGAGACAGTTTTTTTTTTTTTTTTTTTAACTTTTATAGGTTTACACTTGACCGCCATCTCGCCTGATGTTAAACGACAATGCGGTCTACGATGGAGCGTGTTTACCTAGAAAAAACCGATTCACTCTCGATTTGAAGACACAAAGATTGTAATCATCGGGGAAAACCCACTCAGGCAACGTATTCCACAGCCTAGACGTTCTTATCACAAAATTTGAGTCAAATCTCTTCGTTCGTGTCTTTGGAACATCGACCATGAAACGATGTCGCTTTTTCGAGCTACGAGCATTCCGATAAAAAAAGGGCAAGGTGGTATCAAATCATGCAACCCAGTCGCACACTCTCCGAAATGTATCCGATAAAAACCGATAGGCCAGCAATTTTTCGGCGATGTTCAAGACTTTGAAGTCTTTTTCGCACAAGAGTATCATTGCCTATGAGCCTTTTCGCACGTCTCTCGATCGATTCCAGTGCCTCCAGCTGATACTTAGCTGATCCATTAAAATTAAGAAGTCTAGGAACGGATTTCTTCTGTTTATTAGTATGAGATTTGCACAATCTTGTGAGACAGACTTATTTTTTTTTTTTAAAGAGTGACGAGACGATCTGAACATGTGTCTGATGGTAAGCAACATGCCTGCCACATAACAGCACAGTGACATGCAGCTATTGGAACATGAAGAGTCAAAATCATTACCTAGCACTGCACTGCGCTCGTCACCCAGAGATCTAATTTCTATTTCGACACCTTCGACATTTTCGAGATGAAAAAAAACTAACTAAACTAAACGATGTCGTTACCGTTGCTGGCACCTCTGTACCTATACCTACTCGAATAAATAGGTAAATAAATATATATTTTGTATTTATAATATATTATATAAGTATAACATATATTATATTATAGATTTTTTTCACTTTTCTTAACTGTTAGCACTCCTGGAGTACCTACCATTTTGGATTTATAAAATCGAACCGGCGTTCTGTATTCATGTTAAAAGAGAGATGCGAACGGCCATAATTACCTTGTATTTTTTTTAACCCCCGACCAAAAAAAGGGGTGTTATAAGTTTGACGTCGATGTCTGTCTGTCTGTCTGTCTGTCTGTGTGTGTGTCTGTCTGTGGCACCGTAGAGCTCAAACGGATAAGCCGATTTCAATGCGGTTTTTTTTTAATTTTAATTACCGTGCGGATGTTCTTAGCTATGTTTGGTTAATATCGATTCAAGATGGCCGCCTCCACAAAATGGCGGACAAAATATTTCTTCACAACCTACCTCAATGTGGGTATTAAATGAAAGGGCTTGACTAGTAGAATACAATACAAAATAACAAATTTAAAATCCAAGATGGCCGCCACCACAAAATGACGAATTATATAATTTTTTACACTACTACCACAATGTGGGTATCAAATGAAAGGGCTTGACTAGTACGAGTAGAATACTTTGCACTATGACAAATTTCAAATGAAAGGGTTTGACTAGTAGAATGTTATACAGATAACAAATCCCAGGTAGTCGGGGTTCATCAAAATTTTAATTTTGTTCTTGTGAATAATTATAGTGTTAGTAAACAATTTAAGTGACCTAAATAAATTCAGCTCCAATTACATTATTACTAAACGTTGTAATGGAGGATTACGACTCTTCGTAATTCTTCGAACGAAGTCAAGTAAAAACCATGGAGGCCTAATGGCTAGAATATAAGATTTACAATAGTGACGTCATAGGTTCGAATCTTACCTTTGAGCATTTTACAATGTAACAAGTTTGTTATCACCAGTATATAGATAGATAGATAGATATACTCTTTATTGACACACCAAACAAAATTAAACACAGAAAAAAAACAACAATACATTTTAAAGCAGTGCGACAATGGGCGACCTTATCGCTGAAAGCGATCTCTTCCAGGCAACCTTAGGATGGAAAATAATATTTGGACAAGTATACGGGGTGTGCAAATAAATATATACACGGTAGGCAGCAAAGAAAAACATCGCGAGGAATGTTTCAAGATTTCTTTTGAGGTCATGTGTTATCCAACGACTCGCTTTGGGCCACCGTGGTGGAATTGTATTGCCAGACATATTGCATGCCTCTCGCAGAGGCCAGCTTATATGGGGCAACTTTTAAAATGTTTTGTATCATTTTATCTTACCTACAAACAGCAATAAAGATTTTGTATTTGTATTTTGTATTTGAATAATGTGTCCTTTTATGCGCAGCAGTAGACACATTTAGTGGGCTGCTTATGCTATTGAACCAGTGAACCTTAGATCAAGGTAAAATAGAGAAGTAAATCTGCGACGAGTTCGCTTTTTCAGAATATAACGTCTGTGTTCGTATTCTTCAGTAAGTAAACACTGGAAGCTTTGTTTCGAGTGAATACAAATAGGGCGAGTGTGTCAACATTCGGTTAAATCCGAACTCGAAGTTAACCGCTGCGTTAAGGCGGGTATCTGAGCGTGATGCCGCAAGCAAATACCACCCGCTACACTGCTGGGTTGCCAGATTACAAATTTTGACAAATTTTGGGATAAAATATGTAATTCTCTGCGGAAACAAGACCAAAATTAAAAATTTTGAATAACCCCCGACTACCTTGGGTTTGTTATCTGTACAACATTCTACTAGTCAAGCCCTTTCATTCGATACCCATATTGAGGGAGTTGTGAAAAAAGAAATGTAATTCGCCATTTTATGGGAGCGGCCATCTTGGATTTAAAATTTGTCATGGTGCAAAGTATTCTACTAATCAAGCCCTTTTATTTGATACCCATATCGAGGTAGTAGTGAAAAAAAAAATATAATTCGCCATTTCGTGGTGGCGGCCATCTTGGATTTGAAATTTGTTGTAGTGTATAGTGTTCTACTAGTCAAGATTTATTGAGGTAGGTTGTGAAGAAATATTTTGTCCGCCATTTTGTGGAGGCGGCCATCTTGAATCGATATTAACCAAACATAGCTAAAAACATCCGCACGGATATTAACTTTCAAATAAAAAAAACCACATCGAAATCGGCCCATCCGTTTGAGCTCTACGGTGCCACAGACAGACACACACACAGACAGACAGATAGACAGACATCGACGTCAAACTTATAACACCCCTTTTTTTGGAAGGGGGTTAAAAACAGAATCAATTTAAAATTAAATTCAGACAATCGACAAAATTCCATAATTTTATGAAATCTACGAATACATCGTCCAGATAAAGGTAAGCAAATCTTAGTTTTTTTTGTTGATATTTCAGAAAGTGCCACATTGATTTCGATTAAAATGTAGGTATAAGGGACCACTTATTATCTATCAAACCAAAAAGGAATCAATAAAATCAATTCAAAGCTACGCAAGATACATAAACACACCTACAGCTGAATTGAGAACCTCCTTTTTTGAAGTCGGTTAATAAAGAAAAATATTTCATTAAATAAACCTAATCAATAAAATGATTAAGTAGATAAAACCGATTCACTCTCGATTTGAAAATAACTAAGTTTACAACTAACGGGAAACCCCACACAGGCAACGTATACCACAGCCTCGAGGACTACACGTTCTTATCATAAAAGTAAAGTCAAACCTGTCAAACCTCTTCGTACGAGTCTTTAGAACGTTAACCATGCAATGATGTCGCTTTTTCGATCCCCGAGTAGTCCGATAAAAAAAAATCAAGATGGCATTAGACCATACAGACCAGTTGCATACTTTCCGAAAAGTATCCGATTAAAGACCGATAATTTACCAATTTAGGTTTCTTCTGTAAGTACGCTCCTTTGTAGAGGTAGACTGGATTGTCGCTTAACATCAGGCGAGATGACGGTCAAGTGTAAACCCATATAATAGTTTATATAACAACAACTCTGTTACGCTGTAATTTAACCTGTAAAATATATTTATGCCATAAAACTCGCTCACAATGCTCTCCTCCCAGAGATATAAAATGATCTCTATGCCCTGTAATATCCTTAGAAATATTTTCCTTCAAAGCGGAACACAGTGATGTTTTCACATAGCTGTTTGGCGGTAGAATAACTGGCAAAGGTGTGTTACTTCCCCAGGCGGACGCTGCAAAGAGTCCTATACATGTCGATTATATCAACACAAAAGCTACGCTATACGCTACGTTATTATCTGTCTGTGAAGATAATTTTAAAAAATCGGTTCACAATACTGTATAAAATAATCTTCACAGAGATAGATTATTTTAAAATAGGTCGATGGTAAAAATAAAGCCGCGCATGGCAACACAGCGAGCTCCCAACTCCGAATCGTCCAACTACAAATAATTCCCTTCGTACGCTCTATTTGCCGCACTTCCCACCGACCCCCTGAGTACCATTCCGTGTTATCCCCAAATATCAACATAAATACGTCGTAACGACGTGTTTGCGATAAACTTACTGCCAATTTGTTAAGTCACGTACGAACTAATTACGACTACAAATATTATTAACTAAAACGTTATTCAGATTTTTGTAATCTAGTCTCTAAATTACATGGATAAAAGATCTCGTAATTTTAGAGGTATCTACAACGGAAACTATGGTGGTTGTTTTACAAATTTTCTACATAATAAGTACTTTTATTTTAGTAAAAAGCAAGATCAGTTTAAACCGCAATCGGCGGTATTTTTTCAAGAATAATAAATAAATAAATATGGGTGGGCATTTTATTCACAACACCATCCAGAAAACCATGAATTGAAAATCCGCTACTGTTTCGCTGTCGTCACAACACCTACCCAATATTCACAATTGACTGATAAATAAAGACTTTGTACTTTGTATTTTTTTTTAGTGAAAACTTTTTTTGCCCCCACAGACAGATTTTTCGTGGGCTTTTTCGAGCTACGAGCATTCCGATAAAAAAAAGGGCAAGGTGGTATCAAATCATGCAACCCAGTCGCACACTCTCCGAAATGTATCCGATAAAAAACCGATAGGCCAGCAATTTTTCGGCGATGTTCAAGACTTTGAAGTCTTTTTCGCACAAGAGTATCATTGCCTATGAGCCTTTTCGCACGTCTCTCGATCGATTCCAGTGCCTCCAGCTGATACTTAGCTGATCCATTAAAATTAAGAAGTCTAGGAACGGATTTCTTCTGTTTATTAGTATGAGATTTGCACAATCTTGTGAGACAGACTTATTTTGTTTTTTTTTTAAAGAGTGACGAGACGATCTGAACATGTGTCTGATGGTAAGCAACATGCCTGCCACATAACAGCACAGTGACATGCAGCTATTGGAACATGAAGAGTCAAAATCATTACCTAGCACTGCACTGCGCTCGTCACCCAGAGATCTAATTTCTATTTCGACACCTTCGACATTTTCGAGATGAAAAAAAACTAACTAAACTAAACGATGTCGTTACCGTTGCTGGCACCTCTGTACCTATACCTACTCGAATAAATAGGTAAATAAATATATATTTTGTATTTATAATATATTATATAAGTATAACATATATTATATTATAGATTTTTTTCACTTTTCTTAACTGTTAGCACTCCTGGAGTACCTACCATTTTGGATTTATAAAATCGAATCGGCGTTCTGTATTCATGTTAAAAGAGAGATGCGAACGGCCATAATTACCTTTTGTATTTTTTTAACCCCGACCAAAAAAGGGTGTTATAAGTTTGACGTCGATGTCTGTCTGTCTGTCTGTCTGTCTGTGTGTGTGTCTGTCTGTGGCACCGTAGAGCTCAAACGGATAAGCCGATTTCAATGCGGTTTTTTTTTTAATTTTAATTACCGTGCGGATGTTCTTAGCTATGTTTGGTTAATATCGATTCAAGATGGCCGCCTCCACAAAATGGCGGACAAAATATTTCTTCACAACCTACCTCAATGTGGGTATTAAATGAAAGGGCTTGACTAGTAGAATACAATACAAAATAACAAATTTAAAATCCAAGATGGCCGCCACCACAAAATGACGAATTATATAATTTTTTACACTACTACCACAATGTGGGTATCAAATGAAAGGGCTTGACTAGTACGAGTAGAATACTTTGCACTATGACAAATTTCAAATGAAAGGGTTTGACTAGTAGAATGTTATACAGATAACAAATCCCAGGTAGTCGGGGGTTCATCAAAATTTTTAATTTTGTTCTTGTGAATAATTATAGTGTTAGTAAACAATTTAAGTGACCTAAATAAATTCAGCTCCAATTACATTATTACTAAACGTTGTAATGGAGGATTACGACTCTTCGTAATTCTTCGAACGAAGTCAAGTAAAAACCATGGAGGCCTAATGGCTAGAATATAAGATTTACAATAGTGACGTCATAGGTTCGAATCTTACCTTTGAGCATTTTACAATGTAACAAGTTTGTTATCACCAGTATATAGATAGATAGATAGATATACTCTTTATTGACACACCAAACAAAATTAAACACAGAAAAAAAACAACAATACATTTTAAAGCAGTGCGACAATGGGCGACCTTATCGCTGAAAGCGATCTCTTCCAGGCAACCTTAGGATGGAAAATAATATTTGGACAAGTATACGGGGTGTGCAAATAAATATATACACGGTAGGCAGCAAAGAAAAACATCGCGAGGAATGTTTCAAGATTTCTTTTGAGGTCATGTGTTATCCAACGACTCGCTTTGGGCCACCGTGGTGGAATTGTATTGCCAGACATATTGCATGCCTCTCGCAGAGGCCAGCTTATATGGGGCAACTTTTAAAATGTTTTGTATCATTTTATCTTACCTACAAACAGCAATAAAGATTTTTGTATTTGTATTTTGTATTTGAATAATGTGTCCTTTTATGCGCAGCAGTAGACACATTTAGTGGGCTGCTTATGCTATTGAACCAGTGAACCTTAGATCAAGGTAAAATAGAGAAGTAAATCTGCGACGAGTTCGCTTTTTCAGAATATAACGTCTGTGTTCGTATTCTTCAGTAAGTAAACACTGGAAGCTTTGTTTCGAGTGAATACAAATAGGGCGAGTGTGTCAACATTCGGTTAAATCCGAACTCGAAGTTAACCGCTGCGTTAAGGCGGGTATCTGAGCGTGATGCCGCAAGCAAATACCACCCGCTACACTGCTGGGTTGCCAGATTACAAATTTTGACAAATTTTGGGATAAAATATGTAATTCTCTGCGGAAACAAGACCAAAATTAAAAATTTTGAATAACCCCCGACTACCTTGGGTTTGTTATCTGTACAACATTCTACTAGTCAAGCCCTTTCATTCGATACCCATATTGAGGGAGTTGTGAAAAAAGAAATGTAATTCGCCATTTTATGGGAGCGGCCATCTTGGATTTAAAATTTGTCATGGTGCAAAGTATTCTACTAATCAAGCCCTTTTATTTGATACCCATATCGAGGTAGTAGTGAAAAAAAAAATATAATTCGCCATTTCGTGGTGGCGGCCATCTTGGATTTGAAATTTGTTGTAGTGTATAGTGTTCTACTAGTCAAGATTTATTGAGGTAGGTTGTGAAGAAATATTTTGTCCGCCATTTTGTGGAGGCGGCCATCTTGAATCGATATTAACCAAACATAGCTAAAAACATCCGCACGGATATTAACTTTTCAAAAAAACCACATCGAAATCGGCCCATCCGTTTGAGCTCTACGGTGCCACAGACAGACACACACACAGACAGACAGATAGACAGACATCGACGTCAAACTTATAACACCCCTTTTTTTGGAAGGGGGTTAAAAACAGAATCAATTTAAAATTAAATTCAGACAATCGACAAAATTCCATAATTTTTGCGAAATCTACGAATACATCGTCCAGATAAAGGTAAGCAAATCTTAGTTTTTTTTGTTGATATTTCAGAAAGTGCCACATTGATTTCGATTAAAATGTAGGTATAAGGGACCACTTATTATCTATCAAACCAAAAAGGAATCAATAAAATCAATTCAAAGCTACGCAAGATACATAAACACACCTACAGCTGAATTGAGAACCTCCTTTTTTGAAGTCGGTTAATAAAGAAAAGTATTTCATTAAATAAACCTAATCAATAAAATGATTAAGTAGATAAAACCGATTCACTCTCGATTTGAAAATAACTAAGTTTACAACTAACGGGAAACCCCACACAGGCAACGTATACCACAGCCTCGAGGACTACACGTTCTTATCATAAAAGTAGAGTCAAACCTGTCAAACCTCTTCGTACGAGTCTTTAGAACGTTAACCATGCAATGATGTCGCTTTTTCGATCCCCGAGTAGTCCGATAAAAAAAAATCAAGATGGCATTAGACCATACAGACCAGTTGCATACTTTCCGAAAAGTATCCGATTAAAGACCGATAATTTACCAATTTAGGTTTCTTCTGTAAGTACGCTCCTTTGTAGAGGTAGACTGGATTGTCGCTTAACATCAGGCGAGATGACGGTCAAGTGTAAACCCATATAATAGTTTATATAACAACAACTCTGTTACGCTGTAATTTAACCTGTAAAATATATTTATGCCATAAAACTCGCTCACAATGCTCTCCTCCCAGAGATATAAAATGATCTCTATGCCCTGTAATATCCTTAGAAATATTTCCTTCAAAGCGGAACACAGTGATGTTTTCACATAGCTGTTTGGCGGTAGAATAACTGGCAAAGGTGTGTTACTTCCCCAGGCGGACGCTGCAAAGAGTCCTATACATGTCGATTATATAAACACAAAAGCTACGCTATACGCTACGTTATTATCTGTCTGTGAAGATAATTTTAAAAAATCGGTTCACAATACTGTATAAAATAATCTTCACAGAGATAGATTATTTTAAAATAGGTCGATGGTAAAATAAAGCCGCGCATGGCAACACAGCGAGCTCCCAACCCGAATCGTCCAACTACAAATAATTCCTTCGTACGCTCTATTTGCCGCACTTCCCACCGACCCCTGAGTACCATTCCGTGTTATCCCCAAATATCAACATAAATACGTCGTAACGACGTGTTTGCGATAAACTTACTGCCAATTTGTTAAGTCACGTACGAACTAATTACGACTACAAATATTATTAACTAAAACGTTATTCAGATTTTTGTAATCTAGTCTCTAAATTACATGGATAAAAGATCTCGTAATTTTAGAGGTATCTACAACGGAAACTATGGTGGTTGTTTTACAAATTTTCTACATAATAAGTACTTTTATTTTAGTAAAAAGCAAGATCAGTTTAAACCGCAATCGGCGGTATTTTTTCAAGAATAATAAATAAATAAATATGGGTGGGCATTTTATTCACAACACCATCCGACCCCAAACTAAGCAAAGCTTGTACTATGGAAGCCAGATAGCTGATTTAATACTTATATATTTATAAATACATAGGCACTTATTATACATAGAAAACACCCAGGCACAGTACAAATATTTACATTCACCACACAAACTTTTGCACTGGGTGGGGATCGAACCTACGAACCACGGCTTCGCAGGCAGACTTACTACCAACTAAGCTATCAGGCCAGCCATTGCAAGAAGCGTGTGGATGCTGATGGCGCACAGCCGCACTCTAATGCATTTAAAAACAACCTAAGTATTAAACAACAATTAGGCTCTGATTTTTCTTTTCAATCGATATTGATGCAAGAATTATGTTTTCTCCCATTTACTAAAAATATATTTACTCAAGTGGCATATACGGTTTTACCCACATAGTGCCCGTTCCTGTTATTTTTCCGGAATAAAAAGTAGCTAAAAAGTAGTAGTACGTGTTCTTCCATACTGTTGATAGTAATCTAACTGGGTTCCAAAATTCAACCAGATCCTTTTAGAAGTTACGACGTGAAAGAGCAGCAAACATTTGCCAGTTATTCTAACGCCAAGCAGTAATGTGCAAACATTACGGTGTGCCGGTTTGAAGGGCAATGTTTCCAGAGAAATTACAGGGCTTAGAGATATAAGATCTTAGATCTCTGCGTGACGAGCGCAGTGCAGTGCTAGGTAATGATTTGGACTCTTCATGTTCCAATAGCTGCGTGACACTGTGCTGTTATGTGTCAGGCATGTTGCTTACCATAAGGCACATGTCCTGATCGTCTCGTCACTCTTATATAAAAAAACATCATAATTTAATATCAAGTAATAGGTAGGTAAATATAATATTAATTAATAGGTAAATAATGACGTAATCCTATCTCGTATCAAACTAGTAACTTAACTGCCAACCCCACCACGGCGCACAGCACATTAGCTTGCTCATGGGGGTGCTGCTAAGTAGTTTCGTAATTAAAGTAACTAACCGAGGGTTAATCAATAACCATGGGGTGTTTACTCCAATTAATGCGAGCACCTCCATATAGGAAATCGATCGAAAATGAAGGAGGCTTGTAATTACAGCGCTGCTCGCAAATTAAAGCATTTGGCACAGCGTTTTGCAGATAGAACAACTATTAATTCTTATAATCAAATATATAATACTACCAGCAACCCGCGTTTTAACCTGAGTAGTTCCCCCCTATTTCCTTTTCTTCTACTTATCCAAGATTCATATTTATAAAAAAGAAAACAAATGACAAATGTCACGGGCCCCGGAGTCTGTGGAGTTGCTAAATTTAACAAAAAAAAAAAAACCTGAGTAGTTCCCGTTCTTGTTATTTTCGCCGAATAAAAGGTAACCCATACATTATTCCAGGGTACAATTTTATTATTTTCTAAATTTAACCTGATTCATTCAGCTGTTTCGACGTGATTGAGCCACAAACATCCACACTTTGGCATTTTTTTTTGTGTTTTTTATTTATTCAAGTCCAAGGCCAGACAGACGTCCGCTACGTATGACACTATCATTACTTGCATCCTCTGGAAATAAATAGTAGATGCGTCAGGACGACTACTCAGTGCTTATTCATTGATAACATTGTGCATTGCAAACATGTGTGCGAATACGTGTGTGTATGCAAATGACGCATTGCAAAGTGCGGGTTGAATCAGATCTTAGTGCTGTGCTCAGTTTTATGAATGAAAAATATCGATAGAAACTAAAAAAAAATTGTCAGTCATAGGAACTGCCTATTGAAGTGAAAACTTATAACTCAGAATTTGATAGCTTACTTTGGTAACTACGCGGGTGAGACCGGAGGGTGTGGCCATGACTATGACCATCTATAAATGCGTCAGCATGGCCATGGTCCCGAGAATACCCTAATAATATATATAATAATAAATAATAACATAATAATGATTTCTTATCATTCCCGTGACGCTAGAATCCAATTCACAGCCCACGAAAAATCTGTCTGTGGGGGCAAAAAAAGTTTTCACTAAAAAAAAATACAAAGTACAAAGTCTTTATTTATCAGTCAATTGTGAATATTGGCTAGGTGTTGTGACGACAGCGAAACAGTAGCGGATTTTCAATTCATGGTTTTCTGTGATATGCTTTGATGTTAAATGTAATCATAATCATAATTTATTCATAAAATATTATTTTACATGTCAAACAATAGAAATATCACACAATAATGTAATTAAAAATAATAAATTTATATTTAATAATTAAAACGAATAAATATGCCGTTGCATTTTAGCATACACTAAATTTCTTACAATGTCAAATCTATACATTGAAATTATAAAATTCATTAAAGTCATAGAAAAAACTGCTCGACAAGCCATTTTTTAAGTTTTATTTTAAACAGGCTCTTGATCGCGGTGACGTCAAGGGGCAACTGATTGTAGACAATCGGAGCCATGACATGAGTCAACTTGGAGGACTTGGTAAGAGAATGTGGGACCGCTGCCAGCTTGTGCGCAGCCCGTGTGGGGTATTTATGGTACGTACATACATAGGTTTAGGCTACTGGTGGTTGCGAATTTCGTAACAATAGGCTGATCCATTATCATACAACTAAACGAATATTCGTGTAAGTACTCAACATCATCCACGAACAAGTCGCTGCATGCACCCGGTTTTTTAACCTCTTGAGACTTATCGACAATGTACTAATTGATATTTCTCCTATCTCTCAGGAATCAAAATAAACTAATCATTGAGTATTTTTATTTGTTTGATATGTTCATACTTCGAAAAGCATTTTATGGGTCGAGTTACAAAAATAAAGGAATACTTACTCAAATAGAATAATACCAAAGAATAAGGACCTCTCTTATATCAGTGTAATAATCGTATGACAGTGTAGAATCATGTAACAGTAATAATCGTATGAGACGAACTTCTTAGCATTGCATGGATTCACCGTGCGGGTGCCGGGTCCATCGTGTGGCAGAGAAATCCTGAGTAGATCCCGAGACTTGTGACGCGGATATAGGTTTAAAGGGCCCCGTTCCGACGTACATCAACACCCACCTTCACTACTCGTATTTCTCTCCCTGCCCAGCCAAATCTGATATGAACCTACTAGAGTAGCTTTAGATACTCATTCTAGTATAGAACTTACTACACTTCTGGACAAGACAAGGTCTTTCAGCATGTTAAGGAGAGATTTTGCTGGTAAACCTCTCCCTCCTACTTCTACAGCGTATAAATTAATTACATAGCCGTTTTTTGTTAATTCGTTTAGAAGATCGTAATACCCATTTTGTTTCATCGCGTGGTCTTGAGGTTTATAATAAACTAGATGCCCGCCCCGGCTTCGCCCGTGGTATATTATATAGCACTCATCGGGATCCCGTACATATCCAATGGTGAAAGAATGACTGAAATCGGTTCACTCGTTCCTGAGAATATCGATTTCAAACAAAAAACCTCTTCAGCTACCTGCTACGCCACCTGTCGGAAATTGGTCGTACCAACTCAGATTTAGAAAAAATAATTAGCAAAGGTTTATATTCAATGCACAGATTACTGAAATTCAATGACGCAATCTTTGACATATGCTGTCATGTGTCATGTCAAAGCACGAAACGTACGAAAACTCTCAAAAGGGGAATATTTTTTCCCGATTTTGTTACATTCTTGTTTCATGCTCCGCTTCAATTAATAGTAGAGTTATTTTCTATAGCCTAAAGCCTTCCTCGAGAAATGGACTATCCAATAGAAAAATAATCTTTCAATTCGAACCAGTACTTCCCGAGATCCTATCGTTAAAATAAACAAACAAACTCTTCAGCTTTATAATATTAGTATAAATAAATAAATATTAGTTTCCCTCGGTACGGTAAGTTCTACAAGGACTATCTATGCGTTTTATAAATCTAGAAAAAAGGAAAATGTCCGGTCTGGACGACGAAACACACACATCCTCTGGGATTTTATACTATTATTATTTCTATTTTGATATTATGATTATGCACTTAACGTACTACTTATAAACGTTAGCATATGCTAGCGTTTATGCAAGCGCTATCGACGGACATCACTAAATACAAGTATCCTGGCGGTCGCAATCAGCGCGCCGCCGCCACGGGCCGTCGAGCCGCCGCCGCCGCCGCACTCGCGACTACATTTTTCATCCCCTGACATCCGCTCTAAACATTTATTCCGTAATGACTAAACTCAAAACGCTAAAATGCTCTTGCGTTACCTTGACCTCCGCACTCTTTATTACAATGACAAGAAGTCAATGTATTTTGTAAAGTGCGAATTTGGTATCATTAATCAACGTTGAAGGAAAACATCTTGAAGAAGAGAAGAAGAGAAGAAGAGAGCTTGAAGAAATCGGCGTGTCAGGACACGCCGATTTCTTCAAGCTCTCAGGAGATATACATATTTTTAGCAATGTGTCTTCCACCATCCCGCACTTGGCCAGTGTGGTGAATTACAGGCTCTCTTGACTCGAACAATATTAGGCTGCATATTATTGTGCTGTCATGGGCAGTTACATTCAAATGATTTTTACTTTTCATAAAAAAATGTTTTAACTAACTACATCGAATGTCAATTACTGTTAATATTTTTTTTCATGGAATATTAAAATTCTTTTAAAATTATTGACAGGTCTGTTATCGAGTCTTGGGTCAAGTTATATCAGACCAGGTTCTGCGTTATGAGTTTTGTTGTTATAGAATCAGGTATCTGTTGGCGTGAGCGCACTTCACAATTTATGCCATTGCTGTATTGAAGTCGATGGTCGATGCCATTGCTCGCACGAGATAAATGGCCGGGAATCGAAACAATTTATTGTAGTCCGATTATGGATACGATTATACTAGTTAGTTGACCACGTTCTATCGGCTGTGATCGTGGATTATATTGATTATCGGTAACATACTGTATCTTTCAGATATAAAAGCAACATCAATAGTTTTTCTGTGTAAATTTCACAGTCGTTTGATAAAAACTTATATTACACATGGTGCGGCCTTCCAGTTTACTTGAACCTCGTATACGATACCAAACAGGATCATGTTTTCAGATGTTGATGAAGGATGACCGCAAACTTACCATTTCATGTGAACAAATAATATAATTTATTTATCTTTAGTCCACGCTATTCAAAATTTTAATTTTATTTCTCTAGTCTGGCTTTCCCTTAATTTTTAAGTGGTAATAATTTTATTAGTTTGAAAAGAAGATTAAGGCATTGAAAACTTTCACAACTCATTAGCACCAATTAATTGCTTCGAACTTTGGACATTTAGGACCCATTACTAATTTTTTGCCAGACAAAACGTAGCCGACGAAACCGCAACGGATAAGGTAAATCGAGGCTGCAATTGTAGTGGAAGTACTATTTATCCGCCATCGTAGTTAAGATAACGCGTTCTGTAAGTGGCGGTCGATGAGCACGAGCGGAAATCGGTCCTCATTGAGAGTTCCCGTAATCACAAATGACCGGCCGCCGCCGTGCGCGCCGCCTCGGTTGCAATGCAGATAATGAATTACGGACGAACCGTTCGCTTGCAGAATCCAGTATCGCCAAGTAACGAGGTTAGCTTCCCCCCGGATCGCGTCGTGACTCCCGATGCCTCCGGGAGCGTTCATGGGCGAATTATCTTCCAAATGGCCGATATAAATTATCGCTAATGGGTTTTATTGCTGTAAAATATTGTATTTGATTTTGATTATTTTTCAAACTCGACGAAAGTTTAAACGAATGGATTTTTTTCAACTTTCAGTAATCATATTAGGATTAGAGCCGTAAAAGGAAAACTCCGGTTTGAGTGTGAACGCGATAAAAGCAGTTTATCGACGATTTTACGATTCTTTTCGCACTATCCTCGCCATAAATGCCGAATCAGATGGAGTGAGACCGCGGATCGTACACCGAAAAATAACTCTATTTACTCCGCACGATATAAAGTTTAACCTACGCCGTTGCCCTCGGGCAAAAATAAAGATGTAACGATATGCTTCCAATTTGAATACCGCGGTGTAATGTGATAGAAAACACATTTTCTAAAATAAATTACGATCATACGCAGACGTTCATGTAGGTACTTAAGACCATCAAAGAATGTTAGAGTTCAAAGAAATGTCGAATTAATATACAAAGGTCATGTTTGCTGAAAGAAGGAATCCAAGTTGAGATAATGGGCAACAACGTTTGTAGAGTAAAGTTGGTACAACAATGAGCTTTGTCAAAGCTTTCTTGCGAAAGGTTACTGTTTTATTGTCTACTATAGTAAGTTTAACATCCATATTTGGAGTATCCTCAAACACCCTCACCACAACAATAGGGATGTTAAAATGCCGCAGTAAAGACCCGAAACTTCCCGCAGATCCCATACAAATAGCTTCCTTTTGGCCACTAAAAATGACATCGCACCTCTTTGACCGAAAGGGTCAAGTCGGCTATAAAGTGCGGAATTTACGGAGCCACCGCAGGTTTTCAGGGAATGTCGGGACATTCCGTAAAACATGTGCTGGAAGTCGGAGGGTGGCACTGAATTACCGCCGCCGATAGAGATAGTCTGAGGTTCTGCGCTGGACACGCGAATTTATATAACCTATTTATCGGGAATGCTATGAGAGATTGAAAAAGAGCTTTAATTTTATAGACGAACGAATCTGATTCTCGACCGCCGAGAGCCTCTCCATCAAAGTTGCAATCTCCGTACTACATGGGAATATTTAAACGCTTTATGACTAAGTGACAATAAAATTGATCTGAGTCTTTTATAGCCCTGGGGGTGACAGTTAGAATAAAATACACTTGAAGAATAAAATGTTACAGCTGTTGTTGGGACTGTTTCGAGCAAATTAATGAGAATAGTTTTAATAATGTTGATATTTATTAATAGGAGTGTAGTATCTCTGTTAATATTTATTTCCATTACAATTCTATTTAGAGCTATACAGAGCGTGAAGCAAACATGCACAGTAGGCAGTCAGCCAATAATAATTAAATCATGTAAAATGCGTGTATAATTTTGTATGATATTTGTAGAGGTTAATTTAATATTAAATAATTATCCAAATCATAAAATGTGATTTGGAGTATTTAACTCGAAACTGAACAAGAATAACAGAACAAAAAGGTCAAATCCAACTACGACTATTAAAAATACGTTCTAACGAATTACCCGCGCGTAAACGTTAAACCCGCACAGAGCTAAAAGGGTCACGGTGATATTATATATTATTATGAATATCTTCTACAAAGGGACAAATTCGCAGCCACACAAAATACATCTGCTGCTCCATATATTCTGCCGAGTCTAAAGTACATTTTGTATGCAACATCATTTTAGTAGGTTCCATAGCAAAAGTTGCATACTCCATATTCGTGTTAGATTCGTTCAGTGCCTCCGATCATTGAGATTGAGATGAGACGAAGATGAAGATATCTTAATTTTCCGCAGATTTTATGTAATTAGTATTTTTATTTTTACAAATATATCTCTTACTAAGACCAGCAGTATAAAAAGGACTTGGTCACTGGAAAGCAACAACCTTGGTCACGAACGACGAGACTCTTCTCAGTGATCTCTGATTATAAATAAAAAAAACAATCAATGGAAAGACTAAAAATAATAATCTTCTAAAATATTAGGATATGCACATGGTAGTATGTGTTCCTACACATTTTGCCATAACAAGTGCCGAGCAGTTATTTGAACGTGAAAAGTCTGCCTAGCACTGCACTGCACCCGTCACCCAGTGATATCTCAAATTTCTGACTGACTTATCTTGTTACCCTGCAATTTTTTTGAAAACACTGCCTTTCAAACCTGAACACATAGTTTACACATTGCTGCCTATAACTGGCAAAGATATGGTACTTTTCCAGGCGAATTTTGTAAATAGTCTTACCAATAAAAAAATAAAATTGAAGTAAAATTAGTAATTAGAATTACACGTTAAGGACGCAACATTCGAACTTAGAAACAATACCTCTATAAACTTTGTCTAGAGGTCAATAAATGCAGGCAGCATCTGGTGGCGAAACCAAACCATTCTCAGTTGTCTATTTTGCTAACTACCATTCGAATAATTGAGATTCAATTTCCTTACTTTGTGATGTAACACGATTGCATTTGCTTACATAATTTGCTTTTAAGTTGTCATGTTACATAGAGTCTTTAACTACTTTGTCTGAGCGCATAAATAATACTAATTGGTACTTAGTACGAGGCTCTCTCCTCGTCAAATCAGGCCTAGCGTCTTGTCAGTTCGAACATAAAAGTGCTGTTTATGTTTAGCACAAGTAATAAGGTAGGCTCATAGAAACATTTGGGTATAAGAAATTCTTAAGGATCTAACCCGTGTCGGGCTAGTAGTAGCTCAAACGTTGGAATCGCGTTCGCCAGGTTGTAGGTTCGAATTCCACTTGCACTTGCACTTCTGATTATTTTTCTAAGATGCAAAAGTTCGGTGTCACTGTTAGCTTTAACGGTGAAGGAAAAGATTCTGACGGAACCAACATGTTCGACCACTTCTATCGAGGTCATGCGCTATCCGTAAACCCGCAATGGGCCAGCGTGGTGTATTATGGCCTTGCGAGAGAAAGCTCCAAGTCCCAGCAGTGGGAAACATTGAGTAGGCTACTTACCTTTGTGTTTTATTAAAACATGGTCATATTTCATAAAAAATATAAAACTTACACTTGCAATTTCTGATAACCGGACCTTCAATTCGGACATGTGTAGTGTTTTCAAAATGAGTTCAAATCACCAAAGTTTAAAATATTATATTAACTTGATACTTATTCTCAAACATCACTATATTATGTCAGGTGTCAAAGGAAGCACTTGACGTTGCTATACCAGTTCAAACTGATAAAATATGTTTGTGTATCACTAAACATTTCAAGTTTTTCAAGTCTGGTTTGAAAGTAATCTATTAACTTATCTGATCACTTGAAACTACTGACGAGAAGTGCTCGAAGCGGGAGAGATAAGAAAGCATAAAAATCTAGTGGATCTCGCGCCAAGACGAAGTTTTGATTGCGCACTTCAGTTTAGTTAGATTTTATTCATAGTACAGGGATGGAAAACTAAATGTTGTAATGTGTCGCTCACAAAATTTTCGGAACTTGTCTTGACCATGATTTTGTGACATAATGATAATCTCTTGTACATGTGTTGACATGTGAGTAATCTCTTGTCTGAAAATGTAGGTTGGATTTTATTTTCTGTACCGTTAGTAGATCATATTTTAGATTGACAATATTTTAGATGACTGTAATTTGCATCAGTGCTGTCTTGTATTGAGTAACTTTTGTCAACCCACATAATATGTAGTTCATAATATTTATGAATCAAAACGTTAAGTAATACGACTTTTATAAAGACGCATTCAGCAACTTACAAAATAAGGAAGGCATTCACTCATATTGGTTTTAAATTAAACTTGATTACCTACTTATTATAATCATTACAAAATGATCTGTTTAATTGCTCTATGCGGGCATTTTAAAATTAATTGTCTACAGAAAAAAAAACGTTTGTTAAAATTTTCCAACAATACAATCCATAAATATAAAATTTAAAACCATAAGCGGGCCGCATTATTTTATGGGCCAGGCAGCGTGCAGCATGCGGTCCAGATATTTGCCGTGACTGATCTAGTGCTAACGTTTAATTTAAAGCTGGTTGAAGCAGCTGAGAAATTAAATTGCAGTAAGAGTGTAAAAGGTATATTTTCTAATAGATTTTCATTTCTTTACGGAGTTTCATTTTTCTCTTGGTACGTAAATGTAATTGTTACATCTTTAAAAATAAACTATCGGTACTTATTTAGTTATTTATTTTTAGAATATGATTACCTATCACTATCACTAGACCTTCTTGATTTGATGACTGATTATTATCGCTAGATCTTATTCGGCTTTTGGAAAATGTAGGTATGCTATGTGTAAATAGATAGGTAGTGTACCTAGTAAACTTTTTATTGTAATTTAGTTTCGTTAATAAATGCTTCGTCCGCAAAATGTGTTAAATGTAAGTACATCAATACGGATTGCCAATATGGATTACCGTTCAATAAAAACTTAACAGGGCAATGAAAACACTTGAACTCAATTTTGTCTCATTTAGTATAATAATCAAAAAGATATAATTATGACTTTACTAAAATAATTTACAGCTATTTGGTTCGCGCCTGCATTGAGCAAAAATTTTGTCCAAGTAAATGTTTTGCTCGTCCCGTCACATAAACATAAAATCTATTTGGCTGTAGGTACTTTCGCACAAAATTTCCACAGGTTTTGGATCGCAAAAGCAAATGTTTGAAGGCTAGCTCCTTACTACGGCAACTTTTTAATTTTACCAAATTAATTTTTGTTTGAGAAAAATGGCCGCAAAACTAAACAAGTAAGTTTAACAAGTTAGCTAACATTTTAACTGGAAATCTGCAACGCGATCGGATAATCAGCCGATAGAGTAACAAAGTCCTAAGAAGCGAGCGACAGAGATTGCGGGAGTGACGCGGCTTCGCGAGGAAATGCGAAAAGTTGTGAACTTGGCCGTTATCTCAGAACTGAGCTGCCATCTGCTGTGACGACGTGCCAAATGGAAAAACTACACTTTGATAATGGTACCTACTCGTACCGATATCGTTGCCATGGCATAGCTGTTTTCTATTGTTTTACTATCAAGGTTATCAATCTTGCTAGTTCTATGCAGTAATAGCTTTCTCACTGACATTTTGTTTGAAAACTTTTACTCTATAACATTTAGAGCTAAGGTGACTTTCGCATCATATCCTATTAACATTATAAATGCGAATGTTCGGATGTTTATTGCTCAATCACGTCGGAACGTTTGAACGAATCGGGCTAAAATATTGAGCGCTGATTATTGTCTGGAATAACACATAGGCTACTTTCCATCGCGGGAAAATTACAAAAACGGGAACTACGCGGGTAATCTTTTAAGAATGTTTTAATATTTTTAGAAATAGATCTCTACCTTAATACCTCTAGTACTAACGTTGAATTAGATGTAGGTCTGTACATGGATAGATGGTGTTCTGAATAAGATATATGCTATTTTTATCCCGAAAATTTTACGGGATCGTGAACCATGCGAATGAAGCCGAGGGCCACTGCAAGTGTAACATAAATACGTACGTCGATTGTAATATTCCAATGCTATTAACACATTGTTCCACTCCGTTGACAATTCGATTTTACAACTGTTATTTTCTCGATTTTAGGGTTGACTTTTATAAAGTGAGAGCTTGTGAACCCCAGACAAGACCAGTTTATCTCACAAAGCCAGGATGACCTAAATTTCATAAAGGTCTATCGTTGTTACCTGTGTTGGGAGCAAACGCTGACAAACTTTCAGCATTGTTATATAAGTAAGGTCTGGGGTTCATAGGCTCTTAGACCATTAGAAAACTCACTCAAACAAAAAAAATTCTCCGTCCATTCTTTTCCTCTTAGTGCATCGGATTTAAGTAATTCTAAATACAATAACCGTATTACGGTTCTGGTTCAGACCGTGCCGATAACATTAAATGGTCCCTTTAATGAGATTATTAAATGCATAGAAGGCACGCGCCGATAGTTCAACGCTGTTACGATGATAATGATATAATTACCGCAGTCGTTACTTATGCTGAAAGCTATTTATTTTGCATAATGGTGTTTGTTGGAACGCTACAAGCTACAATAGCGGTCGCAGACATGAAGTTATAAGTGCCACGGAGGTGGCAGTATCAAAGATAGCATAGTATTAGGCAGATGTCTCGGAGAATAGTATTTCATCATATTTATGTACTCGTTTCATCAGATTTATGTTTACCCTCGGGTGCGGCTACTTTCCTATGAGAAGGGAATCAAGGCCATAATCCACTGAAAGGAAAGTGCGCACATGAATGACACCACGGATATAATGACACAAACATGTAAGTACTCGAAAGATTTATTCTTTCCTCACTATGTCTTACGTCATTACGCCAGTACGATACGCCGCTACAATATCATGTCGTAAATGCGAACCCATAAGATTTCCTCTACCAAAAACTACTGAGTGCGAACAAAGAAATTTTCATTTTAAAAAATACAAGGTAATATAGTGTGACGGTAAGTCTGCATTTAATTCTTTTGAGCGTCCTTAAAACGGTTCAATCTTTACATTGGTGTTAGGAGTGTCATAAAACTGCGATTTCCTCTCAAGCTCTAGCAAACAGTAGCTCGGTGGTCTCATGCGGTCAGACTCGGCGGAGATACGGCGTCGCGGCTCGCTGCACCCAACGGCCAAACTTGACCACGCCGGTGCTTTGTCTCTGCGCTCCACTTCGACCCTTTGTTTATCCTCTCATTAAGTACAGCGTCGCTAGCTCGGCGCGGATATTAACAGTGCCGAATAGCTAGCTAATCGTTTTGTGGAGCAACTGTAGACATGTAGAATGCAATAGGTCTAAAAAATATCTTTAATGTGGTGCTGAATCACCGCTAACTTAAAAAAACCGGCCAAGTGCGAGTGGGACTCGCGCACGAAGGGTTCCGTACCATTAGCAAATAAACGGCGAAAACTTCTTTTATTGTACGGGAGGCCCCCTTAATTATTTATTTTATTTTAATTAGTTATATTTAAAGAGAACATAAAACTAAATATTCTGTGTAAAGCTAAAGCGTTTACCTGTCACCGTTATCGAGCAAGAAACGGTAAAAAAATAAGTTTGTTGTATGGGTGCCCTTAAATATTTATTTTTAGTATTTGTTGTTATAGCGGCAAGCGGCATCATCTGTGAAAATTTAAACCGCTCTTGAGATACCTACAGCCACAGGAATGGTGGCTGTAGGTATCTACAACACTGGTGATAGACGGAATGACATACGGACGGACTGACTGACTGACTGACGGACTGACTGACTGACTGACTGACGGACGGACGGACGAACGGATGGACGGACGGGCAGTGAAGTCCAGTATGTAATAGGTTGTCATGTCCGACATGTTCCTAGAATCTCTCGAGGTCACACGTACTCCATCCACCAACTCGCACTGGGTCAGTGCATTACGGCCTTGAGTTTCTCCCCTTGCGAGAGAAGGATCCTTGGGAACATTTAGTGGGCTGCGTATGTTTATATACTGAATAATTTCTTAAGTCACCTTCAATACACTGATCATTAATTATTGACAATGCGTTTTATGGGATAAATAGTTAGCCGAAGTGGCTTAGAGGCCCGTGTCACAATCGTGAGAAAGTAGGTTTGAATCGTCTCTGCAACTCCAGTATTGGTATTAATATAAGAGCATTTTCCAAGTACAGATATAAAACTATAACTCTGTCATCACCAGTCTAACTGTAACAGTGAAGGAAAACATTGTAAGGAAACCGGCAAGTTCAAAAAACATCTTTCGACGACATGTGTCATCCTCCAACAAGCAATTGGCCGGCTTCTTTGATTATGGTCTTAACTCTCTCCTTATGAGAGAAAACCTTGAGTCTTATTAGTGGGATTATGAAATATAACTACAAAAATCTTAGTATGAGGTGTTACAAAACATTTTAAAAGTTGACCCATACAAACTGGTCTCTTCGAGAGGCATGCAATATGTCGGGCAAGACAATGTGTATAGGCTGCGAATGTTTTGCTGCCTTTTCCATCCTCACCATCGCTTTACATGAAAGGAGCGTAAAATTTATCAACAGATTATTGTGATATTCGTAAATGGTTCCTCTATTTATTTCCATATAGACACTTTTATATTTGTAGGACAGCGTGGGGTAATTTCAAACGTCGTCATCGGAAGGACCGTAGCTGCTGGGCGACCGGAACTCTTCTTGGGTTCTGTGACATCATTTGAGAACACGCTATCTCGACCTTTTGAATCGGAACTGGGTACTTTCTACTAAATAAATTCAAAGCGAAAATTTTCAGGAATAAAACTGTAACTCTATTTTTACAAATTTTGCCATTTTTGTACGCTCTCGTTGTCCGTTCATCACTAATTGATGCATATTAAGTACTAAATGCCCGCCCCGGTTTCACCCGTGGTATAGTATATAGCACTCATTGGGATTTTGTACATATCCAACGGTGAAAGAATGACTGAAATCGGTTCACTCATTCCTGAGAATATCGCTTACAAACAAAAAACTTCTTCAGCTACCTGCTACGCCACCTGTCGGAAATTGGTCGTACCAACTCAGATTTAGAAAAAAAATAGCAAAGGTTTATATTCAATGCACAGATTACTGAAATTCAATGACGCAATCTTTGACACATGCTGTCATGTGTCATGTCAAAGCACGAAACGTACGAAAACTCTCAAAAGGGGAATATTTTTTCCCGATTTTGTTACATTCTTGATTCATGCACCGCTTCAATTAATAGTAGCGTTATTTTCTATAGCCTAAAGCCTTCCTCGATAAATGGACTATCCAATTGAAAAATAATCTTTCAATTCGGACCAGTACTTCCCGAGATCCTAGCGTTCAAACAAACAAACAAACTCTTCAGCTTTATAATATTAGTATAGATTACAGAGCGTGTGTTAAGCCTAATGTTGTGTCTTTTTGTTTTGGTATAAATTGTTGTTAACATTTGACTTTGCATTTTATAGCCATTTGAGTTTAGTAAAACATTTGACAGGCTTTGGACTCGCTTAAGTCTTAAGTAAATGTTTAGAATACATCTACTCATAATTTTAGTTGTATTAAGTGCGATAAAAATAAATTTTTAAAGGAACACACAAGCAACTATCCTTGGGCTTAATTATTTGGATATAATTATATAATTGCCTAGCGCATAAAGCCCAGGGCCCTACTAATCAAACGTATACTCTATTAACAAACGTAAGTGACGATAATCTAAAAGCATTCCAAATAATTACCAAACCTTACTACACCGAGTAAGGTTTGGTAATTAGGAAGGATAGGAAAAATAGGAAGATATGTGGAAATAAAAGATTTACAAACATAAAAGATACGCGCGAAAAACATAACTTTCTTCCATTCCGGTAAAAAGGGACATGTTTATGCTACTGGGAACAGAATTCACATCTTATTATTTTTACATTGTTATCATCAAATTTGACATAATAAATCGTAATCGGTAATTTCGAAAAAAAAGTTTACTGGCATCAAAAGATGGGAAATTATATTTTCTACAATAATAATACTTTTTTCAGAATATCAGCCAAAACGTTTTTTTTTCGAGCTGGTGCTTGAAGCTCCACCTGGATTTGTTAGTATTTTGTGATTTTATACTCAGGAAATGATTCTAAACCTTATTTAAAAAATAAAAAATCGGAAATTTAGTGCAGAGTTAAATTCTACGAGTAATTTTACTGCCTAAAAGGCTTCTTAACAAATTTGGTCGAGTGTCTAAATTTCTATGAACAATATTAACATTTTCATAAAAAAAAGAAAAATCAATAAGTTTTGGTGGTGTCACAAACTTGGAAAAGAAATAAAAAATAAAAATTCTAACAAAACCATACGTGTATCTATGGAAAGGTGTTCAAAATTGTATTGAAGTTCCTAACATTTTTTCTAAACTGAATAGTTTGCGCGAAAGTCTCTTCCAAAGTGGTAAAATCTGTATGTGAGGACTTTTCTACCAAGTACTAAGTACCTTACTACCAAAGAATTTACCTAATGAGCATATAATGCAAGTTAGGTATCATTTATGATACCTAACTTGCATTTATGACACCTAAGTTATCATTTATGATACCTAACTTGCATTTATATTAGGGGATTTACGCAGGGGATCCCCCCTTTCATTATTTCCTTATCCTGATCTCTGATTTAACGGACGAATATTTTACCGATACTTATCTATTTTCCATTGCATCCGCATTGAATTTTTTACTGATGTGGTATCGACGTCAGTTTTTTGAGACTCTCCTTTTGGTCTACAACATAAAGTAAACAGCGTACTAATTAGTATCAGCGTCTATTTGCAATTCCAATGAAAACGGTATCAAAAATCAAGATCATAGCGTGCTTCACTAGTAATACCTACTGATATTGTTATACTGTGGCACTATGATCGTAATGTTTAAAATTTATCGGTTGTCAAAATTGCAAAATCAAGCACAGGCCCGTCGTCCGTGAGCGCCGAAACGCGACTGATCAGGCTTGCCGAACGGCGCGCTATATATATGGTAGATATTAAAACATAGTGAATAACTGATATTTTTTATCAAGTCAAACTCTGCGAATGCATCTATAACTTTTTAGTGGCTTTCGTTGAGTACAAAAATTTAGTAAAAAAATTCATTAGTTTAGTCATAAACTTGTAAAAACTTTTTGAAAAGGGGTAACTTTTCTATCAAGTAAAATTCATTAAATCGTGTTACTGACTGCGAATTACACTAGATTAGATCCTTAACTATTAGATATATTTTTTCAGAGTTTAATACACTATTTTAAAGGTCTTAAAGTTGTTTTAAAAATTCAAAATTACGGCCCACACGCCCTTAATTAGTGTTATTCTCGAAGAGTTTAATTATAAGTGAAAAGCTATATACGAATGCGTTTTACGATTAACATTAGCCTATTCATCATTGCCTCTGCCGTGCATAAGAAACTTTTTGTGTGCGGACTAACTGGAAATAACTTGATTAGAATATATGAGAATTTAATGTTATAACGGTACGACTCGCACACTAATAAAGTTAATCCAAACAACCTAATAAACTTAACCTAATATTTCACGGCTGGTTTGTTATACAGCGTGACTTCGTGGTTTACTGACCTCTGACAGGCGCGAACAGAAGACGGGTAATTTTTACTATACAACACAAATTCGGTGATTGGCAGATAAAACTTTCTGATACTAACAGACTAAACCTTCTTTGTTTGTACAGCTAAAGATTGGAATACATTTATGGTTTCATTATTTCCTGAGAGACATGATTAAGGTCAAAAGACCTTGAGAAGTTTCAGATCTGAATTAGTGTTTGCTGGGTTAGCTTGCATCGGCATCAAACACACCTTCACTTGGTTAAATGCGTTAATAAAGCACTGAATTATTTCAGCCACTTAAAGATCTTAATTTGTTTTTTATTATTTATTATTGTTAATAACTCTGACATCTACATAACTTTTTGGGATCTAGTCAGGGCGAGGGGCTACGCTGTGTGGTAATTCAGGAGTTAAACAAGGAAAAAAAAGGAAAAAAGAGGAAGTTAAACTCTCATTTAAAAATAATTGATATGACATTTATTATCTACAGGTTGTGTCGAGTTTGTGACAATGCTGCTTTAGGTACTGCTACTACTCTTTTCGAAAATTTGCACTAAGTGCATTGACAAGTCCGTCTACATTGCGCAGCGCCCCGCACTCCCGCTGGCATCATTTGAAAGCTGAATATTGATTGCTAAGGCCATTACTACTATTCCAGTGATTTTAACGTTGTAAGTGTTACAGGGCACTTTTATGTGTAGGTGTGCTACTTACCATGGGTTCGAACTTTAAGAAAATACACCGAGGAAATCTGTTAAATATGCCTGAGGTTTAATCCAGAAATTTGAATAGCTCTTCAAATGCAAATGGTGTTTCCCTTACTCTTGGTCAGCTAGAAGTGTGTTTTTAAAACGCTTGCAAAAGAAGACCTGAGACAAGCAGTGCCAATCTTAATAGAGAATATAATGTTGTCGAATTGATTTCAATTAGACAGGCCCCAGAGGAGAGAGACGAATATTGGTTGCGGTGTCAGATGTAAGATTAATATTGTTGACCTCCTGGGAAGTGAGACAGTCGATTTCTGTTTCGTGGCTGCCATTAATCATCTTGATGGAGCCAAATGAATAAAACATCACTTCGTCGTAGGTTTTGCTGTTACAAAAACATTTCCATGGAATATTGAACTGCCTGGTGGTACGGTTAAAGCGAGGTGCTTGTAAACGGTCTGCGGCTTAGTGGCAGTTATATAGGTGAAGCTATAATTAGAAAGTTCTTGGTATAAGTTTATAGTAGACTGCGAAAGAAAGCACCGTGAAGGATCAAATGTCACAGCGTCCCTCATCAAGTTTACTCGGAGTGAGTTAAGGAGAAGGTTTTAATCGTTTGCAATGGTGCTAAATAACAGATTTTTCTTTTAAAGTGCAATTTGCTAATGTTCTAAGTTTAAATGTTTGTTACTCAATTCTTAAGAATTTTAATGGAATCTGGCAGAATTCATTGAAGTAGCACACATAATTTGCATTTAATTTAGCAATATTGTCGAATGCAACGATTCATTTATTTTGTTTGAAAGTCTTTTAATTTTTCTATCGTTTTTTTAAAAAAAAATTGATATTTATGATTTTGATTAAATCTCAATTTAATGTTCACTTTGGTATCGCACTGGTGTAGGCTGTTGGGATACTGTTACGTAAATAAAATAATATAAAACTGAACGGATCAGGCAAAAATTTAGAACTCAGCTATATTATTATAATTATAATTAGCAAATAGCATAAGAAAATACTGACGGACGAAGTATCGTAAGACAAAATATTTGGTAAATAGTTACGAATGAATTGGTCTAGTAATTTTATCATCTTTATTGCTTGTTATTTTGATTGTGAACGCAAATCACCTATATTATCTACCCCCAAACGGGTGCATATATTTTTCATTTTGGCTTTTACCTTACCATCACATCAAGTTCCTTACGAAAATATATGCTTATATTATATTAATATGGAGTTAAATGAAAATGTAGACTTATTAGCCCATGTGACATTTTTAGACTCTAAACTATATGTGTTTTCGTATGTCAACCCATATCGTTGTGCCGTTTTGACGTGATAGTTAATATTTTTTTCCTTAGGGCCCATGCTTCTTTTCAGGTTGATAGGTAATAAATACATACCTCTATATGGTATTTCAGACTATGAGTTATTTCTGTTTCAATTTTCTACCAATTTTGCTTAGTCTTTCCTACGTCACAGTAACCTATAAGTAACCGATATGCTATTTCTGAGTTCAAACTACGTGTGTTTTGAATTCCATCCAAATATGTTCAGCCGTTCCAACGTTGTCCTGTAAATATTATGAATGTCACTGTTTGGATGTTTGTTACGTAATACATAGATTACTTATAACTTTCTAGAATCTAGATATTCTGTGGATCGTCTATGATCCACAGAATATAGAAGTTAGTATGTACCGAACGCGCCGCGCGTGTCGTTATTATTTAATGTTTGTGTAATTTCCGAACCAACAGACCGATATTGTTCAAATTTTGACGGGACAATATAAAAATGTGAGGAACACATTCTGACTTTCACCCCTCCCGCAAGAATGTCCTTAGTATAAACTAAAATTATGCTAAGTTTCAGCTGAATTGAATCAGTAGTTTCGGCGTGATGCGTGATCCTATACAGAAAGACAGACAGACAGACAGAGAGACATGAAAGAAAAAAATGCAGTTTCGCCATGTATCTACTATGGAGTCAAAAAAATTTTTCAAAATATCTTCAATGTACAGAATTCGACCCGTTACAGTTTTATTATAAGTATAGATTAGCAAATAGCATAAGAAAATCCGGACGAATATATGGTAAGTTACGGCTGGTCTAGTCGGGAGAACGGCGACTGCCGATCTGCAGCCCCCGGGTTCGAGTCTCACCACGCGCACCACTGTCTTTTCGAGGTCATGTGCGTAATGCCGCTAACTTAAAAACGGTGAAGGAAAACATCGTGAGGAAACCGACATGTACCTAGAATCTTTCGAGGTCATGTGTCATCCACCAACCCGCACTTGGCCAGCGCGGTGGATTATGGCCTTAACTCTCTCCTTGCGAGAGAAGGCCCCGAGTCCCAGCGGTGGGAACATTTAGTGGGCTGCTTATGTATAAGAAAATCACTTCCTTTTTTCGAAAAAAGTTGAGTTCATTAAAATAATCCTTTTCTAAATTCTACGCGAAGTATTCTTTACATTAAGTATTTCTTTCTTTTTTCTCATTTCAAATTATTATTATATTCACTCTGTCGAACACAATTAAAATTTTGAAATTTTGTGTAAACATACCCCGCTAGATTTGAACAAAAGGCGAGTGAAAAATATATGACGTAAAAACGCTACGTTGTCTGTTATCAACGTCAAAAGCTATAATCCAGACAAATTACTCACAAAAATATTTTGGCCCATATTTTTCGCGAACTTACATGTTTTCCACAAAGGATGCCGCACTCCGTTTCAACCAAAGCCCGGAGCGGGTTCATCCATCTTCCATTCTTTGTTGTTGATTACAACGTCTACTTCATCAATAACTTCACTGGAACTTTGTTCTTGGAAGCCGCGAATTTGTGTAAAACGTGCTTTTATTATTTCGACTCAACCAACAAAAAACAGTATTACTGTAGGTACTACAAAAATATAGATCTTCATTATAATTCTAATCCAATAAAGTAAGCAGTTATACATTTTTTTAAATAAAGAGTGACGAGACGATCATGACATGTGGCTGATGGTAAGCAACATGCCTGCCACATAACAGCACAGTGACACGCAGTTATTGGAACATGAAAAGTCCAAATCATTACCTAGCGCTGCACTGCGCTCGTCACCCAGAGATCTAAGATGTTATGTCTCCAAGCCCTGTAGTTTCTCTGGAAACATTGCCCTTCAAACCGGAACACAGTAATGTTTGCACATTATAAAAGGTGTGGTAATTCCCCAGGTGGACTCTGCCAAGATTCCTACCACTATATTAAGGTAGTGTCCTTAAGTGTCCCGCCCCGGCCTCGCCCGTGGTACATATTATATAATATAGGTAGCTTCACTCAGAGATCACGTAAGTACCTACATATCCAACGGGTTTTTTTATCGGTCCAGTAATTCCTGAGATAAGCGCGTTCAAATAAATATACTCAGCTTTATAATCTTAGTAGGTATAGATTAATATGGTAGGCTGAATATTTTACTCCAAAAAATATGTCACTTATTCATGTAAATTTATCTATTACTTATCTATAAGCCTGAATAATTTACACTTCAATGAATACAATCGCGAGTTAAGAACTTAGACAGTTAAGTAGGTAAGTACCTGGTTGACCGAGCTTTGCTCGGTTTAAATGCGTTTATTAAGGGCTCTAAGTAAAAGATTTTCTCAGAAAAAAAAGAAAAGACCCGAGTGTAACCATCAGGATTCGAACCGGGGCCTGTTGACTTCTAGGGCGAGCATATTCCGTCTGAGCCATTTAGACTTAAAGAACAGTGGCGAAATAAGTTATCGTATTCTAATGACATTGTTGGAGTTTTACATTGTCTAAAAACACGCATAAAATTACGTTTAAAAAAAAGTAAAACCTAGCTAGATCCATTTATCGTCCCCGAAACCCACTGTATACATAATTTCATGAAAATCGTTCGAGCCGTTTTCGAGATTCAGATTATCTAATATATAAAATTCTCGTGTCACAGTTTTCGTTGCCATACTCCTCCGAAACGGCTTGACCGATTTTAATGAAATTTTTTGTGCTTATCTGGTATCTATGAGAATCGGCCAACATCTATTTTCATCCCCTAAATGTTAGGGGTAGTCCACCCCTATTTTTTTTTTTATTTTTTAGACAAAATTTTAATTTCTATTTTTTATGATACAACATACAAAAATACATACAATCCTCAATTTTCACCCTTCTACAATCAACCCTTATTTTTTAATAGC
Source organism: Ectropis grisescens (assembly GCA_017562165.1). NCBI lineage: Eukaryota > Metazoa > Arthropoda > Insecta > Lepidoptera > Geometridae > Ectropis > Ectropis grisescens. The sequence continues at coordinate 17,852,033 of CM029771.1, read as the reverse complement.
CATTTTAGTAATTTAATCATTTTTCATCCCCGGTCGATAACTTATCAATCGTCATTTAATTAGTTATCCCCGCCAGTTGTCTACAGGTGTCACTTCTGACCCAGTAACCAGCACGATAATTTGGGGATCAAAAGTAGCCTATAGCATATATATAGTTTGAACACTAATCTCGGGAACTACTGAACCGATTAAAAAATTCACCGTTCTTTAATATGTACGTAATCCTTAAATGCTGTAGGTTATATATGTACCACGGGCGAAGCCGGGGCGGGCCGCTAGTATTTATATACTATTTATATACCTACAAGAATTGCTCGTTTAAAGGTATAAGATAAGATAAGCTTAGATAAAGTACAAGTAAATGTATCCTTTTTGGTAATAAGTAGTAGGTAAGTTGTAAGTAGGGTCCGAACGGGCGGAGTGAGTAGTCATAAGTTGCCGAGAATAAAATTTTGTTGAGTGTCTGAATTTAATTTTAAATTTAATTGAAGTCTTTTTCTCGGAAAATATGAAATTATTTTGTTTAGTCTGTTTTACCTTGACTTGACTTTGACTGAAAGAAGGGTTATGTTTTTCGCGCGTATCTTGTATGTTTGTAAATTTCTTTATTCCCACGTTTCTTCCAAACGGCTGGATGAATTTTGACAACTAAGATATCGTTATTGGTTTCAATCACCCAAGTGTTTTTAGTTAGAAAAAAAAACATCATGTGATAGATACAACATAGTATCACATACTTAATCTTTTTTTTGTGTTCGTTTTTTCCATTCGGGTTTTTTAAATTAATGTTATGTATTAACCAACTTTGAAGGAGGAGGTTCGCCATTCTGTTGTATATTTTTTTGTATGTGTGTTACGCGATAGGTCGCGCTAATTGTGAATCGATTTTGATGATTCTTATTTTTTTTGTAGAAAATACTTCTGCCGTGTACTAAGCACACACATGTTTTCGTTGTTATTTCAAAAACCGCCACATTCGATAAAATCTATAAGGGAGAAAAAAATCTGTGTGCGGTGCGCTAATAATAGAAGTAGCTTCAAAAACTAAAATTTGATTTCGTTTGTCTGGATGACGCGACGTAGCTTCTTATGAAATTTGGTAGAGTGTCTGGCTTTATCGACCCAGTACTGGATATACGCTTATAACTACTACTTGTGCTATCGTTATGCTTGTAGGTACTACATTCTGACCCAACGTCATCAAACATCAATTGTGTAGGTATATTAGGTACTCGCGACGAATTAAATTATTTATGCCAACAATTTAGGCATTTCAAATTCAGTTATAGTCAAAATTCAAAAGCTCTGACTTCAGCCGTTTATGACTCAAAAATGTGTATACCTCTATAAAAATAATATTACATTATCGGAAAGTTTTAATAATCTAAATACAACAATGGCTCGTTTGCAGTTCAAGTGGTAGTTGTCCGTATAATTATTAAATTTCATAGCGCATTTTTTTTTAATATTAGCGAGCTACCATTCTGAATATTTATACTAAATCTTAATATGTATAAATTACGCGTCATGTTGTTGGTCCGCGATGGACTCCTAAACTACTTAACCTTATTTAATCTCGTTGCGCACTGTGTGCAAGTAGATCCACCTTTAAAGATAGTATAGTTTTTATTTCGATTAATAGTCTTTATATGACAATATCCGAGCGAAGCCGGAACGGGTCTCTACTAAATTAATACATTTCAATAGGTATTTTTCATACAACACTATTTGAGCCTAATAGCTGTTATAATACCTACTTGTATAATTGTATATAGGTGTGTCGCAGCCAACTAATTGCTAATGCTAATTAAGCGGGTTAAACATCACTGTTTACTAAATAGTGACGTTTAACCAGCTTCCTGAATGATATCCAGCCATTTGATCAAACAGCGAGGAAAATAACTTCTGTATATAATCTGTTAGCACAGTCCTGTGGGAGACGGCATGATGAAAGACAAGTCTATAGTAGGACAAAGATGGCCGTGGATGATGATGATGTGGAGAAATTAAAAGGAATTAACAACTAAATTCTGTTACTATCTGTACAGCGCACGTATTAAAAAGTCAGTAGCAGTAAGTAGACAGGCAGGAAAACGCTGCCATACCCATATTTCGGGGGCTAATTAGGAACCTAATGACACCATTACCCACATTTTCGCCGCGTTAACGTGCACGTATGCCCATTTAGGCTCGAATATTTGCGCACTTTCTTATCCTTAACGGTGGGGCGAAACAAAGATCTATTGATAACCACACGCTTTGGTACGCGGCTATCAAATATGCAGATAGTGGACGTACTCAAGTGAAAGGAACATGTACTTCAATGATTGATGAAATAAATTTATGTTTTTCATCTAACAAACTACATTGGATTAAATTTTGGACATACTGAAATGATACAACTTTAAATGATCCAACTGGCAATTAGATAGATAGATAGAAAGTTCTTTATTGTGACACAAAGAAACAGAAATATCAAGGTTAAACGATTTTGAACTAGCACCTAGCTTTAAAAAAACTAAATTTGTTTCACATTTGTATCCATACCTAATGAGAATGTTATTGAGAGAACTGTGATATTTTCTCGACCCTCAAAGTCATTACAAAACATTAAAGCTACTGAAACATTATCTGTCAATGTAGTAAGTTTCATAAAACACAACAATGCTAATATATACTACTAGATATTACGTGGTCCCTCATAACAAGGGTCAAAGTCGCACAGCGAGCTATGGAGAGAGCAGTGCTCGGAGTCTCTTTGCGCGATAGAATCCGAAATGAGGCATTCGCAAATGAACGAAAGTAGTCGACATAGCTCAAAGAGTAAGCAAGCTGAAGTGGCAATGGGTAGGCCACATTGCTCGCAGAACCGACAACCGATGGGGGAGAATGGTTATTGAGTGGCGACCACGAACCAGAAGACGCAGTGTTGGACTCTGTCCCTGTACAGATGACCTCACAAAGGTTGCTGGAAACCGCAATTGCAAGTTGCGTTGGACCGTTCGTTGTGGAAATCGAGGCCTGTGTTCAACAGTGGACGACGATAAAGATGATGAAATATTGAAAAGTAGATCCAATATTCTCTACAAAAAGGTTATAATGCCCCTGAAACGTCATCCTTCATCAGTCCCGCGACCAAATCTCATGAATATTCACGAATTGACACCAACCATACAGACGGGAACAACGAACCACGTTCGACGAATTGCATTGAATATGAATTTAAAGATTTGTAGCCATGCATTTTATATCAGTTATTGAACGAGGAAAACTGCGCATTATTCAAGCTTACCCAGTAACCAGTTGATTGAAATTTTAAAATACTATGCAGTAACTACGCGGTTTTTTGCCAAATAAGCAGAACTACTTCGGGTTTTATTTTGGAAATATGGGTCGATAAATTTCACAGGTAGGTGGTCTTTATTGTACACAACACAAAAATATATAAACGTAAAATATAGGGACTTTATAAATAAGAACAATCTTTACAAGGCTTGCTTACTGAATTGTGGAGGGAATCGTTGTATAAAAAAGACGAGTACTTGGAATGCTCATAGTACTAGTAATATTTCTAATGTTACTAGTACTCGTACTATGAGTTTAGATACTTGTTGTTACTCGTAAATCGCACTGGAACCAATAAACGAATCTGATTGAAATATGGAACACAGTTAAATTATAGTCTGGATTAGGTAATACATAGGATTCTCATATCACTGGAAATAAAAACGGGAACGGGAACTACGCTGGTAAAACCGCAAATCGCTGTTAGTCTGAATAATATGTAATCTAATACCTCAACCTCGGTAATATCATAATGACAAAATTTTATGCGATTGCAAAACTAATTTGAAACAATATAAATAAATATGGTTGGCTGGTATGGTGGAAAATAAATATTACTGGTTACTTGTTATCCCGTTAAAATTAGCGGTGGTGTTGCCTTGAGGTGCAGCTAGTAATTACTAATTAAACACATTAGGTATAATTAAACATGAATATAACAGAAATGATCCGAGTAAGCAGCAAGGTAAGCTTGTTTTTACCACTAACGATACAAATGTATGACAAACAACTCATAATTTATCAACTCATTAAACCTAATCGTAGGTAAATGTGTTATTAAAGTTTATAGAGACGTTCTGACAGGGTGCCAATATTACCGATAATATGGCTAAGCTTCATAATGAGGTCCATAACTCCATACGCATACTAAAATTTTACTGATACCTTTGATGGCTGCGCTCATAAAACTTAATGGAATTTAAAAAAATATATAAGGGATAGCTAAAGACCTTATTAATTGTTTACCAGCCGTCATAACAATGATATATTATATATAGGTCCTATGCTACTTTATAATGGTACTAATGATAAAAACAAAATCGCGGACAAATAATAATATGTGTCCGCGAAGAAAGGAACAGAAGGGACATAGGGAAGTCAGCTCAAAGCGGCCATAGGAGGCAAAGTGGCCATGGTCTATAACTCGGTTATCTTGAATTTTAGCGTGACTTTGCCATTTGGGGCGCATTGACGATCCCCTGCCCGCACCGGGTCGCCGCGCTCCCGTATTCGCAGCATGCGCAGAGCCATGGTGTGACAAGTATGATTTTATCCGTGCGACTAAAAAAATGGCTGGTAAATATTTGCTGATTTGGCCCAATCTTATAATATTTTAGTGTTTGTGGTTCAATTGTATAATTAATTGTTTCATTGCAAACGGACGTGTAGCTTTGCTTTCTTTTCAAAATAGAGAAATGGTGGGTGCAATTTACGTTGAAAACAAAATGCCTGAAAAGGCAAAGCGGTCCGGGCAAAGTGGCCACTGTCCGCTTTGCCATACCTGCAATATCTGAGCATTTGATTTGATCAATTGATATCATAAGTGATGAGATTACCTACGTAATCACAAACTGAAACCCCAAACTGTGGATTATGGACGAGCAACACTATTGATTAGGTATTAAAAAACTCACAAATTGTTATTTTAATCGACAACAAACCTTCGTCACCTGGTCTTGTTTATTCTGAAGAAGTACTCCTAAATCCGACTATTGATTTATACAAAACGCAAATTTTTTTGATTGTTAAGTAAAGTAGACGCCGAAATGAATGTTTTAATGTTGATTATTATTTTAGTTTTAGTCAATGCTGTGAAATGAGATTACTATTATTAAAGTATCTAATCCTTAAAATACCTACTTCAACTCAAGTACATGGACTCAGTCCAAAGGGAATGAACTCAGTCTCGTATATCGTCATGTTTTATTGTCAAAAGTCAAAGAATGTTCTGTTAATTAAGTCAAAATAGTGCTGGCCACTTTGCCCATTCCTTGTGGCCGCTTTAGGCGACCACTTGGGCAAAGCGGATTTAGGACAACTTTTCAAATTTAAAAAACATTTTGTTAAAACGCACATTTGAGATTCGGCTTACATGTTGTGAAAATATAATTAACTCTCTATCTATTCATCAAAAAGTCTTTGAGAATATCGTTCGTTTTGTCATCTTTTATTAAAGTCAAAGTTAAGGTGTCCGCTTTGAGCTGACCTCCCCTACCTACTTGGTTTTTGGTTTAGAGCGTCTATAATTGAATGCAACTACTCGTATGTTGTGCTCTACGCTAGTAAAATAAAATTTACTACGGAATTTTAACCAGAGCCTATTGTTGCCAGAGCTTCCGATATTTCGATGCAATTTTATGTACCATCATGTAACCACGGAAAATATGCCGTAATTAATGAAAATACATATTATTCCGAAAAATAATCTACTGTTACAATATTTCTTGATGTTCACGATATTTATATATATATGTATGTATGTAACGTTGTCTATTTATCCTCGATTAAAAAGATTAAATAGTTGTTGGACAACTTGTGCCTTTCCAATAAATACATTTAGTCTACGTCGGGGTTCGTAGAAAATAACTACGAGTATTGTACCACATGACAAGTAAGAATTTTGCTAAGTGGAGTGGTTGAGTATGTGCAATTTATAGATGAGCTGTCTTGTCTCGAGACTCGAGATAAATTGGTTTGGTTCTAAGATGAAATTAGAAGTTATACTAATTGAGCAGATAGAGTAATATACCGGGTTACGCAAAGTGCGGTAGTAAAATGAAAGGAACAACACACCGCCAAAACACGGCCAAACTAACCAATTGTTGGCTAGCTGGTTCCCTTCTGATCTTTTTAAGGTCATAGTGAATAGGTACACTATTGTAGAATGTAGAATACTTTGCAAGACCAAGAACTTCATCTTCCATCATATTCATATTTTATTAAAACCCTTTTCAACCCCACAGTTCTAAACGAAAGCAAGAGTATAGGCATCTCGCAGTGAGAGAGTCAAGGCAATAAACCACCACGCTAGAGCCCAGTGCTGGTTGGTATATGACGCATGACTTAGTATAATACTAGGAACGTTTGGGTTTCTTTGCCTTGTTTCCTTTCACCGTTTTTGAGTTAGCAATATTAAGCACATGGCTTCGGTTTCGGATCGCAGTTGCCGTTTTCCTGATTGGACCAGTCGTAACTTCTGTAACTCAATCTCTCAGTTCCAAACGGAAGCTATAATGATATAGTAAACGTTTCACATAACGATAGTCTGCTGGTATTTATAAGGGACCCCTCGGATCAATAAGCCGAGTAGGTAAACTCATAAAATAATCTAGCGCCGTAAAAGATATAGGTAAATCAGACTTTTTGCTAAAAACAGTAGCTTATAGAACATAACCAATCGGTGGCGTTATGGCAAATAGATTGGTGTTCAGCTTATATTTTTGTTTCATTTTTTTATCAGTGATAGGTTTGCACTTGACCGCAATCTCGGATGTTGAGCGATGATGCAATCTACAATGGAGTATGCTGCACTAGGTGGAACCGATTCCCTCACGATTTGAAGTCAACAAGATTGGAACAATCGGGAAAAACTCACTCACGCAACGCATTCCACAGTCTTGAATTTCTTATAACCAAAGTTGCGTCAAAGCTTTAGAACGTCAACCATGAAACAGTATCGCGTTTTCGAGTTATGAGCAGTCCGATAGAAAAAAGGGAAACATGGTATTACATCATGTAGATCAGTTCCATGCTATTCAAAATGAATCGGATAAAAAACCGGTGCTTAAGCCTTTTGACACATCCCTTGATCATCGATTCCAAAGCTTCCAGCTAAGGTATTTAGTCGACCCACATCAGAGGTAAGAACAGTAGGTATAGGCGAGCAAATCTGTGGTTGGTATAACATAACGAACTGTTCAGACTAGAAGTAGGCAAAGGTAATGTAAGGGGCAAATGCCTTTGATAAAACACCTAGTTTTTGTCAGCTAATTTATCATTAGACTCCATGACAGGGCCAAAGTTAGGCGTAGATGTTAAAGTAAAGCCCAAGAACTTGATATGGTTGGTTATCGGAACTGATACATTTCAAAAAGTAGGAGTCTGTAGAAATTAAGTCCTTATTGTTTTCTGGATTAGGTATGCCCTTTCAGTGTATACTTCCAGCTAACGGTTTCTAAAAACTGAGTAGTCTTGGTCATCTCACTAAAACGCGACCCATTTACGTTGATTTGACGAAATTGGTGATACTTATGAGCATGATTTGTTTGACCTAGAGAGACTCTACCTACGATGACTTGGATTTCTGGGGCCTTACTGTCATAGAACATACATAAATACATTGGTATTTTTATTGATCAAAATTTCGAATAAAATATTGTTGTTATCTCTTTTAATTGTTAATTATATCCTACCCTTTTGCATTACTACATTTATTATTACTAGTAGTCGACTAGTGGTAGATTCAACCATAATTTCAATAAACAAAACAGTAGATATATATATATATATATACAATGCATGTGTGTGTGTGAAATGCCTGGTAGCAGTGTATTTTTTTTTATTTAATTGTTTTTTGAGCATAATATTAAAAATCTTTTAGCATTCTGCACATCTTCTCTCTTACCATGCCTGTTAATTTTCTGTGATAATAAATTATTTTTAACAAAAAATTAAAAATTAATTAAACACCGACTTCATATAAATGAGTAAGTAGTCGATGTTATAATAATTACCAAAAATATCAATTAATTTTAAAATTTTTTCGCTTTTGTTAGTGCCTTTTACTGTGGTGTGGAAGTCGGTTTAATTTTTGTGAAAAATAATTTATTTTGTGGAGGCGGCCTCTTGAATCGAGGTTAACCAAAAACCAAGTTTTAATTAATGCATTTACCCATCCGTTTGATTTTGTGTTGACAAGGTCGAAGAGAGACAGACATCGACGTCAAAACTTTTTTTGGTCGGGGTTGTGCAAATTCTACGTTTGAAATATGTCATCCAGCCACAAAATTGTACAGCCAATTTTTGGTTGCTCATATTTCACAAAAAATACCAGACTGATTTCGATCGAGAAAATTTACATGATTGTAATAGGTCGACATTCGAGAAACATATCTATCCATCATACTAAAAGACTGTTGCAGTTTAATCAAGGTTTCTGCAGATGGGCTTTTTATTAATTTAGTTTCGCTAAGGAACCATAATCTGTGAAAGGGTGCCATCTTATAGAACCTCGTAAACACGGATAACAAAATTTAAAATTTTAGTTCATATTTCGAAAACTACTTGGTTTGTAATTTCTATACAACATCTCAACTAGTCAAAGCAGAACCTTTCATTTGACAATTGGCGGCATATTGAGGTTGTATACAAAAAAAATTAATGTTATTCGCCATTTTGTGGAGGCGGCCATCTTGAATCGATATTAACCAAACATTATTTACCCGTGCTCAATTTCAACTCAAATCGACGTTCCGACGTGATTGAGCAACAAATTTCCAAACTTTCGCTTGTTATACATATTTAGTAGGATAAGTGTGGGAAATTTATACTCCTCGTATTTTCAATAATAAAGGTTTTTTAGTATAGAGTGATGAGACGAGCAGGACATATGCCTGATGATAAGCAACATGGCTGCCAAATAGCAGCACAGTGACACGCAGCTAATGGAACATGAAGAGTTCAAATCATTACCTTGCACTGCTCTGCGCAAAGTTTTTACTTTGCGTACTAACTAAAGCAAGAATAAACCATTCATGAACTAGCAGTATGAAGAACTTTCAAATGGTGAAAGATTTAATGATATTAGTGCAGCAGTTCTGAAGATAATCTCATACATTTAGATAAAGGAATATATAGATTAGTTGTTCAACCCAAGAGAAATCGGGGTAGGGCGCTTGTAGTACGTAATATAAACTGAATCGAAAAACGATCGCAGATATGATTCGTGGTACGGCCTCAAATTCTGGTTGGCGCGTGATACGAGAAGACGTAGGGGTATAAGTGGGAGGTCTATAAATTGGTTTAATACAGGTGATTGCGGTATGCAATTTTCTTTAATTTCCGTGAAGGTTCATTTGTTCTGAGGCACTTTGCAGTTTACCGGCCATTCGCTGTGAACATGACCTCATCTAACGGATTTCCTTCAAGTTTCGAAAGCTGTTTGTGTTATATAAGTTCATAAAATTTCTGTAATAAAAATTATAAAATACACATACTCGCATTATTCAAAAAATGTTATAACTTCTGAGTTATTTTCATGTTTTGAGGAAGTTTTTCGTTCCAAATCTTGTTTTAAAACAGGGTTTCGTAAACGATACTGAAATATTTTTAGATAGCTGAAAATATTTCAGTATCGTTTACAAAACAGCTGTATAACAAAACACTTGATTTGGTCACTTTGAGTTCGTTTGACGTCACTAATGTTAAACATTTGTAGATAGGTTTTTTGGCTTGCGTTTGCGTTACGCAAATGTTTGGAATAGGTCTCCGAATGAGGACAAGATATGAAACCCCTGTCGCTAATCTGAAGCAATTAATTACCTTAAATTTTACTGTACGGTGGCAAGATAGTGACTGCTGCCGATCAAACCTCAAGACTAAAGTAGGAGTACCTTCTTAGTAGGCAAAACATAATTATATAGAAGACCAGCAATTGAATCAGAAAGGTTGTAGATGATCACAATGACTACAGCAAGTACCTATACGCTGCAGTTGCGTAGAAGTTCTTCATCTATCTTTTTTTCAGATACATTTTGGAAAGCTGTCTCAAGGTCTGCGCCCACATATACAACAACTTCGCTCCCACCGGATAAATAAAATACACTCAAATATGGGCTTTATGTCATTCCAGTTAAGATATAAATTACATAGGCAACATAAATTAGTAGAGGGCTGTCAGCAGCGCGCGGTCTGCTAATTTGTGTTGCCACTGTAATCTGTATCTTAACATGCATGGTGTAAAGCCCATATATGAGTGCGTTTTTTTTCTCGGGTGGCAGCCGAGTCGTATAAGTCGGCGCAGGCCTTAATACCACTCTGTTTGTCCTATCGGTGTTGTTTGACTGCACTTTCATAATAAGAACATTTAGGCTGCAAAATGCGTAGCCTGACTTAGTTAATCCCGTCAGATCTTGGTACTCTTGAAGTCGAGAGTGAATCGTTTTTTTTCTAGGTGAGCACGCCCCATCTTAAACCGCAACGTCGCTTAACATCAGAAGAGATAGCGGACAAGTGCAAACCTGTTATTGATACAAAAACATGTTTTTATCTGAGAAATAAATAAATAGTCTCCATTACCTTGATATCTATAGAGACCGACTTAGAACCCAGCAAGATTAATAATATCCTACTTAATAAACAACATGCAGGCGACCTCCATGCTAATTAACTTTATTCCTATTTCTCTGAGGTACTCGAGGGAATATTGGAGCACAAGTTTACCTAGAGAGCTCGGCTGAGGCAAAGTTACACTGCCAATGGTTTTCAGGGAAACTAATGAAATAACTCAAGCTTCGTGTTTCTTAAAGCAAGTGGATTTTAACGGGAAACGATTCATTTCAAAAGTTATTTCCCTTTTTCCTGGGTAGAATTTTACCCTGACCTGAAAACGCGACATCTTCCAATAAGGCGTGTGTTGACGATGCAGTTTTATTTTCGTTTTACAAAAGCCTGACCGGTTCTAGTTCTACTCATGTACGATGGTTTTGATTTATATAACGCAGTATAATACACAGTAGTATACACATACTTACCTTCTATTTGAGACTTAATCAAATGATCGTAATACTAATCTAATATTTCAATATTCATTAATTGTTACTTTACTTTATTAATAACTAGATGTCCGCCCCGGCTTCGCCCGTGGTACATTATATAGCACTCATCGGGATCTTGTACATATCTTGTATTCTCATATTCTTGTATATATTGTGAAAGAATGACCGAAATCGGTTCAGTCATTCCTGATATATATCGCTTTCAAACAAAAAACCTCTTCAGCTACCTGCTACCCCACCTGTCGGAAATTTGTCGTACCAACTCAGATTTAAACAAATTTGATTAGCAAAGGCTTAAATTCAATGACGCAATCTTGGACATTGGCGAAATTACGGTGCATTACCGAATGGAAGCCAAAATAAAAATTTGAAGTTGAAGTTGACGTAATCTTAGACACATGCTGTCATGTCAAAGCACGCTACGAAAACTCTCAAAAAGAAATATTTTTCCCGTTTTTGTTACATTCTTGATTCATGCTCCGCTTCTATTGATAGTAGCGTTATGTTCTATAGCCTATGCCATGTGCCATATGACCTATGGCCTTCTTCGATAAATGGACTATCTAATAGAACAAGAACAAAATTAAAAAATTATGATTTACCCCCGACTACCTCAGATTTGTTATCTGTACGACATTCTACTAGTCAAGCCCTTTCATTTGATACCCATATTAAGGGAGTTGTGAAAAAAGAGTAATTTGTCATAGTGCAATATATTCTACTAGTCAAACCCTTTCATTTGATACCCATAGTGAGGTAGTAGTGAAAAAATAATAGATATAATTCGTCATTTTGTGGTGGCCATCTTGGATTTGACTTTTTTATAGTGTACAGTATTTTACTAGTCAAGCCCTTTCATTTGATACCCATGTTGTGATAGGTTGTGAAGAAATATTATGTCCGCCATTTTGTGGCGGCGGCCATCTTGAATCAATATTAACCAAACATAGCTAAGAACATCCGTACGGATATTAACTTTAAAAAAAAAAACCGCATCGAAATCGGTCCATCCGTTTGAGCTCTACGGTTCCAAAGACAGACACACAGACAGACACAGACAGACAGACAGACAGACCAGACAGACATCGACGTCAAACTTATAACACCCCTTTTTTTAGTCGGGGGTAGGGATGTTAAAAAATAATCGATTTTTATTTTAATCGATTTTTATTTTATAATAATCGATTTTTTTGTGTCGATTTTTAAAGTTACAAAAATCGATTTTTTATAAATCGATTATAAAAATTACGCATTTAAATCGATTTTTGAAAAACATGAAAAAGTTGCTGAAAATTCTAGTTTTTGGGACAACGTAGTCGTTTACTTAGTTAATTCTCGTTTTAAGTATTTATTTTAATACTAGTGAACTGTAACATAAGACATTTGTGGTTTTGTGGCATTAATTATTTGTAATTTTACTGTTATCTAAACTTGAAGAATAACGAAAGAGGATTTTATATAATACTTTTTGAGACCATACTACTTACATAGTTGTTCAGGATTTTTAAAGATCATTTTGAGTAGGTATTTTATTTTAATACTAACTACTAATGTGATGTTAGTGGGTGGTGGTGCCTGCGAAGCCGAGGGTCGTGGGTTCGATTCCCACCTCGTGCAAATATTGGTGTGTTGAATACAAATATTCGTAATATGTATGTGTGTTTCTATGTATTATGAGTATGTTTTTTACAACTACGAGTATATAAATATTATACATTACGCTATTTGTATGCCATAGTTGCTAAATTACGACTGGTCTAGTCGGGAGAACGGTGTCTGCCGATCCGGAGACCCCAGGTTCAAAGCCACGGACACCACTGTCTTTTCGAAGTCATGTGCGTAATGCCGCTAGCTTAAAACGGTGAAGGAAAACATCGTAAGGAAACCGACATGTACCTAGAACCTTTCAAAGTCATATGTCATCCACCAACCCGCACTGGGCCATCGTGGTAGATTATTGCCTTAACTCTCTCCTTGTGAGAGAAGGCCCGAGTCCCAGCAGTGGGAACATTTAGTGGGCTGTTGATGATGATGATGATGTCTGCCGTAGTACAAGCTTTGCCTAGTTTGAGGTCAGATGGATGGATGTGTGTGAATTGTTCACCAGTATTTATCTATTTATATGTAATTTTAATATGAAAAGATTTACTTTTGACTAATACAAAAAATCGATTTTTCGCAAAATCGATTATTTTTAAATATAATCGATTTTAACAAATCGATTAATTTTGAATAAAGAAAAATCGATTTTTAATTAATCGATTATTTTCCATCAATCTAACATCCCTAGTCGGGGGTTAAAAATAATCTTTCAATTTGGACCAGTACTTCCCGAGATCCTAGCGTGCAAACAAACAAACTAACTCTTCAGCTATATGATATTAGTGTAGAACTGTAGATTTAAATAGTTTTATCCGATCAGATCGGACATAAACTTTCAAAAATAGTTCCAGATAAATTACAGGGTAATTTCGAGATTAATCATAGCAAACAAGCCCGTGGACAAAATGCTCCACATTGTTTGTACAAAAACGCCACCGCCAGCTAACTCGACTGCCACGCCATCTAGTACCTATCTATAAATACATAGGTTATGAACGACTGTGGCAAAGACAAGTAAAATATAGGTACCTTTTTGTATAAAAAATTTAATTCAATGTTTAAGAAACTGACAAAACAATAAAATCAACCAAACCACGGTAATATTATAATAATTATTACCGTGACCAAACTATTCTCTAATATTATAAGTGTCAATGTTTGGATGTTTGTATTAACGGATCGGGTTACAGAAAGCCAACTTTTCACCTGGAAAATAAAGGGAATCGGGAATGGGACCTATGTGGTACGTAGGGAAAACCACGTACCACGTGGCGCTACTTGTAATAATAATAATCTAATAAATAAATATAAATCTTAATATATAATATATTATAAATCTCCTGTCACGATGTTTGTCCGCGATGGATCTTCTAAACTAATTAGACGATTGATTTTAATCGATTAAATTTGGACAGCGTGTGTAGATTGATCCAACTTGAAAGATAGGATTGTTGTATTTTCGATTAATGGGCATAAAAAATGAAATAATAATTTTGTCTAAAAAAAAAACCCGGATTTAGGGGTGGGCCGCTAGTAGGGGATGAAAAATAGATATAAATAGTTCCATCCGGATCAAATCGGACTTAAACTTTCAAAATATTTCGGAGAGAAACTGTACATATATATATATTATTTAAAATGCTCAAGCAAAAATGTAAGTAACGCACTAGTCATCTTTACAATTTTCGAAAGTTATCCTCGATTTCTCTAGGATGCCATCATCAAATCCTGGTTTCCTTAACATGGTACCACCCTGGGAATATCTCCTTTACAACAAAAAAAGAATCATCAAAATCGGTTCATAAACGACGAAGTTATCCGCGAACACATTTAAAAAAAAAAACATATATACGGTCGAATTGAGAAACCTCCTTTTTTGAAGTCGGTTAAAAATGTAAGTAACGCACTAGTCATCTTTACAATTTTCGAAAGTTATCCTCGATTTCTCTAGGATGCCATCATCAGATCCTGGTTTCCTTATCATGGTACCACCCTGGGAATATCTCCTTACAACAAAAAAAGAATCATCAAAATCGGTTCATAAACGACGAAGTAATATAGATAAATAAAGACATAATAAAAACACATAAAAAAACATATATACGGTCGAATTGAGAAACCTCCTTTTTTGAAGTCGGTTAAAAAGGTAGTACATAGTTTTCTCTGCCACGGTCGTTCATAACCTTTTATAGATAGAACTAGATGGCGTGGCAGTCGAGTTAGCTGGCGGTGGCGTCTTTGTACAAATAATGTGGGGCATTTTGTCCACGGGCTTACATGCTATGATTTATCTCGAAATTACCCTGTAATTTCTCTGGAACTATTTTTGAAAGTTTATGTCCGATCTGATCGGATAAAACATAAAACTATTTATTTCTGCAATAATACGAGTGTCAAACTGAAAGTTCTTAGAAAATCAAAAACTGATTACATTAGCCAGTTATTAGTTTTATTATATTATATCTTTTCAAAATATTGTCCATTCACGTCAATACACCGCTGCATGCGATGGAACCACTGGGAAAAGCACTTTGCCCATAGAGATGAGATATACTTTAACTAGAGATTTTCGACGATAATATGGCCCGCCCCTCCAAATTACTGTTTTAATGTGTGTAGCCACATCCTTACGAGAGAGTTTGTATGTAGTTGTAATTATTCGTCTGCAGTAGCAGTACGCACACATGCGTGGTGGTGTGTTGTATATACTTTTACAAATACTTTCAAACGTTTTGAATTCTGGAGGGGCGGGTCATGTTATCGTAGTAAATCTCTACTCAATACCAGGGCTTCAAAGTATGAGAACAGTACAGAAAAATACCAGGTTCGAAAATCAGGTATTTAAATACTTAAAAGTATTCTTAGTAATTTGAACCCTACTGTACAGAAACTATGGTGCAAATTCGTGTTATTTGACTATCAACTTTATTTTTATGTTGAAGAAACGAAATCTTTCCTTCCTACTTTTAAAATAACAGGCTTAGGACTGTCTGCTAATTGTTTTGTATATATTTTACAGTAGATAATGCCAGAAGCTTGTGCACAACTAAAAGTATAAATAGTTTCTAGTATTTCTAGTAGGTATTAAAGATTTCATTTTATGTACAATACAATCACTTTTTTGTTTTTATTTATTTTTTGTTTGAAGATAAACCCATATGAAACTAATTAGTAAAAAGCCAAAACAAAATGAACTTTGACTTTCTCGCATTTCGAATGTAAAAACGTAAACAACATTATTATTACCCAGATGATGAGATGATGAGTTCTAGAGATAAGGTTGAATGCCCCGAAATATCTAAAGGAATTTTAAGGATGGCACGTGCAATGCAATCGGCATTCATAGAAAATACTTGAAACCTATTCCAGGAAGTGGTGCCGGGCGAGGTTCGAGAGTGAGTCTATTGTCTACTATTCTGTGGCGCAAGCCCACGCTGTTACCAATTTACCAGCCGTATCGTACTTTGAAAGTGTTTTGTTAGAATTTTGAACTGTATTTCATTAGCAACACGTCATAAAATTGAAAATATATTAAAAATACTTTCAAAGTATTTTTTGATTCGCAAACAATTGTGCCACTTATTACTATGAAGTTATGGTTGGGTTTCTCATACATTTGTTTTGTCCACTATTATGTAGCGCAAGCCCTCGCTGCTACCAATATACCAGCCGTGTCGTACTTTGAAAGTGTTTTGTTAGAATTTTGAACCGTATTTGATTAGCGACATGTCATAAAATTGAAAATATATTAAAAATACTTTCAAAGTATTTTTTGATTCGCAAACAATTGTGCCACTTATTACTATGAAGTTATGGTTGGGTTTCTCATACATTTGTTTTTGATTCAAGTTCTCCAGTGATAGGTTGTGAAGAAATATTATGTCCGCCATTTTGTGGCGGCGGCCATCTTGAACCAATATTAACCAAACATAGCTAAGAACATCCGTACGGATATTAACTTTCAAATAGAAAACCGCATCGTCGGTCCATCCGTTTGAGCTCTACGGTGCCGCTTCTTTGAGACACACAGACAGACAGACAGACAGACAGATAGACAGACAGATCAGACAGACATCGACGTCGAACTTGTAACACCGATAACAGCAATCTTTTTGGTCGGGGGTTAAAAAGAATCTTTCAATTCGGACCAGTACTTCCAGAGATCCTAGCGTGCAAACAAACGTTTCAGCTACATGATTTTAGTGCAGATATAAATAGTTTTAGAGGTGTGCACCTCATACAAGAGCCACCTCAAATGTCCCATACAAAATGACAGAATGTCCCATCACCTCAAAAATCCATATTGTCCCACTTCAAATGAGGCACGAATTGTCGCGAATCTCACTCATCGGCCTGCGCGTTGTTGTCCCGCTTACATTATTTGTAAGCGAGCGAGAAGCAATTACGTGCTAAGCATCTCAAATGAGTGAGTGGGACAACCAAAAGAAAGTTCGGTTATTGTTTTAATTTGAATTCTAAATTCCAATTGATTGACGCGACGCCAACAACGCAGGACATTATAATAACACTCTGAAGTTGTGTTATTTATCTAGGACGTAAAAAAAAAGAGTTTACCTACCTGTTATTTAAGTATTGGCATAACAACAAAATTTCAAACAACGTAACACTATAATAAGTAAAAATAAACTAAATCAGTTAAGCTTAGTACTTAAACTGTTTTATTGCACTTTTATTTTATTTACTTTCAAAAATATCGATTACTTTCATACATCATAGTAACTCATGACGTGTCGCTTGTAATACAATATCGCAGGAAAGTAGTAACTCAATTTGTAGAATGTCACAATCACAGCTCCACTCGTTTTTGTAGTTATAATGTCACAGTATGCATCAAGCCATCAAGTCACAGTCTAGTGATAAGAGCCATTCTCCTCATTTATGAGGTGGGACAATGTCACACCTCAAAATTCGAAATGAGTTACTCATACAAACTCAAAGTAAACGCATGTCCTACCCAACTCTAAATTTAAATAGTTTTATCCGATCAGATCGGACATAAACTTTCAAAAATAGTTCCAGAGAAATTACAGGGTAATTTCGAGATAAATCATAGCATGTAAGCCCGTGGACAAAATGCCCCACATTATTTGTACAAAGACGCCACCGCCAGCTAACTCGACTGCCACGCCATCTAGTTCTATCTATAAAAGGTTATGAACGACCGTGGCAGAGAAAACTATGTACTACCTTTTTAACCGACTTCAAAAAAGGAGGTTTCTCAATTCGACCGTATATATGTTTTTTTATGTGTTTTTATTATGTCTTTATTTATCTATATTACTTCGTCGTTTATGAACCGATTTTGATGATTCTTTTTTTGTTGTAAGGAGATATTCCCAGGGTGGTACCATGATAAGGAAACCAGGATCTGATGATGGCATCCTAGAGAAATCGAGGATAACTTTCGAAAATTGTAAAGATGACTAGTGCGTTACTTACATTTTTAACCGACTTCAAAAAAAGGAGGTTTCTCAATTCGACCGTATATATGTTTTTTTTTTAAATGTGTTCGCGGATAACTTCGTCGTTTATGAACCGATTTTGATGATTCTTTTTTTGTTGACCCTTATAGATTCGTCATGTCTGTCTGTCTGTTCGTCCGTATGTCACAGCCACTTTTCTCCGAAACTATAAAAGCTACACTATTGAAACTTGGTAAGTAGATGTAATCTGTAAATTGCACTAAGATTTTGATACAAAAAATAGAAAAAAAAAACAAAAAAAACTTGGGGTGTCCCATACTTAGAACTGAAATTCAAAATTTTTTTTTTGAGCAAATCGAAAAAGAGAATGACAAAAATAAAAAAAAGTGTATGATGTACATTACCATGTAAACTATCAACGAAAATTGGTTTGAATGATATCTAGTAAGTAGTTTTATTTTAATACGTCATAAATTGACTGTTGTTAAAACACTGATTTAAGTAACAACGAACTACAAGAACTTTTATATTATGTTACTTGCTGCTACGGAAGCCTTCACGGGCGAGTCCGACTCGCACTAGACCACTTTTATTATACTCTAAACTTGCTATTTTTATACTCTAAACGCTATCAGCATAATTACTTAACTTTTAGCTATTTTGTCCATTAACGAAATATATTCAAATGTATTTAAGTGGAACATAGCGACGAAATTAAATTTAAGTAACATTTTTATTAGTCTATGAATAAATTGAAACCTTTTCAAAATAGGATGAAACGTTCTTGGATATATTGGCGTGAGGCATTTTGGAAATTTTTATCGTAATTAGGTATGTTCCCTTAAAAAAATTAGAAAGGCAAGTTTCAAGGAAATTATGGATTTGGCTTGATATACGTAATGATTTATCTTCACAATGGTTGCATGTCATTAATTTAAACGAACTCTTCGTAGCGCTAGGTGATACTCGTCGAATATTATTTATTCTGCCTAATATCCGCCGGAATAAAACTAGTAATGTCATGCACCGGGTTTTTATCACCGCTGAAGTCCCAGCCATATTCGGACCAAGGGGTCTTGCACGCGACGATGGCAAAAGATCTGATGGCATGACTTGCGTGCTATGGAAGTAGTGTGAGTTTTTTTAGTTTGTTTGGAAACCAAATTACGCTGATACTTTGGCGCTTGCTTATCACCAATATCATTTAATATAGTTATAAATATTTTAGTAGACAAATTAATATCCCGTGAAAAGAAATGGGGCTACCGGTTCAA
Organism: Ectropis grisescens; assembly: GCA_017562165.1. Taxonomy (NCBI): domain Eukaryota; kingdom Metazoa; phylum Arthropoda; class Insecta; order Lepidoptera; family Geometridae; genus Ectropis; species Ectropis grisescens. The sequence continues at coordinate 17,832,593 of CM029771.1, read as the reverse complement.
AATCAACAATAAGTAAACTGAGTCAATCTTGGCCTTTGCGGACGACCTTGCAATACTTACACGCAATCCCAAACAGTGTCAGAAATTGTTGAACGAAGTCGATGAGTTCTGTACATGGACGGAGGGAATGAGGACAAAACCAACTAAATGTCATTGTCTTTGTGTGGGTAGACGAAATACTAAATATACTTCTTACGATCCCGCTCTCCATAAGTCGCCAAGGAGTTGACACAATTGCAGAGGCAGTGCCTTTCAAATTTCTTGGTAGAAAGATAGATCACAAAGGACGTACACCATCATTAGAGGTGGTTGTTGAAAATTTCATGAACAACCTCAATAAGGTAGACCAGCAGCAAGACGAATTAATTACATCTCTCCCAAAAGCCAAAACTGCTTCAGACCTGGAATCTAGACTTCAATGCCATAAACAATTTATGGCAGGTGCACAAGTAAATACTGCTGGGTTGGGTGCGAGAAAGAAAAGGGAAGACCGAGACATGGTAAAAACCTTTCTACAACTAGACGAAAATGACGGTTACAAAGTGCACGCTATGAATTTAGAAATGCAAAGTGAGTGGTTAACCATAGGTGAGTTCTGTATCCCACTAGCTCTAAAGTGGCGCACCTTGATCTATGACTGGTCTCCTGCCTTATTAAAATTTTATCTAAATGCATTCCAAATGACCCTCCCTGACCAGAGTAACTTGGTAAAGTGGGGAAAAGCCGCTGAGAAATGTTGCTATAATTGTGAAGATGCGATATGTACAGCAAGTCACATATTGGTGGGATGCAAGGTGCTCCTTAATGGGGGTCATAACTCACGGCGCCATGACAGAGTACTTGAAATCATACGTGAAGCCTTTCAGTAGCTAGAGCCCAAAAGGGATTGACGACAAACAAAAGACAAATTAATTTTGTAAAAGAAGACTCAACTTCAAACTCCAGGAACAAGCCTTACTCAATCCTGGGTACAGCACATTGGACTATTTTAATGGACACGTATGAAAAGCACTACAAAATCCCAGAGGATGTGGGTGTTTCGTCATCCAGACCGGACATTTACCTTTTTTCTAGAGCTACAAAACGCATAGTCCTTGTAGAACTTACCGTACCGTGGGAAACTAATATACCTAAAGACCACGCGATGAAACAAAATAAGTATTACGACCTCCTAAACGAATTAACAAAAAACGGCTATGCAGTTAGTTTATACGCTGTAGAAGTGGGAGCGAGAGGTATACCAGCAAAATCTCTCTATAACCTGCTGAAAGACCTTGGCTTATCCAGAAGTGCAGTAAGTTCTATACTAGAACAAGTACATAAAGCTGCACTAGTAGGCTCATATCAGATTTGGCTGGGCAGGGAGAGAAAAACAAGTAGTGAAGGTGAGTGTGGGTGTACGTCAGAAAGGGGCCCCTTAAACCTACGCCCGAGTCACAAGTCTCGGGAACTACTCGAGTTTTCTCTCTCTGCCACACCATGGACCCGGCACCCGGACGGTGAATCCATGGAATGCTAAGAAGATCGTCTCTCTCGCATGAGTTGGTGGAGTGGCTAATTCTGCTGAGCATCACAACCGGCGAAAATGTACAAACTTCAGGAGTGATTGCATACTTGAGCTTCTTGCTGTCGAGACATTGGACATTTGGGAGCCAGGATTATTTGGATCAACGCTTAAGCTTCACCATTCACCGCAGTAAGCCACCAGCATACTGGGAACGCTTTCTAGTGACACTGGACTGGAAAATCTTGATCTAGATCTTCACCAATCTTTGGATAATTCTGACATGCTTAGTGTAAGTAGTAAGTTAGGTATTTAGTGTACATTTAAAACATTAATATTTAGTTTCATAAATTACAACATTTGTAAAGGTTAAGTAAGTATGACAAGTAATGAGGATATTCGCAAAAGAACGAAAGTGGCCGACATAGCTAAAAGAGTAAGCAAGCTGAAGTGGCAATGGGCAGGCCACATCGCTCGCAGAACTGACAACCGATGGGGAAGAAAGGTTCTCGAGTGGCGACCACGAACCGGAAGATGCAGTGTTGAACGGCCTCCCACTAGATGGACAGATGACCTCACAAAGGTCGCTGGAAACCGCTGGTTGCAGGTTGCGCAGGACCGTTCGTTGTGGAAATCTAGGGGGGAGGCCTATGTTCAGCACTGGACGTCTTGCGGCTGATGATGATGATGAAGTAAGTTTGAGTTAGATTAAGAGGGAGGGCGTAATAATTGGTTTGTGATCATGCGCGGTCCGAGGGGGCTAATAGAAAAATAATAAAGTTATCATCAGATATAAAATATGATTTAATTAATAATCTAATAGTACATAGACTATTTTTTAACGCGGGAAAACAACTAGAACGGGAACTACGAGGGTAAAACCTTGGGGGACTACTAGTAAAGTATTTTTTTGCTCGATTTATTGTATGTCTACTTGTGACCCCCCCCAAAACCTGAGGCTGCGTACTGGTGACCCCCTCCAAAATTCAAGGCTGGGACCGCGCCTGTATGTGATCTCAAATCTTATTTTATAGTGGTCAGAGAATCAAAGAAAAAGTTAACTTTCATATTATAATAATTGTATCTAAAAAAATAAACTGCCAGTAGATATTAATGTATCTCATACTTACTAATACACATACTAACAAAAACTGCCTACTATTTTGCAATAGTACCTACTATTAAATTTACCGATAAAGTGAGGAAAAATGAGACTCTCGGATCGAAATTCTGTATCGTTTGTATGTTGTTTGTATTCCGCAATATAAATACCTAACAGCCAGCGTGTCAGTTTGTAGTCGGCGTGAAAATTTTACATGTAAATACTCGTAATAAACTGTCTTTTTTTCGTGGAAAAGATAAATAAAATCAACTGCGTCGAGCGCAGTGCGGTACCCGAGGTTTTATAGCCCAAAGTTATGGGTGACACGGAAAAATGTTTATAGACTGGCAAATAGTTTAAAATGGACTATAACAGAACTTTGCTAAAACTTCCGTCCAATGTTTGTATAATTTGTGAATATTTCCGTGCCTTTCCCGTTATGTAGAATTATTAGTGCGAAAAACAGCGCTTAAGCAATAGTAAAAGCATAGGAGGAATAATGTATCTTTTAAACTACCTATTGAATATATATCTATCCAGTCTATGTGTGTGGTAAAGCCACGAGCGTGCCCAACGGCACGCTTCCAACTGGTAGTAGACTTGATCATCTTGATTCAGGTATGCTTAGTAGTATAAGTATATACACATATTATAAAGGCACTATTATTTATACTACTTATACTAAGCACTATTTAATATTTATACTTATACTAAGCAATATTTGTCATTGTATTTGTTTTATTAATAACTAGATGTCCGCCCCGGCTTCGCCCGTGGTACATTATAGCACTCATCCGGATCCCGTACATATCCAACGGTGAAAGAATGACTGAAATCGGTTCAGACATTCCTGATATTATCGCTTTCAAACAAAAAAAAACCTCTTCAGCTACTTACTACGCCACCTGTCGGAAATTGGTCGTACCAATTCAGATTTAGAAACACAGATTAGCAAAGGTTCTTCAACTTCAAATCTTTCTTTTGGCTTCCATTCGGTGATGTCACCGTTGACATGACGACGATGAAATGACGTTTAGCTGTCGTTTACGTTTTATGTCGTATAAAACGTAACACGGGAACGCGGTCGAACGGGATATTCGTCGATTGTCGGTTTTTTGACGTCCCACGGGAACCTGATAAAAATTATCCTATGTCCTTTTCCTGGCCCTAAGCTACGTCCTCACAAAATTTCAGCCAAATCGGTTCAGCCGTTCTTGAGTTATAAATGGTGTAACTAACACGACTTTCTTTTATATATATAGATATTTAAACTAAAATACAATGACAAATAAGTGTTATAGCATTACACTACATAGCTAAACTACTTACTAAAAATTTTCAAATTATAGAGGTAGCACCCAACTAACCAAATATGAATTATTCATAGAACTATGATAGCCTAGGGATAATCAATATCATCAATCCCAGGCGGAAGCATGCCCAGAATACCTACTGGTAGTACCACGCTAAATGGAAATGCCACACATCACCAAACAGTATAAGCATAGTACCTATAATCAGCCCACAAAATTTTCCCAATGCTGGGGAAATACCTTCTCTCGTAAGGACAGAGTCAAAACCTAATCTACTACGCTGGTCAAGTGCGGGTTGATGGGTGACACATGACCTCGAAAAATTCTAGGTAGCTTCACCATTTTTTTAAGCTACGGAATTACGTGTTGGTGCGCGTGGTGGGATTTGAACCCGGGGGCTCCGAATCAGCAGTCGCCGTTCTCCCAACTAGACCAAGAAATTGCAGCGTAAAGGAAAATCGCATAGGAAATCACGGGGGGAATCACAGGGGGAAGCGACGTTTATTTAATAACACAAATTTTTTACAGTGGTGTAGTATTAATGGTCGAGACGAAGATAAGAAAGTACAGAGACGCGCAGCTATTGGAGCATGATGAGTCCAAATCATTCCTCCACGTCACCCAGAGATGTATGACGATCTTTATGCCTTGTAATTTCTCGGAAAACATTGCCCTTCAAACCGGAACGCAGTAATGTATTAACGTTACAGCTTGGAGGTAGAATCACTAGCAAATATGTGGTGTGTTTGTACTTTCCCAGACGGAATCCGCAAATATACTTATATCGCTCTTAGAATTTAATAAATAAATAATATTAAAAATAAGTCATTAATCAATTAAAAACCCTTTGTAAAACTTTTGGTTTGACCTTTTGTGTATGCGTATATACGGCGATTGGATATATAATATCCGAGTAAAATAATGAATCTTGTAGCATGACGCACTTTGGAGGTGAATAGAGTTCAGTAACTGAGTTTGTAATTTACTTAGACATCAATCAAACCGGGGCACGTAATTTTATCAGGGTATACCACAGTCAGCTTAATAATAACAGCCTAGGATACTACTTCATACATATATATTGGTTTATTAATCCTTAATATTTCAAATATTATGTAATAAACATCATTCATCATTTTATCCTGAAATACCATCTGACGATACTGTTTCACGCTGTATTTGTTAAAAGACTATTTGTTAAAGAACTCCGTATATTATCGGAATAAAGTTTGCCTATGTGGTAAGTATTTTCCACATTGTAATCTAACTATCCAATTTGGAACTCACTGATAACTTTAATAAATTTGAAATTTCGGCCTGATTTATCTGATTCTTACGCTGTGTTCCAACAACAAATACTTACCCTTAAACTTTCATTTCAGTTACATATATTCTAAAAGCGAATGTTTATTTACGTACGTTTCTCTGTAATAGCGAGATGGATTTCAAATAGTAAATTAATTTATTAGCAAAAAATCCGTGTGGTAATGCCGCCAGCATACTGGGTACGCTTCCGATTGGTAGTGGGCTTGAACATCTTGATTATCTGTAGACCTACAGTGGTCTATGGATAATTCAGGTGTGCTTAGTGTAAGTAGTGGGGTAGGTTTGTAGTGTAGTGTAGTTCTCATTGTATTTTAGTTTTGTTAATAAAGGCTCTGCCCAATTAAAAAAAATATCTAAATAAGTAGATACATTATCTGGACTATGACAGATTTTTCTTGGCAGATGTTATTTAAAACTATATTGAAATGCGTTATCACTTTTAGTCTTCATAAATAGTATCTAATATTAAATTTAGTAAAACCATAGGATTTTAAAATTTGATAAAAAAAATAACGGTCCACATTTAATTCATACACACCTACTTGATTGCAGTTGTACCACATTTTATGATCTATGAAATGATTATTGTTGTAAAAGACGGTGACGACTACTTATAATAAATGATCAAGTATTTTTAAATCTGGTATAGTAAAACTTTGCGCAATTTACATTGGTTCTGAAAATAAATACTTTCAACAGAATCGCTGATCCAAGAGAATTTCTCAAAAGATAAATAAAGTTCGCTAGCCGTATAACCTTCATATGTACAATAATTCAACGAACTAATTTAAAACCAAATTTAATCTAAATCTACGCATATCTCTCACGCCTTGCGCATTTACAATGAAATCCATCTAATTTACGAAACTGAAACGTTTTATTTTCGAAGACAAAAGTTGCAAATGCCCAGACACGTTATTAATTTTGCAAGAATAAAAACATTGCGATGCTTTTGTAAGTTCGCAATAAATTTTTATTATTCATCAGACGATTCTCAGAAAGAACCAATTTATAAATCTTCTAATTTGTGTCGCTAAGAACTTGCGTCAAATAGGACCTTAGAGTGCAATTCTGAAAGATATGAAATTCCACTTTCATTCTGTTCTACAATCCTTAATGATGTAGTAAGCGGCCGAAAGTGTTAATTACTCAAGTTTAATTAGAAAGTATCCCTTAGGACGAGCACAAAGGAATGCTGTTAGATGCCAAGGTCCGACTTTGAGAGTTTGACCTCAGGGCCTGTGTATTCTATGCCTACTGCGTAAATAAATTATAGGGTTACCATCTCATTCACTCAGTCATACCTAACAAAACAGTTGATTAAGGAAAATGAAGTCGGAAGTTCGTTTAGTGATTGGTATCTAAAACAAAAACAAAGTTCTCAGGTACAAAACTTATGTAAGCCTTTACGAAGTTTTATGGAATAAAAATCAGTGAAATAAAATTACTTTTGTTATTTGACGCATTAAATTGGTAAAGTTTTACATGCCCATATTTACACACAGCATAGATCTGTGGTCCGTAACAATATTTTTTTTTATATTTGAGCTATAGTAAGTTGCAAGCAACAAACTAGATATACGAGTACCTCTACATTAATATTTATGTCTCTTAAAATATTTTTGTTCCGTGTGCCTAATCAATTATATCAAAATTGGCATTAGGTACAATTTTTAGTACACACGGCCAGTAGTGAAAATTAATGGCCGGCAACAAATCTTGACTTCAGTTAATTTTTTTATCTTTGTGCTCATATTTATGACGTTACACGGTACAAACGACGAAACTTTCTAAGCTGATTAGACTACTTATATTAAACTTACAGATAAAAGCTATTAGAGAAATTATAGGGCTTACAGATTTCATATATTAGATCTGTGGGTGACGAGCGCAGTGCTGTGCTAGGTAATGATTTGGACTCTTCATGTTCCAATAGTTGTGTGTCACTGCAGTACTGTTATGTGGCAGGAATGTTTCTTACCATCAGGCACATGTAGTGCGCGTCTCGTCACTCTTTATTTTAAAAAATAAAAAATGTTTGAAGCTTAGAGAAGAAAACGTTTTAAATATTGCTTCCAAAAAACTATTATTTTCGAAATATGCACAGCTTTCGTTTAATACAGACAAATAAATGAAGGTTTGTGACGTTACTTTTTAAAATGAGTCATACGGCCAGTAGCAAACGTTACTGGCCAGTATCATAAAAGTAAAAGCGCTGATTGTGACTCGTAATGCGGCCATCATTATCTGGCAGCCCTAACGTCAGCTCAATACGAGGATCAACTTGTTAGATTTGTTTAATTAGATACCCAGCGTCTACGTGTTTTGATTAAATTAACATGGGCCCATGAACTCACGGGCGACTCGGTAACATGTGTAACGTACGGTCGGTTCAACAACACTGTTCTAATTAATTTCCGGACCAAATATTGTATTTGTTAGGACCGTTTATTGTTTACAGCTGTTTTGTTTGCAGTGTGTGTCTCTGCTTGCAAACTTAAGCGGTGATTTACAATTGTTAAATAATGAGCACATTTTATTTTGCTGTTTGGAGTAAAGAGGGATGTCTATATGGAGGTGTTTAGGTTTGTTAATTTGGAACGTAACCAACGATATCAGTTTAATTTTATAATCGACAAGTACCTTATAGATTTTCACTTGATCTCTTGATGTCAAGGGACGATACGGTCTTCTGTAGAGCTAATTGTATGTTTATCTATACATATCCCTGTTAGCCAAAAGCTGTCTTGGTGGAGACTTTTATTGTTAATTTTAAATTTAGTGCAATAAAAATTTAATCCATCTATCTATTTATCACCTTTATCGCATTATCAAAGCAAATTGGCGTAGAAACAGCTGTATCATACAAAAATGCGACATCTTCATTATTCGATCGTACAAAATGTGTGTAACGACTTTTAATTTACGATTTCAGGGTTAATGTTAACCCTATAATAAAACTGGTTATGATGACCTTCGTTTTAGTAGAGTTGTTGCTTTCTGCTATAGCAACAACATAAATATAGAGGTATTCTACTTTCGTCGAACTCTTTCAACTTTTTTACATGAATGCTGCGGATTTTACGGACTCATGGCAATCTGAACAATGAACAAGTGTTCAAAATGACAGCACAATGGTGCGAAAAATAAGTACGTGCACACGCATGTACTTATTTGTCCTAGAGTACACCGCTTTTTAATTAGCGTTATAAAAATATACAAAGTAAATTATACTTCAGATGATTCGTTACATTTTGACGTGACAACGTCTTATAAATTGGTTTGCCGGGTGACACTTCAAGAAACTGCGTTACGCTCCGCTCACGTTATGCGCTCACAACGAGAGCGAGTGAGAGGCACGCGTCCCTTCCACTCGGTCATGGTTAGCCCGCCTAAGAGCGAGAGAGACAGACATAAAAAGTGAAAGGCACGCGTCCCTTCCGTAAAATTATTTTACCACTCAAAGTCGTTGTCACGTAAAACTTTCGCCCGTATACCGACTTTACAGGCAACCAATATTTTTTTTTTCATATTAAAAGGAGTCCCTTACTTTACAGACAGCGGTTTAACACTTCACACATCTGTAAGCGTTGTTTTACGGTTATGCACTAAAATTATTTTATTTGAAGAGAATCCATTTACATATGTATTTTATTAACTGACATGATCGACGTTGTCCTGTCTTAACCATGAATGAATGAATGAATAAATGAAATTCAAATGGATGAAATCGCTGACAAAAATCTTAAAACTTATAGTCGGGGCATTTTAATAGGTAACATTTGACAATTCATCAAAATTCGACAACGTAACCTTGTAGCGGCGGGCATAAAATAATATATTTTTGCTTTTTGTTAGAACTGCATATTGTTTAATTTTTTTCTATTACGACTACATATTTGTTATATTAATGACTGATACTAGCAATTTTACGATTTGTTTTCACTTATAAACCATTCTAAAGATAATAAACAATATCTGATCTAAAGAACTGCACGTCGCTACAATGTTGCGTCAGTTAACCTTTTTTGTTTTTAACCACTAAGGATGTTACTGTAAAATCGAAAGCTGATAAGTTGAATCGAATGCAAGGATTACTTGTGAAGAAATATCACCATAAGTTAATGACCACGTTGTGAGTATAACAAAACAAATATATTTATTATTATTTTATTAACTACTAGCTTTTACCCACGACTTCTTCCGCGTAAAATAAGTAAGTATTAAGGTAACTGAGGGAGTACATATTTACTTGAACAGTAGTACACTCATACAAATTTACTTTTACTAATATTAAAAAAAAATTGTACCTATAATTTCATAAAAATCAGTTCAGTGGTTTAGGCGTCAAAACTTAATAGACAGGTAGAGTTACTTTCACATGTACCTATACTATAAATAGTATGCATTTTAAGTGTCTAGCTTAAAAAAATTACGGTTTTCAACATTGACGAACTTCCATATAAATTTCATCCCCCATTTCAACTTCTATTTCATCCCCGTACGGTTTGAAATTACAAAATTGCTAGAACAACCCTTTATTTTCTCCACTTAAAGTGTTAGATATAAAGTTCCATGGTTTTATCTTCAACAACGATTAATTTCCACACAAAACTTTCATCTCCGTTCAGTTAATGAATAATTAAGAAATCCAAATTACAAAATTGCTACGCGAAGCTTATTATATAGCGAAGCGATTGCTTCGCGTCAAGCGTTTAGATACGAAGTCATGGTTTTATCTTCAACAGTAACGAACTTTCATATAAACCTTCCATCCCCCATTTAAGCCCCCATTTCAACCCCGTACAATTCTAAATTACGAAATTGCTTAAACAAACACATATTTGCTTCATGTTAAATGTCTAGATACGAAGTTTCATGGTTTTGTATTCAAAATTACGAATTTCCATATACTTTTATCCCTCATTTCAACCCTTTTTTTTCCGTAATAAAAGTAAACTATGTCCTTTTTTGAAATTAAGTCTATCTGTGTACCAACTTTCATTAAAATCGGTTATGTGTGGATCTCATGCTTATAACTTTGAAAATTACGATTCATACAACCGTCCATCCCTTCTTAGGGGTTGAATTTCACAAAACCCCGTCTTAACGAGCGCCTGCGTGCTGAAAGACACCTCCATGCAAAATTTCTGAGTTTTCGTGAAGAGTGACCTATCGCTTTATATACCTACATAGATAAAAATGCTAAAAATAACTGTGAGAATAGACAATATTATTGAACAAAATTAATAATTTCTTTGTGTGCTCACACCAATGATGAAGATGACAATAGTAACTGTTGTTCAGATACTGCTTAATAAATACATTTTTTTTGTTAAATTATGCACTTGTCATATATTGCTCCTTAAATTTACGAAGAAAAATATTATTATGAGGCAAGGATTTCCCTGATGATTTTTAAAATTCACATATTGGTGTTTCAAGTCCGTATCGATTCATTTCACTTTAATCGAGGGTTTAACCAGGTCACCTCACTATGACGACATAACTGACAAACGTCAAATGTTACCTATTAAAATGACCCGAGTATAGTATGTATGACAAAGAACATTGACTTTGACTCAAAAATGCTCAAAAAAACTCAAAAAAGCTCTGCAAAACAGGTACATAATATTACGATGTTTTTTAAATAAAGAGTGACGAGACGAGCAGGACATGCGCCTGATGGTAAGCAACATGCCAGCCACATAACAGTACAGTGACACGCAGCTATTGGAACATGAAGAGTCCAAATCATTACCTAGCACTGCACTGAGCTCGTCACCCACAGATCTAAGATGTTGTATCTCTAAGCCCTGTAATTTTTCTGGAAACATTGCCCTTCAAACCGGAACACAGTAATGTTTGTACATTACTGCTTATTATTATGAGGAGAAGATTTTTCTGACAAAAAAAAAGGAAGTTGCAGAGAAAATACGGGACACATAATACGGCAGGACAGCTCATGTGCAGTTAGCTAGTTATTATACAAAAGAGAAACGAATAACTATGATTTGTATATAATGGCTATCATTTTGAGATAACAGTATGAAAAAGTTTCCAACTCAAGATTCATTCAGGCTCAGGCCGATTTTGCAAAGAGTTCTACTACTACGGTGGTATGACTCTTTGCAAAGCCCGCCCGGAGTGGTTTACACAACTTTACCAGTTTTTCTAACGCCAAGCAACTAATGTGCAAACATTCTTGTTTCAGTAGGGCGGGCAATATTTACAGAAAATTACAGGGTACAGAGATATACCATCTCACAACGACGAGTGACAAGCGCAGTTTAGAACCAGACAGTAATTTAAACAAGATATTTTCCAAAATCTGACGTATTGCTTACCATTTGGCATACGTCTTGTTCGTCTTGTGAATGTATCTTTAAAAAAATACATTTATGTGTTATGTCAATACAAGTTTTTTGTGGTATAAGAGTGATAAGACGAGCAATAAGTCATGTGCACATACAACATGTCTCAGCATAGTGGCCCACTCAGCTGTTTCAAAACCGAAGACTCCAAAACAATACGTACCAACATACGCGCTGGTAACTGGTAACCCAAAGATATAAGATGATTTATCTCATCACCCTGTGATTTCTCTGGAAACATTGCCCTTCAAACCGGCATATAGTAATATTTAAACATTACCGCTTCGTGGTAAGGTAAGGTAACGTGCCAAGGTGTGGTGCTTCCACAGGCGGACTCTGCAAAGAGTCAATGAACAAGCTCTACAGTAAGTAGAAGATATTTATTTGTTTAAGTTTCAATTCGAGAAAAGTTGCGAGAACATCTTTCGATTGGAATCACGTTATTATGTATCTATGACATTGTCACCAATATCATCGCCTAAATTGTTACTGACTACTCATGTACTGAGCAAATGTGGGCGTGAAGTAACACAGTATAATAACCATCATAGTTTCTGAGACAGTGTTTCTATAGATCCACAGTACTATGTGATATTTCTGCGAACATTTCTCGATTCAGTTCAGTGATAAAAGCTTTTCTACCATAATAATTCCACGAACGAAATACTCGAAAGGCGAAAGAATTTGAATAATTTACCTGCGGTTGTTTTTCGACTTAACACTTTTGACAGCACCGATAAGGCGAAATAAGGTTAAACTTAAGCCTATCAATACTGAAAAATTGTCGAATAAAAAAAACAATTTACTAATAATTAAAAAACCTACAAATAAATTTCTTTGTCTGGAAAAACTAACTACTTTACAGTAAACGAAAATAGGCCTTAGGTACTCTATTTATCTTTCAGTCTAATTACCTTTAAGTGCTGCCCTCGCAATGCAAACGAATACTCCAGGTTCACACGAGTAAAAAACATGTACAATTTTGGAAAAAACTTAAATTGGTAGATTTTTCAATGTTTGTGACACCAAACAAACTCAAAATAAATAAATAATATTTAGTAGTTGTACCTACCTACCGCGGTAGTAAGCGTAATAATTGCTTCCGTTGATACTATTTTATAAATCGGTAGTTATTTTGTAATAGGCAGCGTTTCGTACACAACAGCATAAGATCTTTATATTCTGCTGGCACTCCGACAACTTCTCTTATAAGGAGAGAGTAAATTTAATATGAACCACCACACACAGTGGCCCAGTGCGGGTTGACGGAAGACGCTTGAAAAGGTGTCTTTTTGGAACATGTCCATTACCTACTCACGATATTTTCCTTTACCGTTAAAGCCAACGATGATGACAAAACATCAACACGTGGAGAAATACTCAAGAGGCACAGCCAGAATTCGAACCCCAAGACTGCGAATCGGACGCTCTCTCGCCACCAGACCACCAGACCGTTCCTCCGCCGACCGCTTGATCTATATTTATAGACCTTAGTAGGGGTTCTGAATGACTACATTCAACTTCCTCCAATTGCCGGCGGAATCGTCCATTATCGGGACAACAAAGGTTAAGTCTAATCAGATCGCCGCTACAATGCATTGGGAACAAAGAGAAACTAACAATACTAACCCTTACATATTATTTAATGCAACATTCCGTGAACAATGACTTTACAACCACAACGTCCAATATTTCTTGCAAAGGTACGTACGATAAATTCTTGAATGAATTAATGCCGTTTCTTTGAATACGAATGCTCTCTGTGTTTGTTTTCAAATGTTGAATGTATCTATTATAATAGTAATAGAAAACATTTTATCAAAATACTTGCCGTTTTTAGGGTTCCGTTAAAACAAAACCTTTTACCAAGATAAACACTAGAAGATAAGCTCGAAAAAGCGACAGCGTTAAGTCTATGTTATTTTAATTTCGATATTGACTAACGGTCTTATTCATAAAAAGTTATAGCATGACTAAAGACTTGCTATAGTACGTCTTAGGAAAAATGGTATTCATAACAGCATTTTAGCTCTAAAACGTGCTATAAGCCTTCTATAAAGTTATGGAGCCGAGAACCCTACTTTAGCGGTGTTTTAAGGCAAATATGGCCGACTCTTAACAGCTGATTCGTGTCAAAATGGCGTTGTGACATATTCAACTTACCTTTTTTTTTTGGTTTCCATTCAGTAATGTCACCATAATTTCGCCAATGTCCAGCGTTTGAGCGTTGGGAGTATTTTTGTTATATTATGTTCTTAATTCTTCCATCTTCTTCATAGCTTCTGAGAATTATGAGCTTGATTGTCGGAAAACACGTGAAATCGAGGTACCAAAATTCTTGCTTCAAATATTCCAAACATTTGAATCCATGTGAATATAGTGAGTATATATTATGTAGTGTATAAAAACCAATATAATGTTTGGTGTTGATGGTAAAAGAATAAAACATGTTGAGATGAAAGTAATACACATCGACGAAAGGTGTATTATAAGTAGGAGTGATCCTTTTACGTTCGGAATTTATTTCTTTTGCAATTTTTCTTATAAAATACAAGAAATTAATGAGAGAACGAACGAACACCACTACGTTTTAGTAATATAACTTTAAATTTCCCGCTTCATAACTTCACAGTGTATGTCATTTTTTTTATTCTGTAACATTATCTATGGTTCCACCATCAAACTCGTTTTATCTGTAGACGATTCTGTGAGTTTGTCCATAAAATCGATCGATTTCATTATAATGGCAACATTTTGATCCTAAAACTGATATTAGTAATGCTTTAGTTATAGAAGGCTTATAGAGCGTTTATGAATAGGGAATTTTATAGCACGTTTTATAAGCTTATCGAGCGTTTTAACTAATGAGTGTTTTAAGTCTTCTATAAGCATTTATTATGAATAAGACCGTAAGTATAGGTATACTATACCGGGCCTGTAAGTGAGAAATTGGTTACCGAAGACTGTAAGAGGGTGGGTACCCAGGCCCCCTTACCAGTAAATGTTACTGGTCAGAGTAATAAAAAGCTAATGCAACAAGCATTCCACCCCGGCTTATTCGTGACTAGACCCAGAAGTGCATCATTAAGCCAGGTAACAGATACCAGTACTCTACATCGCCAGGAATCTAACATTATGAGTGTGGACATAGATCATGACAAAGAAATAGTCAATCCACCCGCTTGGCAGAGAGCACCTACGCTTCGAAACGCTAAAAGAAAGAAGCCATCCTCCCCATCCCCAGAAAGAACCCTGATTGCAAACAAACCGATTCAGCGGACTCCCTGTTGACCAGGAAGAAGACACAAACAAATACGATGGCCCTAAAAAAGTCCCGAAACCACCAGTAATAATCCTATATGGAGTGGAGGACCTCACCAAGCTGACGGAGTTGCTTGAAACCATTGTTGTTAAAAGTGATTTTAAATACAAAGCGGTAAGTAAAAACCAGCTGCGACTTAACTGCTCCAGTATAGAGGTGTACAAAACCGTGATAGAGACTCTCAGAGACAAGGGACTTATTGGACACACTTTTAACAGAAAAGATAAACGACCATACCGAGTAGTTGTTAAAACCCACATCACTCAACTCCTCTAAGCGAAATTAAACAAGCCATTGAGGACACAGGAAATACAGTGATTGGGGAAATAATAAACGCAAGGTATGGTCCAGAAAAGAAACCCACATGCACATTTTTTGCAACAATGCAACAAGGCCCCAACAATAAAAATGTAAAGAACATAAAGTACATTAACCACCAGGCAGTCACTATAGAAGAACCAAGAAAGCGTAACACCATTGTGCAATGTCAAAGATGTCAGCAGTATGGTCACACAAAAATTATTGTATGAGACCTTACTGCTGCGTGAAATGTGCTGAAGCTCACAAGACATCAGAATGCTTAAAGACTGATCGCAACACACCCGCAAAATGTGCATTGTGCCTTGGTGCCCATCCTGCAAACTTTAAAGGATGTGAGGTTTATAAAGAAATTGCATCAAGAAAAAAATAACAAAAACTCACACCTTGAAGGTAGAAAAAACACTAAGACAAACGCTAGCAATAATAACCAGCAGAGGTCACAAGCTCCCAATATAGTAGTCAATGAACATAAACAACCACAATTTCATAATCCAACTGAAAAAATACAAAATAAATCCACATGCTAAAAAGAGAACAGGATATAATGAAGTACTTAAAGCCAATACAAATTCAGAAAATTCACAGATCCCAAGGCTGAATACAACAGCAGAAGAGATGCTCCTCAAACAAGCTGAGAAGTTTGATATAATACTACAACAAATGAGTACCCTAATTAGTCTCATAACAACTTTAGTTACACAAATATCAAAATGACTTCCCTCAAGATAGTGACGTGGAACCTAGATGGTCTATCACCCAATCTAGAAGAGGTAGAAGTATTATTGAATACGCACAACATAGACATATTGCTAGTGTCTGAATCTCACCTAACTGACAACAAAACTGTTACCATTCGTAACTACAATATCTACGCCGTCAACCATCCAGACGGCACAGCACATGCAGGTGCGGCCCTAATTATAAAATCTAGCGTCAAACACCATGAACAGCCACAGTTTAAAAAAGCCCACATACAAGCTGCCACAGTAGCAGTAGAAGATCGTAATTGTATGTTCAATGTATCCGCAATATACTGCCTCCAAAGCACAACATAAAACAAGAACAGTATGAAGAGCTATTTAACACACTTGGAAAGCGGTTTATAGTCGGAGGAGATTGGAATGCCAAACACGTCCACTGGGCCTCAAGATTAACTAACACAAGAGGAAGAGAGCTTAAGAAAACCATTGAAAAAAATAACCTCGCTACGATATCAACGACAGACCCGACCAACTGGCCTACAGACCCTAAGCGACTTCCAGATGTGTATAGCGCTTATCCGTGGGCTTATGTAAAATAAAATGTGTCTGATACACAAAATTCCAAAGATTTCCAATAGTAAAATGTCCGTACTACGTAAACCTCATCAAACTCCATAAGCCTCGTATCCCATAAAACATTATGATATGCAAAGTCAAAGCCATGGTCGAGGTCTCGTATTGCCTTACGTATAAGCTACTTTCGTTGAACTAGCAAGACATAAATTATCAACGATTGAGAACTATGGATGTGCCCTGAGAATCCTGAATTGGTAAGAAATTGCGTTTGGATCTGTAGAGCAGCGCATTCTAGGGGTCAAGTAGGTTGATGGTGATTTATACACCTAGAATCGCTAGCGGTGAGGTATGCTGTGGTTCTACTTATTCTGGTTGTTGACAACGAATAGTGATAGGTAAACACGTCCGGCGTTCACCGCTTCCTGCAACCGACTAGAACGCAAAGAATCTCACTCTTTCCAACAATGACATAATTTCGTGCACCTTGAAGTTTCGGAGGGCACATCTGAAGTCTAAATCTTGTAAATTATCATATTGTGTATTTGTATAATGTATCTGTAAGAGCTAGGAACATAGATAGTACCAACATGTCGGATGAGTTATGGCTTGATGTTCCTTGTCTAGAGGCGGCGTTGCGAACAACGGCATTACTAAAATTTTGCGTGTACTGACGAGTATTTTACGTAATAAACTCGTATATTCGTACTACATGTCTGCTCGTAGTTTCATATGCGTAGATATGATCTATGAAGTAAGAGATTTCTCTGAAGACCCTTTGTACACGTTTGATTTTTTCGATCTGTAGAACTTGCCGACGGAAAATAATATTTTCCTCTGACCGATTATTGTCATTTCTAAGAAGGTTGTTTCCATTTCTTCTACATTTTCTGATAAATCTGACTCCTGAGCCTTCTTAGCTGAGTCATTTGTTTGTTACGACAATTTCAAATCTGGCTTTCCTATCAGTTTTGCAAGTTTAGTTGTTTTACACGCTTTGAAACTAATATATTTTATAGATAAGATGAAGTACCTATGTTTAAAGCTTGAACTGTAAGAAGATTAAAATCGAAAAGCTTCGTTCTTCGGTTTTGCATGCCTACGTGTGACAAGAACAAAATAAAAATTTTGATTAACCCCCGACTACCTCGGATTTGCTATCTGTACAACATTCTACTAGTCAAGCCCTTTCATTTGATACCCATATTAAGAAAGTTGTGAAAAAAGAAATGTATTTCGCCATTTTGTGGTAGCGGCCATCTTGGATTTGAAATTTGTCATAGTGCAAAGTATTCTACTAGTCAAGCCCTTTCGTTTGATATTGAGGTAATAGTGAAAAAAAATATAATTCGCCATTTTATGGTTGGATTTGAAATTTGTTACAATTTAAAGTATTCTACTAATCAAGCCCTTTCATTTGATACCCATATTGAGGTAGGTTGTGAAGAAATATTTTGTCCGCCATTTTGTGGAGGCGGCCATCTTGAATCGATATTAACCAAACATAGCTAAGAACATCCGCACGGATATTAACCTTCAAATAAAAAAAAACCGCATTGAAATCCGGGCCATCCGTTTGAGCTCTACGGTGCCACAGACAGACACACACAGACACAGACAGACAGACAGACATCGACGTCAAACTTATAAAAACTTTTTTTTTTGGTCGGGGGTTAAAAACCAGAAGGAAGATATAAAAAGAAATATTTATAAACACAACTGACACAACAGCAAATATAGGTAGCTATCGCTATGTTAGTAATTTTAGTTGCCGGTGATTTTAACAATGTAAAATAATACAAAAGTAAAAAGTTTACACAGATATGGATAACCTTGTATTATCGTCTTATTTCTAGAAATATGTAATTTGACTAATAAGATTACATAATATGAAGTGGATGGACATTAATATTTAACGTAATTTTTTACTCTTTTAACTTGTTTGAGGCTAAAATAAGAATTTGTACAAAATGTGCTTTTCGCTCGCATTAAATCTTAAAAGAAATCCATGGAATACGGCTAGTCCAAGCGCTGCAACAAATAAATTAAGTTCGTAATGAAACGTACGGGACCTGGTTTTTTAATATGTTCAAGGGTGAACGTAATCCATGAACGTAAATCCAAGTAGCCGCGACGGGAGGGGGTTCACTCCAGCCGCCATCTTGGGAAACACGTTATATTGAATATCTCGCGAATCGCGCATCGTACGAGAAAAATTGTAGATATCATTATTTAGATAATAATATTTGTCATCTTATTAATTGAAACTTTTTTTGTATAACACATTATACCGCTCCAAACTTTTTACAATATGGTTTTTACTAAATGTTTAGTTTATAAATTAAAAATAATGGTAGTTGAATTGTAAAGCATGCAATTACCTATCAATTTTATTAGAAACTTTTTGCCGTAGCATTTATAGTTTAGGAGCTATAAGTTTAGATTAACTAAACTAGATTTACTAAATTTGGTTTGAACAAGTTACACTTCTCCAAACAAAATTTCAATACATATAGGTAAAATAAAACGGGAAAAAGTAGAGAAGCTATCATTATGTTCAGCTATCTTATGTAATTTATTTTAGAGTAATATTATTAGGAAAATGGCTGAGATTTCAAAAATATTTTTATTGCTCGTTTGCGTTATTAAACGTTAATCATATGACATTAACCTCAACCCAAAAATATAAGTAGGTAATGTAAAAATGTTTTTTATAGTAAAGGGGCTATTTTACATTTTAGTTACATAGTTGAGATGTAATAATATTACATAACCTGTGTCCGAACACGACACATACTTAAATTTAATTATTTTACTTTGCAATCTTTGCATATAAAAAGTGGACAAGTTTTATTGCTATTAGCTGCTTTTGTGTAGAAGTCATATTTTTATTTAGAGCACATACAAATTCTTATCAGTTACGCAGAAAGAATACCCACTAAATTTAAATTAATATTATAAAGCTGAAGAGTGTATTCGTTTGAACGCGCTACTCAGGAACTATGGGACCGATTTCAAAAACTTTAATCTTTCACTATTGGATATGTTCGTGATCCCTGAGTCCTACATGCTGTATAATATGTACAACAGGCGAAGCCAGGGGTAGATTGCTAGTAGTAAATATGTTTCAAATGCATTGTTAGCCAGTGATAAATAGTCAGTCTTTAGTTGTAAATTATTAAAGATCTATGGTAGCCTAGGAGATAGACCGTCCATTATCATAATTTTGAGGAATTTTGAAGTCGTAAGTTCTTATCCCGCATGCATCTCTGAGTATTCTAACGAGTTTGGCTGGCTGGCTTTAACGGTGACGGAATATAGTATTGTGAGAAAACCGGTATCTAACAAGAAATATAAATTTCCAATTCTTTCAATTAGCGTCTCAATAATAGTAAATCATAATAAATTTAGGTTATACATTTTTTTTTACTATAATAGGTTCGCACTTGACTACCATCTCGCCTGATGTTTGAGTGAATCGATTTCTTCTATATAAGCGCGTTCCGCATCGTCGTTCAGCTTAACATCTGGTGAAATGGCGGTCAAGTCCAAACCTATCCATCATCATCATCAGCCTGTGTTCGTCCACTGTTGGACATAGGCCTCTCCTATAATACGCCACTCATCCCGATCCTCGGTCTTACGTTTCCAACCGCCACCAGCCATCTTTCGTATATCGTCACTCCATCTGGTCTCAGGGCGTCCTACACTACGTTTACCGATACGCGGTCTCCACTCCAGAACCCTACTACCTACTACCCCAATTTACTCAAATCGTGATAAATAAATGTAGATCGTACTTCTTTCTAAGTAACACCGTATTTTTTACTGAGCCTGTCTATTCTGGAACCAGTTTAGAATTACAAGTTTTATGAGATAATACGTGTAAAGTAAGATACGCTTTTTATTATTAAAGCGTTTGATTGTTAATCTTAAAAGGTTACCAAAACACCTGTTAATGTCTATATTAGACATCCGAATTTGGATACTGACGCAAGAGTACAGGTCGACATCGAGTCAAACTAGTTGTAATAGAGCATTAGAACCGAGGAACAATTTAGCCGAAGGCGGCCAAACTGGTATATCGTGGGCGTCAAAAGGTAGATAAAAATTACAATGGCCCATGTTCCTTAGTTTAGAAGCACTTAGAAAAATAAATTTCGTAGAATGAACACATTTTTGATTCAAAACAAATTCAGTTTCATAGAGCTTGGAAGAGGTAACTTAAAAAAACACTTTGATCTTGCTTATAATCGCGATGGCAGATATCACTTTGATCTTGCGAAGAAGGTATTGTACTTTTTCGTAACTAAGGATAAAAGAGCAAAAACACAGTCTTGAAAGTTGCAATCTTTTCGGTTATTTTATCGGATAAATTTCGGTGTATGTGCAACTGGTCTGCGTGATCTACCAACTTGCTCTTTTTTCTATATATTTTCTAGTAGCTCGAAAAAGTGACATAGTTTCATGGTTGATGTTTCAAAGACTCGATCGAAGAGGGTTTAACTCCACATCTAAACTGTTGAATAAGTTAATTGAATGGGTAAACGAGTATGACCTTTCGTTCGCTAAGCACGCTCCATCATAGACCACATCGTTGCTTAATCTCAGATGAGACGCCGATCAAGTGGGGTTAATAAAATGGGGCGATAAAATAATCGAAAATATTGCAACTTTAAAGACTGTGTTTTGATTAAAAAAATATTAAGAAATAGTACATAAGAATAAACCATTGGTGGGCAGGATTACGTTAAAGATAAATTTAAATTATTTTAATATAAGAATGAGGATAGGTACCTACATGTTTATTCATCAAAATAACAAACGAGTGGATGTGAGACTAGAAATGATTTTTATGTTGGATAGAAAAATATAGTCAATTTCAAAGAAGCTCCGTTCTATTGCAGTACTCACTTCTAGGTTTGATGGAAACCCATACCATTCAACAGACGCGTTAAGCGTAGGTTTGATTCCTACTTGGGCTTCCGGTGAATTAATATATGGATACATACACACATTAAAAAAACACCTAATGAAGACATGCGACAACAACCCATAAATGGTCATGAACCTGGATTATGATATTAAAATTTTGTCTCTTTGCAAAAAATGATATCTTTGTAAGAGACGGGGTTGAATCACAACTAGGAACATTTTGGTAGTGGTAGGACTCAATTCAGAGTCCGTCTGAAGAAGTACCACACCCTGGGCAGTTATTTTAGCGCCAAGCAGTAATGTGCAAACATTACTGTGTTCCGGTTTCAAAGGCCATGTTTCCAGTGTAATAACAGGTCATAGAGATAAAACGTCAAATAGGTACGAGTAAGTACATACCTATCTCTGGTTGACAAGCGCAGTGCAGCGCTAGGTAATTGGGCTCTTCATGTTCCAATACCAGCGAGACATTGTGCTGTTATGGGCGTGATACGTTCTGCTTGTCCTGTCACTGTATATTATAAAAAAAAAATGTTCGGTAATATCGGGTATACGGATATAATGGAGAAGATTATTTTAGTGTAAGTATGTAACTGATTTTAACTACTATAAAAAATAATGAATATATTTTTTAAAGCTTTACGCGATTTTAACACATATTGTGAAGTGTTAACAAAAATAATGAAGGCAAGATAGTGCGAGGTCTGCCGTCAACACCATGATTTCATCAAATTAAGAAAGCTACTTCCTCCTCTATGCTCCGCCAGATGGTAAGGACTACTTTGGACCGTAATCGGGGGAGACAAATTGTTCGTATCAGGGATTCTAATGACCACCATCTTCAGTACTAATGTTTTTATTGAGGAGCGAGTCATAACATATCATTCTTCCGACTAATATAGTAAATGTCATTTAGGTGTTTGTTGCTCAATCACGTCGTTACGTATAAATGGATTGGTTTGAAATTTGGAACACTGTTAGATTATAGTTTGGAAGAACACAACCTTCTTTTTATCACGAAAACCAACGGGAAACGGGAACTGTGTGCGTTGGTAAGCCCGTGAGGTGCTGCTTGATATTAATATATATACAAATATATATATTAAACATACATAGATAGATAGATAAACTCTTTATTGCACTTAAATTATAAAGAAAAATAACAATAACACAGAACAAAAACATAGAAAAAAGTAGCAATTGGCGACCTTATCGCTAAGAGCGATTTCTTCCAGGCAACCGTAGGATGGTAAAAAAGAAATTAATAATGGAAGACGGGGAGTGCAATTTGGAGTACATAGATACTTCCGAATGATAATTTGATAATACTAACTAACAATTAATTTCAAATACAACAATATAAATACATAAATCAATTTTACGTCCTAATACACAAATATTTTATAATAATAGACTAATACATAATTAATAATAACATGTTAAATGAATGAAAATAATTGAAGATATAGAATACAATTTTATTACGATTTCAAGGAGAATAATGACTTCAACATCTACGTATGTGATGACTGTAACAAATAGAATTCTTATAATACATATCTACGAATAAAATGGCAGATCTCACTGAAGTGGAATTTACTTCGGTAGGATGGGTGTAGCTTAATGTCGACGGGTTAGTACTTATGTATTAAGTGTCTAGTTAACTCAGAGATTGGAGGTCGAAGCCACTATCAAATCAGAACCTTATCGGAATCTCTATAAACTTAACCCACATCCAATCATAATATTGTAAAGTTAGGTGTATTGGGATTGGTTCACGAATAGCTTACTTAAATTTTCATGCTTAGCTAAAATTTAGAGTAAGATATTCTTCATTCAGTGTATCATTATGAAGTTATTGTGAGTTTATTGTCAGAGTCAAAGCTATTTATTGGCATGTTGAAAATTTGCTAGCTCATCAAGTGTGATGTATACCTACAGAAGTATAGATATTATCAAACATAAGTCATTGTTCTTAGTAAATAAAACGGGGTTGAGGTCCATGAAATGTAAACCAAGACTCATTTTGAAATAATAGCTGTATTTTATTGTATTTTTCTTATTTATCCTCAGTTTCACAATCGTTTTGGAGCACCGCGCTGGTTTTATGGCCCAGTGTTGTCATATGCAATTGAATCAATTCAAAAATTAGTGAGTAGTGGTAAGACTCTTTGCAGAGTCCGCCTGGGAAAGTACCACAACTATGCCAGTTACTCTACCGCCAAGCAGTAATGTGAAAGCATCAATGTGTTCCGGTTTGAAAGGCAATGTTTCCAGTTAAATTACAGGACATAGAGATAAAACATCTCATATCTCTGGGTGACGAGCGCAATGCAGTGCCATGTAATGATTTATTGCTATGGAAAAATACGTTTAGCAGAATTTGTAGCAACCAATGTATTTTGAAACACAATGAAATTACAATATTAGCAGATATGGTATTTTTGTGATCCTAACTTAAGGAATCCAGCTAGGCGGAAGAAGAATTGCAGTCAGACATTTCGGTGGTAAGACATTTCGCTTGCTCACAAATTCGGAACCAGACGAACCTGGCTCTAGTTGGAGTCGAGATAAATCACATCAAGGATTTTAAATTAGTAAGCCACCAGCACAGAATTCTAAATAATTACACTAGCCATGAATAAATAGAAAACTGCTGATTGAAGCTATGAATAAACTAATTATTTTCATCACTAGCTAAGTGTTAGATAATGTGTACGAGTAATTGTCTATTAATTATTGTCTACTCCGTATCAACTTGATCATTGTTCATATTTAATAAATTAAAAAAAATATATTTTCCTATAATCACAAACTCGAACTCTATCGAAACCGAACTCTTATTGTAGCCAATACAAAAATAATTTAGTAAGACTTTGGAATTATTTTACTAATTTTTACTTTGATTATAATTATATATTGCTTTTTATTACTTCTACAAACATTTCTTGTCATCTCAAGGTTGGCTGGATCGCTTTTAGCGATAAGGCCGCCGATTGTAACCCTAGTTTTAATGTTTTTCCTTTTCTTTTACTGTATTGTTTTGTTTGGGTGTGTACAATAAAGAGTATCCCTATCTTATTGTATATAATTTATTATATGTGTATTATATACTACTACTATATATACTACTGCTCTTGTTAAGATATCTGATGATATTAGGCTGGGAATGGACAACAGAAAGCTTACTGTCGTCACCCTGCTCGATTTCAGCAATGCTTTTAACACTGTTGATTTCGATATTCTCCTGGCATTGCTACGTTCGATTAACATATCTCCAACGGCAATTGATTGGTTTCGTAGTTACCTGCAGGGTCGCCGGCAGCGTGTTCATATAGAAGATAGCTTTTCTTCTTGGTGTGAAACGCGTTCGGGTGTCCCTCAGGGTGGCGTTCTTTCTCCTATACTTTTTGCTTTATTCATAAATTCAGTCACATTCTCATTTCTTCTTCCTACCACCTCTATGCTGACGACCTCCAAGTTTATGCAAAAGCCTCACTTGACAATCTAGATGATGCTATTAAGTTGGTAAATGATGATTTGCGCCGCATTGAAAAATGGAGTAGGTCTTTCGGTCTCACTGTCAATCCCTCGAAAACTCAGGCAATAATTATTGGAAGCTCGCGGCTTATATCGAGAGTCGATTATGGCACTACTATTAAAGTTATATTCGGTGGCGTGACAGTACCATTTAGCGCAGAAGTATAAAATCTTGGCATTATTTTCGATAGTTGTTTTACTTGGGATCCACAAATTCGATCAATAAAACGCAAAATATATGCCTCAGCAGCATCACTTCTGAAGAATTCGAAACTTTTGCCTACAGCCACCAAAGTTGCGTTAGTACAATCCCTCCTTCTTCCCATCCTTGACTACGCTGACGTCTGCTACATGGACCTTAGACGGGACCAATTCGATATGCTCGAGCGTCTTCAAAACTTTTGTATTAGGCTTATTTTCAGTCTCCGAAAATATGACCATGTTTCTCTTTTCCGATCTAAGCTCGAGTGGCTCCCTATCAGTTTACGTCGGGATACTCACATCCTATCACTTTTATATAACACACTTTTCACCCCCTCTTCCCCTCCGTATTTAAGCTCCCGTTTCACAGTTCTTTGCGACACTCATTTAATAAATCTTAGGTCGTCTACAAATCTCCTATTATCTACCTCAGCTCATACAAGCTCCTTTTACGGTTCGTCGTTCTGCGTGCAGGCTGTGGCCTTATGGAATGCTCTTCCTGCGGCCATTAGACGTGCGCAGAGCGTCGCTTCGTTCAGGACTCTGATTCGGCAGCATTTTCTGACAAAAGTTGTTCACTGATTTATGTTTATTTTTCTTGGATTTTTGTGTTTCTTATTGTATACATACATATATGTATTTGTATGTGTATTTATATATTTAAACTTATTTATTTATTGTACACCTATTATATTTTATTGTATTTTGTTCTATTATATTTAATTTATATATAATTAATACACGTGTTTATTTATATTGTTAGTTGCACCACTGCCCTAAATCTTACAAATCTTGTTTCTTTGTAAATCAAAGGTTATCTGGGAAGAGATCGCTTTTAGCGATAAGATCGCCTTTTGTGCCCATTATGTGTTTGTTATTTTATTTGTTACTTATTGTCAACTTTGTTTGTGGTGCCAATAAAGTGTTTTTGTATTGTATTGTATTGTATATATTGTTTTGTAATACTTATTTAAAATTACAGCTTATTATCGCCAGTCGTGTTCACTTTCACAAATATTGTTGGCTGCCATTATTGAGCATGCAGACTGACGGCTGACCTTACTTTCTAAATCGAATGTGTCGATAATACCTAGAACGAACTGTGTCAATTTAGCTCTGAATGCACCGAGCAGCCAAGACACAGTAGGTACCTAAGTCAACATGAATATAATCGAAGACAAAGAGAAACTGACTGTACCTATAATAACTATATATACGTTGTTTGTAAATACTAACATCCTAACCCTTACGTAACAATTCAAATCAAAATCAAATCATTTATTTATCATCAACAAACATTGGTAAATCAAAGAATACAATGTAAATCGTTCATACATATCTATAAACTTAGTTTTTTTTAAATAAAGAGTGACGAGACGATCAGGACATGTACCTGATGGTAAGCAACATGCCTGACAGATAACACCACAGTGGCACGCAGTTAGTTAGACGAACTTGGCACCCAAACTAGGATTATCGTATGTTAATTGGTGCCGTAGATGTAGACTAGTGATGAGCATGTCTTATTTCACTAATGTGTGATGTCATTTCGAATTGTACCTCGTCTTTGAGTATTATTCAAGTGCAGAGGTCTGTCTTTAACGTTGAAGGAAAACATCGTGAGGAAACCACTACTTACCAAGAAAAACACCTTCTTTATATAGTAAAGAGTGATGAGACGAGGAAGACATGTGCGCATGTGCCTGGTGGTAAGCTACTCGCTTGCCCATCATTTTTTTTAAATTAAAAGTGACGAGACGACAGGACATGTGCCCGATGGTAAGCAACATGCCTGCCACATAACAGCACAGTGACACGCAGCTATTGGAACATGAAGAGCCAAATCATTACCTAGCACTGCACTGCGCTCGTCACCCAGGGATCTAAGATGTTATATCTCTAAGCCCTGTAATTTATCTGGAAACATTGCCCTTCAAAATGGAACACAGTAATGTTTGCACATTACTGCTTGGCGGTAGAATAACTGGTAAAGGTGTGGTACTTCCACACGCGGACTCTGCCAAGAGTCCTACCACTACAAAATGAGCATTACAAAAATCATTTCATAATAGCAGGACTGGCCTCGTGGATTAGTTGGCAGTGAGCTGGCCCACGGAGTTGGAGGTTGTAGGTTCGGTTCTTACCCAGGACAAATATTTGTGTGATGAATACAATTTTAGTTTTGTATCGGGTGTTTCTATGCATCATAAAAGCATGTTTTTAACCCCCGACAAAAAAAGGGGTGTTATAAGTTTGACGTCGATGTCTGTCTGTCTGTCTGTCTGTCTGTCTGTCTGTCTGTCTGTCTGTCTGTCTGTCTGTCTGTCTGTCGGTCTGTCTGTCTGTCTGTCTGTCTGTCTGTCTGTCTGTCTGTCTGTCTGTCGGTCTGTCTGTCTGTCTCTCTGTCTGTCTGTCTGTCTGTCTGTGTGTGTGTCTGTCTGTGGCACCGTAGAGCTCAAACGGATGGGCCGATTTCGATGCGGTTTTTTTTATTTGAAAGTTAATATCCGTGCGGGTGTTCTTAGCTATGTTTGGTTAATATCGATTCAAAATGGCCGCCTCCACAAAATAGCGGACAAAATATTTCTTTACAACCTACCTCAATATGGGTATCAAATGAAAGGGCTTGACTAGTAGAGTATTAAACGCTACAACAAATTTCAAATCCAAGATGGCCGCCACCACAAAATGGCGAATTATATAATATTTTTCACTACTACCTCAATATGGGTATTTTGATACCCATATGATAGTATTTTTCATTTGTGAAAGGGCTTGATTAGTAGAATACTTTGCACTATGACAAATTTCAAATCCAAGATGGCCGCTATCACAAAATGGCGAATTACATTTCCTTTTTCACAATTCCCTTAATATGGGTATCAAATGAAAGGGCTTGACTAGTAGAATGTTCTACAGATAGCAAATCTAAGGTAGTCGGGGGTTAATCAAAATTTTTAATTTTGTTCTTGTTATTATAGTTATTTAAGTATTGTATCACAATACGATCTTTGCTTAACTTGAGACTCGTCAGTGCTAAGTGAAGAATATCCTTGTGTTTATATTTAATTTATTTGCCTATTTATTATTACTCACAATCGTTTCAAGGGCCTCAGCAACTGCATTATACGTATAGTTTGTTAAATGTCTGAAAAAAAAGAATATTTCGTAGTTCCTGTAGTAAGTTAACATGAATATTAAAAAATAGGGACAGGATTCTGATTTGTAAAAAAAACAAATAACGAAAAGAAACGAATAAAAATATATAACGATTTCGATTGACTTTTAAAATCGATATTAAAACTCTAAATTATTAAAATTACAACTATTCACATATTTCATTTTGTTGTTGCCTCGTATGATAAATTATCTTTCCTGCACATACTTATTTAAGTATCAGCATAACTAAGTAACACATAAATTCAGTTATAAAAGGCTCTGACTTTTATAAAAGTCAGAGCCTATCAGATTGTATATCGATAAATTGACTATCAATCTGTAACCGTAAACTACCAAAACTAGCAATATTTAATTAGGATCTTCAATTTAATATTTCATTAGGAAAAAAATACACAATATGTAAGCGTTAACTAACTAGAAAAGTAAACCTAGCGAAACCTTCAAAAGGCAGATACGAGTAAATAAGTATACTCATTTCAGGCGATCCTGTTCTGCGCTGCCAAATTATACCATAATCGGTAAAATAATGGAACTAAAAAGCCAATATAAAGCAACATCAAGTTAGTATGTAATATGTAATTCGAGCGCCGTTAGTTGCAAAACGATAAGTTGGTGGCCCGTTTGAAAGCGAAGCATACAATACCTACATCCAAAACTCGTCACTGACGAAGCGAAACTGTCGACTTAACTCAACTGTGCAATTTTACCGAATATTTAAGTAAAGTTTGGTTTAATTTTTGCGTATTCTCGTTTACACTTTCCCGAGGTGACGACGCGAGCGGAAGTCGGCCTCAGACTGACTCTTGTATTGTTTTCTTTATTTAATTGCCAGTGAAATGTCTATTTTACGCGCGACTGCTGGCCTATTGTATCGGAAATATGAGTGGAATTTCGAGTATGGCTCTTCATTTTACCATTTGTAATACCTACTTACGTTGAAGGAGCCGCTCCATTAGCTTAGATATGTGAATTTGGTGCACATTATTTATATTCGCTTATGATCCCAATGTTTTCTTCGTCTTAGGTTCGGTATTTAAAGTATTTAATTTACTTTAAAATGCTCGTTACTATTTATTTTATTACAAATCTGTTTAGAATTATTGTAAAATCGACTTTGAATTAAATCAATCCAATCCAATGATTTTCATAGCTTAGGTTTATGCTATTTGCCAGCGTGCTAACGAAAAGCGCGGCATCACCAATTTTGCTCAAAAAATACATATAATAAACTTTATTTTAGTAAAAATTATCCTACGTATAATTATCGTAAGTGTGCACCAACTTTAGTGCACACGGATTTTAGTGTGAATGAGGCTGATTGTGCAGCCTTGGAAGGACTTGAAAGGTTCGATCGGATGAGATCAGGGGGTTCTACTGCCTAACTAAAACTGTCTTAGCTTTGATATTGCTGTCTCTTTTCTTTTCGCCTGAAATGATAGAGACAGCAATATCAAAGTCATAGCCGATTTAGTTAGGCGGTAGAAGGGCGGGACCGCCGAGTCTACCCCAGCAAGCGAGAAAGACACAACCAGCTGCAGCTCTTCATTGTCGTGTCGCTGTGTTTATTTAATTCAATTCATTTGTAATAATTATTATCTTTAACTATAATCAATGTTAACTGTGTACTGTTTTGTATACCTAAATATAATAAAACTGTAACGGATCGAATTCTGTACATTGAAGATGTTTTGAAATTATTTTTTTTGGGGCACTCCATAGTCGATACCGAATGCGAACCTGCATTTTTTTTCTTTCATGTCTGTCTGTCTGTCTTTCTGTATAGGGATCACGCATCACGCCGAAGCTACTGATTCAATTCAGCTGAAACTTGGCATGATTTTAGTTTATACTAAGGGCATTGCTATAGGCTACTTTTGATCCCCAAATTCTGATCGGTTTTCTTGCGGGAGGGGGTGAAAGTCAGAATGTGTATTTGGTTGTAACTCATGTTTGCGTTGTTTAATTTCATTAATTTTTTGTTAGAAAGAACTCATTTTTTATATTGTCCCGTCAAAATTTGAACAATATCGGTCTGTTGGTTCGGAAATTACACAAACATTAAATAATAACGACACGCGCGGCGCGTTCGATACATACTAACTTCTAAGTATTCTGTGTATCACAGACGATCCACAGAATATCTAGGTTCTAGATTCACGTGATCGCGTCGCGTCGTCTTGGATGACAAAATAATTGTCAAAAATATATTTTGTGTGGAAAACAAACATCATTCGGTTATAATCGACTTCAAACAAGGAGGATGTTCTCAATCGGGTTGCATGTTTTTTTATTTGGTTTTATTTTACGCGATAACTCCGCTAATTGTCAGTTGACTTTGATAATTCCTGTTTTGTTTGGTAGAAAATACTTCAGAGGTGATCTTAGATATCGAAAACAGGGAGGTAGTTTTTGAAATATCAACAAAAACCAAAATCAGCTTAGATTTATCTGTACGACATAGATAGTTATACCTTAAAATTTAGTCGAATGACAGAATTAAATTACCTTTCATTGAAGTAAATTTTTGTATTTTGGAGAAAACATATCAGCATAATAAGTGCAGCATAAACAACCCATTAAATGTTCCCACTGCTGGGCGTTGGGGCCTTCTCTCACAAGGAGAGAGACAAGTCTATAATCCACCACGCTGGCCCAGTGTCGGTTGGTGGATGACATATGACTTAGAACTTAGATTATAGGTAGATTTCGGTTTCTTCACGGTGTTTTCCTTCACCGTTTTATTTACCGGCATTACGAACATGACTCTGAAAAGATAGTAGTTTGAACTCAGAAATAGCAAATCGGTTACTTATAGGTTACTGTGACGTCGGAAAGACTAAGCAAATTTGGTAGAAAATTGAAACAGAAATAACTCATAGTCTGAAATACCACATTTATGTATTTATTACCTATCAACCTGAAAAGAAGCATGGGCCCTAAGGAAACAAATATGAACTATCACGTCAAAACGGCACAACGATATGGGTTGACATACGAAACACATATAGTTTAGAGTCTAAAATTTTACATGGGCTTATAAGTCTACATTTTCATTTAACTCCATATTAATATAAGCATATATTTTCGTAAGGAACTTGATGTGATGGTAAGGTAATAGCCAAAAATAAAAAAATTATGCACCCGTTTTGGCGTAGATAATATAGGTGATTTGCGTTCACAATCAAAATAACAAGCAACATAATATTCTCATTAGACGGCGCTAATGCCAGTTTAAATCTAAAAGCACTAAAGGCCATTTAAATCGATGTTTTGCTATTGTGGTATGTATTTTTCTTTCATCACTAGGTGGCGTTACTGGTATTCTAAATTGTACTAATATGTTTTTGCTGCTAAAAGGATTATGATGCCAAATTTGGATTCTTTCGTTCTTGATTTTTTTCTGTGTTACCTACAATTAAATTCATACATTAACACGTTCATTGCATTATGAGGTCGAACAAACCACATGCGTGGCTTCTCGCAGGTGCGGCAGTCAAAATTGCGTTCTCTCACTCTATGCGGGAGGCGATCATTTTAACATTTCTATGAGTATAAAAGAGATAAATATATAATTTGCTTCTCTTACAAAGCCTAGCCTAATAGCTATGTTAAAGTAACATGAGGTCAAAGAGCCTCAACCGCACTGAGTATTAATTAGTTACGTACAGTGCGGAGTGAGGTATATCTGTCTCAAAATTGTAGGCCTCATAGCCGCACGAAGTGAGACGCGGGCGGCGGGCGCGCTCGCGCATCCTAGCTTAGTGACGTGATAAGTATCGATACGGAAGCACGCTGCTTACCCTCGACTATCTCGGATTTGTAATTTGTACAACATTCTACTAGTCAAGCTCTTTTATTGACTATTGTGGAATGTTTAGGTATTGAATATGAGTATATCGTATACCCATATTGAGGAATGACACAAATACCTCAATATGGGTATCACATTTGATACCCATGTTGAGGGAGTAGTGAAAAAAGAAATGCAATCCGCCATTTTGTGGTGGCGGCCATCTTGGATTTGAATTTGTTATACTGTATAGTATTTTATTATTTCCTTTCATTTGATACCCATATTGAGAATGGTTGTGAAGAAATATTTTGTGGAGGCGGCCATCTTGAATCGATATTAACCAAACATAGCTAAGAACATCCGCACGAATATTAACCTTCAAATAAAAAAACCTATCGAAATCAGCCCATCCGTTTGCGCTCTACGGTGCCACAGACAGACACACACACAGACAGACAGACAGACAGACAGACGACATCGACGTCAAACTTATAACACCCATTTTTTGTTAGGGTTTAATAAAGTTGTTAAACGAAAGCGGTGCATAGGTTGCTGCGAGAATTTAAGACTAAAAATTTATTTTTTAATAACTGACGTTAAATAGCTCACAGGCTGTAAAGAAACTAAAAAAATTGCTACTTTTTGTGTCCGATGTAATAAATCCTTCTGCCTGCCTGTTTTAATCAAAAACATTTTGAGTAAATAAATTGGTTTAATATCGTAACTGCAATTCTCTTTATTCCCAGCTCTAGTTGAGGCGCTCATAGAACTGTCTTTCAGTGCGATGTGAGGCAGAATAGATGTCATTTATATTTTTTTAATTTATTCAATATCTAAATGTCATAACTGTGGGCGAAGCAGGATTCAATTTTGATTCATCTTTAAGTTATTAATGGTTATTAGTTTCAAGCAATTATTTTCACAATTATGTGTAAATATTGAAGGTGTTTTAGGAAACAATTTTGTGAGGCTTAAAAGATCCCAGACGCACTGGAAAGTTGGGCGACTTTGCTCGAAAAGACCTCATACGCACTAGCTGAAAGCCTACGAAAAATGGCCTCGCAGTGACCGTGTTAACATTTCACTAGGACTTGGCTTATATTTACGGGTTCAACTTGCTTGAATATCATTAAAACTCAAAATTTTAATTATTTTGATTCCACAGGCTTCGTTCAAAATTTTACGCCGGCGAAGTCACGGGTAACAACTAGAAAACAGCTTGCGGATAAAAAAGAAATAGGTAAGTAGGTATCAGATCATACATTAGTTTCAGACTTTTCAAAATGTATCCTATAAAATCCTACAATCTTAACACTTGCGGCTATGTTCGATACTACGAAACCTTACTAAGTATGTTTGATTTTGTTTAAAAAAGAAAAATAAAGATGATAAAATTAAATAATTTTTTGTGTGGAAAAACAAATTCACTCAAACTCAAAGGTTTTTCAATTTTTGTTATTTATCCAAATATTTGACATACGATACTTCCAATTAATGTATAAGTCAGTAACATCTGCTTACGCGAACGAAGTAGCGGGTTCAGCTAGTAAATAAATAAATAAATAAATCAAATATTGAGTTGTTTTGAATAATTGCTTCTTATTTCAGTGTTCACTTCTGCTGTGCCGTTTTAAGCACACACAATTTTTTATTTGGCGTATGTTTTTTTTTAAATACCGACTCTCTCTATCTATCCACGTCTATGGAATGCTACTCGTCCCATTTTTTTGTTTTAATTTTATTCTAATTTTATTCCATACTGTAAAAGTAGTTATTAGAAATTGTTTGGTGTCCAAGGTAGAAGTTTTTATTATTATTTTGGCCCTTATTTTGATGATGATTTTCAAATGTCCCACTAATTAAGATGAAAATTGATATAACAGCTAGTCAGAAGTTTTGCCATATCGTTGCCTCATCACCACTTTGAATGATTATTCCTTGGAAGCTGTTGATTGTTTCATTGATGACACAATATGTAAACTAAACCTTGTAAAGTTTTGGAAATCGGAGTTTTTTTTTCAGAAGAAAGGACTCATGATAATACATTTTATTATAAAACCATTTTTGCCAAAATCAATAAAGGTGTTTAAGGGATATAATTTAACTCTTGAACACCTGTATTTTATTATTTATTTCCCTACCTGCGTACATAAAAGGTTTATTTACGTAGGCATAAAATATTCTTATCTCTAGGCAGTACAGTTATTGTTGGAAGTACTTACTTATGTTATTAGATAAATAGCAAATAGCACTCACTGTGTGGTCCTATTGTGAGCGTTACACAGACAGCTGTGTACATAACTGACATTTTGTTCCTAAAGTTCGGTAGATGCCATCATGGCACGGTAGAGGGTCATCTAAGACTAACTGCCTTAACAAACTGTCTTTATTAAAATTTGGATGTTATAACCATGATACACCATACGACCCTTTTAAAAAAAATCTGTCTTTAGGAACATTGATATAAATTAGGCGTACAAAGTTTGGGAAGGATAATTTAGACAAACGTTTCTTAATAACTACTTGAATATTTTATCTATAAGTACGAAATAATAACTAAGTAACGTAAACAAGAACCGTTGTTGTTTTACATATGTATTTTTAATTTAAAAACTCCAACTAAACTCTAAACTCTATTTAAAGGCTTGTTCGCATTAGGCTAGCAAATTAGTCTAGTAGAGAGTAATTTAGTAGCTAAAATACTCGCTACTATTCAAAAATCGTTCGCACCGTGCTTTAGTACAGTTCACAAGTGAGTAGCGTTTCGCGACATGAAGATCCTACAACGCATTTGTTTGAAGTTATTTTTCTCTCCAGACTAATTCGACAAGTTCGAACCTGTTTAATCGGCGAGCCAATGAGCGCACCGCTCCCAACGAACGCGTGGTGGGGGGTGCTACTCGCCCGTTGAAAATAGAACAAAATGGATTGACTCGACTAAATCACTTCCTAAATTACTCGACTAAATTTTCACTGTTCATACACGTTTAGTTGCTAAATTACTCGCCACTAGGCTAAATTACTAGCCTAGTGCGAACAAGCCTTAAGAGGAGATAAGAAAGTAACTATTTTAGTCGTCATACATATGTTTTTAGGGTAACTTAAATTCGCTTACAATTGCTCTGTTCATACAATTTTGTCTATCTACCAGTCCCATTATGAAAGATTTTTGAACTGTTATTTATAGCGTACAGTTGGTCAATTTTTAAATTTTCTAGCATTTGTGATAACACTCCTTACCTCTATCCTCCATATGGGAAAAGAAATTTGCACGCAAAGCAAATAAAAAAAAGTACACCAACCACCAGTCACAGTTATTAGTAAATTAAAAGAAAATTGTAAGATTAATCGCCACCAAGGAGGTGGAAGTAAATAGGCTTAATTATATTTTGATTCACAAACGTAGTGCACACGGTGTTCTAAATTCAAATTTACTTTCTCTCTACAGGATAAACACGACTTTTGCATTCAGATACCGAAGAGCAAAAATATTCTTTTCGAGCTGGTGGGTTGAAGAACGAGTTTTCGTAAACCAGCTCACTATTGGGACTAGGGGCTTTTTCTCAAAAGGAGAGAGTCCAGGGTACAACAGGCCTAACACATCGGCCAAGTGCAAGTTAATGGAAGACCCTGGTTCTCGAAAGGCTCTCGAATGAAGTCTTTCTTGGAACATGCTAGTTTCGTCACGAAGTTTTCCTTCACTGTTAAAGCTGTAGTGATAACAAAATTGTACATCTACGCTTGAAATTATAGTCAGAGGCGAGTCAGGAGGAGGTGCAGGCAGGATTCGAACCTGATAATGACCTAAACGACATCATGATTGTACTATCAAATCTCACTGGAATATCTGATTATCTTCCCATTCATCGATATAAACAAATGGATGTGCCCTGAGTAACTTGAAATTGGTAATAAACTGCTTCTCTACATATGTGTTGTAAGCAGTTTACACATAACCAATCTACTTGACCCCTAGAATCGCTAGCGGCGCGATATGCTGTGGTTCTACTTATTTTGGTTGTTGAGAACGAATAGTGATAACTAAAAACGTCCGGCGTTCACCGCTTTCTGCAACCGACTGGAACGGAATGAGTGAGCTCACTTTTCCCAACAATGACATAATTCCGTGCGCCCTGAAGTTTGGGAGGGCACATCTGTGTATCGAGATCTTTGTTCCCATGTACATATATACAAGTCTTTTGATATAGATGTACTTGTCATTACCTATACCTTTAACGGTTAACGGTGACGAAAAATGTAGTAAAGGAACCGACGCGTTCCGCAGAAACATCTTTCGGCGACATGTCTCACACGCCATCCCGCACTTGACCAGTTAGATGGATATTCTGGACTCTGTTCTTTTGAAATAAGGCCCCGAGTCCCAGTAGAAACTTTAAATACGCCGCTGATGTTTTTTAACCAGACATGGCTTTAATTCGGTATAATATTGCCTAAGAATAGCTTAGGTCTTCACTCATGAACCCAGTTTTAGTAAGACGCATTAAATGGCACCCTGCGGCTAAGTGGAGAGACGATCTGTTTAACGTGGGTAGGAAACAGTAGAAAACAGGAATTCTGTGATGTAAATTGAGAGAGACCCACGTCCAGCTGTTGATGAGAGACTGATGATAATGATCATGGGCCTTAAAATTGAGGTAGACGCGGTTATCATATAAAATGAGAAACAGTTATTTCTACTGCAAAAAACTGACCTCAATCCCAGGATGACAGACACGGGTACACGTATCACTAATTTTTGAAATTTAAATATTAAACACGTTGTCGGCCCTCGGACGCGTTTTAAAACATCATTTAAAATACAGAGGCTGCGCGTTCATTTGAAGCAGCCCCACAAAACCTGAAATATTCATGTAGGTAGGTTAAGTTTTAGTTTTAGATCTAACCTTTTATGTAGACCTAGTATAATAATAAATTAATTTATTCACACGATAAGAAGATAAGTTTGGTACACAGTAGAACAGGATTTTTGTTTGTTGTGACAAATCAAACTGAAACTAGAACTCGCAAGAGATTTTTGATAAATTCATTACAGTCTTTTGGGCTACATTATCACTCACGTGACTTAGGTTGTGTTTGTTTATCGAGTTAAATTAGTAATCTCCACAAAAATTAATTTAACTCAATGTGTAAATAATAATTAATAGCTCACAATTGTTTGATTTACAGTTGTCGCGTTTTTCTGCCAAAACAACTAACGAGAGAATAAAAAAAAATTAACTACATCTTTGTAGAATACAACATTATCCTACTAGAACAAAAAATTATAAGTAGATAGGTATGAATAAATCTTTGGTATTTTATTACTAATTTCACCAAAAACTATAGAATGAATTTTACTACCTACTTTTACTTATAACCTATAAGTAGATAAATGTCAACGTTTGGATGTTTTTTAGAGTTCCGTAGCCAAATGGCAAAATACGGGACCCTTATAGATTCGTCATGTCTGTCTGTCCGTCCGTCCGTTTGTCACAACCACTTTTTTCCGAAACTATAAGAACTATGCTATTGAATCTTGGTAAGTAGATGTATAAGATTTTTATATAGAAAATAGAAGAAAAAAACAAAATTTTTAGGGTGTCCGATAATTTGGGGTGCGGGGCTAGGTAGCCTCCACGCGGTGCACCCTGGGGATCAGTCAACAACTTCTCTCAGTGGGATTTTGTTGACTGATTGCTAATACCTAGTCGGGAGGATGCTTCCGCGTACGCTTCTTCAACGGTGCAGATTGAGGAGCGTGCATGGAGGTATCTTGAGGGTTCTCTGCGTGTCCCTCTGAAGAGCAGAAGGCACAGTGGATGAGTGTGATAGGCGGAGTCTGCGGGTACTCTGAATGGCAGAGTGCCCAACAGATGCACAAAAGTCGAGTGTAACGAACGGAGATGCTGTGCGTGGCGACATCTGACGACCAGCGTGTCCTCATCTGTCGCAATGCACAGTAAACCACATCTCAAGGTTCGGGGTCGCCGAGGGAGTGTCTGGGCTGGCAGTTTGAAACTGGGCAACATTTTGGGTGCAGTTTCATGCTGGCATGCTCAGGCATGGCTGACGGGAGGTCGGTCGCGAGACCCCACCGGGTAGCTAAACCCCAAATTAGCACAACCAACTATGGACACAAGCAATTTAAAAATATTACCCAGGAGGGTCTCCGCAAGGAGGAATCCTCCACGCCTCGCAAGAGGCGTGCAGCCCCACGTATTCTGGGGGCGAAATTGCTCTAAATCACAAAACGACACTGGCAAATTGTTACTGGACACCGATTTTACCAAACGCAAAGGACGGGCTTAAGAGGACGCGGGCGGAGAGCACGAGCTGTGCTCTCCCGATATGAGGACAGGTGACTCGGACACCTCAATATGTCATTGGTAACGGTGTCCGACTCATCAGAAAAAATCTCTCGAAAGAGGACCTTGGAGCCCACTCGGGGAGTTGGCAGATGCCGTTCCCGATCCGGCTCCAACGGATCTTTGGAGGGTCCTGCTACTAAAGTTGCCGCTACTCGGAGAGGGAGGGGTAGAACAAAACTCAACAGTTCTTCAAGTATTCGGGTGGAAGACCTACGCCTCGAGGTGGAGCATCCGTTGGCCGATGAGCAACAACAGAAGAAGGATAGAGCTGACAAATACTGTAGAAAAGAGCCTCAAGGAAACGGAGACCTCAACGTGGCCGAACTTGAAGGTCAGGTGGAGGACTCCCTGGACGCCATTACAATGGTAGCAACGAAGTCCAAAACTCTAAAAGACACCTGCGCGACTACTTTGAGGGACGCCGTGCAAGTGATCAAGGACTCCTTCAAGGCGATGCGCGACCGCTCTATGCCCGAAGAAGTAGCTCTATTGGTAGAAGCCAACCGGAAGCTTACAGCGGAACTGAAAGATATTCGTTGCGAGATAAATGAGATGAGAGCCGCACGGGCGAACCCACCATCGGCCCCTTCTCTGAGCATGGAAGAAATGATGAGAACTATCATGGAGCGAGTCGGCACCATGATAAATGCCCGCTTTGCTGGGTTGGAGGAGCGATTGCTCCCTGAAAAGCGCCACAGGCCGCGTTTAGCGGCGGATAAGCGAAGGGAGCAACTAAGCATTGCCAGCACATCTGCGTCTGTGGCAGAAAATCGTCCTAACAACACTTCAGCTTTTCCTTCCCTTAGCGCTCCGAAAGTTAAAGGCCCAGGAAAGGCTAAGGATGATACCCAGACGTTAACGACGAGCAGCCAAATGGTAGTAGACCCTAAGGCTACGGCCATACCCTTGCCACGAACACAGACCTCAGCTCCCAACAGCTGGGTGGAGGTGATCGGAAACAAGGGAAGAAAGTCTCAGAAGCGGCCAAAACAGCTGCACCAGGTGCAATCTGGAGCCAAGAACATGAAAGAGGCACCAAAGCCTAGGATCCGTGTCCCACGTACCTCGGCTGTCATTTTGACCATGCCACCCGAAGCGGCAGAAAGAGGAGTATCGTACGCGGAGGCTTTGGCTGAGGCCAAACGAAGAGTGGACCTGAGTCAGATCGGGATCACTAGTCTACACTTTCACAGGTCGACAACCGGAGGAAGAATACTAGAAGTACCGGGAGTAACAAGCGCAGAAAAAGCGGATGCGCTTGCAGATAAATTGAGGGCTATCTTTAAACCTGAAGATATAAGAGTCTCTAGGCCAATTAAATGCGTCGAGTTACGTATCACTGGTCTGGACGATTCAGTAAATACGGATGAAGTGGCGTCCGCTATTGCTCGAGAGGAGGCTGCCAAGCTGGACTGGTAAAGGTTGGTGACATACGCTGCAATTCTGCCGGCGTCGGGACAACTTTGTACGTTGCCCTGCATTGGCGGCAAAGAAGGTTACTGCAGGCGGTCGGATACTTGTTGGCTGGATTTCAGCTCAAGTAAGACTGTTGGAGCAGAGACCATGCGCTGCTACCGGTGCCTCGAAGTGGGGCACGTCCGGGAGCAATGTAAATCAACAACCGATCGGAGTAGCCAATGCTACCGCTGTGGTCAGAGTGGGCACAAGTCTCGCAATTGTTCAGCCGAGCCATGCTGTACAATATGTGCAGCAGCAGGCCAGCCAGCTGGACATCGCCTGGGAAGCAAAGCCTGTGCAACACCCCTACAACGAAAAGGCAGGAAGACAACTGCTGAGGCCAAGTCCCAGCTGCAGTCGTCCCTCCCTCAAAACGAGGCCGCGGTGTCAGATATGGATGCCCAGTAATGGACGTCAAAATATTACAAGTTAATATCAACCACTGTGCCAGAGCTCAGGACCTTATGGTGCAGAGTATGGCGGAGTGGTTGATAGACATAGCTATAGTTGCGGAACCGTACGCAATACCCCATAGGAGCAATTGGTTTGGGGACGAAGATGGGCTGGTTGCCATTATCACCCAACAACGTCTGCCGCCAGTTGAGAAAGCTATTAGGGGCAGAGGTTGCATTGCTGTCGTGTCCGGGGTATTGCCTATATAGGTTTTTTTCTCCCCGAACAGACATATTGCGGAGTTTGAACTCTGGCTGACAGAAGTAGAGGCGCTTATTCACCAGTGCCGCCCAAACCACGCAGTCGTCGCCGGAGATTTCAACGCAAAGTCTGTCGGGTGGGGATCCCCACGCACAGACGTCCGAGGCAGATTGGTTGAGGAGTGGGCAGTAGCCACAGGGCTGCAGTTGATCAACCGAGGAACGGTGCATACGTGCGTGCGACAGCAGGAAGTTCTATAGTGGATCTAACGTTCGCAGTCCCCGCTCGCAAGCCGTATTAAGGACTGGGAGGTACTGGAGAGAACGGAGTCACTGTCGGATCACCGATACATTCGATTCGACTTGTCCCTCCAGGATCCCCGAGCGGTCCAAGCCACAACACGGGTGAGGAGAGTCCACGCTGGGCTATTAAACTTTTGGACCGTGAACTCCTGCTGGAAGCAGCTATTGTTGAAGCATGGCACTCTCCACCTATCGTGGTCTCGGATGCAAATAGCGAGGCCGAGCGTATCCGTGAATCCATGACGAGAATATGCGATGCTGCGATGCCCCGAACAAAATGCCGGCCGCAACGCCGAAGCGTTTATTGGTGGACGGACGAGCTCGCTCATCTCCGCGAGAAATGTGTGGCAGAGCGACGTTTGTACACAAGGCAACGTAGGCGGCGGCATCGTAATGACAATCGGGAAGCAGAATTGTATGCCTCGTACAGACTGGCCGTGACTAGTCTCCAAAGAGCGATAGCGAGAGCTAAAGAAAAAGCTAGGGACGAGATGCTGGAGGCCTTAGATCGCGACCCATGGGGTAGGCCTTACAAGGTGGTCCAGAATAAGTTCCGTGCTTGGGCACCGCCACTCACGGAAGTCTTAGAGCCACAGTTCGTCCAAGATGTTGTGGCCACTTTATTTCCCAACAACAGAAACCATGTGATCCCAATAGTAAGCTGTGCTACCTTTGGCGGTGCTCAGGAAATGGAGATTATACCTAAGGTATCAGAAACGGAACTTGCTACAGCGGTTCGTGTACTTAAGGGCAAACACAAAGCTCCAGGACCTGACGGTATTCACGGGCACGTCTTGGCGCTGGCGTTGGAAGTTTTAGAGCCTTCATTCAGGAACTTGCTAGATAGGTGTCTGGAACAAGGTAATTTTCCTAAGAGGTGGAAGACAGGAAAATTAGTATTACTGCGGAAGAACGGCAAACCTGCTGACTCTCCTTCAGCATATCGGCCGATTGTCTTGTTGGATGAGGCAGGCAAACTATTCGAGCGCATCATCGTCTCGCGTCTGACAAGACACTTAAATTTAATTGGCCCAAATCTGGACGATTGTCAGTTTGGCTTCGAAAGGGTAGGTCCACACTTGACGCAATAGAGCGCGTGAGGGTCCTAGCAGAAGAAGCAGTATCCAAAGGAGATTTCGTCTTGGCAGTGTCTTTAGACATTGCTAATGCCTTTAATACTCTCCCCTGGAATGCCATAAAGGACGCACTACGGTACCATCAAGTGCCTCCCTACCTATTCCGAATCCTGGAGGACTACCTCTCAGAAAGAGAGATAATCTTCCGGGACGGAATGGATGGAGACGATGGACTATGTCATGCGGTGTTCCACAGGATCTGTCCTTGGACCGTGCCTGTGGAACATCGGATATGACTGGGTCCTGAGAGGGGCCAATCTGCCGGGAGTTCATTTGACCTGTTATGCCGATGACACCCTGGTAACGGCTAGAGGTCGGACCTATAGCGAAGCAGCGGCCCTAGCCACTGATGCGGTGGGGCAAACAGTGGACCGTATAGAAAGCCTGGGCCTCAGCGTTAATATGCAGAAGTCGGAGGCTTTGTGTTTTCATAAAGCTCGATGTCGACCGCCAGTCGGATCAGTGATTGTTGTTGGAAGTGTTTCGATCGCTGTCGAGTCGACGATGAAGTACTTAGGACTCGTCCTCGACAGTCGATGGAACTTCAGAGAGCACTTCCGGCAACTATCGTCAAGACTGATGAAGACGGCATCGGCCCTTGGGAGCTTGTTGCCAAATATTGGCGGAGCGGGAGTCGCCTGTCGCCGCCTCTACACAGGTGTCGTGCGGTCAATGGCTCTATACGGGGCCCCTATCTGGGTGGGTGCCCTGAATAGATATAATACAGCAGCATTACGGAGACCACAGAGATCCATGGCTATCAGGGCAATCAGAGGATACCGTACCGTGTCTTTTGAGGCGGCGAGTTTGCTAGCAGGGACCACGCCGTGGGACATTGATGCCCGGATGTTGGCTCGCCTGTACGAACAACTTTCAACTGCACGGTCTAGGGGTGAACAACC
This sequence comes from Ectropis grisescens, assembly GCA_017562165.1. NCBI lineage: Eukaryota > Metazoa > Arthropoda > Insecta > Lepidoptera > Geometridae > Ectropis > Ectropis grisescens. The sequence continues at coordinate 17,789,588 of CM029771.1, read as the reverse complement.
TACCCCTGTTGTGATAAGGCATTGGCACAAGACGGGCCGGCAAGAGGCGTTATTGAGATGGGAGCGCAGGCTTGAGGAGCCAAGCGCGGGGCACTTCACCGTGGAAGCATTCCGACCCATACTAAGAAACTGGCTAAAACGGGAGCACGGACAGCTCTCTTTCAGGCTCACACAAATTTTGACAGGGCATGGCTGCTTTGGTCGATACCTGTTCAGGATAGCCAAGAGAGAGCCAACACCTGAGTGTCACGAGTGTGGTGGTGCAGAGGACACAGCTCAGCACACCATCGAAATGTGCCCAGCGTGGGCAGAACAACGGGCGCAACTTGTCACTGTGGTGGGAGCCGATCTCTCTCTGCTCGCCATTGCATCGGTGATGACGAGCAGCGAGACAGCTCTGAGCATGCGGTCCGCGACTTCTGCGAGGAAGTCGTCGGACATAAAGAGAGGGCAGAGCGTGACAGGGAGCTTGATCCGCTGAGTCACCCTATGCGCAGGCGCAGAAATAGAAGGCGGCTAGCTCACGAGCGCCGGCTGCCGCCATAATATAGGGCTCTGGGCGACAGGCTCGGGGGGATCAGTCGCCCGATAAGAGAGTCCCCAGAGCATGGATGGACAATGTCCCACACACATTCCCACAGCGAAAGGGCTCGGGCAGGAATTGCCCCACAAGAGGGGGTCTAAATAAGGCCAGCGTAGTCGGGGCCGCGGAGGAGTGCGGAAGCGTGCCCGTAGTCCCGATCACTTTGCGCGCTGGTATGATAGCCCAGGGTTTTTAGTGGGTAGGCCGTCACTTAAGTGACGGAGAGCCCCACATAACCACTGGCTCCCTCCCCCCGGGGGGGCTAGTGGTATCTGTAATAGATTTTCCCTGGGAAAAAAAAAAAAAAAAAAAAAAAAAAAAGGGTGTCCGATAAATAAAAATAAAAAAATCCCATCAAAACCGTCCATGTGTGTTATCTATGGATAGGTCATAAATAATTATATTGAGGTTTCTAACATATTGTTTTTCTAAACTGAATAGTTTAGACAGACTCTTCCAAAGTGGTAAAATATGTGTCCCCCCCAGTAACTTCTAAAATAAGAGAATCACAAAATTAAAAACTTTTTGTGTTAAAAAAGACATTAGTATAATGACAGTTTGTCAGGCATATTTGTAGGAGAAAGGATAACCTAAACTCAATCAGCGGGTTTAGGAGTGCAGAGTGCAAATCGATGATGTGGCGTGGACACCTGGAATAATAACACCTAGAAACCGGGTCCGCGCAAGAAAAGTGAGGCAAATAGTGAGCCATATTGGCTTAGTTCGTTCGAAGAGTACCATCATTTGTCAAAGTTTAGCGCTTGTCCATGCGTCTCCGACAATTAAAAACATTCTGATGGTTCGTGTGGTCCTTCACTGTACAATGTGGATACTCCACAACATTAAAGTTTTGTTTGGCGAACTTCGGTACATACTGCTTACGCCGACATCAATCTGCGCTTTGCCTCACTTAAGATGAAGCGTTTGTTTGAAGATTATCTATCTAGGGGTTATTAATTTATGTGTGGACAGCTAATGACGGCTAGAAATTAAATGTCAGTTGAAAATGACTTGGGGGCGTACCATGAGAAAGTTTCATGACCAGAAGCGGAATAGTATGTGGCGATGATAGTAATGTCTTAGGTTCATACGTTTTACTCCTATCTACCTCTTTTATAGCCCATAATGAGTTTTACTACATCGATACAAGACATGTAGAATCTCTCTCCACCTCAAGAAAAGCCAGTTTCGCGAAGAAATAAGCCAAGTAACCCGAGCCACGAAAGTAAACAGAAATCTTTTACGTCATTCTCTCGAAGTGGCAAAGGGCGGGTGTAGTGTTACAAACTCGTTATAGTTGTACGACCTATGTAGGTACCGCAGCAGCGGTGTAGGGTAGCTATGCAAGAAACTTTACCCTTTTTCCTTTTACTTCGGCTGCCCACTCGACCACGGTATTTTTTTAAAGCGGTTTCTCTTAACCCTACGGCGTTTGCAATTCGTGGTATGTGCTTTGTAATATTTTTTTAAAGTTTATTTAAATTACTGATCCATTATCTACTCGTAATGAGCTTATTTACCAAAACATCGGAAATCGTACAACTACACAAAGCAAAACCGCACGTACTTGTACACGTACAATACTTTGCTAAAATGAGAAGGTACAGCGAATTGCAGTAGTAATATTTTTGAGCTAAGAATTTAACTATTTTTCGGGAGTAATGAGATATCTGGCAATATCGAGGGACCTGAGGGTCGAGCCAAACTATATTGCTCTCCCACTCTTTATGATTCTGGCCCCGATCGCTCTCTTCGGAAACTAATTGAAGATAACAAAGTTGTTTTTTTCACCACTTGCTCATTTTGGAATCACAGCTGATGGAGTGAACGATATTGTTTTCTTTTGGCGTTTTTATAGAATTCCTCGGTGTAAAAGTTTCTTAGCGATGAAATGAATTTCGAACTGGGGTACGAATTACGTGATCGTTTTTGCGCTGCTAAAGTCTGTATTACTTTTCCCAGCGTTGAAAAAGAAATTCAGCTTTTTACCACGATATTAAAATGGCTATGTTTAACTCCCTATTTACTCGCAACCATTTTCTGAGGCTTTAATGTAAATGTAAACCCGTCAAGAAGATTTTACCGGGCTAGAACACCAAGCCACTTCAATAGACGGAATTCGAGTAGGTACGTTTTTCGTTTGAAGTTCAACAAAATAGATTTAGCATAAATTTTGTGAAACTATTTTTAAATCAAGATTCCCGTAAGTTCTTTCTGACTGATTTTAACGAAAAGAAAATGAAGTAATGTTTCTATGCCATGAAACTACGTAGGACGTAAAAAAGAAAACATAATATAAGGTTACATACTTATAAAGTTACATAGGCCCGAATCATTCATGAACAATAATAAATAATAAGTTTTAATAATAAATCGCTAATTAGGCTTGTACATGAAATGTTTTAATAAATGATATTTGCATGTGTGCATGTGTACGAGTCTGTGGGTGTGTGTGTGTGAGAGAGAGAGAAAGAGAGTTTGAGGCATAGATTTCGAATGGTTTGTGTCTTGCGAACACTGGCTATTGCTACGGAAATATTATATTACCGTGCTATTGCATCGTTAACTTTGTAGTTATTATTCAGGGGTTTGAGATGATTGAGCCGTGAAAAAAATAAAAATAAAATAAATATCGGTGGACAATTCACACACGACACCATCTGACCCCAAACTAAGCAAAGCTTATACTATGGCGGCCAGATAGCTGATATAATACATATATAGATTTAAATACATACTTATTATAAATAGAAACACCCAGACACAGTGTAAACATTTAAATTCATCACACAAATATTTGCACTGGGTGGGAATCAAAAGGTTCAGATATTATGATTATAACAGAGTATCTAATCTGTGACTATAAATTAATAATTCTCACGCATGCTGACAGATGTCAAGTAATAACTGTAGTAGTTATAATTGAATTGAAGTTAACATAAATACTCGTATCAGGTATACGAAACCGTTTACCCTAAAATTACAAAAATAAAGTTACTTATGTGTAGTTTAATGAAAAGCGAAATTATGTTTCATTAACTTGCGTAGGCTCACACAAATGTCGCATAATCCACACAATCTGCAAGTAAAGCAGACTGGCATGAAAAATGAGCTATAATTTATGACTGTTCCTGCGTCAGTTCTAAAGATTAAAAAAAAAGAAAAATAGTTCAGTATTCTTATTTTATAATTTTATTATACTTCTATTTTGTCATAACTCGCCTGTTATGACCGACCTTATATTTATTTATTTATTATATAAGTAGTTTTAGTTCCAAGCGGCAAGTATTTTTTTGTAAAAATGTGTAATACAATTATTTATTTATTATATAAGTAGTTTTAGTTCCAAGCGGCAAGTATTTTTTTGTAAAAATGTGTAATACAATTAATGAATGAATGAATGAATCCAAAAACCTTTTGATTTTCTATTTTGACTTCAGACCCAATGCGAAAATCCTCCCAACTGAATAAACTTGAGCGATAATAACAATAAAATATCTTTCGATTTCTTGATATTGCTATAAAATGGAATTTTAAATCTGAGAAAAACTCTCGAAATGTTATCATTTAAAATTCACTTCAACCAGTTTATCCAAATTTATTGAAAGTTTTGATTTATTTTATGAGTTTTTGCGAACTCATGTTTGTGTATGAAAAAGAATCAACGGCGATCCGTGCGCCGGTCGTCGACCGTATTATAATTCTGCCGTGAAATATCGTCACGAAACGGTGTTGGTTTTGGTGGAAGCAACGTCAGGTCAACCACTTGGAAGATTAAGGTACAACTGCGACTCGATTAACAGTTTTAAATAAGAAAAACACCAACTCAGAACTTTTTATGTTGACCTACGAAAGCGCAAAGTTGCAGCGAGTCTCCTAATCAAACTACACCTGCAAAAACCAGTTTTTTTTTCTTATAGATCATCGTGAAGCCCATCCTTTACTGAAACGAAATAAATTTGACGTACAAAGTTCATGACCTTATGAGACTGAGTTAGTACTTATTAGTTCTTGGGACAGTGAACAGACACAAGTTCTTGATGTTGGTGTTTGATAGTTTGCTATGAATAGTTTGATGCGTGGGTGTCATATCATGCCTCCAGATCTTGATCTTGGGTGAAGTAAAATACTTTAAAGAAAATCGTCATTCTCCGAATAGAACATTTTTGGAGGACACATCCATAATCCTGACTCTTTCCCTGTGAAAGATTTTTTTAATCGGTCCTGAAGAAGTAGTTAGGTAGTTAATTACCTAACATTAAAAATGAGGTATACATAGGTATGCATTTTGTAGCGTACAAACAATTTTCGCTATTTAGCTAAAATAGTCGGGATTGTGCGGTCAAATGGTCAGTAAGGTTCAAAAACCTGCAATCTTTTCTGCTTCCAAGGCCAACATTAAATCAACCATCGACTTTCTTCATGCCAACTTAGTATTAAAGTAGGTACACACTAATGAAGTATTTTGTAAAAAGATATTTCTGTCACAGCAAATAAAGTAATATAAAGAAAGAATACAGAAAACATCTCCAACGTCTGAACAATATCAAAGTTAATGAGGTAAAACGAAGACATCACAGAAAAGTATTGTTTGTGCTTATTAGGGAACGAAAAATACTCGTCATTTCATTCTTTACATGTATAGTTCACCTAAACGAATACTAAAATATACTTGTAAGTACCAAACAAGGCAGACTACGGGTACCAAGCCCCATGCAGAGTTAGGTAGTAACTTGAACTGATCCTGTTTACTGCAAACCACTAAGCAGTTATGGGCAAGCGTGCCGCTTACCATTAAGCGCACAACTTGCTCTTCTCGTCACTTTTTTCTCATAAAACATGTACTCGTGAATAAAGTTGAACGACATGCGTTAAATAAAGTTGAACGACAATATAAATATATATAAAAACAAGTAAACATAAGAAACAAGTATCTGTGGAACGTATCATTCGTGTGGATTTTTTCGCTAGTTATTATTAGAGAGTTGGTTTCAATTAATTGTCCTGGGTGAGAATTGATACTACGATCTTCGGCTCCGCGGGTAGACTTACTACTGACTAAACCACGAGGTCAGTCAAGTCTAAGTTGTATACAATGGCGAAAACATTGAACTCTTAACGGCTTATCAAACAGTTTTAACACTGTAACTGCTCTAGACTAAAACGTGTTTACAAAGTACTTGCTACTTGTAACACTGATGCCATAAATTTATTATTAAGCACCTTCGCAGATATCAAATTATACGGTTGTCAATATTATCAGTAAATCATTCGACTAATAAGTATCCAACACAATCAAGATTGTGGATTTTATTGTTCATTACAATGCCAGCGGTAGCGGTGTGGACCGATGCCAAGATAAGCGAGGACTAAAACACCATGAATGGATTTCAATTAACCGGTTTTAAAATGTTAGTGCGATTTAGATTAAATCTTTCTTTTTAAATATATATGTCACCGGAAAATAACAAGAATCGTTAGTTAGTCGATCAATTCACTAGGTAGTTGATCAACTTTCGATAAATAACAAACGGCAGTTGAAATGTATTATTTAACATACGTCTTTCAGTAAATTGATCAATTTACGGCGCCTTGCTTATAGAGCTACAATGCGTTAGTCTTATAGAAGTACAATTTAATGTGGTATAGTGGTAGGTAGCTTTTAGCATCTTTTAAAAGCCTGAATCGACGTCAACGTCTATGGCGATATATTTATGCAAAAACAGCTATTATTAACTATTATTGTCATCTACCATTAGACAGATAGTATTTTTGTCTCTTTTTTTTAAAAACAGACTTAGACTTATGCAAATGAATTTGAAAGGGCTGAAGAACATGTGATATGCCGTTTATAAATAAACCTCAAAATATAATATTACATGTCCATAGTGGCGAGCGCAATGCTATGTTAGGCAGAGATTTAGCCTTATGTCCAAATAGCTGAAATGCCCTATACTGTAATGGGCAAATCTGTTGCTTGCAGACACATGTTGAAAGACACAACAGCCATGTGTTGCTCGTCCCGTCACTCTGTTATAGATAAAATATTGTTTTTCTGTATTATGAAGTTATTTTCAGGTTCAAAATATATTATGATGATTGCCGTGATTATCGTCTACGAAGTTTATTATCGGATTAGTGGAGTTTACGCTATTCGGTCCCTATTAAGAAGTGAACGGACCCAATTGACCACTTCGAGTTATGAGAGCGGCATTGTTTGGAGATTGAGGTGATAATTCCGGTTATTGAATTGAGGACTAAGTTTACCTAGACATTCGGGGCTGACCAAGTAACCTCCTTAGAGCAAGTACAAAATTAAGGTAATTTGATCAATATTTCACAAATAAATTGCTCACGCTCACGTTTCGCTCAAGATATTACTTAGATTTTTTGTAATGACTGCCTGTCTTTCACTTCTTCATTGATAGATCGTAATTACCACGTACGTCGCAGTCTATATGAATTAATAGTTGTTTTTGTATTTACAAGGTTTCATGCCATTCTCTCTAGATCAGACTCAACACGAATGATGAGGATTTTTTTTAGCGTTCTGATTTTTGTAACTTCCCAACCATGTAGAAAATTGTACAAGAGCCTGTTATTTACACCACAATCTCGACACCCATTTGTCGAGTCCAAGGTTAATGCAGCTGAACATGCGCGGGCGCAGCGCGGTTGTACCAAAATACATTACAAATTACGCAACCCACGACATGTCTACTTGGCTGACCACTGGCCAAATTAATTATAAACAGACGTTTTTAGACATATCGTTGTGAAGAAACAAATTATGTTTGCTAAACACCAAATTGAACTTTAACCATGATTATTGGGTAACTAACAAAAAGTTACCAATCGTTTAAGTGAGAGAGGTATTCTAATGGAGTTTTGATTGCTAACGAAGATTCACTCGCTTGCGTAAACTGTGCTTCCTCGATGTTCGAATACTTCTAACCGATGTTTAAATGAGTAAATACAGTATCACTAAAATCGATAGCAACTACTTCATTCAAATTTTAAGCGCGAAACTTGCAAAATATGAAATTGAAAGTTGTTCCTTATTCAGCAAAACGTGACAATTTCAGTTCTTCTGAATGTGGGACTTCAAATTAGATTTTCAGCAGTAATGGGCCGTTTATGCAGATTTGGTTCGTGAACGTTTCGCCTGGAGTTATGAATGAACGATGCAGATTTGAATCGTCTGTCGCGAAGGCTGCGGCGCGGGCCCGCAGCGGGAACGCCGCGGCACGGAAGCGCCTAACTGCCGCTAACGTCGTCTCCATTCCTATGTAAATCCTGTCGCATCCAACGACATTATAATACAGACACAATTTGCATGTCCCCGTGCCCTTTGTGGTTGCAGAACACTCGACGCTATCGACCGAATGGGTATCACTACACCACGACACGACGGCTTATGAATTACAAACAACTAGATAGAAACAATAGAAGAGCTGCATTGTAAAATGGAAAGGAACTGTAAATCCATTGTAAAATTTGTAAGGAACTTGTGAGAACGGTTACGGCTGAAAGGGAGCCGTGACTGGAATATTAAACCGCTGAAGAACTTCTGTTAGCTGATGTCTTTTGTAATAATTATTAATTTTAATTGAAATTCAACACATGTCCACGTGAAATAATTATTTTACTTAATGTGCACGTATCTTTCCTGTATTTCCGTTTAGTTTTATTTAGTGTTTTTATAATCGCACATACGAATACAGTATCAATTTTAAAGTGTCAAAAAATCACTACATAGCATAATGTGTATTTACAATCTCATGTACATTTACAATATCTTACGTAGACCGCATCGCTCAGCATTAGGCGAAATAGCGGTTAAATGTAAACATAATATTTACATATAGACAAAAAATCATTCAGATGACCATATTAATCATAAGTCAACTAACGTCACATGGTTTGTATGACTGCAGTACCTATAGCACCTGAGGATATTGTATATATATACCTAAATATCCCGAATTCAATTCATTTTCCTGCAAATGTCTCAATAGTATTTGTTTATGTGTTTTAGCATATTTTTGTACAAATATACCAAAAATTTGTGCTTAAACATTTTGTGAAGCAGCGTGGTTATCGACTATTTTTATTGTAGGAACAATAAAGGTAGTCAATATCGATTGCTGTATGTGAAATGATAAAAAGCGCCTTCAAGACGAACAAAGCAGACAGTTTTTAAAAACCTAATTGCAAAAAGTAGCCTTATTATGCAACCGAGAAACAGGATGCGACACAGATATCTTCAATAGTCATCAATTCCCAGTAAACACTTACTCACGTTGGTCGTGCCAAGCCAACAAGATTTGCTGGTAAGTCGTACACTACTTCCTCTAATGGTTTCTATACCGCAGAGAGGGCTGTTTCTTATGTAGCAGATGTTTACATCCTTGTCACACATAAAAGCTCTCCAACGCGGGAGATATGTCAGATGCAAAATCGATTTTGCAAAAGGAATGACCCCATTTGTAGAGTGAAATTTATCTATTTAAATTAAAAAAAAAAAACATCTATTTAAAAAAAATTAAACGCCTTTGGGGTCCACTAGCACGTGTTAAACAACAAGTGATGTTAATTTGGCATCACAGTAAAAACTTACCTTAGTAGTAAACACAACGTTCCTTTCTAATAAATTCCATGTAATATTATTGTAACCAATGTGTGTAATTGTATTCTTCTTGAATTAACACTGAGACTGTACTAAAGAGTACTACTCTAACTACTCCATAACAACTGTTCTCAAAGAATGTATTGTATAATTAATAATTCTTCTCTACAGCAACGTCATAGATTATGTGGAACTATCTGTAGTGTAGCATACAGATTAATCAGTAGTAACTAGTATAACCTGAAGATACGGAGAACCAATTATGAGTTTTTCCCTGCGGTGCGACGGTATCCGGTGCCTTCTGCGTGGAGATTGTTGTTTCTTGTTACTACTCATAGATTATGATTGAGAACAGATACTAAAATAGTTTGCAGTGATAAAATTCGACACTATTCTTATAAAGTGATAAAATACAAATACAGATACACTTTCAACGTATAAACAAACTTAAAATTACAAATAAGTTTAAATGTCAAAATGAGTACTTACTCTTTTCTTTGTAAGCCGAGGAAATGCATTTACGCTTACCCTTTTGCGGCGGGCAGAGAGAGAGAGCGGATCACCGGAAAATCGGTGGTCTTCTCCCGCCACGGCCTTCACCCTATACAGCCATGCGCGGTGCGAGGGGGGAGGGTCATAGGGGACATGACCCCATCAAAGCAGCATCATCCCTTCATCAAAGCAGCATCAGCATCGTCCCTTAGAAATAAAGCCTAGGCGAGCGGCCCCGCCTCGCACTCCTGTAAGCTTTTCAACTTGGATGTCCGAACCACGGCTACTGAGCCCCTTACCCCAACCTGGAAGCCAATTAACTAATTTAATTAATTTATATTAATATTATAAAACAGCGTGTCCATACATCTTTAATTCATAAAAATCCAGAGCTATGATGTTTGTTCCCAGTGAACTCTTCTCATCATCTTCTCATCTTCTCATATAACAATAGCCGAGCGAAACTAGAAATAGCCATTATTAAGCTGTTTTCAAATCTTCTCAATTTTTTTTTTGTTCTCTACAGTCTAGGAAATCTTATTTAATGTTTTATAGATTGGTTTACCCCAAATATCTAGCTATATTTTCACCTCTGTCGCGTATTATCGGTCGCGTTACACCAGAACTGATAAATATATATTAAAGCACCCTACCTTTCACACTCTACCGATGATGCGTTAGTACCGCTGATGATACGCTCGACGCATTTTCCGTCAGATGTGTACCGACCCTTAAGCATCAACCATTTTACATTAACTTTCAAACGTTCAGAATGTGCATCTCTATAACATTAATCTTTGGCTGTGGTTAAATTCCATGCGTTACTACCCGTACTCTTCAACAAATATGAAGCATAGAGCCTCATTGCTTCTAACAAAACTAACATTTCTATGTATGATTCCATAGATCCTCACCCTGTTCAGAATATAAAGTAGTGCTTGCAGAATAAAATGTACAGGAAAAAATACGAGGTTCGTTTATGAAACATAGCATAATGTCACAAAATGTAATATACAAAATCACAGAGTTTTGCTGGAACTTTTAATTGCATTTATTTTTCCAACTCCACGAATCACATAAAATTTTATGTAACGGTAGTTCTATTTCCAGCAGCGCCTAAAAAAGTATGATACATTTTTCAGTTATTCTACCGCCAAGCGAGTGAGTAATGTGATAATAGTAATGGCTTCCGGTTTGAAAAACAATGTTTCCATAGAAATTAAAAGATAAAAAGATTAAACCTATTTTAATACAAATGAAGGCCAGATTACGGTCTGAGGCAGTAATTTGGACTTTTCTTTAAATAGAGTGGCCCTGTATTGTTATGGGAAAACGTAATACATACCATAAGGGCATAGCTTGCTCGTCCTATCTTTCTACATTACGTAAGAGTTTAGCGGAGTCTTAATGAAATTTATTAAAAAAAAAATACGTTATAAAATTATGTTAACTCCAAAATAATACATAATATTGCCAACGTCGGATCATATACTCTAAGTTTAGAAACATAGGTTTTATAAAGCTTTCAAAACGCCCGCAGTTAAATATATGTTAACTAGCTGAACCCGCTACTTCGTTCGCGTAAGCAGATATTACTGGCTTATAGGTACATTAGTTGGAAGTATCGTACGTCAAAATATTTTCATAATGTAATCATTGAACAACCGAGTGAATTAGTTTTTCCACACAAAAATTTATTTAATTTTATCATCTTTATTTTTCTTTTCTTAAACAAAATCAAACATACTTATTAGGGTTTCGTAGTATCGAACATAGCCGCAAGTGTTAAGTTTGTAGGATTTTTTATAGGATACATTATGAAAAGTCTGAAGCTGATGTGCATGATCTGATTACCTACTTATCTTTATTTATCCGCAAGCTGTTTTCTAGTTGTTACCCGCGACTTCGCCCGCGTAAAATTTTAAACGAAGCCTGTGTGGAATCAAAATGATTAAAATTTTGAGTTTTAATGATAGGTACTCAAGCAAGTTGAACCCATTAATCTAAGCCAAGTCTTAGTGAAATGTTAATGTATGAATTTAATTGTAACACAGAAAAAATAATCCAAGAACGAAAGAATCCAAATTCGGCATCCTCGCAATCCAAAATCCTTTTAGCAGCAAAAACTTATTAGTACAATTTAGAATACCAGTAACGCCACCTAGTGATGAAAGAAAAAATACATACCACAATAGCAAAACATCGATTTAAATGGCCTTTAGTGCTTTTAGATTTAAACTGGCATTAGCGCCGTCTAATGAGAATATTATGTTGCTTGTTATTTTGATTGTGAACGCAAATCACCTGTATTATCTACGCCAAAACGGGTACATATATTTTTTATTTTTGGCTTTTACCTTACCATCACATCAAGTTCCTTACGAAAATATATACCTACTTAGATTAATATGGAGTTAAACGAAAATATAGACTTATTAGCCCATGTGAAATTTTAGACTCTAAACTATCTGTGTTTCGTATGTCAACCCAATTCGTTGTGCCGTTTTGACGTGATAGTTAATATTTGTTTCCTTAAGGTCCATGCTTCTTTTCAGGTTGATAGGTAGTACATATATGTGGTATTTCAGACTATAAGTTATCTGTTTCAATTTTCTACCAAATTTGCTTAGACTTTCCGACGTCACAGTAACCTATAAGTAACCGATTTGCTATTTCTGAGTACAAACGACGTGTGTTTCGAATTCCTTCCAAATATGTTCAGCCGTTCCAACGTTGTCCTGTAAATATTATGAATGCCAATGTTTGGATGTTTGTTACTTAATCATAGCGGAACGTATCAAGTGATCGGGTTGAAATTTGAAAAACAATTAGATCATGGTCTGGAAGAACACATAGGCTATCCATTGCCTATGTATAGTTACTTATCTATATGTCCCTATGTGTTACTAAGCCAAGAATATGTTTCAAATTTTAACTCAATACATTCAGCCATTCCAACGTAATTGAGCAGCAAAAATGTAAATATTGACATATTTATATAATGTTAGGAAATGATAGGATGTTTGAAAATAAAACAGGTCAAATGCCAGTGGGACTTGCGCGCGAAGGGTTCTGAACCATTAGCAAATAAAAGGATTTTATTGTATGGGAGCCCCCTTAAAAATTTATTTTATTTTAATTAATTACATTTAAAAAGAACATTAAACTAAATATTATGTGAATAGTGAAAGCGTCAACCTGTGACAGGTACGTTATTAGTATCGAGCAAGAAGCGGTAAAAAAATCAAGTTTGTTGTATGGAAATAAGCCCCTCTTAAATATTTATTTTAGTTTTAGTATTTTTTATTAAAGCGGCAATAGAAATACATCGTCTGTGAAATTTTCAACTGTCTAGCTATCACCGTTATTGAGATACAGTCTGGTGACAGACGGAGGGATGGACGGACAGCGAAGTCTCAGTAATAGGGTCCCGTTTTTACCCTTTGGGTACGGAACCTTAATAACAGTCTGCTTCGGTCACCGAAGCTTGTTGAACACTACCTTTAAATTTTAAACAGTATTTGGATTAAAATAATACGTTAAGTTACGGCTGGTCTAGTAAGCTACAGCTGACATAGACGGGAGAACGCCGCCTGTCGATCCGGAGGCCCAGGGTTCAAAACCACGCGCACCACTATCTTTTCAGAGTCATGTTCGTAATGCCGGTAATTAAAACGGTGAAGGAAAATATCGTGAGGAAACCGAAATGTATCTAGAATCTAAGTTCTATGTCATATGTCATCCACCAACCGACACTGGGCCAGCGTGGTGGATTATAGCCTGGTCTCTCTCCTTGCGAGAGAAGGCCCCGACGCCCAGCAGTGGGAACATTTAATGGGTTGTTTATGCTGATATGTTTTCTCCAAAAGATTTACTTCATGACAGGTAATTTAATTATGTCGTTCGACTAAATTTTATACGAAGCTATGACTATGTCGTACAGATAAATATCTAAGCTGATTTTAGATTTTTGTTGATATTTGAAAAATTACCTCCCTGTTTTCGATATATAAGATCACCTCTGAAGTATTTTCTACCAAACAAAAAAAGAATTATCAAAATCAACTCACAATTAGCGGAGAATTATCGTGTAAAATAAAACCAAATAAAAAACATGCAACCCGATTGAGAACATCTTACTTGTTTGAAGGCCTCCTTTTTCCACACAAAAATATTTTTGACAATTATTTTGTCATTTAAGACGACGCGACACGATCACGTGGCCACTTTCTAGAATCTAGATATTCTGTAGATCGTCTGTGATACACAGAATACTTAGAAGTTAGTATGTACCGAACGCGCCGCGCGTGTCGTTATTATTTAATGTTTGTGTAATTTCCGAACCAACAGACCGATATTGTTCAAATTTTGACGGGACAATATAAAAGTGTGTTCTTTCTAACAAAAAGAATTAATGAAATTAAACTACGCAAACATGAGTTACAACCAAATACACATTCTGACTTTCACTCCCTCCCGCAAGAAAACTGATCAGAATTTGGGGATCAAAAGTAGCCTACAGCAATGTCCTTAGTATAAACTAAAATCATGCCAAGTTTCAGCTGAATTGAATCAGTAGTTTCGGCGTGATGCGTGATCCCTATACAGAAAGACAGACAGACAGACAGACAGACAGACAGACAGACAGACAGACAGACAGACATGAAAGAAAAAAAATGCAGTTTCGCCATCAGTATCGACTATGGAGGGCCCCAAAAAAAATTTTTTCAAAATATCCTCAATGTACAGAATTCGACCCGTTACAGTTTTATTATAAGTATAGATGTAACATTATTAGTATTCTGTATGGCTTACGTACCTCTATCGCTTTTACTGCCGACACTTACCGTTCTATTATGTGGAGTAATTTGTTTTCGGCTCCCGATACGGCCTACTATTATAATCACGGTAGGAATGTCGAAACGACTTATCAATTCGATACGGTTTATTTTTTCCCCCGACATACCACCGAGCTCCTTTGTAACCGTCTTCTAATGAGCCAGAAACATATTAGACATCGCCTCCCCGAGGCCACGTAAGATGGAGCACAGTATATGTCAATAGCGAATTACAAATGCGCTTTTGTTCATATACTCGGTGTTAATACTAACCGGCACATGTTTTCCAGACAGACCTCATTTGTTACGTTTTAATTGAACTCGGGTTTAAGGGTGCCCAGGGAAGAATCTTTGAAGCGGAGCGTCTTCGCCAAAGAACAATCCGGCACCGTAAAATTGGATAACATTATATTATGTACCTACTTTACTGTAATCCTGAAAGCGAGCTCCTGCTCGTATTGTATTGTATATTAGAACAATCTAACTTTAATAATTAGGGAGAATCGCGTCTTGTTTATCGTAACTTAGACTGATCCCGATCCCTTACATTGTTTGTTTTAGCGTCGGATTGAAAACATTTACGGCTTGGAGGAACGGAATCCTGGATTGTATCTGTACAATACAAGTACGGTAGTCAATTAATAATCGTACCCTATCATTACTCAATCATGGTTTCGGAGTGAACAAAGGGTTGTCAGTTGTAGTCGGAGCCCACAAATCAAACTAGAATGAATGTTTAAAATTTGGGTCGGCCTCATTGAGCTGTCGCTGGGCAGAAGTGAAGCGTAGTAGTAAATCAGTGAGATGTTGAGTTGTGGTTATCAGTTCCTAAGATATACGTGGGACAAGGCGAGGCTTGTCTCTTCGTATCACATGTCAGTCATGTCTATCAAGAGATCTAACGCCCAACACCCACCGGGCTTGTGAAGGTTTGGAAAGCTGGGTAGACAACTAGGGCATCATTTCCGGTACGCAAATAATAAAATTGATACAGGAAGAAGTAGAGAGGAGTAGGGAGACTTTTGCCCAGGGGTCGGACAGTCAGAGTAATAACAAATATTTTGATTTTATTGGAATTTATAATTTTAAATCAAACTCACTATTTAATGTCATTATTTGTTTGGGTAATGTCACTGTACCCATATGTTGCTCAGATAAACATGCTGAGATACTATTAGGCTAAAGAATTGTCAGTCCACTGTATTGTGAATAGTTGAAAGTATTAACTACTCACTTTACTAACTTGATTAACCAAAGATTAAATTAGTAACGAAGTAAATTAGGTAGAGGTCAGGTTTTTGTAATGGTTTTGCTAAGTAGAACTATTAGGTCAATTTCTCTGCGGACAACCTAGTGAATTTTGAACTCTATCGATCAAGTTTGCTTTTTGCTCTAATTAGTTTCTGCTTTCTCTGCTTTAAGTGATGTTCGAATATGCTCGTCTCGTCTTGAGAATATTAAATCGACATTTTCGGTCTACTAGGCTCTCCCGTTGTTTGCAGCGAGAAAGACAGTTTTTTAATTTAGTTAAAGAAAAATGTTATTATGTTAAGTAGGTAATTATGTACGAGTATTAGCACTTTCTATTACTCAAAAATAGTGAAAAATCAGTTTCTGCTTTCTCCGTTTTATACAATGTTCGTTTCGTTAGATGCTTTGGTCTACAGGGCTATGGTAGTAAGAAGATTTTTCTTAAATCATTTATTATACATATTTGCAAAAATTGTTATGTATGCGGTTTGTACCTAAATGCCACTATGAAATAAATTTTATCAATTAATTCTGTTCTGCAGACCGATAGTCACAAGGTGGGCTCTGTCATTGTAAAGAAGATTTTTCTTAAATTATTTTGTATACATATTTGCAAAAGTTGTTAAGTAGGTAGGCGGTTTGGATCTAAATGCCACCATGAAATTAATTATATCAATTAATGTTGTTCTGCAGAACGACACTCAGAAGCTTTAATGAAATATTGGTACGAGTGTAATACGTTATACTCGTGTAATACTCGTACTCTACTCAATGCCAAAGAGCAAAATTCAGAAAACAGCGGCAGCGTATCTAATGTTATTGTAATAAATACTTATCAAAATTTTAAAGACCGCGAGATAAGAGGTCTGTTTCATAATAAAGTTAATAAGGGTTACGAGATGGAGCACTTTACTGAATACTGGAAGGGGCTTTTTTTCTCAATACTAGAAGCCGGAAGCGCCCGCAGTGTTACTCGCACCTTAATAGTATATTATCGATAAATTTGTTACGCGCAAATGAATTAACTCATGAAGTATCTCTCATAAAATTGCTTTAACGGGTAAACCCCCTAAGCATTATACTTATGCAAAAAATGTACTTATTGAATTTTTAAATCTATTACATTGTTACATGGATACGTAGGACCAAATATAATCACGTACTTATAAATCCACAAACATTTGCTTTTATAATATTAGTGACCTGCCTGATACCTAATATACTAAGTATTACTTTTCTTAATCTAAAAATATTCGTTTATTTAATAATAACTATTAATTATTGTACAGAAAATATTTTTCAAAACATTTTAAATATGCGTGGGCGCATTTGATAGAATGTATTGTATACAAACACTTTTTGTTTTAAAGTATTCTTCACTAGGATATCAAAAATCAAATTAATAAAAACATTTCTACCAAAATATTTTAAAATTTTTATTATTCACGGATACACTTTGGAGAGTGTGCGACTGATTTGCATGATCTGATACCACCTTGCCCTTTTTTCTATCGGAATGCTCGTAGCTCGAAAAAGCGACATCGTTTCATGGTTGATGTTCCAAAGACACGAACGAAGAGATTTGACTCTACTTTTGTGATAAGAACGTCTAGGCTGTGGAATACGTTGCCTGAGCGGGTTTTCCCCGATGGTTACAATCTTTGTGTCTTGAAATCGAGAGTAAATCGGTTTCTTCTAGGTAAACACGCTATATCGTAGACCGCATCGTCGCGTCGCTTAACATCAGGCGAGATGGCGATCAAGCGTAAACCTATAAAAGTAAAAAAAAATGTTCGTAATGAAATTGTCTATCCGTTGGTGTAAGTACGAAATCCAAATAATGGCGGGATTTCGAGTAGATGCATGATAATTACAATTATTTTTATTTTTTGGGTTCGTTGTGAGGAGATTATTCAAACAATAAATTCATTAACAAAAAAAGTAAACTACCACTTTAAAGCCAAGAAACTGTAGAAATTTAATGTATTTTTTACTAGTTCATATTTGTTTTCGCTAATGAGTAGATAGCTTTAAAAACTGGACAAAACACTCGTTTTGCTGGGGGACGCCCCTTAAGTTAAAATTATATTAAAACAAACGATCCAGAGTTTTGTGCCGTTTCTGCGTAGTCCTGTATTTAGTCATATAACACGCGATACCATCTGCGTGTCAAAGCGTCGTCGTATCTTCGCTTTACGTCTTTACGTCTACTTATAACGTATAGCCTCGTAAATCCTCATAATATTATTGACACAAATCCGTCTCGCGTATACATAAACCCGATATTGTTACAGCAAATAAACCAAAATAGAAAAGTGTTACGTGACGAGGGCGATGAAGGTTGTAGTATTCATCGAATTCAACTTGGATTAAATATTATATTGTGGCTTTACTTTAATCGCGGACGCAAATCACGAGTAAGGATGTGTGAGAAGAATTTATCTAAAAATTATGTTTGGGTTTACTTATATACAATTCTGTAAGACGTGGTAATATACCTATGTATATTTCATAAATGGTATACCTAATAATGTCGGCAACAATCAAAATTAAATATATATATATATATGACATACATGTAGTACCCTGTCTGTGCACACAATTGATTTGTCGATGAGATCCAAATATAGACAGATTGTCTCTTCAACTACAAATTGTGACCATCAGGACAAATTCGTTAAAAATATTTATTCATAGCAGTTAATGCTAATCTGTTAAATTTACGGGTTTTTACTTTGCCTATTTATAGGATTTAAGAGTTAAGAGTATCTATCGATTTCGGATTTCTAGCTAAAATGAAACCAATTTGCTCGTCGTATTTTACTGCTATTTTGGGATTATTTACGAAACGGTTTTATTCTCCAAGTTACTTATTATATATGTTAAGTGCTATTTAGGATTTTAGAGAGCTTTTTTTAGTAACAAAACTATGATAATTGCACACACACATACTTTTTTAAACATTACAGCCCGAACTAATTACAAATCTGAATAATCCTCGAAAGTGTACAGATTACAAAGTTGTCCGATTTTCGTATACCAACCAATTGTAAGCTTACAGCATACGAATGGCATTAGCAGGGATGATGCTGATGGTGTATATTAGATACTTAATTTTTCATTTAAGGCGCCTGATGAAAATAATTGTAATGATAAAGCAAGTTAAAGTGCAATGCAGTGCGGGCGAATGATTTATTTATGTTGTGGATTAAAAAAGCTGCGTAGCTCTGTGTGCTATTATCAGGCATGATGCTTACCATCAATATCATGTCTTGCTTGTTCCGTCACCCTACAACAAAAAAAAAATCAACAATTTCAACGATCGTTATTGTATGTTTGTTATTAATGTTCGTTGTAACAACTCACGCATATACACACTGTTGTATTGTGACCTGTGTATTTCTACACCCGTCTAAGAGTTTCAGTTTACAACTGTACCAGGATTCCATTCCGAGCCTGTTGTAATGGTATAGTCCACAGATTAAGCTCTCTAACCCCGATCTGCATACTGTAAGCCGTGTTACAAACATTTGTTAGAAGCAGACGTCCCGTTTGGAATGCTGTCATCCATTTCAACTGGATGCCTTTCTTGTTGGCAACTGCTACCGACGGACTGTAACGGTCCCAAGGGTTAATCTCAATTTATGCAAAACTAGCTATGTCTCGCAATTTTACCGCAACATTGATACCTAAAGTTTTCGGGGCGAAAGTGGCCTTGGTTTTTATTTACATCCCAAATAGTTGTATTAGTACAAGTATTACAAATGTAAAAATTTGGAAAATTTGAATAATATTATAAATGGCATACTGAGATGGACTCAGACTGAGCTCGACGCCCTGGACAGAAAGGTCCGTCAACTGCTCACAAATCATCGCATGCTACACCCGCGCTCGTCTGTTATGAGACTGTATATTCCGCGGAAGTAGGGGGGTCGAGGCTTTTTGAATGCCAAGAACCTACACAACCGCGAGATATGCAGTCTCAGGGATTATTTTCGCAACTGCGAGTCCGGGATGTATCGCGATGTTGTGGCAGTTGACAGAAGTTTCACGCCTCTTTCATTGGCAAATGAGAACTCGCGCAAACCATTGGTGCTCAGCACTGATGATCGCAAGGAAGTGTGGAAGAGCAAGGAGCTGGGCGATTCTATCGGGCCTTGACGGGACCCGATGTAAATCTGCTCGCGTCGGTGAACTGGCTGCGCTTCGGGGACCTCTTCGGAGAAACCGAAGGTTTTGCATGTGCAATTGCAGACGAGGTTATCAAGACGAACCATTTATTACCGGAAATACATAATGAACGACGGTACGTTCGACATTTGTCGGGCATGCCGCCGTCCAGGCGAATCTCTTCGTCATGTTATTTCCGGTTGTTCGGAGAGTGTGCAACTGATCTGCATGCTCTAATACCTCCTTGCCCTTTTTTCTATCGTATTTCTCGTAACTCAAAGAAGCGGCACCGTTTCATGGTGGATATTTCAAAGACACGGACGAAGAGGTTTGACTCTACGTTTGTGATAAGAACATCTAAGCTGTGGAATGAGTTGCCTGAGTGGGTTTTCCCCGATAGTTATAATCTTGGTGTCTTCAAATCGAGAGTGAATCGGTTTTTTCTAGGTAAACACGCTCCATCGTAGACCGCATCGTCGCTTAACATCAGGCGAGATGGCGGTCAAGTGTAAACCTATAAAAGTTAAAAAAAAAAACTTGCTAACGGCGAGTATTTGCACAGACATAACCTAGTAGCCAGGATCATCCACCAGCAACTTGCTCTTCGACACGGCCTTGTCGAGCCCGAGGTGCCGTACTATAAGTACGCACCTCTGCCAGTTCTCGAGAATGGTCGTGCGTTGCTCTACTGGGACCGCTCTATCATCACGGACAGGACTATTGTCGCCAATAAGCCTGATATCGTGCTGGTAGACAGGTCTCAGCGTCGGGCTGTGATTGTCGATATCACCATACCACATGACGAGAACCTCGTGAAAGCTGAGAAGGACAAGCTTAGCAAGTACCTTGACTTGGCTCACGAGGTTACCGCCATGTGGAATGTTGATTCCACGATCATAGTCCCCATAGTCGTGTCGGCAAACGGCCTTATAGCGAAAAGTCTCGACCAACATCTCAAGAGACTTTCGCTAGATGGTTGGATTAAGGGTCAGATGCAGAAGGCGGTCATCCTCGACACAGCGCGCATCGTCAGGAGGTTCCTCAGTCTGCAGCCCTAACCACCGGTAGCTTGGGCCCTGCCCCGCTGCTTGCTGCACCCTAGTTTTTTATAATGTTTGTATTATTTTTATGTATTGTAAAAAACTTAGAAACTAAGAAAGGAAATAAATGAGTGAATTATAGACGGATTTTTTTTTGTCAATCAACCACGACGGAACTGCTAAACCGATTGAGGTAAAAATCAGAACACAGTTAGATCGTAGTCTGGAATAATATACATGCTGCTTATTTTCGCGTGGTGGAAGTTCGACCATATCATAATCATCATCGTCAGCCCGTGTTCGTCCACTGCTGGACATAAGCCTTTCCAATATTGTGCCACGAAATCTGGTCCTCGGCTCTCCGCATCCATCCGCTTTCCGCCACTGTCTTCAGGTCGTCAGTCCACCGAGCGGGAGGCCGTCCCACGGGACGTCTTGAACGTGGTCTCCATTCCAGAATCCTTCTCCCCTAATGTCCATCAGCTCTGCGACATATGTGGCCCGCCCACTGCCACTTCAGCTTGCTTATTCTCAAGGCGCTTCTATGCTTATATGTCGACCATATAGCAATATTTATCACTATATCACATAAAGTAATATCGCACTCTTCATAACAAGAGTGCGCGCACTCTTAATGATGTGCCGAAGTGAATAAACACTAAACAACAAACAGCTAGAGAGGACAACAAACACTTTTTTTGGTAGACGTATAGAGTTTTGACAAAATTTGTTTGTTTAAACATACAGAACGTGACAATAAACGGACTCAGGCTGATAACCAGTAACCCTGTATGTGTATATACATACATAATTGGGCATACATACAGATTTTAACAATAAATTAAAAAGTATGTATGCTTATTTGTCAAGTACAGGTAATGTAACAGATAATGTACAGTTTTTGTTATGTTTTTTATGCATGATGCATGATTTAAATTCTGTGTACTCATTTACTACATAAAATATAAGAAATTTCATACTCTTCCCTAAGAGTATTTAACTAACGCCTGAAAGGATCGGGCTGAAATTTGGAACACGATATAATATACTCTGGAGTAACACAAAGGCTACTTTTCATCCCGGGAAAATAACAGGAATGGGAATTACGCGGGTAAAACCACGGAGCGCTGCTAGTGTTTTAAATATAATATAGTATTAATACGAGTAGGTAATAATAAATTAGCGAAACACATTTTCGTATCTGAAAAATTTTCGCAGTTTTTCGTAGTTTTTCGTAGTTCTTAGAACTCGATTGTCTCCTGCTCATTAGTTTTTCTTCCAAATAAAAATAAAACTAGGTAAATGTTATAAACTGTGTTTATTACAGATATAACAAGCCACATTAGAAATCAAACATAAACGATTATTTTTTATCGTGGGCGTTAGTAACGCAAATATGGATTGGGGGTAAAATATGTTGATAGTTTCTTTGCCTGACAAGCTGTGATTAATAAAAGCTTAAGCTCCGTACACTTCTGCCTCGTTTTATTTAAGTAAGCCCATAAAATACAGAAATTACGAAACTTCGACTCCTGAAACATCCAACCATTTATTATTCTTTTAATAGAATCTTTGTGTTACTAGGAAATTGATTATGTTCGTTGTTTGCCTCAATAACGTTATTCTGTCACATGCCTTTTTGTTTACTGTTTGTATTTCCAGCGTAAAAGCAATTGTATTCCCAGTAGAAATAAATGTCGTATTTATTTAGTAAATATCCGACACGATTGAAATGTAATAACGTCACAGGGTAGAAAGAAAGTCAGTGTCGCCGTGAACTTTCCGCAAGGGCGGCCGGAGTAGTCCCGCCCGCCCAGTGAAGCGCGGGCCGCCCAACGGGACGCACGCGTGCTACCTTCATTCAACATACTCGTTTCGTAAACACAGTTAACAGTTACACTCGCACTTTACAAATATTTGCAATGTGAGTGATGAAAGTGGTGAACGCTAATGGCATTCCTTGTTGGGCGAGAAATAACAGCAAATTAATGAGTTCACACTAAATTTCGCGCGCTCATTAGTAAATTATTGTTAGGTGACATTATAATTAAAACTTATCGATGAGTCATTGACCCAATTAGTTACCTCATTAAATTTTCCCTACTCGCAATTTCCTGTAATGAAGTTAGAAATTATATTTAAGGTTTGCAAAAGGCAAGTGGTGTAAATATTGTAATTGTAGGATCAATAGATTGTTCTTTGGGATAGCTTATTAATCTACGTACACCACATTAAAAATGAATGACAATTTCATATAGAACCAACTAATCTATCTATAACGGTATTTGTTACCGGATTTCAAATTAGCAAAGATAAGTGCATTTACCCTTAAACATCTTTCTCTAAACTTCATTTATTCTTCAAACACCAAAAAAGTATCTTTTTCTCGCCCAGCAAGTGATTTAGGAGAATGCCTAAATTATACTGACGGGCACAAAAGTATCATATCTTCGTAAGTGAATAAACTCTTGAGGAAAGTTTTCGGATTTCCCAAAAACTTGCCGAGGGGCCGCCGGCTTTTCTTCAACAGTACGCACTTGTATGAACTCCGAAAAAAGGTAAGAAACCTTTGAGTTAGCATATTGGAAATTTTCGTGACTTATAAAAGGAAATTGAAAATGGAATTAGAAACGATAGATAATTGTTTCACATAAGCTTTGAACGTGAAATAAACTTCGAAATAAAGATTTTTATAAAAGAAAAAACCAAATTGAATTTCCTTCGACGTCGCGTCGTATGTTGGAGAGATCTCATTTGCTTTCATTCGTGTAATTAATTGGATCGACTCACAATATTTTCAACGTCTCGCTTATTTGACATACTTAAATTACATCAAATGTTATTCCGGATGAATGAATTAAATTGAGTAGAGGGTTTCCTCGTATGTTGATATTTTATTGATATGATTTATTGTTGCCTTAACTGAATCACAATCATTTTGTTATATTTTGAACCAGTATATATATTTAAATATACAAAGAAATCTTTTTAAATTGTTATTATGATTCCTTTTTGCCCCAAGGAGGCTTTTGCACAACATTGAGACCCTATATGTAATAGGTTTTTAATAATATCTAATGATTGCAAACAACGGAGCCTTTTTCTATTTCGTTGACAATGATAAGTTTGCATTTAACCACCATCTGGCCTGATCATTTATTTTTTTTAAGATTGTATGATATGTTGGCAATTCAAATACTCCTATTTTTAAATTGTATGTTACGGTATTAGTAGGTAAACCGTACGAAAATTAATAATCGAAGTCTAGATAATAAAGTTGAAAATATTTATAAGAGGTAAAAAATCAGACAAACATACATAAAAAGTTGGCAGAATACCTGACCTGCTCTAAACCTTTTTGTACTGCTAGTACTCATTTTATAGTGGTAATCAAAGAGTTTACATATACTACAGTTAGCACAAACGC
The DNA here is from genome assembly GCA_017562165.1 of Ectropis grisescens. Taxonomy (NCBI): domain Eukaryota; kingdom Metazoa; phylum Arthropoda; class Insecta; order Lepidoptera; family Geometridae; genus Ectropis; species Ectropis grisescens. The sequence goes on along the minus strand of CM029771.1, from coordinate 17,765,158 downwards.
TACATCGAAAACACGGATCTGATCGCTCTTGTCTTTTCGCTCTTGTGGAAGCATCATTTTGTAGCGGCATATCACTATGTCGCCATTGCTAACATACACCTCATCTGCTTACGATTGGTGCAAAGGAACCATGCGAAAAAACCTGAACTATTCACTTTTTCTTTATTTAAGGTGGTAATACTCGTTTTGTAGTTGCACGACTCTGTTTGTAGTGATATGACGTTTCCCCAGCTGTTTTTCCTAAACAGTAGCTCAATTTCGTCAGGCGTAGTCCAGACTAGTGTCTAGTGTCTATGGTTCGCGGTCTCGCCACATAAGCCGTCTGTCCCAACGGTTATTGGTTCCGCGACAAACCCAATATGCGTACTGGTGGCGCTTGGAAATGAAAAGGTAAAGCGAACCGTTGAGCTGAGTGTCGTATTATTGGAGTGCCTATGTTCCTAGGTCTAATAGTGGATGAGTGATGATGATGACAATAAAAATGAAATTTGCAAAAAAAAAAATTATAGCATTTGTAAGATAAAATAAGAACTTCTAACTATTACGGTTTCGCGATTTGTGTTTTGTCTTTTCCATAAGCAAATAGGAACAAAAAAACTGTGTGAGTCAAGTCATTCTATATTTATAAGTTTGAGTTCCTAGACGCCCCAAGCTTTGCTTGGCGTTTTTCGGAACTTTGCCTTAAAATACCAAATAACGATGGCCAATCTACATCAAACAATACCATATTCATGAGCAGGATATTATTATTTTTAAATGAAACTAGCTGACCCGTTGAACTATGAACGATACTTTCTTTCATCAGCATTTTCAAATCGTTATACTTTACAAACTTTAATTTAAACACTTTACAGGACTAAATCACGATCAAAACTATCTTTTAATTACCTCGATGTTTCGGCAGCGTTACAACGGCCGTAGTCACGAGAAAACTCAATCAGATCGGATTAAGTTCTGTAAAGTGTTTAAATTATGTGTTCAAGTCGCGAAAGTTTAAAAACAATGTATACAAACTTTGTCTCAACAATAACAAATACATAAAACAAAGAATCATCCAATTTGGTGCAGTCACTCAAAAATGATGAGCGTACATACATTTCGAAGATCCATTTTTTATAAATATTAAGATGATATGAAGTGGAGGGACATGCATGACATACGCCTGATAGTGAGCAAAACGCCTGCCCAATAAAGTTGGTACTGTACCATGTACTGTACAGCTATTTCAACATAAAACATAAAGAGTACAAAGCATTGTCTAACACAGCACTGCGCTCATCACCCATAAATTTAAGATGATCTTTTTTTTGCAAACAGTGGACTTCAAATCGGAACATAGTAATGATTGCAAATTGCTGCTTGGCGATAAAATAATTAACAATGATATGGTAGTTACTCAGATAGACTCTCCAAGGAGTCTTACCTAGCCGCTATTAGCGATAAGGCCGCCATCTGCTACGATAACGTTAAGTGTAAAAATTGTTTCAACTTTTGAATTATTTTTGATATTTAGTGTGTTCAATGAAATGTATTATCTATTTGTTTAAACTTGATTAGGTTTGCACTTCACCGCCATCTCACCTGATATTAAGCGATGATGCGGCCTACGATGAAGCGGTTAAAACCTATTCCAATGTCAATGTTAAGTAAGTAACATATAGTGAAGTGAAATCTAACGCAGCACAATAGGCTTCAGAAGGCTTTGTCTGGTCCAGTTGCGTCCATCGCCGAAACAAATAAGAGCGCCGCACCGCCGGTCGTCGATTCCGTCGCGGTACCGCTGATTGTCGCTCAAGAGGCGTGGGAAAACAAACAACCGTTGTTCTCGTTAACGGCCTCTTGTCCCTCCGAACCGTGGAAATGCTGCAATTGTCACCAGAAATTTACATCCCAATTTCTACTTTAGCTCACCGCAATAAAACCGCTATCCGACGACGATCCGCAAGTCCGCTCCTGTATTATTTATTCGGGACAGTAAAATCTAGCGACTGACTCGACTCGAGAAAAACAGCGGGAAAACTGTTTATTGCATGTATTTAGGGCGTTTAACTTTGTGTACTAATGACTGACAAAGGGGCGTTAAGATTCTCACCTACATTTTCGTTAAATTGTAGGTAATCAACACTGGAAATATATTTCACGAAAGCTAAATTTTATAACTTTCATATAATCAATTTACTATTTCAAAATACGGAAATGAACTTCCTTAAAATCTGTGGTTTCTGACATAATCGTATTTTTTAGTTTTGTAAAAATCGTCTCGTTTAACATAATTAATGCAGCCAGAATAGTGTACATTCCAATCACACATTTTGTTCGATATTTGTCGACCAAAATTAAAAAAAAAATGTCAAGATGCACATGTGAAAGTTTTCTTGTCTTGACTTGAGTAGTCTTAATAGCCCACATTTCAAAGCCATGTGCGTAATGTCCCTAACATAAAACGGTGAAGGAAAACATCGTGAGTAAACCAACATGTACCTAGAATCTTTCGAGGTTAGGTGTGATACACCAAACCGCATTGGGCCAGCGTGGCCAGGAGTGGGACGATTTAGTGGGTAGTTAATGTTATGTTTTATGGTCCACTAACACACTACATTTTATGGCAAAAAATATGTAATGTCAGTTAATTAAAACTCAGCAACCTGTGTGTTTTATTCGTATAGCGCTTCGTATTGTCGTTTAAAATAAGAACACATTAAAAAAAAATCGTTTATTTATTAAAAAAGATTCGTAAAATCTATCCCATGGGACACAGAAATATCACAACAGGCCCATTTTAACGTTGTTAATACGTTGTCTTTTGACATTATATTGTCTACCTGCGTTTTTTAATAATATTCAATTCAAATGCTATATCCACCCTTCGTTTAAGCATATTAAAATGTGATTCTACTTTAATAGCTTCACGCGGACCATTTCCGTTCCGTAACAGTTTTATCCGAGCTATACGTAGCTTGTATAATGTGCGATCGTGCTGGGCAATCCTTATATAATCTCACTCACAGTGTTACACGATTAGATATGCATAAGCTTTTATTTGTAAGGACTCAACGCCACAACCCAGAACCGGTTATACTCGACCGGACGACAGACTTTGTACTTTTTCTTTTGCGTTCAGTGATCTAATCTGAAGAGTGAAGCCATGTTGCTCTTTGCTCTTCCAAGTCAAAGCGAGATGGAAGATGTTTTTTTTTTCGGCAATAAGTACGATGATGCACGATAGTTTCCGAAGCTCTCTCGCCGTCCGCCGGCTGTCTTCTGTCTACACACAACAACACCCACGCTTTGAGTTTTTGTCGTATGACGTAAATTCATTGATATATGTATTTACCTAAAGAATTGTGAGCGTTCCGTATGTTCACCATCGCATCGATGTGTAATGGTCTCGTTAAAAACTTCTAATTGGATTAAACGTTTCGAGTTTAAACTTTGCCTACAACTTTCAACGCTCGCGCTCGTAACAAAGGACTCGAAAAGAATTTCCATGTTGTCATACCTGATTCAATTAAATATCAACAAGTTTCAATGTTTTAGTGCAATAAACATTGTTAAGAAACTAGGTCCAAGCTCTTTGTCTGGACCGGTTTTTGTGATTGAAAGTAGGTGACTGCCAGTAATTCAGTGGTCGGAATAAGGCCCACGAACGTCGAGCGCAGGCGGTGAACGTAACTGGCTTTAACATTGAAAACGAAGGTAAAGACCAATTAACTTAATTCAGTAACAGCAAAGCTTTTAATAAAATTATTTTTCATCCAACTTTCATTACGAAACCTGGCTACTCAATAAAAAAAGTTAAAACAAGCACGCTACTTCTAATCCCATCACCTAGTTATTAAGCCATCAGTGGGTTAAAAGCGTTGAATTATTGCGTGTAAACAAATATTAAATAACAAATAAGGTACAATTTCCCCCATTACCGAGTTAGGGTAAACAAACCGGATTCAGGCTAATTTTGCAACACCCAATTAAAAATGTATCGCTCGGGTCGGCCGTTACGTGATCGGGATCGGCGAGCTGATAATCTACGAAGTTAATTTTTATTTCTGCACGTAAAGGAATTTTTAATAGAATCGCGAAAACAATTACAAGGGTCTCACGCAGCGAAATGCAGATGAGGGGGGCGCCGCGACCCGTGACTTCGTGGCTACCTCGCCGTGACTGCCATCCTGTTTAAAACTTGCTTTACTTCTTCTAAGTCTGAATACAAAAAATAGCGGCTGCGTCAACTCTACCAAACTTATGAAAAACACGTTTTATTTCACGTATGTATGTTCGAGGCGCTGTTTTAGCTTCCAAAACAATATGTAACTATTCCTAATTTGCATGGACATAGAACATTTAGTTCTTTTTTAACACATTTTGAAGCTAATATATTATATCTTCTATGTATAAAAATGTTATATTGGTTTGTGTACGCTTCAAAAACTCAAAAAGTTCTGCACCGATCGACCTGAAATTTTAGAATGATATATAATCCGCATCGGGGATTGTTTTTCTCTAATTAATTTAATTTTTGCATTACTATGTGCCACAGCGAAGCGTGGCAGGGTACAGCTAGTCTCTATTTATGTTGGTTTGTGTACGCTTCAAAAACTCAAAAAGTTCTGCACCGATCGAGCTGAAATTTTACAATGATACATAATCCGCATCAAGGATTGTTTTTATCTAATTTTAATCATGTACCACAGCGAAATGTGGCAGGGAACAGCTAGTAGGTATATTATAAAAGTGTTCCTTTAGTGAATTACTGTGGGAACTCATTATAATTTCGAATTACGAAACTGTCTAAAGAGTTATTTAAGTATTAACCTATTTGGTAGAAGATCTAAACTTTTATTTGCTCTACGTATTTTGTTTTGAAACTCCACACTTTACGGTGAAATATTAACGAATGTGAGCCATTCAAAGTTTATTAGTAGGTATTAGTCTGTAATCTACGTTATCTTACAAGTATGATACGTTATTTATATTTAATGAACAATCAGTAATGTGTGTCGTACAGTAACATAATACCTAATAAAAACTATTTGCATTTTATGTAAATGCGTTATGTGAGTCAACTAAAAAAATGACTTTTTGTCTAAAAGTTACTACGGATGTTCGTTAGGGACGTTCCCACAAGGGAACAATGATAGCAGCTTCCTCTCACAGATTCAGACACTGATTATTTTACTGATTGCGTTAGTAGTAGATACATTTAGATTTCAAATAACTTTGTAAATTATTTTCAGGACAAAAAAGGATATAAACAAGAAAAAACATTGTTGATAAACACCGTTTATAGTTGTAACGTATAAGTATATTAGTTATATAACTACAGAGTATTAATTACGGTACGAGTCATTTGCGATTGGCTCCATAAAATACTTAAAAAGTCGTTGATTCCATGGATATAAATATAAGCAAAGTTTTATATTCAGAAGCTTATTTATACCTACATGTCTGTTGCGTTGTGTAACGGAACACCAATAAAACCAGCTGAGACGATACTCGTTAGCATCAGGAAGATACCCCTTAATTTTTTTTATTGGATTTGATTGCAGCATTGTTATTTAATTGAAATTAATTTTATGATAATTCAAAGTAAAGCTAATATTTGCAAATTGCACAAATAGGGGAGGCCATAGGTACCTGAAATCCAGCTTCAAGCTAGTTCAGGTGCCTTTGGAAACATAATCGTATTGTAAATTATAGATAAATCAAGAAATTCTAATTATTGACATTTGTATAAATTAATTAACTAAACTGTTAACGTTTCATGTATTTTGATTGTTTTTTCATTTAATTTTTGATTTTTTATGTTACATTATATATTAGCAAATATGTGTGATAATTTGTTAAATTTTGATGTACATTATCTAGTGATGAAATAAATTACTATTACTATTACCCCTGCAACCCAAATATAAGATTGAGCACACACAGAGTTTGAACTTCTGATAAAGGCTCGAAAGGTGTTTGTGTGTAATCCGAGTCCTATGAACAAATAGTTTACTTTGTTTAAATAAAAAGTACTAGGGTAGGATAAGATACTTGCAATCACATGATTTTACCCGCGTTGTTTTTTTTTTGCTACGATAAAGTCTACCCTTTGTCTGATTCTAGATAGTATTCTTTGTACCAAATTTGAACCTAATGCATTCAGCTGTTCCGAAGAGATTGAGGAACAAACTTGAGTTGAGCTGAATTTTGTTTTTTTTTTAATTCGTTTGTTATTGTAGTAGCAGGGCTCTTTAGAGTCCGCATGGGAAAGTATCCCATCTTTACCAACTATTCCACCGTCATACAATAATGTTCGAAGGAGAAAGTTTTCAAAAAATGACGAGAGAATGAGATGACGAGCGCAGCGGAGTGCAATGGCTTAGAACCTTCGTTTACCAACGTGGCACTGTAGGTACTGGGTATTACGTCATAAATTTATAAACATCAAACATTTCAATAACAATTTCACTTTCCTCATCTATTTGGGTTTTTGGTTCGCGTAAGCCTTGAGGCCTTGTAAAAGCTTAGAAGGCGCCGACAGTACGACTCTGTGTAATGGGCGGCAACGTTAAATCGTTGTAGTAAAACATTCAGTACATATTTACAATGCTAAGGCGATTTCATCTCTTTTCTTAGTATTAATAGATAATAATTTTCCGTATTTGTGTCATCTTACAGAAGATTTGAGTACACAGGGAGCATCGTGACCTGCGCCTCACTTATCCAACACCAATCTGACCCCGCTGCGGTCTACGTGATTATATAATAATGACATTTGCATAAACACGAAGCTCTGCAAAGCTTTAACTATTTGTCTATACAACTATCTAGTAAAGATAGAACCACGGTCATTTATTTAGGGATAAAGATGAAAGCAGCCTTTAAACTGCACCAAAATGCAAATCGGCAATTTTAAAGTCGCTTATAGGTAATTTATTTTTAATTTTCGCTGTAACAGGCTTTCATTAATAGATAATTTAAATTTTAGTATGCAGATACTAAGACGAAACTTTAAATTGGAGAACACAATAGTCTAGACATAATGGAGGCCCTAGAAGAAAAACAATGGCTGCCAGATTTGGATCTGAATAGTGAATAGGTGCTTGTGTAAAGAAATCGAGATTTGCTAATTGCGTAGTTTTACATGTAGGCTGGCGATACTGAATTGACAAGTGGAGAAAAGTTGTTGAACTTGGCCCGAGTGACCTTTCCGACCGGCGAACGCAGACTGGCACTCAATACAAATAATATCGGTGACATTTATAGATCAATTAATTTAAAATAATGTGAGGTGTAATGTTATCGGCACTTTGTTAATCAATACATGTTATAATGTTTAATACATATATGTATAGTATAAACAAATTACATTTTCTACTCGACTATAACTCGACCTTTTCTCTCTCAACTCGACTCGGCCTTTTCTCACAATCATTGAAATATATCTTTCTTTCTTTCTTTCACGATATTTTTAATTTTCCTTCATTATTAATTTCAGTGACTGTGACACTTTAAAATACAACTAACTTCATATAGAGAAATACTAAGACACACAGTGTGAATAATACTTAAATATAAAAGTATGAATTTACACAAATATCAAACAAGCTGTCGCGCGTCAATCTCAACCACATCGCAGAGATCCCAGAATACCTCCCTGCCTTATTATATCCATTAGTAATATAACATGTTATCCGTATTCCGAAAACATCGTATCCTGTAGGGCAGATAAACTATCTACGACTGAAAAAAGAATTAGAGTTTCGTTACAAAGAAATCCAGCAAGATATTCCTAAGGTATTCATAAATACATGAACACAAAATATTTTCCTCTCCCACATAATTTCAGGGATGGCAGCCACCTGAAAAATATAAGACTACAAAAGCCAGCTTGGTAGGAATTGTACAATATATTGCTACAATTACTAATGTTTCTATTTTATTCTAGAAGGACGAAGTGTCAGCTACTTCAAAACATAAAACAAGATAATTTAGATGAAGTAAGTAACGTAATACTCCGAGCGTAGTTTCATTCATTATTCTTTAATCTCGGACAAGGGATTAGGAAGTATCTGAAAGTTAGGTAATGTTAAATCAGGATTAATTTTAATACACGTTTAGTTTATAAAACTAATAATGTTAAATTAAGTAAATTTAAGGCCAGGTAGTTCTGTCAAATTAGGCATTTAACGCTATCTTGTTCTCGCGACCGTCACCGACCGCGGAATCGGTGCCACAGTGCAGAAATAACATTAAAATATTGGACTATGTAATTTAAACTCATTTTTTGTCAAGATTTGTTTATACTGTTTATACTAGTGATAACAATGTTGTGAATTGTGAAGTGAAGCGAAGAAATATTAAATTTATCTATACTCGTAGATATACAAAACTCAATCTTTTCTTTTTGGTCACACTATACTCGTAAGTTGAGAACGGCTTTTCCAATTTCATGCATCTTTTTAAAATGTTTCCTAATAATTCACAAGTTCGTCAAAAAATTTAAAAAATGTGCTGAAACGTAATGAAAGGCCAGTAAAAATATAAGGTTTTTTGGTCAACTTTGCACTAAATATCTAAACCAATTTTTTTCTATGAGGTAAAAATCACTTACTGAGCATAAAATTACAAAATGCTCACAGATCCAGGTAGAGCTTCAAACGCCAATTGAAAAAAACTGTTTTAGCCGATATTTTGGAAACTATATATTTTGACAATAATGGTAGAAAATAAAATTTTGCATCTTTTGTTGCTGGTAAACTTTTTTTGTAAAACTTACCGTTTACGATTTATAGCCCATTTAATGATACGATTGCGATGATGCCGATAATAGTGGATGTAAATGATGTGGTCTACGATGGAACTTGTTTCTCTAATAGAAACAAGCACAGTGTACCTCGTAACCCCAAGGTTCGAACCTTCGACAAAACCCACTCTGGCAATGCGTTTCACAGCTTAGTTGTTCTTATTGCAAAAGTGGAGACCAAACTTTTCGTTCAACTCTTCAATCATGATGATGAACGGTGCTGTGTTTTCGAGCAACGAGCAATATGATAGAATAACTTTAATTTAAAAACCACGACTACAAAAAAATCTACACGTAAAAAATATTACCTACTATCTAAGGACACTTTGGCGAGTCAGACTAGTCTTAGAATATCTTTGTTACCAAAATCCATCCAGCCGTTTGGAAGATATGTGGAAATAAAAGATTTACAAACATAAAAGATACTCATGAAAACATAACCCTTCTTCCATTCCGGTAAAAAGGGACATGTTTATGCTACTGGGAACAGAATACATAATAAATCGTAATCGGTAAGTTCGAAAAAAAAGTTTACTGGCAACAAAAGATGGGAAATTTTATTTTCTACAATAATAATAGGCTTTATAACTTTTTCAAAATATCAGCCAAAAACGTTTTTTCGAGCTGGCGCTTGAAGCTCCACCTGGATTTGTTATTATTTTGTGATTTTATGCTCAGGAAATGATTCTAAACCTTATATGAAAAATACGAATCGGAATTTTAGTGCCGAGTTAAATTCTACGAGTAATTTTACTGCCTAAAAGGCTTCTTATAAAATTTGGTCGAGTGTCTAAATTTCTATGAATAATATTAACACTTTCATACAAAAAAATGAAAAAACAATAAATTTTGGTGGTGTCACAAACTTGGAACTAACAAAACCATACGTGTATCTATGGAAAGGTGTTCAAATTTTTCAATTTCAATTTCAAGTTCAATTGTATTGAAGTTCCTAACATTTTTTTTTTAAACTGAATAGATTGCGCGAAAGTCTCTTCCAAAGTGGTAAAATCTGTATGTGAGGACTTTTCTTCCAAGTACTAAGTACCTTACTGCCAAAGAATTTACCTAAATATTAGGGATTTACGCAAGGGATTTCTCCTCTCATTATTTCTTTATACCGATCTCTGATTTAACGAACGAATATGTTACCGATACTTATCTATTTTCCATTACATCCGCATTGAATTTTTTACTGATGTGGTATCGACGTCATTTTTTGAGACTCCCCTTTTGGTCTACAACATAAAGTAAACAGAGTACTTATTAGTATCAGCGTCTATTTGCAATTCCAATGAAAACGGTATCAAAATTAAGATCATAGCGTGCTTCACTAGTAATACCTACTGATATTGTTATACTGTGGCACTATGATCGTAATATTTAAAATTTATCGGTTGTCAAAATTGCAAAATCAAGCACAGGCCCGTCGTCCGTGAGCGCCGAAACGCGACTGATCAGGCTTGCCGAACGGCGAGCTATATATATGGTAGATAATAAAACATAGTGAATAACTGATACTTTTATCAAGTCAAACTCTGCGAATGCATCTATAACTTTTAGTGGCTTTCGTTGAGTACAAAAATTTAGTCTAAAAAAAAATCATTAGTTTAGTCATAAACTTGTAAAAACTTTTGAAAAGGGTAACTTTGGGATTTTTTTCTAGCAAGTAAAATTCATTAAATCGTGTTACTGACTGCGAATTACACTAGATTAGATCCTTAACTATTACATATATTTTTTTCAGAGTTGAATACACTATTTTAAAGGTCTTAAAGTTGTTTTAAAAATTCAAAATTACGGCCCACACGCCCTTAAGTATTTTACGGCTACACAATATAAATGTGTTGTATTAATGTACTTAATGTACAATTGAATTTTAAAATTTAACTACTACACGCCACTATTTATAAGAATTTAATTCTAGTTATATCTTATTGACATGCATTTGTCTTTACACTATTTCAAGAAGAAGTAATAGTTCAGACGCATTGCAATCCTTAAGCAGTGAAACATTTAAATTAAGAATTTAAAAAGTGTCTGCGTTATAATTTTATTACCACACAAAAAAAATATTTTATTGTGAATAAAATACATTGAAGGAGCTTTTTTATACTTACCAATTTTTTAAGAAAAAAATGGTGACAATAATCTTAGAAAACCTTCACTCTTCAAAGCACTGTAGGTAATGTACAAGTTGGTAAAAGTGATATGATCTTGTAGGTAACTGGGTTCGCAACTTCGGTAGCGAAACTAGGGCAACAAAATAACAACGAATCATTGAATTTAACAAGTTTCAATGCCACTCCTTACATTTCGGAGGCCCGACAAGTGCCGTGTCACTATAGGAATACGCAATCGAGTTTATTGTTTTTCATACAAGCTCCTCGCCTTAATATTATTTTGTTTCTCTTAACTCGCTTGACGATGTAAAACTTTATCGACACTTGTAATGCTGTTTCTTTTTTACTGTAAATTGGAATAAGTCGTTATACGAATTTGTTTATATGTGTACGTATAAGTACTTTGCATATAAGTAGATAGGTACTTTTCTACAAACATTATATCTATTATTTACTATGTATTAAATTTTACGTGTTGTATTTTTTGGGCTGGATTAAGAAAAAGAAAGTTTAAGAGGCATTTGACTGTCGCTACCTTTTTTGTTTGCTGCAACGCTTCATAGGAGCTATAGTAAAAAAATATAACATCAATATTGATGTAAAAAAAAACAGGCAAGCGCAATTCTTTGGGTTTTCTGTTTCCAGGAAATTGAGTTAAATTGTCGTATTCCAAACGTTTCAGGTTTTATTTTTATTCACATTTTTTATTTTGTATACAATTAAGTATACAGGACAAGTCACAGTTTATTCAAGGCTTATGCGAGCGAAAACGCTGACAAATTATCAAAGTAAACTAAAATTTGTACTAGATACAGCTCAGCGGCTACTCATTGGAATCTATACCTAATCATAACACAAAACAGACAATTAGGATCCCATTTGTATCTCCAGCTCATTCATTTCACAGAGGTACAACCTTATCGCGATAATAATGATTTTTAAGGATAAAGACCTAGTCATACATACTTCATACCAGTCATACCTCTATCTATTACTTAGTATTTTATTCGTCAGCTTCTAGCCGAAGAAAGTTCACTTGGAATTATGTATTTTTTCATTGCCATAAAACATTACGGTAAGAGTCTGCATTTTATAGTAAAATCCTTTTATTTATCACCGCGTTGTAAAATACACATTAATCTTTCAATCAATTCAGTGCAGCGCAGCGCAAGAGATCAATAATATCGATGATAGATATGATGGAACTAGAATAGGCACTGATTGATACGATAGATACCACTCGTAAGTACATTGATGAGGATCAATTCGAGCCAATTGCTGTAAGTGGGTCACGAAACGGCCCGCCCGATTCGCGAGTAGAAGACATCGTAACAATTAGTCGTACCTAGTGATTGCTAAGTCCTGTCCTCAGTTCCATTCATTCATTTCCATTTCATTCAAACATTCGTTCACCTCGTTCGTTTCATCGCTGCACCGTAGCTTTAAACGGCGCGCGATGCCATCCGTTCAATGAACTGACGACATGAACCCAATTAGACTTTGTCAACATCAACCTTTTTATATCTCTCTAACATTGAACTTTTTGAGAAGGGTTCTCTACATTTAATAGAACAAAGCTCTGGTTTATGAGTGAACTCGAGATTAACCCTTAGCAGCTTTTCAAAATGTAAAAATAGACCAACTAGCCAGAGTTATTTTTCCTCATTGCCTGTCATTATGCCTCTCAGTAAGTAGCCACTTTAGGGCTGAAAGACGGCTCTTTGTGCCTTAATAGACACTCGCCAGAGAAAAAGATTGAATTCATTGTTAAGTTCTTTTAAACTGGCTTAGACACTAAACGAGTTAGCGTTAAATAAACTTTTGAGAAGAAAAAGGGACAAAAGCCGCGGTTTAACGTCATAGCAACGCGCGAAACTTTTAATAAAATACTTCGGAATCTGTTTTATGAACCATCGTTCTGTTCCGGGGTCCGTTGATTGTATTATCTGCACGATAAGAGCAATTTTCGTTTAAAATTCATGAAGCAACGTTTCTCAATTGGAACTTTGTATCTACTCGCGGAGTGAAGTCTTCGGGATTGCATTTCCATGTAAATAATTGAGTTTACGACTTTCTGGGTTAAGTCATGTCATTGCCTTAGGTAACTTCACGCAGCGTAGTGAAAGTTTTATAAGGTTTAGTTTAGGTTAATTTGTCATGTTGTTATTCTTACCTTGCGTAAGCGGCCATGGTGGCCTAGTGGCAAGAATGTCTGATTTCACAATGACAGGGTCGTAGATTCGAATCCCGCTTTCCCTTCTGAGGATTTTTCAAGTGACGATGTACGATATTTTTACCACTGGTTTTAACGGTGAAGGAAAACATCACAAGGAAACCGGTTTATAACAAATGACGTATTTCGAAGAAATCCGTGTGTGATGGACCAGAGTGATGGCCTTAACTCTCCTTGTGTGAGAAGGTCCTGTATCCCAACAATAATAAAATATAATGCCGCCTGCTTGTATGTAATTTACTCTAATCTTGCCCGTTCGTATTGAGCTTCAAAATTACAGATTTTGAATCATTAATTTTGTTAAGCCAACGGTGATGATATACAGTAGTACATCTGCAATCTGCATTCCAGCTCGATAAATATTACGAGATACAGTTTAAAAAAAACAAAACAATGAAATTTCGCATTAATCTCAAAAGATAAGCCTCTATAAAAATAATGATCTGAAAGACTATTGTCAACGAAACGTAACCAAAAGAGGCTTTCACACGAGATATAATAAATCTCTCGACTTTCCAAGCTTCTCATTTGTAAGCTAAATTGAAAAGTAACGACTACTTAGGCTCTAAACTCGAAATAAAATTTAAATCAATATCACACTTGTGCCAGGTTTTCTAACGCCAAGCAGTAGTGTGCAATCATAACAGCCTAGTGTAGTGTAGTAGGACTTGATAGTATTGTGTAAAAAATGTGTAAGAATCATTATTTCATTTATATGTCTATAAAGTATTCAGTATTTCTTACTACTGATTACAATAGTGACAAAGGCTTCAAAAAGTTCAACGCAATTAATAATCACGATAAAAAATTACCTACATAAACAACTAACCTTTTTGGGCAGCAGTGTAAAAACTCAACTAACGAAGCTATATCTTTCCACTTAAATGCGCATGTGTTCAATCTTATCTGAAAGATCTACACCTCATTTTAACACATATTTATTTTTTAAGATTAGCTGTAAATCACGGTGGTCGGTACCAGTTTTGTAGCAATAACATTGGTGCAGGAACCACCTGCTAGACAGCGCGTGGCATTGACCCCGACGAACCTATTTTTGGATAGTCGACTGGCCAGCTCGCTGTCGTATCTACTTATATTAAAATTCAACCCTTTACTAACCAGCCTTTGTTGCGTATGTAAATTTGATGGGGTTCCATATTAAATGAGCTATAAAGTACGTAAAAACTACGATTTATGGGCCGTGCTTGAAATGACCAAGCGGGACATGATTTTTAATCGTTATGTATCTTTTGTACTTATGTAGGTAAAAAGGTTGATTTGCATTTCCAAAATAGATTTCTCAGCAACGTATGTTTTATTAGTAGGTTTATCTAACTAACATGACAAAATTGTTACCAATGTATGTTCGTGACTTTGTCAGTAGTTCTAACCTGTGGGTTATTACAATTTGTAGCCATTATCCATAACAAAACATGGTTTTTCTCAATATGCTTATTCAAAAAACTTGAGTGTAGTGACTGATTGAAAGAGATAATATACAAAAAACACTATAACAATTCACAAAGAATACGGACGTAATTCAGATGACACTCGCAGCCATAAAATACTCGTTTCTCAATTGGGAAGCGTATACAAGTATCGAGATAATTTATTAACATAAATTTTACGATTTGTTTGTCCGCCGTAGCGTCTGCGATGTATTTAGCATTGACCTTATTATTCTTTAGCTCACCAATCGGCAGGAAAAAACTTCAACAATCCGACGTCATTTGACATCGCGTAGAACAATAGACAGTCGCGTGACATGACTCTGCAAGAACTGTTAAACTCTTCAGCAACTTGATTGCTGTCGAAATATGTTAATACTAGCTTTTACCCGCGACTTCGTCCGCGCCACATATTTATTAAAGTAATTGAGGCAGTACCTACTCGTATGTCTACTACCATACAAATTCACGTTTTCTAATCAAAATCGGTCTAAGTCAAAGTTTTATATTTATTAATAAATGTACAATTTACACGGCAAATTACAAAAAAAACTATGTTCTCAAAAAATTAATCAAAAACAGACTTTAATTTAAAATCATATTGGGACGGTCCACCAAATTTTATTAGAGTCTATTAGTAGATATTAGTAGATATATCGTCTGATTACATGAACGCAAATTTTAGTTTGTTGCTCATATTTCAAAACCGCCCCACTGATTTCGATAAAATTTATATGACCACCTCTGAACTATAATCTACCAACCAAAAAATAATCATCTAAATTGATTCACAATTGAAATACAACTGGATTGATAACCTCCTCCTTTTTTGAAGTCGGTTAAAATAGCATACAAAGAGTGCAAAGATCCTTCCATGCACACTTTTACACCTCATTTCCACTCTTTTCAACTCTTTTTCTGTGATAAAAAGTCGCCGTTGTCCTTTCCTAAGTCTAGTCTATCTGTGCACCAAATTGTAACAAACTCTTTAAGTGGCTTAGGCGTTAGGCGGTAACGGACAGAGAGAGTTACTTTCATATGTATAATTTCGTATTAGAATTGAAAACAGGTGTTCCTTATCATTTTATTATATTATAGGAGGCAGTTGTAAAAGATTACCGAAAAGTAATACGTTTACTCCTCCAAAAAACTAATTTTCGCAGTTCTTAATTTGCCTTAATCGAGCGTCCATCATGCATAACATTTGATAAGACACCATGGAAATCTCGTCGACTATCAAAAATTCTGTCTGATACGCCATTTAGTGGCTGCGCCCATCTTAAATATTGAGGTTGTATAGTGCACTGTATTCTTCTTGTCAAGCCCTTTTATTTGATACCCATGTTGATGGGATTGATAAAACCTAAGTTATCCGCCATTGTGCAGAGGCCGCCATCTTGGATTTTAATTTTATATAGTACGTTGTATTCTACTGGTTGAGCACTTTCATTTGATACCCATATTGATGGGATTGATAAAACCTACGTTATCCGCCATTTTGTAGCGGCCGCCATCTTGGATTTCAATTTTTTATAGTATGTTGTATTCTGCTTGTTGAGCCCTTTCATTTGATACCCATGTTGATGGGATTGATAAAACCTACGTCATCCGCCATTTTGTAGCGGCCGCCATCTTTGATTTCAATTTTTTATAGTATATTGTATTCTGCTTGTTGAGCCCTTTCATTTGATACCCATGTTGATGGGATTGATAAAACCTAAGTTATCCGCCATTGTGTAGAGGCCGCCATCTTGGATATTAATTTTATATAGTATGTTGTATTCTACTGGTTGAGCACTTTCATTTGAAACCCATATTGATGGGATTGATAAAACCTACGTTATCCGCCATTTTGTAGCGGCCGCCATCTTGGTTTTTTTTTATAGTATATTGTATTCTGCTTGTTGAGCCCTTTCATTTGATACCCATGTTGATGGGATTGATAAAACCTAAGTTATCCGCCATTGTGTAGAGGCCGCCATCTTGGATATTAATTTTATATAGTATGTTGTATTCTACTGGTTGAGCACTTTCATTTGAAACCCATATTGATGGGATTGATAAAACCTACGTTATCCGCCATTTTGTAGCGGCCGCCATCTTGTTTTTTTTTATAGTATATTGTATTCTGCTTGTTGAGCCCTTTCATTTGATACCCATGTTGATGGGATTGATAAAACCTACGTTATCCGCCATTTTGTAGCGGCGGCCATCTTGAATTTATAAATAAATGATACCGCTAGAAGCGTCTTGAAACGCTCTTGAGAGTAAATGGCTCAAACGGGTAAAAGAAAGGTGGCACTTCAAATGCCGAAACATAAACACCGCACTTATGTAACCTGACACCCGTTTGTCACTTCCCGGGTCATCAAGGGAACCATGACAGGACAGTATATGGCAGCTTACAGTGCAGAAAATGGCTTCGTGACACTGAACGAGAGAGAGACAGAGCGCGCGGGAGTGCCTGTTTATGCGACACCACCAAACGACCCAATTGTAGTTACTGCCCGATGCACCAAGATTATGCTGGACGATAAGATCCTAGAGATGGCCAAGACCATCGAAGGGAACGGAAACGTCAAAGCAGATTGGGAAAATTGGGAGGTACCGAGAATACAGTGGGTCAACGGAGTTACCCAATGGACGTCGCATATGCACTGAGGGAAATATACTCCGGTATGTACTCTTCAGCGTCCCGTATAAAGTCCCTAGAACAGAGAAGATATAAGGGAGCGAAAATACCCAACACCCTACCAAATACCCTCTTCTTAGTTCACACTCAAGAGGAGAAGGAGACCCTGACAAACCAGGGTTATGGATCAGGCACCGGGTCACGCATCCTTACTATCCATGAAGCTCAAGGACTAACATACGAGTCGGTAATCGTAATCAAAACCAAGGCAAACATGAAGCTGCACGAGAGCGTGCCCCATGCGGTAGTGGCAATCTCACGGCACACGGGGACCTTCACATATTACGCTGATGACACCGACGACGCCATCGGTCGGTTCGTGCGGCGAGCGTGGGCTGCATCACCGAAGACCATCCGCGATTTTAACCTACAGATGGCCATCAGGGACAGAAATGCGGCCGTTGTGGAGGCTCTGGGCCGGGAGGAGGCAGCTTAGGCAAATGACAAGGCAAACACTCGATGTCGAGTCGATTACTAGCGGAATCCCAACCGGTAGTGATCGGCTCTACAGACGAGCACTAGAATTAGATTTTAAATGTACCCAACTCCCTCCTATTTTCCTCTTCTTCTCCTTATCCAAGATATGTGTAAAAAACGATAATTGTAATGACAAAGATCACGGACCCCGGAGTCTGTGGAGTGGCTAATTTAAAAAAAAAAAAAAACCTGACACCCGTTTTCCCGCCAAATTTGTAAAACGCGAAAAGCGGCCAGTGTATCAAGCGGTTATATAAGTATCCCCGTATAGTTAGAAATTATAAAATTGCTGGAACAAACGTTTATCGACTCCATTTCAAGTGTCTAGATACAAAGTTTCATGGTTTTATCTTCAATAATATTGAACTTGCAGACTTTCACCCCCAATTCCACCCCCGTAGGTACAGTTCGAAACTACAAAACTGCTAAAACATACATTTTATGGTTTCGTGTTAAATATCTAGACGTAAAGTTTCATAGTCCTTCAACAATTACGAAGTTTTCCATATAAACTTTCATCCCTTATTTTAACCCTTTCAACCCTTTTTTCGGAACAAAAAGTAGCCTATGTCCTTTCTCGGGATCTATTCTATCTATGTATAAAATTTCATCAAAATCTGTTGGTTGGTTTAGGCGGTAAAGACGGACAGACAGACAGACAGACAGACAGACAGACAGACAGAGTTACTTTCGCATTTATAATATTAGTATGGATTGGACAAAAGTTTTTTTTTGCTAACTTTATAGTTGATCAGTAATAAATGCTTGTTCAGGCTAGCACAGCGTAGAGTTCCACGATTGCGTACGTTTTTTTACGTACAATTATTTAAAAAAGGAGTCGGTTTGACCTTTTGAAAAGAACTAAGTAGGTATGTGTAACTATGTAATGCGAATACGGTTACAGGCTACGAGTTGTACCTCGCGGTGTAACGCTTACCTTACCTAACTTTTAGTACCGATTTTACCCCCTTAAGATTTTTTTATTAATTTTCAATGTCATATTTTTTTTAGTAAAGAGTGACGAGACGAGTACCTATGGCATATGCCTGATGAAGAGTCCAAATCATTACCTAGCATTGCACTGCGCTCATCACCCAGATATCTAAGATGTTATATCTCTAAGCCCTTTCATTTCTCTGGAAACATTGCCCTTCAAGCCGGAACACAGTAATGTTTTCACATTACTACTTGGCGGTATAATAACTGGCAAAGGTGTGGTACTACCCCAGGCGGACTCTGCTAGAAGTCCTACCACGAAAAAACCATACCTAACCAAAACAAAACCTACTACATATTTATAGGTATGTAAGAAATATCCTTAAAAATAAGTATTAAGCAACTCGTAAGTTGTTTCTTTTAACATTTTTAGAATTTAGGCAATGAGTCAAAAATTATATAAAAGTATGAGCAATAAAATCAAACATCAATTCTCTAAAACCAAAAAAAATTAAGCCACAAACATTACCTTCTCATTACCAACCTGCCAAAGTACACACTTTTCATTGTATACCAAGCGGTATCACCATTCTGTGCTAAGAATAGTTAAAATCACTTCGTTATTAATGTGACCTCTGCAGTTTGTTCATGCTGGTTACCTGCGCGTCGCCTGTAAAATATTCTGACTGAAATTTAACAAATACAGATCTTTAGCGGTAGAATGTTTCTAAAGAGTTCTTAGTTGAATATGAAAGAGCACAGCTAGGTCGGTTGTGGCACTGAGCGCGATGTCGTTTAGAGGAAGTGGTCTCATCCAATTAAGAGCATACTCGCTGGATTGTTTCCAGACGTTTTTCTCGTTTTAGCAATTGTCTTCCAGCTATTTTTCCTTTTACAATGTAACATCAGGACCGCCTATCTGCTGTTATTCAATTTGCTAGCTTTAGTGGTTTCATCTCGTGCAATTTGTCAATCGCTTCCCGATATATTCTAGATTTAGTAGATATTAGCAGCAACCGAATTCTACCCGCAAAGTTCACATTACCATTATTTTTCACTCCATAAAAATACCCTATATTACCAAATTTAAATCCGGTGTGTTTAGCGGTTCCGACCTGATTGAGCAACAAACATCATACCATCCAAACTTTCAACGTATAAAATATTCGTAAAAAATAGGATAACATAAAATAGTTATGATTTTTACATTTTAGTTTTGATTGAACCAAGTAAAACAACCCTTTCTGGTTCTACTACAGTGGCGCATATTGAGAAACGTACTTTTATGAGTTCAGCGGTTTTTTCTTAAGCTTTTAGGAAGCTTCAAAACCTAAACAACTGTAGCACATTGGATTCTTTTATCAAAAAGGTTTTAGTTTATTACTAGGCTGGTTTAATATTTGTGTCAATTTAAATTGTCGTTTCATTCGTATGCATACGTATTACTTATTAGACAAACCTCTATCAATTAGAATCTACATATATGAGGGTAATTCCAAAATTGGACGTCGGCGTTGTAAAATAATACTAAGTATACCTACCATGCTTACGCATAGTACATTTAGTACGCATGTACCTATAAGTCTACCTGTAGATCGATCGGGTTTCATTCCCATTTAGGGCAAGTATTTGTGTGAATTAATAAGCAAGTAATGTTTTTTCTGTACTGCACCCAGTATTCTATCTCTCAGTATCTTTGTATTTAGTATTATATAAATATGATAACAACTAACTAGCTCTCTACGCTTTGCTTAGTTTGGGGCTAAATAGTATGACGTGAGAATTGTTTAGCAATATCTACTAACAACGTTTTCTGTTTTTAGCAAAGCCAGACTACGTTACCCTTTAAATTAGCGTTAAAAGTTGATAAAAAAATATTTTAAATTCATAAAATGCATCAGATACATCAATTTGAATTTTGACTGGCATATAAATCACAGCACAATATAAACCACTGACCCTACAAACAAAACGTCCAGACCAGACGCAATATTTTTATGTGTAAAAATATTCAGTAGGTAAAGAGTACAAATAATTCATCTGTAGAGAAAAGTATAAACATAATTGTATTTTAGACGCCGATTTTGCAAGTTGTTTACTTACGTATGAAATAATTTTCAGTATCACAACACCAAAACCATTAAACCTTCCACCATTTAGAAGACACAGTAGGTACTCTTAATAGTCATAGTTAGTAGAAATAAAAATTAAAGATATGCGATTCAAACAAACTCGAATCAGACCGCTAGTATTCATAAAACCAATACATTGTAGGGATCAAAAACGAATTCTTATCAATAAATTGCGTTCTGAAACGTTACCAAGTATCCTCAATGTATTGCGACGTTCACTTTGTATATGAGACTCAAAGCGGCATGTTACGGTGGAATAGGGAACATAGTCCGGAGGAGCATGCAAATGAGAAATATCGGGAGTGGGGAGGAGCGGAGACGTCGCTTGGTGTGCCATTGTCGACGAATACCCATTGTGTGGGCCACGGTGATACCCGACTACTATATACCCCGCAAAATGTGCTTAAGCTTTTAAGGAAGCTATGAAGACAACATTGTTCCGCTTGGAATACTTAACGAAGTGGGTTTTCAGTTCAGAGAGTTAGTTATAAAAGGAAAGCTTGTTGTAAACAGTCCGTTGCTATCATTTGACTTTTTTACGGAACAAGGGAAACAGGGGAGAGTGAAGCTCCAATTTGCTTTGATGTTTTTTGAGGATGAGTTTTAACTTATTTGTATTTTGGTATTAACAACAAATTTTATTTTATAAGTACTGAAAAAAGAATTGATGGATAAAGTATTGTCAAAACGAACAGAAGAGAGACAAGAAGGAGATATAATCTTCATATTTCAGCGGTAAGCAACTCACTTCACATTTTTTTACTTATTCTTTCTGTGTATAGTCAATAACTATTTATTTATTATTTATACTTATAGGTACTAATAACTGAAAATCTGTTTATCAAGCATACAATGTTATACAAAGAAATGACGGAAACACGCCATTACGTTTCTTTTCCTCGAAAATTTCTGTAATAATAAAAAAAAACTGAATGTATTTTTACATAAGTAGGTATACAATTTTAAT
Source organism: Ectropis grisescens (assembly GCA_017562165.1). Taxonomy (NCBI): domain Eukaryota; kingdom Metazoa; phylum Arthropoda; class Insecta; order Lepidoptera; family Geometridae; genus Ectropis; species Ectropis grisescens. Next base: position 17,743,359 of record CM029771.1, on the reverse strand, counting down.
ATTTATCCGTACGAAGCGTGAATAAGTAGGCACATCTTGTTGAGTAAGTTTTTGAAAACTATATTGATAATGTGTTGATAATAATAATTGGTTAATTCAAGAGAATTCTTACATTATTTGGGTGTCAAGTTTAATAAGTACTTACCTAGTTTTTATTTAAAGAATAAAAAAAAACTAAATACAATTCTAAATAATTACATTATTATCATAATATTTAATTTACCAAAAAAAAAATACTAAATAATGGCTAGGTCAGAAAAAGTACCTGCATCTTCGATTTATTAAATGTTTTCTTAGATTTCGTCATTATTTGCGCAATATTTCAAATGCATCGATCAAATTTCATGGCGCACGGAAAATAAAATAGGGTAGGGAACCCTGAATACAGAGATACCAATCCACTCTTGAAACATATGGGGCCGGAATGACAATCGCGGTCCAGACGACAAACGGTACCGGAGTGTTTGTCCCGAGTCGTGATCGATTCAGGCGGGTTTCTTACTGCGAGGGTCTATCTTCAAAATCCTTCGCATGTTTATCTACCACCAAATCATGATTAATTCTACTGATATCCCAGTTTGAATTTTATTGGTTCCGGAAGATTATTTCAGGCGCAATTAGTAAGCTTTTAGATAAACTAATATATCTCTTGTGTAGGTGAAGGGTTCACATTAATGCAATGCTTGGTAAGTCAAAATTGTGTATGACTCTGTACCTACTGTTTTGGCCAGGCATGTTACTTATTGTCCTCCTTAACGTGACAATCCTGTAATTACTTTCTATTTGTTTTAATTCACACTCCATGCTACTCCATGCTTTTCCGACTTACTCGCCTTTTCTGATATTATTGGTTGCCTGGAAGAAATCATTGTAGGCGATAAGGCCTCCGCCTATGGTACTATATTTTTTTTAAATGCATAATATATGTGTTTTTATGTCGGTCTTGTCAAGTTAGCAATAAAAATCACGTTTCGCTGTGTAAATCACACGGCATATCTCATATGGTAGCGCTATTATTATCTTTTATTTTAACGTTCTACAGTCACCCAAGGTAAACTATTGTGAGTACCGGCATTATTGTAACCTACCTACTAATTTGCACACAGTTCAACAATAAGTAAGTTATTCTGATTCTGTGGCTGTAAAAATAAAAACAAAATGTGTAAGTACAATAATTACTTCGAGGAAATAAGACAGAAAGATGATGACTTTGCACAATTTGTGTAATAGCAACAGAGAGTCGTATTAGAACTTTAGTCGAGGGAGTTTGAAAATGTGCCCACGCCAGTCGTGGGCCGACGATGTCGTGACCGCTCCAAATGGACAATTTGACGAGCCAATCCTAACAACTGCACTTAGCGATACCAGTTCAATCGGAATAAAAAATATAGCACTCTACTTGGCCAAGTGTATTGAAGCTTCTTTTTAACCCCCGACCAAAAAAAGGGGTGTTATAAGTTTGACGTCGATGTCTGTCTGTCTGTCTGTCTGTCGGTCTGTCTCTGTCTGTCTGTCTGTCTGTCTGTCTGTCTGTCTGTGTGTCTGTATGTCTGTGGCACCGTAGAGCTTAAACCGATGAGCCGATTTCGATGCGGTTTTTTTTATTTGAAAGTTAATATCCGTGCGGATGTTCTTAGCTATGCTTGGTTAATATCGATCCAAGATGGCCGCCTCCACAAAATGGCGGACAAAATATTTCTTCACAACCTACCTCAATATGGGTATCAAATGAAAGGGCTTAACTAGTAGAATACTATACACTATAACAGATATCAAATCCAAGATGGCCGCCATCACAAAATGGCGAATTATATAATTTTTTTCACTACTACCGCAATATGGGTATCAAACGAAAGGGCTTAACTAGTAGAATACTTTGCACTATAAAAAAATCAAATCCAAGATGGCCGCTACCACAAAATGGCGAATTACATTTCTTTTTTCACAACTCCCTCAATATGGGTATCAAATGAAAGGGCTTGACTAGTAGAATGTTGTACAGATAACAAATCCAAGGTAGTCGGGGGTTAATCAAAATTTTTAATTTTGTTCTTGTTAACAGACAATCTGAAAAAATAACGGCTCTTATTAATTTGACAAAACTTTTACACAATTGTAAAACGAATTAAAATAACACCGCTTTTCTTTGAAAAAGCCTTAATATATTACTCGTATCTAATATTATTTTCTGACAAACCAAAGCATTTGTTCTTATATCATTTCTTCTTCGTAGTACCTATCTCTCCTGATTGCGTCAGCAGTTATTTTGTTACACAAAAAATATCCACACCAATTAAATATAAACACCAATTCTTTTCGTTCCAAAACTATGTATGTTTATTAATTACCACCACGGCATTGAATAAAACGACAACATTATCACTTTTAACGAAATCAAAACACAAATTACACTTAATAGTCTTATCGGATTTTAAGTTCAAACGAAAAACAATTTTACTTCGTCGGAATTTCGGGCGCGGCGGAATACCAGTGCAGAATGCAGATATCTACGAAGTATGTATGAACTTTAATTGTCCAATTCAACCAATTTTAGTGAAGTAATGTGAAATACAGAATTGTATAATTGTGTGTAATAATCGTGTTTATCTCAGCGGAGCGACCGAGACCGTTAAAGCTGCAGTTGTGCCAAATCTCTTCATTATACTGGGACCCGATAGCGGTACATCCCATGTTTACTCACAACTCTACCTCCGCTTGCTTTACACAACGCTAACACGAGCCAACGAATCAACACTTAAATGACTAGAGTTGTATAATTCTGCCATAATATTAATACCGAAAATTCAAGCCTGGCCGTATATTTTGTCTGATTGACGAATGTATGATAGTAGTGCATAAATCGCATTAAGGCGAGAAGTGTACATAATTTACATTAAACTGTTTTTTTAAGGATTAAGAGTGACAAAAGTAAGTTGGACATGTTATTACTAGCAGCGCCTCGCAGTTTTCCCAGTGTTGTTCACATTCCAGTTATTTTCTCGGGATAAAAAGTAGCCTATGTGTTCTTTCAGACTATAATCTACCTGAGTTCTAAATTTTAATCAGATCCGTTCACACGTCACGTCGTGATTGAGCAACAAACATTGACATGTAAACGTTAGTAGGATTAATAAGTAACAAATCTACCAAAAACAACACATTACCATGTGCTATTTTCAACACGAAGATTTTAAATTACCTACATTGGGATCGCAGATATTTTTTAAGGGGAGAGCCTTTATTAACAAAACTACCAAGAAGAACTACACTACTACTTACCTAACTGACTACTTACACTAATCATAATTATCTGAAGTACCTACCCATAGTCCAATGAAGGTCTAAACATAATCAACATGATCAAGCCCACAATCAGTCGGAAGCGTACCCAGCATGCTGACGACATTACCACGCTGAATGGTCATTCTACTCAAACTGAAATTTAATATTACTTATACATCACTACTTGACGGTAAAATAACTAGGTAATACAAGTTTGTAATTGGCTCAAATATACAAATAAGTTCTACCGTACAGAAAGCAAGAGTAGTTCAAGAACTACCGGTAATTTAATGATGGTGGTTTGATTTCTACCAGTTATACTTACCGAAAAATTACTGAATAGTTCCCGAATTTGTGTAACAACTCTATTTATCCAATTTAAGCACTATTATTATCACAACTTATTATAACTCAATGTCTGCTGTCTAGCGCACCTACCTAATAAGCAAGTAGGTATTTCCGTTACACAAACAATGATCATCATCATTATGAGTTATTAACTACTGGAACTGGGGTTTCTCGATAATGTGTATTTAAACACTGGTAGATACATAGGCAGATAAACGTTGTTTTCCACAACACAAAAATAAATTAATAAGAAGACACATTCTTGAAACGCGACAAATGGCGGTTAGAGCGATCTCTTCCAGACCAATCAAAATTGAGTACTAGAATGAAATAGTAGATTCTTGGTTACTTAACATCCTTAACATTATAGTTTATTGTTTAAATTTTAGTTTTTGAAGCAGAAATAAATTCACGAAACATTCGACAACAAAAGCAAGGACAGTACCGACTTTGTTTTTGTTAATATTGAATTCTGGCATTTAAAATAGTATCCGCCACTTTCCCGCCAAAACACTATTGACTTGCCGTACTTATTATCTCACTATGTAGGTTCAATTCACACACGACTAACAATTCAATGACTACATATGTACCTACATGCGTAAAGTTAGACACTGATTTAGAATATTAATACCCATAAACGAACGAAATGAGTACCCGATTCACATTGTGTAGAGACAGCGACACCGGTCATTGAATGCCATTGTTTTGAAACTTATCGCCATTGGGAACGTTAACGCTCATTCGTACGCTGCAGCGACCGCTGATGCTTATTTGGATGCGCGCGCGCATGTTCTTCGTGCGTCGCGGAGTCGCCAGCGCCGCTAGAATTACAATTATATTAATTCACTATGTATCTTAGAAAATATTGTTCTCCACAAAACTTTTTTTAAGAGAGACGGGACGAACAAGATATGCCCCTGATGGGAAGAAAAAGCCACCAAGCTATTGGAATTTGAAGTATCCAAATTACTGTCTACCTATCACTGCGCTGCGCTCATCGCCCATAGATATAAGATTATTCATCTCCTTGTCTTATCGCGATAGAAGAACTAGCAAAGGTGTAGTAGTTCCCCCAGCCTGTCTCTCCAAAGAGCCCTACCATAACAGTTCATTGTAAATTTGTTAAACTATAATTAGGTACCTGTACATTTAAATAGAACATACTAATAACTGCGCCCCGTCTGCAACCTATGAGTATTTTTTTACATTCTATAGAATACCTTATAATATAGATAATACCTTAGTTTCTTTTGTAATTTATCTCTGTTATTCAGAAGATTATTTAGTATTTTAATAAAGAGTCTAATCTTATCTCTCTATATATAATATAAATTGACCATGCCAAATTTTGAAAATCAAATAATCTACACCTGAATATTTAACACACATTCATAGCACAAGAGAGATTTAGTCAATCAAAAAAACTTTTATATCCTAACAGGAAAAGCGAGTTGCAATCCGGAAGTGAGTACTCGTATACGTAATGAAATTTAAAGGATACTGAACCACGTTTCTTGTTCAGTTTACTTTCATAAAATTAAAAGTGTTTCGGACCGGTGCGACTTCATACCTATTTCGTATGTTTAGATGTATTGTGTCACACATAAGTTGATTTAAAAGTAGTTAAAAGAACAAGTCATTGTTTCACGGATCGAAATTTATGGCGATCGGAAAATTTAAAGATGTTACTAAGTACTGTTATCTAGTTTAGGGGTACGGGGTATAGGAGCTTACCTACTATTTTTCTATAGTTTACACTGTGAGCTACATACAATAAGGATTTTTCAGATTGTAAATTTCTATACCTGTCATAGATAGTTTTCGATCTCGCCAAAGCGGCACCAATGTTTTATTTTCTTATAGAAATTTGATAAACATAATACATTGTTGATTTAAAATATATATTAACCCATATATCACACAAATCTGATGTTCTTAAAACGCATACAGCTATAAACCATGTACATACCCTTTTTTAATGTCGTTCATCGTCTCTTAGTCTTTCGCATTTTGAAAAGTTTATATCAACATGGGTAATACTACCGCGTTCATAACAATTATAATGCATAGACGAAACTGTGCCAATGCCCCGCAAATGCAAAGCGCCTACAATGTTATCTTGTTAAGCCGCAATCGGGCCTCAAAGCGACGCAGCCGCATTCGTCTGGGATAACTGCGCTAGGTATAGCGCTAGGTATATAAATTACCCGCTCACGACAGAGGCTGAATAATAAATTAGGGTTCAGCTAAAACACAGACGCAGTAATCTGTGTTCATGATCTCTGCGCCAATCGACGATCGCTGATAATAACGTCGGTGTGCCATTAGCCTCTTATCAGTGTTAATTTTAATGGTCAATTCTGCGTGTTCATGCGAAAACTCAACTATTCTCTACACTGGTTTTATTAATTGCGAGATATTTACCGTGGTTATATGGTAGAGCGAGTCCCGGATATTTCGATGCAGTTTTATGCAGGTAAAATTTGAGTTATACCAGTAAACATGATGTAAACACGGTAAATATTCCGTAAGTAATAATATATAGGTAAGTACTAGTGAAATTAACAACCGTTATAGATTAAAACAATGTCTAAACTGTTCTCCTGTGAAGCGAAATAAAAGTTATTTCGTAAATTTATTACAATTTTGCCTCACGAAATGTATTTCATTGTTGTTTTTTACAAATTAAGTAGGATCTAGCATGGTCTAACGCAGTATACACATGTCCCTACAACGAAAGTACATGTACAACTACAGATGTCTGTAGTTGTACGTACAGCATTACATTTATACGAGTAAAGGACAACATACAATTTTCGTATACAACCCCATATTTCTTCATTTCAATCAAATGTTATGATAGTTCTACTGGTAGTATTGGAAAATGGCAGCACACCAAAGTAAACTCCGGGAACGAATGTTATTTCATTTTGTCGATTTATCTACAGAATCTACAGATTTTAGATTTGGAACAGAGAGGCGTATCGATACAGAAGAATGTTGCACCGAATGCTTCTTAACATTTCACCGTCAAAATATTGTTTTGGCAATAGCACTGGCTCCAGTACTCACTCTAGTCACTTGGCAGTCGTCCATTAGGGACTATCGAACGAAACTGCCAACTGCTTCGCTGAAATGCTATTGATTGAGATTGAAATGTCTTTTGATAAAAAGTTGGAAGAAGTAGAACTTATTTTCCTCGCGTTGTTTGCCGTTTTATTGTGCTTTTGGTTATACAAACAGGAAATACAAAGTAGTTAGGGAAAATATTTTTTTGCAGATTATTGCTTTGTTATATTTCCAAGAACGTTTTGTAATATCATTATGTAAACAACTACGACTGTCCTTTAATTTATATTTTGATTGTATGAATTTATTAACTGTTTATATTTTTAGTATCTATTTTATAGATCCATTATCACGTTACGTTGTTTTCCCAATTACATTTTACTTGAAACACCTGCCCATACAGGCACAGACATTCAGCAAAATGAATAACCTGTAACAAGCATTTTTACATACGTATTGTTTCGTGACAAATAAAAAGTACGTAGGTATTATTTAAGTCTTGAAGCAGCTATCTGGCTCTTATAATAGAGGAATATGCAATTTTAGTGCTAGTACTCTTTGCACAGTCCGCCTGGATAAGTACCACACCTTTGCCAGTTGTTTTAAAACAACTATCGCTTGGGTGTGGTTACTTGTCCAGGCGGACTGTGCAAAATCACTGTTTTCCGGTTTGACATTCCTTACATCTCAAACGTCTTAACTACCAGATTTCTGCTTGACGAGCTTAAATAGCACTAGGTAATACTTTTTATTCATGAAACTGAATGTCTGTTTGATGGCAAAAGTTGCCATTAATAATTGCAAATTGAATTAAACATAATAAAATGTAAATATGTACATCATATATGAGTTGTGTTAGGAAAACCCTAACTAATTTTACTTGAAACAATCATTTTTACATTTTACTTAATGTAAGTACATATTTACGTACATATAATAAATTGTCTTTAGTACTAATAATAGTACCTATCTAATGAATTAATTAATTAATTTCTGAATCAAAGTCCGTGTACAAAATGTCTCACAATGGAAAACAACAAAATGAACAGGAAATTAAACAAAATACTTTCAGTCTTTTTAGTGGCAATGATAGGTAGCCATCCATCGTCGGTAGCCTACGTTCCACTCAGCAGCAATATATCCGCCAAACCTTTGACAATATCGTTTATTACATGTGCTCACTATCGATATTTCGACAACGAAATTCGTTTCCGATGAACCCGTTGAATGTGTCATTTTGCGCTTCAAAAACATCCGACGCGCTGCAATATCGTTTTAGACCCATCAGGTGCTTAAAGATGTTAGAGGCCAGGGTAGGCGAACCTTTGTGCATCAATGTGCCATTTTTTCTAAAAAAAATTTTAATGGGGTCAATGCCGTGCCATCAAATAATTTTGACTTGCAGATTATTTTTTCAGATTAGTTCGATCGTCATAATATACCTACTTAACATTTTTTACACATTCCATATGATGACATCGCGTGCCATCAAACATCGTGCCGAAATTCGCCTACCCTGGACTAGGCTATTCTGATGGCGTTTTGCGATTTCAGCGAGTATTCCTTCCATAGGTGACATGTGGGAAACATCTGACAAAATATTTGAAACAGTATACTTTTCACGTCAGAACCTACAAAACCTACCAGCTAACATGTTGCCTATCACGTATACAGAGCTAGCTTCTGTTTCTTGAACTTCTCGTCGTCTCGGAGGGTCGAAGTTACTATCTGACCGAGGTGGTTGTACCTGTCAACCACTCTCAGTACAATTAGTGCTGATTAGCTAAAACCTGATTTACAAACAGTTAATGTAAAAATCGGAGAGTTCGCTTTCTTTTAAATTGCACCTACTTCACAACTCAAAAAAAATAGTAGATCGTTCGCCAACCAAGGCAAACGTCAAGTTTAAATTACACTGAGTTCTACAAAACGTATTTTGTACAAAATTTCGTGCTTACATGTATTTCAGTTAAGGTGGGTGGATGGCACGCTGTCACGTTATTAGGTACACTTGCCATTATGTAGCACGAACCACACTATGTATTCTGGTTTGGAACACGATTCACCTACTTTAAATTAGAACACAAGTAATGCATTATAGAGTAATTTCGGCTTTGCATAGGTGATTCACACATCGTACATGGCACCTCCAATTATGGCAAACAAAATTACTTTCTTTTCTTCTCTAATCGTCGTAAAAACCAAATCTAAACTAACTGAAGCCGCCAAGCAGTAATGTGCAAACATTACTGTGTACCGGTTTGAAGGGTAATGTTACCAGAGAAATTACAGGTCTTAGAGATATAGTCTCTTAGATCTCTGGGTGACGAGCGCAGTGCAGTGCTAGGTAATTATTTGGACTCTTCATGTTCCAATAGTTGCGTGTCACTGTGCTGTTATGTGGCTGAAGAAACTGAAGAACAATGTCGCCTTTTGCACTAGTCCAAAGTTTGATAGAGCTAGGTCATCTAAGACTTGCTATAAATTTCTTTAAAAAAAATAACGATCAGTAAAAAGCTTTTCTCGCATATTTGGTAGTATTACCGTTTAAAAAATGTTTTTGTGAATATAAAATATGTTATGTTGTAAACAAGTCTCGCCAGTTGTTCAACCGTAAAAAGTGGTATGATTCACGTAATGTCAAGTCGGTTGTTAATTTATTCAGTCCCTACATCAGGGACCTTCTGTCTTAAGTTGTTACGTAATTATCTATCCTAACAATGTCTTAAAGTAACCATATCAATATTTAAAATATTTAACATTTTAAATAGATATATTGACTCGGTCATCGCATGAAAACACAATATGGTAGATACATTTATATAAGTCATACATTATTATGAAAACTAACGTGGTTATTACACAATTCAAATAAATACACGAGTGGCTCACGTTTGATATAGTCAGTCCAGTCCAACTCAAGCACTAAACGAGTTGCGACACGCGCGCGCACTCTCCTTGAAAAAGATCGCCGGACGCGATCGAAACTTGAGTCGGACTGGACTGACTATATAGTTTAGTGTGAAACTGGCCTGAACTGCTTCAAGAAAACGATGGTACGGCCGCTTTTTTGCTCTAGACTACAGGCCCGTGAACAAAATTTATGGTTCAAATGAACCGCTGGAGACATATGTAAATTAAATTAATATATAAATAAATTAATATTGTTGGACAATTCACACGCAACACCATCTGGCCCCAAACTAAGCAAAGCTTGTAAAATGGCGGTCAGATAGTTGATATAATACTTATATAGTTGTAAATACATACTTATCATACATAGAAACACCCAGACGCAGTAATTCACTGTACATGAATTCATCACACAAATATTTGTGTGTCGGATGATTTTTGTACGGCGTTGCGAAATATTGGATTGGAAGAGGTATTTAAAAGGTATGGAACTAATGCCGTACATAATCAAATGACCAAATTTACTCTGTAAATCGTCGGAAGATCATGATTTTTTCCGACAAACTAGTAATAAAAAAATTAAAATGTATAAGTAATTTTTATAGTTTCAATACCTCTTCTAATCTATTACCTATTCCGCAACGCCGTACAAAAATCATGTGGCCTTGAATTATTATATTATAGAAATTATCGAGGGTTGCAACCAACCCCTCTTCAACTGCACTCAGTTGGTTTGGCTTCCAAGTGACGGCATAATCCTGAATCTCATAACTTTATACCCTTCTATCATCCTACATAGGTCTCTTGGTGGTTCATTTGACCCATAAATTTTGTTCACGGGCCTGTAGTCTACTCGACTTGGCTTACGTAGTTTTTGCTACTTATTAGATTTACTGTTGTAAAACATGCCCGTTTTATTATCCAGGGCGGATAAAACGCCTTTTTCAAGTGCGCGATAATACAACCTACTTCTGGACGCATAAAAGACTACGGTACCTACTATATGGTACGGTATTGCTAGAATAGAAAGCTAGAATATAACTGAAATGCCGTCTTTAAATCTTTTTGCTACCAATAAAAAAACAAAACAACGTCACAACAGCATAATAGGTACTTTTACTCGTAAAGTAGCGTCCTCATTTTCCGACCGTAATTTTGTTTGTCTATAAATTTTGACTAGTCTCACAAAGTTATTAGCAGTTTTTTTGTTAGCATAAATAGAATGAAAAATTTGTAAGGAAAGTTTATTTATTCAATTTATTAACATTTTAATTAATTTATGCCGAGTTATGGTGTTTTTTGACAAAGAGGTAAAAAAGGGGCTAAAAAGGTTTACCTGCGTAAACACTTTTAAACAGCAGCGTTATAGACTTAAAATATAAATAGACTTATGAAGTCAGACAGACAGTTTTAACAGTTTTTTCTGGAAGTCGCAATTTTTAAATAGTTTAACAAAAGATAAAAGCATGTAAGTTATTATCGTAACATCTACACGTACTGCATGCGTGAAAGCCTACGGCGGCAAATAGTGCGCATGACGGTAGATGATGACGGTCCAGATGCACACAACAAGAGTTCTTAATTCTTGATTTTTAGACAAAGAATACCTAAAGTTGAACAATGCGACTTATTAGTTCCAAGTCACAAGACGAAATCATATTATAATTATTTTCCGCTTGAGATCATACGAGTTAAGCTCTGTAAATAAGTAAGTTTAGTTTAAACATGATCAGTTGTGTGAATACTGCTAATAACAGTAAGTGGGTTTACCCCATGAGGCCTCCAGAGCTGTCCCGGAGGACGCCATTTCTGGCAACTGGCAGGCCGACACAAACCATCGTGTAAATACTAACAGCTCGAGGGCTCAGCCGGGTTTAACGCTCCTGCGTGGAACACAGCCAAGCAATAAAACTTGATGTTTATACAACGACTCTGCAACATGCTAGTTTATGTATCGGGCTTAGCTTGAACCGATAGCTGTACAGCTATAACCGCAGCGCAGTTACGTCGGCCAGACGGACCGGTTGTGACTGCTAAATGTCGCCGCTGGACCAAATAGACCAGTGGAGTAGTATCCATGCAATACCAAAAACGCAGACGTTTCACGCACAAATGCAGGACACCAAATCATTCATTCCTATTAGATTTATTGATTTCGTATCAAATAGACTAGTAGCCACTATAATTGAAATCTGAACGTGTGGAAGCTCTCAATTGAAATATTTTTAACCTGATAAAATAGAGGGACGGACGAGTGGCCGCAGGTGAACAGTTATTGTTGCAGTTAACGAGACTATTGTTCCGAGGGCGGCGAGTGTCATCCAACCCGTATTGTGTCAGCCAAGTGTTTTAATACACCCTTTCAAACCAATGAAACAAATTAAAAACTCTATTTAACAAAACATAACGACTTCAAATTAAAATTCAACTCGAGCTCCTTCAAAACAGGTTTACACAGAACAGAGAAACTCAGAAACATAAAACCGAATTACTTAAGTATACTAATGAAATTTCCTGTTCTTTAAAGTGTAACGAAGTGTTTAGTGCTGTTTGAGAATCTCAAACGTCTAATAAAGTATTGTGGAGTGTACCAACACTGTTGGAAATAATCTCGGCTACAGGAACTCGGAACAAGGCGAGAGCTATTTTACTGACCGGGGAAAGTAAAGTGGACGATTGTACTCGGAATAAACTACCACTGATTCTATAATGGGCTAACGGAGAAAACGGTACAAAGATATACAAACATAATGTAGATCACATTATCATAATAGACGTATACGATAAAACGATTGAAATTGAAATTTAAAGTATTTCTAAAACATCGCGCCGATAGAACGTTTCAACAATATCTCGAAAGCTTTCAATGATTAATTGCAGTTAAGAATAATAACTTAATGAATGCGGTATTGATTTCGACTGATGTCAGTACTTGCCAAGGTTTTACGACTAATAATAGAGGCTCTTAATAATTCATCTCCATTCACATCGCGTGTTTACAATTCTATAGTTCGGTGCGTAGCGATGGCAGCAGCCAAACCACGATTAATCAACGACAACCTTGGAACTCCGTGCTCTACATGTTAAGACTTAAATTAATTTTCATACACTATGTAGGTGATATAATGTAACCAAGTAAATCCTCAGGTACTTACTAAAGTTCTAAAATGACGTACCTACATACTCCAACTTCAACCGCTCATCTCGACGGAGCCTCAACATTTATTTTTGGAGAATTAATCAACGGGAGTACGATTCCACGTGATAATTTTAACTTTTATGAGCTGCTCTATGCAAATGAAAGTTTTATTTTGGTAATGAGACGCAAAAACCTTGTTCTTTTGTGAAAACAAGCACAATAATGTCGTGGGCCGACTGTTAATCGAATCGAAAGTGATTCGATACCATTAAACAGTTTTGTATGTTTTCATGGGAAAAGTTAGAACGTGACTATTGAAACTAATTTGAAGAAAACTTTTCTTTTTATTTTGTGCTGAACGTTTTTCTATTTAAAGCCTTTGTGTAGACGCTTTTATAACTCGTGTTTTTAGAAATAAAAGATACTTTCTTTTACACAAAAGAAATTGTTTTATTCCGGGCAAACACGCCATTAACCTTGTTTATAATCTAGGCACGAACTTAAAACACTGAAGAAAATTCGAATATTTCAACCGAGTTACAGTATCGTGGATAGGTGTAAGCAATGCTCGCTGAAACTAAACCCAAATCCAATTTAAAGGATCTAATTGCAAAAGTCCAATAGGCACATTCGTTACCGGAATCCGTAAATGGAAATAGAAAGGGGATCCTATAAATTGCCGGGACAGTTACAAGATAGTAATTCGAATTCTGTTCCATTTTACACGGCGCCGTAAAATTCCATATAAGCTCATTTATGCGTATTCAATGTTGTGTAAAGAAATGGTCAGTTACAAATATCGAGCGTTCGACAGACGTAATGTATGGAGGTGTAAAGTAAACTGGGACTTTAAACGGGTGTTTGGAGAATCGATTAGCCGCTGCGTAGGTGGGCATTTGCTATAATTTGTTCCATTCGGACATTCGGACCCAGCGGCGCGGTGGTCGTATATTTAGAAATGAGATTAGATGCAGCGAATGCATCGGGCTTATTGACGTAACAGCTAGCGTATATACGTATGTATATCCTATAATATTATAAATGCGAATGTTTGTTACGGTTTCACGCAAAAACTACTGAAGGAATTTCAATGAAATTTAGTAGATACATAAATAGATAGTGGCCTGGAATAACGTATAGGCTACTTTTTATACCGGAAAAATAACTGGAACAGGTTCTAGACCCAGGTTCTGGATACAGCCCAGGAGGGGGGAGGGGTCTAGACCTCCTGGATCAGCCCTTGATCTACAACTTAACTATATATATATGGTGTTGTGTGTGAATTGTCCACCAATATTTATCTATTTATCTATTTATCTATCTATTGCTCAAGCCCTTGCTGTCCTTTCCTCTCTCTCTCTCTCAATTATGCTAGGGATATAGTTATACTCTTACATAAACCCCACCCACCCACTCACTCATCCCACCCTAGACCCACACCATTAAAATTGCGAAAATGCTGTCACGGTTTTTTACTACACTAGTAATTTTATTTACAAGTTATCTAGTAATTTTATTTACCGCAGTAGTACAGTGAGTGAGTCTCCAATGTTACGATGCAGTTTCATGCATCACGGGTAAACTCATCTCTATTTTCCCTATTTCACGCGTTAACGTATTATTATAAAAGTAGATATACTCGAAAAATGGTGCTATAAATTGAATGAAAAATTCGGGAACTCACATCATCATTTAACCACGGTAAATACCACGTAAGTAACACTAGTGCAGATACTAGTAGTACAAAAATACAGTTATATTAGTTCACCCTTTCTGCTTACGCTTACGCTCATCAAACCTTTGCCGTCTACCGACATTGTTTATAAACATTACGTAGCCGTTATACTTCTTACATTAAATCATTTCAGATTGAATTACAAAACTTCAGTTCATTCGATTTGTTTGTTTAACAAAGTAGCGATTGATTATTCGTTTCGGACTATGAGTCGGAATGCGACAAAAAGTATTGCGCAGTCAGTAATATAAAATCAGCGCAACAAAATAATATCTAATTCGATATTGGCAATCGATTAGCAACAGCCCAACTAGTTAGCGTCAGTTTACTTTTACATCGATTCGACGCAGATTAAGCGGTACAATTTCTAGTTTCCCAAGCTTCAAGGAAAATCTTATACAAGTTCGATGAAAAAGTGTCTAGAGGGTACATTACATTATTTGCCTTACTACTCACTATTACTAGTTATACACTTTTAGTTTTCTCAAATTGAAATTTATCTGTAAATCTATACTAATATTATAAAGCTGAAGAGTTTGTTTGTTTGTTTGTTTGTTTGTTTGCTTGAACGCTAGGATCTCGGGAAGTACTGGTCCGAATTGAAAGATTATTTTTCTATTGGATAGTCCATTTATCGAGGAAGGCTTTAGGCTATAGAAAATAACTCTACTATTAATTGAAGCGGAGCATGAAACAAGAATGTAACAAAATCGGGAAAAATATTCCCTTTGAGAGTTTTCATACGTTTCGTGCTTTGACATGACACATGACAGCATGTGTCAAAGATTGCGTCATTGAATTTCAGTAATCTGTGCCTTGAATGTAAACCTTTGCTAAATTTTTTTTTTCTAAAATGTCCATAACTTCGGCCGATATATCGAGTATCCGACTTCGTAGTAGACCTTAAGGTTGCTGAAGAGGTTTTTTGTTTGAAATCGATATTCTCAGGAATGAGTGAACCGATTTCAGTCATTCTTTCACCGTTGGATATGTACGGGATCCCGATGAGTGTTATATAATATACCACGGGCGAAGCCGGGGCGGGCATCTAGTTATAAAATAAGTGGGTAAGCGAGATGTACGAGTAAGTGAGCTTCTAAAATTTCTTCTCAATCTTTAATGAATTCTTACTCTATCAACCAATGGATCGGTAACAAAATAAATAAATAAATAATATATATAAATAAATAATGATAAATGTTAGTGGTTATTTCACACACAACACCAATTACCATATTAGAAAAATCCGTAGATTGGTAATACAATTACACATCACTATAGGAATAACCTGAATTATCTGCTAGTGTTGTTCCGATTCTATACACATATTTAATTTAATTTATATATGAAAGGTCATATCACTCACTCACGATCAACTAAATTTGACAAAAATATATATGTAACCAATTATTATTACTGTAAAATAGTAGCAGTGCCCCGCAGTTTTCCCCGCATAGTCCCCGTCCCCGTTATTTTCCCGGGATAACAAGTAGCCTAGGTGTTCTTCCAGACTAAAATCTATGTTCCAAATTTCAGCCCGATCCGTTCATGCATTACGGTGTGATTGAGCAACAAACATCCAATTAAGAAGAATTAGGGACTAAAAGGAAAAAGGCACTGCTCCAATGAGACAACGAAGTTTCGGAGTTAAGAAAAACTCTTTTTTTTTTACCTTTTATAGGCTCACACTTGACCGCCATCTCGCCTGATGTTAAGCGACGATGCGGTCCACGTGTTTACCTAGAAGAAACCGATTCACTCTCAATTTGAAGACACAAAGATTGTAACCATCGGGGAAAACCCAGTCAGGCAACGTATTCCACAGTCTAGACGTTCTTATCACTAACGTAGAGTCAAATCTCTTCGTTCGTGTCTTTGGAACATCAACCATGAAACGATATCGCTTTTTGGAGCTACGAGCATTCCGATAGAAAAAAGGGAAAGGTGGTATTAGATCATGCAGATCAGTTGCACACTCTCCGAAGTGTATCGGATAAAAAACCGATAGGCTAGCGATTTTTCGGCGATGTTCAAGACTTTGAAGTCTTTTTCGCACAAGAGTGTCATTGGTAGGTGTGTACAGTTTTTAAGTAGGTATCTTTAGTCATAAACTGAAAACTCCCTCTTTTATTGAAGTCGATTAAACCGATCCTATCCAAAAAAACATATTTTTATCCATTGAACCTTTATATAAAGAATAATATCTTTTGTTGTTTAAAGTTTTTATCATATCATGCAATTTCACAGATATGCAACATAGGAACTATCTTGTAAATAGCAAACGTACTAAACAACGATGCATAGCTACTAAACTTCTTTGTTTGACTTTTTAGCTCTATTTTCTGTTCTAAATTCAATATGAACATCAGATTTACTTATTCTGTTATGTTTTGTACAAACCTTGATGTAAGACGTTGATGTGAATACAAACTAAAAATTTAAATGTTAAACTGGTATTGAGATCGATTATTATGTTTTTACTGCACGTCAAAATATTAATCAAGATAATTGAATAGCAAATCTAATGATCTGTCTGCGTTATTTTAGTCAGGACAAAAAGGTCGATGAGCATAAACATGGCATCATCGCGGCAAAAAATGTTATTTCGCTATCTGTTATTGTTGGACGGAACGCGTGTACTGACATAATGTAGGTTGTGATATGAAACTTATGATTTATGCGATATGCGTGTTTATTTCGGGGACAGCTGCGTATGTCATCGTTTCGGAGGCACGCCGTCTGCGCTCTCAAGGCTACGTCGCGGCTTGACGGGGCGTGAGCTAAGCCCACTTATACATAAGTACCTGTACATGAATAATTATGTTTACGAACCAATCTATTCAGAATTCAATCGAATTGAATTGCAAAATTATATTCGAATTTTAAAGTGTTGGCGATATAGTTGTACGACAATTTAATATTCTATTAGATTTGGATTCCAATCAAAGGTCTAACCAGAATAATTTGAGATAAATTAAATATATACATTCTGCATAAATAATACCCGAGACTTTTTATGCTAAAGCACATTATTATAAATACTATAAAGTCTTGTGTATTGTTTTCAATGCGCATATATTCGCGTAAATTTTAAAGGTTGAATATTTACTAAATTAAGTCACTTCATCAATTGTGACACCCAAATAGTTTCCGTGGTTATTTCGTCGAAAAAGTTTTTGTTATATCGGCAAACTTGGAAGTTACTAACTAAAGTTACTACAAAATAAATTTAGCTTATAGCAAAACCGTGTACAAAACATAGGCCTGTTGTGACATACAGCACACTCCAATTGAGAGTCGTAACATACAATTAAATTGACATTTCACGATTGTCGACACCGATTACAGGCAGCGTATCGGTCAAGCATCGGGTAATGCTGTTACACCCACGACAAGCACTCTTCGGAATCTTTAAGACAGATAATTGAGTTTCCTTGCTATAAACTTCAAGATGCACTGTGCTTTTAGTAGGTAAATATTGTAAACAGAAATAAAAGTGGTCAAGTGCGAGTCGGGCTTCCATGAAGGCTTCCGTAACACAAGTAATATAATACAAAAGTTCTTGTACTTCGCTGTTACTTTAATCAGTGCTTTAACAATAGTCAATTTATGACGTATTAAAATAAAACTACTTACTAGATATCATTCAAACCAATTTTCGTTGATAGTTTACATAGTAACGTACATCATACACTTTTTTTATTTTTGTCATTTTCTTATTTTAGAAGTTACAGGGGGGCACACTTTTTACCACTTTGGAAGAGTCCCTCGCGCAAACTATTCAGTTTAGAAAAAAAATATGTTGGAAACCTCAATATCATTTTTTGATGACCATATCCATCAAAAAAAATTTTTGAGTTTCAGTTCACGTATGGTATTGATCAAAAAAATTTTTGAGTTTCAGTTCTATGTATGGGACACTTTATGAAAATCTTAATGCAGTTTACAGATTACATCTATTTACCAAGTTTCAATAGTATAGCTTTTATAGTTTCGGAGAAAAGTGGTTGTGACATACGGATGGACAGACAGACAGACATGACGAATCTATAAGGGTCCCGTATTCTGCCATTTGGCTACAGAACCATAAAAATATGTACCAATAGCTTTGTTTATGAAAAATAGATTTGTTTTTTGATCATAAAATAAATAAACAAAATTTCTGTGGATATTTCTCATTTAACACCATCTAGCCCCAAACTCTCAAACCTAAAATTATCTATTCTATGCCCAAACTAAGTAAAGTTTGTACTATGAGAGCCAGATAACCAATATAATAATTATAATACTTATAAAACATATTAAATTATACAACTAAATAATAAACATAGACAAATAAATACTGACATATATTATTAGGTTTTTATTGAGTTAATAGGTAGTAGTTCAGATGGGTTGGATGATTAAAAAAAATATATAATGCCATTTATTATCAACCGAACGCTATTTCTTGGACACAGCCTCCACCCTTGAGACTCGGAAATTAAAACAAATCTGAGTTACCTCTTTCAGAGTAAAAACCGGTTGAATCCATAAAAGGCCTACCATTTCACAAATATTGTGGCTGTGTATATATGTGTGAATTCACACCTTTTAAGTAATGCTGGCAGATAATAAACTCAGGCGCATTATGTGCACGTAAATAACTTAATCTTTAAAGGAAATACTAATGTTTGTACTTTGAACACTCAACATATTTTAGCACCACCATACTTCAGGTGGCTACTAGACACAGGTCCAGGTTGATTTAAAAGTTTATTTTAACTGCCTTTACTTCGAGTAAATTATGAATGTAGGTATAAGTGAATACGATATTTCCTATAGATAGATAGGTGCAAATAAAATAATAGACATTGATCGATATTTTTTCATACAATCTAATCTAGTCCCTTAGGTACGAGTACAATGAAAGCCACAATGCACATATGACACTTACATAGGTATATCATTTTAAACTTATAATACCAATAATCATCTAGACACAGAACAAACTAATGGATCTGTAGAACCCATTGTCTCCGAACTAGTATACTATGATACACTTAATATATGACTCAGAGTATTAATGCAAGATAAATATAGTTGTTTGTTCTGTGTCTAGGTGATTATTGGTATTATAAGTATGTGTTTAAAATTATAAATGTAAGTGTCATATGCGCATTGTACTCGTATAGGAAAAAATAAATATTTTGTATTTGTTTATTTTGTATTTGTACTTGTATCGCACAAATATTTGCCCTGGGTGAGAATTAAACACACGACCTACGGCTCAATGCGCAAGCTTACTACCGACTGAGCCACGAGGTCAATCAATGAACGGTTGCGACCTATTCACATGAATGTGTGTGTTTGAATTTATGAACGGCTTAGATTCAAAATTGCGTCCGCTGGTTGATCTATTCGGAATTATTTTCGGCGGCTATTGCGATATCAAATCGAATTGAGAGTGAATTGGTTTCATCTAGATAAACACACTCCATCGCAGACCGCATCGTCGCTTAACATCAGGCGAGATGGCAAGTGTAAACCTATTTAAAGAACAAAATGTCCCTAAAACCTGTAAAAAATCGTTTAATGTTTTAATTGTATGTTGTTATATAATGTTTTAATTGTATGTTATGTACGTTGTGTAAACGATTTTAATGTTTATAATGTACAGGACTTAATCACGATTTAATTCATTGTTATTTAAATACCTCGACATTGCAATTTCTTCAGTCTTCTCGTAACCACGGCTGTTATAACGCTGCCGAAACGTCGAGGTATTTAAACAATGAATTAAATCGTGATTAAGTCTTGTAAATTATAAACATAATGTGTTCAAATCGCGAAAGTTTAAAAGCAATATAAATGATTTTACCGAAGTACCGAAAAAGTAATGATTTTAAAATAAAGTTGTGGCGGGAAAGCAGCCAAAACTTGCGATTCACAATAGTGAGGCCGTAAATTCGAATCCCGCCTGCACCTCTGAGTATTTTTCCAAATGCAGATGTACAAATTTGTCATCGCCACTGAAAAACATCGTGAGGAAACTGGCATGTTTCAAGAATCTTCAGAAGTCATAAGTCATCAACGCACTAGACTCTCTCTCTCTCTCTCTCCGTGTGGGAGAAGGCTCAGAGTCCCATCAGTGGGAATATTTATATGCATGCTATGCTAAATAATGATTTTAACTATTGCAGTAACGAGGACTAACTTCAGAGATTTAATCCCAGAATTATTTTGATACTTATGCAATAGCATCACATTACGACTGGGGTTCTTGTTACGTAACTGCATGTACAGCACCTGTATGTAGCGTGATTTATAGCTAATAAGTATGAATATATTCATGGTACTATGAGTGGGGCATTTAACACGAAGAATGCTGTGCTGTGATGCAATAGAGCCCACCTGCGGCCGCGCCGCCAAGCGGTCTTCCGACGGTATTAATCTTTACTCAGGAATGTTGACGACTACATATGATATTACCGTACTGGTATTTCTATAATGCAGTAACGACGTTGATATAAATTGTACTGTGAAACTGACCAAAGGAATAAGTCCGCTTCAACTTGTTACAAAAACAGATTAGACACAGTGGCGTGTCGTTAGGTAAAACATATATACTTATATGCGTATCTCACACCAAAGTTGAAATTAGTCAAACTGCTTACCTAATTGTAATAATCCCTATATAACCGCTTTATAAAACAACTGCCTTACCAAAGAAGTACAGTAATGCCACTTCCTATCCTACTGAAATTATAAATGCGAAAGCTTGGATGTTTTAATGTTTGTAACTCAATCACGTCGCAACGTCTAAATCTTATCACAGGTATACTTAAACAATTAGAAATACCTATGCATTTTAAAATCCTCACAAAAAGTGTGTCTACTATGAAGTTTTAATAGTTGCAACACAACACATTTTGTATTCAAAATAATGGTATAGGTAAGTTATGTCCATCTTGCATCTTGCATCAGGTCCACAGACAGCTGCATTGTAGTGTTGACGCACAATTAACATGGCTGGCTGCAGGTGACCGGTAACCTTAATTAAATGCATTGTGTTCATATTGCCAACACAGTTAACAATCTATTGATAACATTTTTCTCGCTGTCTGAGAAAACATTCCGTCAAGTTCTCTTGATATCTCTGATTTATAGAATTGAAACCTTAAAATTAAATTGGCACGTGAGTATTTACAACTAAACTACTATGTATATCCTTATTACATAGTTTACGTAAATAGACATGAAACATACATATTGGTTAATATAATGAGTCGCCACAAATGTAGCTCCGCTGAGCCGTTTCCACCAGATCTGTGCTAACCGAGGCGAGGTAAATGAAGCGATAGTATTGGTTCTTTACAAACACATCCCTCGCTACGCATCCTCGCACATCTCTGGTGGATATCAGCCTAACGGCGCGTCGGAAATCCACCAGCAAGATGGGTGAACGATATTGTTACAATCACGGGTCGGATCTGGACTCAATTAGCACAGGACCGAAGCAGATGGCAAAGTAAGAAAGAGGTCTATACCCAGCCGTTGGATAGAGAAGGTTGTGAGTAATGATGATGATGATATCCTAGATCAGAATCGATCTCACGACTTACGATTCAGTGAGCAGACTCAATAACAACTGAGCTGCGAGGCCATTCTAATTTAATTAATGATAACAATGTCGACAGCAGCTTTTTAGCTTAAAACAAAGTAATCTGTGGTTATGATTATTATTTCGTTGGTAACTTCAGATAAAGCATCCTTGGGTTCTAAAGTGGTATAAAATTCTTGGTGCGTACTGCTGAAGTTTGAATTGCGATATCTGTCTGTGTACAATTAGAGATAATGTTGTGAGCCATATCAATATTTGTATTTACGTGAATGTGGATCAAGTAGAGTATTAAATCACTAGATATCGATAGCAGTCAATAGCCGATAAAGTTTAATGGTCGACAGTAAGTAAAACGATTACGTATAGTATTGAATTTATTTGTTTGTGTTGGATTATTGAAAATGTTCGGTTTGTTACACTCAAAAGTTATATTAAACTAAAACCCACATTCATATACACATAAAATGTATAAATGTTGTTGTTAGTTTGTTTTTTGTTCTTTTAGTTCACGTATAAACTTAGGGAATGAATTTCTTGCAATTATTTTCCGGCTTACTTCGATTTTGGCTGGCTGCAAAACATACATATATATATTCATATATTTTATCATTCATCGAAGAAAAATAACCATTTATTTTATTTTTGTACATTAGGGTTTGCATGTGATTTACATTTAGATGGATATCATCCAAATCGACTTTTAAAACTTAGAACATACGAGGGTAGGGTTTCACATAGTACAGTTCAATGGGGCGTTTTCAAGACGTAAAAAGACCTGTCAAATACAGTTCCCAATTTCAACGTAGGTGGCGCCACTGTTTTATTTTGTAGAGAAATTTCACAAAAACCAACAGTGGTGCCACACACGGATATTCGGGGGTGCTACATTTGACAATATTTAGAACTATCTTTGACAAATCTTTTTGCGTCTGGAAACGCCTCATTAAACAGTTTTGTAAATAGATAAATACTCTCTATTGTTCGCATTATGAAATAAAAACAGACATACATGCAAATAAATATATATGTATTATCCTATCTAAGACCCAAATACAAATACTGATGTATTTTAAAAGAGTCTCGTGATGGGTCCCTGTGTAGCACTTTGGTCTGCCTATGCCAAATGCTGCTAATGCCTATCCTTTTTTAATAGATATTTGACCTTACATGACAAAAAAATCGTATATGTTAAAGAAAAAATCTAAAAAAAAACAAAATATCTAATAGTACATAGATTATTTTTTAACGCGGGGAAACAAACTGGAACGGGAACTATGCAAGTAAAATCGTGGGACGCTATTAGTAAAGTATTATGTTGTGTGTGAATTGTCCACCAATATTTATTTATTTATTATTACTCGATTTATTTATTATATATCTACTGGTGACTCCCCCCCAAAATCTGAGGCTACGTACTGGTGACCCCCTCCAAAATTCGAGGCTGGGACCGCGCCTGATTTGACTGATAGTAAACGGAAACCATATACGACCACTTAGTTAGTTAATATTAGGTACATTAATTAAATATATGCGATTCATAGACTGTCGTGAGCGTCAATCTTACTAACAAAATAGCATCTAGCCTTGAGACTTTTCATAACCATTTGCACCTCACAAATAACGGTAGAATCATAAAATTGTTAGTCAATCATCACAGCACAACGATATTTACAAACTGTGACAGCGGTACTAAAACATTACCGGAAGATTTACCGGAGAACGAAATGAATCAGGTTACTCAGTCCTCATCTCCATGTAAACTCAGTTGGGACTTGAAATAACATGCGAGGATTCGTGGAATAAACTAGGTATAGTCGTTAATCATGAAATCTTGAAGACATTTTGTTTGCCAGAATTTACATGGAAATTTACAAACGGGACGGAACGTAACGGAGAAGTCCTAGCGGGATCTTTGCTAGATTATCATTTTTGGTACTTTGATAAAATACTTACTTGGTTATTGGCTAAACTAAAATAGAAGTTTGATAAATTTCTACCATAATCTTCTAAATTGATGGTGCAGATTAATTTTATTATAATAATTTTAAATTTTTACATAAATACACGGGTAACTCACGTTTAATATAGTCAGTCCAGTCCGACTCAAGTTTCGATCGCGTGCTAAGCGTGCTCAAGTTTCGTGCTAAACGAGCTGCGGACCCGCGCGCGCACTCTCCTTGAAAAAAGATCGCCGGACGCAATCGAAACTTGAGTCGGACTGGACTGACTATATTAAACGTGAGTTTCCCGTGTATTTATGCAAAATGTGTAATAACCACCGTTAATAATAATATAATCCGCCGTTTTTATCTAATTTTTGCATCAGTCACATATGTGCCACAGCGAAGCATGGCAGAGTATTGCTAGTATATGTATATGTCGCAGCCGGATCGTATATTCCGCAGTATTACATTACGGCTAGCCGTTTTGAAAAACAGGGTCGTTTTGTAAAGCGGCGTTTTAACGATTAGCCGCATTGTCATACGGCTAGCCGTAATGTAATACAGCGGATTATACGATCCGGCTGCGACATAATTATTATATATCTTGTCTTATTGAGGATCAAGACCACAATATTACGAGTTGAATTAGAATACAAAAATAATACTCATAATCAGATGGATTACCCACATTACAAGTAAAACAACTTTAAGAGACAGCATCAGATACCACGAAACCCAGCAATTTTCACCATTTATTTTTATCATTGAATCGTAAAACGAGTTTTGTTTTGTGTTACGGCAACAATTTTGGAGAAGTCATTAATTCGGAAATGGTTTGAGATAAACCTAGTTATAAAATTTTAACCGAGCTATAAGGATGTATAAAGGGTATGGTACTGGGAGTACATTCCTTTTAACTGCAGATTGTGCGGCCAGAACACCTGCGAAAAGTGAAAACTGTGAACTGGGAAGTTTCCCAGTTCATACCTAGTAAGAACAATGGAAGCTTCATCTTGGCGACTGCTTTCGATCTTTCGATTTCTGTAATAGTTTTAACCAACCTGGATTCAAACAAAAGTCTTTTACCCGTGTCTAGCCAATCTTGTCTTGTTGTATAAAAATCTCGAGCCAGAATGTTTGTATACGATTATCTATCGGAAATATACGATTTCCGAAACAGTTCGACTAACTATTTTGCCTACTAGGATTTTTTATTGTATAAGTAGGTATTTGGTAGGTGTGAGAATAGATTGTAAAGTATTTTACCCTCATAAAGTCACATGTTAATATCTCAAAAGCATATAAATAGGATATATGCTTTTTCTAGACCACAATCTCACTGTATTCCAAATTTCAACCCAATCCATTTAGATATACCGATGTATTTGAGCAACAAACATCTAAATATCCCAATTTGGACATTTATAACATTAGAAGGATAAGATTTAAATGCCGAAATGGCCCAACTTTTGATCTTAACTCGCCTAAAACAAAATATAAAGTATGCATTCTAAACAAAAAACAAATTACATTAGATTTACTTGATATTGGCATTAAGCTTTTTGGAAGACCATTTTCTTGTTATACTAGTCTAGTATCTATATCCTAATAAAATATACTATTCCACTCTAGTGGTATATCCTACTAATTTTAAGTTTAAATACGAAAGTTTGGATGTTTGTTGCTCAATCACGTCGCAACGGATTGGGTTGAAAAGCCGTAAAAACTGCAAGTACCCGCGACTTGCGACTGCATTGCCATTCAGCGTGATAATGCCGCCAGCAGGCTGGGTACGCTTCCGATTGGTAGTGGGTTTGAACGTCTTGATTAGCTGTAGACCTTCATGGGTCTATGGATAATTCAGGTGTGCTTAGTGTAAGTAGTTAGGTATGTAGCGTTGTGTAGTTCTCATTGTATTTTAGTTTTGTTAATAAAGGGGGCATCCATTAATTACGTGAGCTGGTCAAAGGGGGGGGGGGGGGGCAAGGACATCGAATCAAATCTCGCGTAGGAGTAAGAGTAATCTCGGGAAAACTCACGTCATTTTTTTACGCAAAAAATGTGCTAATTCTGTGAAAAAACTGGGAGAAATTAAGTTAAAAAATGTGTGAAATTCTCATGTGAAGGGGGGTGGGCGGGGTTGAATAAAATCTCACCAAGAGGGGAAGGGGTATCGAAAAATCGACAAAATTACCTCACGTAATTTATGGACGCCCCCAAAGGATCTGCCCCTAAAAAAATTAGTAACTTGGTTTACCTAACTTACTAAATAAAATAGTAAATAATTACTTCAAACCCACATGTAGTCATATCATTTTAAGAACTTCCCTAACTGTATTCTGTGCAAATTGGCGGTATTGCCCCACTGAATAGTGATTGCTAACCTTTGTACCCAATATGAGCCAGACTGGGAGCAGTTAGGATCTAAAATAAACTTTAGCTGCATAGGCATAAAACTCTAAAACCGCTAGCAGAACGCTTACCATTTACGACATCTAATGGTAATTGTCATAATCTTGATAGATGGCACCCATCGGGCGAGTCGATCTGAACTCTCGTCAAGATGTAGAACCGGCATTAACTTAATTGCTATGAATAAAAGTCGGAGGGACTTTGACCAGAGGTGAATTATAATCGAGGAGGTACAGTAAATTTCCAAATATTTCTCTCGGGCACAAAAGCCATCAAGAGGGCTTTAGTTAGTAACTTCAAAAGCCGACAGTTCGCAATATTATAATAATAGTAGATATTTATTATCTGTTAAACATTTCCGTTGTTGCCCTCGACCCTAAAAAAGGTATAAAATGAAAGTAGGAAATAGCGGCAGGCTAGTTGGGAGAATAATCGGCCAAAACCTTCAAACACCCTGAATTAAAATAGCAAAAGCAACCCACTAAATATTCCCACTACTGGCATTCGGAGCTTTTTCTCGCAAGAGAGAGAGTTAAGGCCGTAATCCACCACGCTGGCCCAGTGCGAATTGGTAGATTATAACATACTCAATTATCTTTAAATAGAAAAAGTAAATCAGATTGTGTCTCGCAATGACATAATGAAAAAGTTCAATACCAATTTACCTCTACTTATTCTAAATCGCTTTATACCAAACTTTTCACACACCAAGAAGCTGTAAAAATCAAGAAAGTCTAATCAGTAACAAATTTGTCGATGTTAGTGTGTTAAGAGGAATAAGAGGCAAAACTGATTTTACATTTTTTAATAATGTAGAGTAACGGCATAAGCAATACATGCGTCTGATGGTAAATAATACGTCTATGTATTGGAGCATAGTGCGATGCAGCTATTCTAATTTGCAAAATGCAAATTACTACGTAGCACTGCACTGTGCTCGACACCCAAAAATTTTTAATTATTCATCTCTTTACCCTACAATTTTTCTAGAAACATTGTATTCATGGTTTTGTATGTGAAATATCTACCAATATTTATTTATATTTCCCTTCAAATTCAAGGACAGTAATGTTTGCACATTACTGTTTGGTGGTATAATAACTGTGATAACATTTCAGAATACGGAAAAGGTCATAAAAACTAGCCCAAGAATTACGGTATTTTCCTTATATCTCAGAAACTTCTTAAAGTCCACCAATCAACCTGGGCGAGGTGCCTTGAGTAGTTTTTATTCCGTGGTAGAGGTAAAGTAATTACATTTCTACTGGGTTTGAATTTTAATCGTTTGCGGGTAGACCGAGCACGAACCGCACACACGCTCTCCCTGCTCTAGATCGCGGCGCATTCAATTTATGCGGAACCACTGACTATATTATTAAATTCATTAAATGGCTGCCCGCAATTCTATTTCTTTATCAATAGTATATTTTAATGATGCCTTTGCTTTTCTAAGCTGATATTTGTGTTTTAAAATGGTTTGTTTTTTCTCTTTGGTATGCTGAATAGTTAGACTGTTTAGGTTCAATTTGCATCTACGCGCCTTACGTCTTTTCAAAATACAACTTGAGTTAGGAATCTATCAAGCTAAAACGACCAAAATTGTGAGTTCATACATAAACTTGTTTTTAATTTAGGAAGCCATTAAAACATGCTGATATTTATTTTTTTAAATGTTTAAACGAGTAATTAGAAATAACTTATATTTAAAAAAAATACGAAGTATTAGTTAATTTATTTTATCATCACAATCATAAGCTTACTCAACTCACTACAAGCCATTTGGCTCTTCGATTTTTCGTAAATTTAATCGTAATCTGTGTTGCTGTTCAAGTGTTAAATTTAAGAACAAAATTAAATTTTACAGAATAAACAAGTATGAATATTGGATGATGCCCGTTTCAAACACCATTAAACTAATAAGAACTTGTACAGTGAGAGCTCGAAAGGTACTTAAATATAACTTAATAATTTTAAATGTACATTTATTATGTATAGACTAGTAACACAAAGACCAGAACAAAGATCCGTATCCATCCGGACACACTTTTTACCACTTTGGAAGAGTAGTTACTCGCTAAACACTATTCAGTTTAGAAAAAAAATATGTTTGAAACCTCAATTTCATTTTTGATGACCTATCCATAGATATCCCACTCGTATGGTTTAGATTAAAAAAAAATTGAGTTGCAGTTCTATGTGTTATATACTTATTATAGTTACACATTGCCCTTCAAACCGGAAAATTTTTGTTATTTTTTCTTGGCGGTAGAATTTTTATCAAAGGAGTGGTATTTCCCCAGGCGGACTCTGGCAAGAGTCCTACCACTACAAGTGCGGTTATTTATTTTATGCGGTTCACAGACTATATCTACTTCATCGTCATCATCATCATCAGCCGCAAGACGTCCACTGCTGAACATAGGCCTCCCCCCTAGATTTCCACAACGAGCGGTCCTGGGCAACCTGCAACCAGCGGTTCCAAGCGACATCTTCTTACCAAGTTTCAATAGTATAGCTCTTATAGTTTCGGAGAAAAGGCTGTGACATACGGACGGACAGACAAATATGACGAATCTATAAAGGTCTATCTTAAAGATCTATTTTGCTATTTGGCTACGGAACCCTAAAAAGTAGTAAATTAATAGACAACGCTATTCTGTTGCCATAATCAGGCTTAGTGCTTACTATTAAGCGTATATCTTGCTCGTCCTGTTGCAATTTTAGTAATAAAACGAAACCAATGTTTCCTCCGCATTTATATTATAAGCTTACAACCAGTTAAACGCATGCGTTATACCCTTAAAATTGATATTATATTACCAATTCAAAGCACCGGGTTGGGATATCATTAGGACTTCCTTCACAGGCAGGTGCATAACGCCTCGCTCCAAGGCCCCTATTGGTCGACACGATGCGCAAACGCTGATTTACATCGGGAAACGCAGCTGCTACAATCTGACCAACTTATCTGTGTAGTCTACTGATGGACTCACTATTCCATTTTCGTTAAATTCTCTTTTTTCTTCTGATTAAAGAAAAACATTTAATAATGATGAAACTTGATTTCAAACCTTAATCAATATTGAATGGATGCAACATTTTTTAGCCTTACAAATATTAACAAATTGACACGTGGGTATAATAAAAAAAGGTTGTAATTTATCTAGAACCAGAATAAAGTATCAAAAGTTAACCTAACCAAAAAGTTATGAAACCTATTTGGTCGGACTAATCAAAGTTTGCCTGGATGGAACAAACAAACTTATCGGGGAAAAGCAGATTCAAGTTGATTATCTAAAGCACTGTGT
Source organism: Ectropis grisescens (assembly GCA_017562165.1). Taxonomy (NCBI): domain Eukaryota; kingdom Metazoa; phylum Arthropoda; class Insecta; order Lepidoptera; family Geometridae; genus Ectropis; species Ectropis grisescens. The sequence continues at coordinate 17,713,604 of CM029771.1, read as the reverse complement.
GTTGAATTAGACCCATTGGTCTTTATTTAGGCAAATGACGCAGTCTCACCTTTATTTCTACTGAAACTTTGTTGTTCTTTTCAAAATTCTTAATTTTTATGTCAATGATATTTTATTATTACTACAATTACTAAATACAGTTAATTTCATTCATCTATTTCTGGTGGTTATCTTCTATGGATGATCGCATTAAAACAATATATATAGATATAGATATTTTAGATTTTTTTTAATATAGAGTGACGAGACGAATAGGATATCTGCCTGATGGTAAGCAACATGCCTGCCACATTACAGCACAGTGACACGCAGCTATTGGAACATGAAGAGTCCAAATAATTTCCTAGGACTGCGCTAGTCACCTAGAGATCTTAGATAGTTTAAAACTGAAGCTGCTTTGGCTTACATTCTACTAAATAAGTAATGCACTTGCTTTCCTCCTTCCCAAAAATAGTGTTCAACTCAAGGTCGCGCTTCGATATAACAAAAACGTTAAAGACCCTACAGCATTCTAAATCCCTAATTATTTACGGGTTTGAACAGATATTTCTAAATTTTCTTGACTAGTATTCTCATCATTTCACCTTCTCCATAGTTAAGTTGGCTGATCCTCACATTTACACAGGCTCTAAAGCTAGGAAGTCACTGTTTAGACAAGTCAAAAGGAAGTTGCGAAACGAGATCACTCAGGCAGGTGGTGACTTCGTTAGTGTCTAATTTCATGGATCTATTTAAGGAAAGGCTGCTGTCTCCAAAGCCAGTTCTAGAAACGTTATTTCAACATGGTTATTAATATCGTTGTATAACCATAACTAGTTACTGGCAACTTGGACCGTAGTGGTATTCATATATGGTCTAGAAAATAGAACTATTGCACTAGCGTTAACAAAGTCATTTATTTTTAAAAACTAATATTGCAAGTTTACGTGGAATTCTTGTACGCAATCGATAAAACGTGTTGAACTCATTATAATATTACATTATCATCCACTTCAGTCCTTCATCGTCTGCTGCGAGATCTAGATTCTACACTTCTTTTTAACCCCCGACAAAAAAAAGGGGTGTTATAAGTTTGACGTCGATGTCTGTCTGTCTGTCGGTCTGTCGGTCTGTCTGTCTGTCTGTCTGTCTGTCTGTCTGTCTGTCTGTCTGTCTGTCTGTCTGTCTGTCTGTCTGTCTGTCTGTCTGTCTGTGTGTGTGTCTGTCTGTGGCACCGTAGAGCTCAAACGGATGGGCCGATTTCGATGCGGTTTTTTTTATTTGAAAGTTAATATCCGTGCGGGTGTTCTTAGCTATGTTTGGTTAATATCGATTCAAAATGGCCGCCTCCACAAAATGGCGGACAAAATATTTCTTCACAACCTACCTCAATATGGGTATCAAATGAAAGGGCTTGACTAGTAAAGTACTAAACGCTATCACAAATTTCAAATCTAAGATGGCCGCCACCACAAAATGGCGAATTATATAATATTTTTCACTACTACCTCAATATGGGTAGCAAATGAAAGGGCTTGATCAGTAGAATACTTTGCACTATGACAAATTTCAAATCCAAGATGGCCGCAACCACAAAATGGCGAATTACATTTCCTTTTTCACAATTCCCTTAATATGGGTATCAAATGAAAGGGCTTGACTAGTAGAATGTTCTACAGATAACAAATCTAAGGTAGTCGGGGGTTAATCAAAATTTTTAATTTTGTTCTTTTAACGTAGGCATCTCCTTCTGAGCTCTGACAGTTCTGATTTTACTGTTTTACTGTCTCTTTACCCAGATGTTTATGATGACTCGCCATGTTACTAGTAGCAGTTTTTTGTTTGGTGTTTTTTCTTTTTATTTAACTTATGAACTCCAAGGACTCCTGGTTTTAAAGTATACATTGGTTTTAATTCGTTTTGTTTTTCATTTAAAATGCAGGAAGACTTATTAAATGTTAAATGTGGTCCAAATGTATCTCTAAAGTTTTATATGTACTTATTCAATATTTTTTTCAATCTCCTCTGGTCTTCCATCACCGCTGCATTTCGATCTGGCCAGCTGAAACTTGTAGTCTCTGATGGCACACATATTAATATTATTTTTTTAAAGTATTTTTAAATAAATTTTGACGTCTTTTTATTTTGATATTTATGTTATTAATTTGTTCTTAATTGTTATTGAATTGTAGCTTTTATTCATAATTTAATTTTTGTTTTGTTAATAATCCTGTAACAATGATTAATTTTTTAAATTAACTTTAGAATTAATATTGGAAATGTTATTCTCATTGGTGTAATTCGGTATTAAACCGGTACTGATTGATCAAATAAATACATGGTAAATAATTTTTTTTATAATTTCGTACTTTTAAAATGGACCTGCCCATCCAGCTTTGAATGATCATAAAGTAAGTTAAAATAAAAGATATTAAAATTAAAATTGGTACATATTTTATTCTATTTAAATACTGTCATTATATCTAATAATTCAATATAATAGCAAGACCTGTTGTCACGCCTATTGACGGCAAACCCGTAACCTTAGCTTCATCAATTCATGGTAAACTTCAGCTTTATTTCCGTATGTAGGTACTATGTTCTCGTGTAGGTAATAAATGATCATGCATTTCTTATGTCCCCTGGTGTCGGGTGTCGTGGCATAGCGTGGCGCGCCGTGGTGTGGCGTGGCGTGACCAGATACATGACAGCGCGACGGCAGCCACGGCCAGGCACCACCGCCGTTCTCACGCGATCCGCCGCACTCAAATTGGAATGAGAAAAATGTTAATATTAAAAGAAAATTATAACCAGAGCTATATATCTTGAAGCCTTTTTACTAAGAATCGTTTTCCGTTTAGGTTTGTGCGATGAATTTTAATTTCTTCGTCAGCCGATTTCTACACGGGACTTTAATGAAATCTGATGTAGGTAAATCAAAATAGATATATAAAAGCAACTGATATTTTTTAAGTAGTTTAGACAAAATATTACGGTCGAATTGAGAAACCTCCTTTTTAAATCGGTTACAAATAGTTTTTTTTTTTTTAAATAAAGAGTGACGAGACGATCAGGACATGTGCCTGATGGTAAGCAACATGCCTGACACAAAACAGCACAGTGACACGCAGCTATTGAAACATGAAGAGTCCAAATCATTACCTAGCACTACACTGCGCTCGTCACCCAGAGATCTAAGATCTTATATTTTGTTTGTGGAAGCAATGGCGAAACGGATATACGTACGATTTATTACGTCTAGTCGATACGCTGTAGAAAATTATCCAGGGCCATATCTTCGGCATTTACGGGCATTTAGCTCTCCGTCAAGATGTATAAGCGTCGTTAACTTCTTGGAACTCGTGCCTGTGGTCAAAATTTACATCTTTGAAGAATACATAAACAAAACATTTACCCGCAACTACTTTTACTATAGGACTACTAAGTAATTTAATTTTTAACTAAAACTAAAAGTACCATGGGATGTCAACATATGAAGAACGTCAAAAAATTCTTAAATGAAAAAATCCCTTTTAAAAACCTTAAAATCTCATAAACGGATGTTACGTCACACAAGACCTTAAAGCGCATTGTCCATCCTTCATTTGTGACCTTTAATTAGCCCACGAAGAAAAGGTTACCGTAGCAGCCTTTGGTAAGCGACGCTGGGTTAGTTGTCAGCGTCATCTACAGAACATTTCTTTTGTCGAGCACTCAAAACGTAATCCATAACGCGAGACGCGTCGCACGCACGACCAAGGATTCTCAGCCGAACGAGAAAATTTCTCATTTCTATCCCCGTCGCTCTTGCTTACATGGATGGACGTTGAAAAGAGAGGAAGAATGAAAATGGAATAGTGCAGCGAGCCGTCACCAGCGAGTGATGTGCGCGATTACTCCTCGAAGCCCACATCTCTATGATTAATGTTAATTACACCTCGATCTCGCGGTTCACGATTAAGACAGCCATTATGCTATCTCCCCGGCGCGGCGGGCATTACTCGGACTTTTCAAATATCTGGGTATTTTCTCGACGTTGATAACGCTCGTGAAAGATTCGGCTCCATCATGGAGCAACCCTACTTTCTCCCTAACATTCTCGTAAATCACAAACATAATATTTACACCATGGACGTATAAAAAAAGTCGGATGTACAAAACAAAAACTGTGCCCATCAAGTCGGCCACATGATATGCACGTGTGCGCTGTCACATACAGGCTAACACGCACACATCAGTGGGTCATTACACACGCTACTTGTGTATATGCGTGTCAGCCTATCAATGACAACCTGACAATGCACACGTACAAATTTGGCCGACTCTAGTGACACAGTTTTTGTTTTAGCGAGACTACGTCCGACTTTTTTATACGTCCATGGTTTATACGCTTATATCCAACTGATTTTTTATTTATTTACTATAGTGGATATATATTTTTCTGTGTTTTTATATAGGAGATTAGTGACATTGGCAAAATCGTACCTCAAGTTAGTATACTTTGTACAGACTTCAAACAATTGTGTATTTAAAAAGATAATTATGAGTACATCAGTATAGGTACTAAGCTTTTGCAAATTTGTTTAGGAATTCAAATAAAATTTTCAAAGCCTATTTTACAAATACTAGTAGGTAGGTAATATTATGTTTAACAACGGAATTCATGGAGCGTAGGAACATAAACATAAAAGACGTATAACTTGATTCACAGTATTCGAGTCTCCATTTTGTGGAATAGAAGTTGTATTTGCTCGGTAATTGAGATGTCAGCGCACAGACATCAAATAATGTTGATGAACGCTTTCTGAATTAGGTTTTGTGTAGCGTAGGCAATGCTAGGCAGAAGTTTTATTGCGCTCTGCTGAAATGGAAGTTCTACAATTCTGTAGAAAAAAGTATGTTTATGTAACGTCCTGAAAATTATAATAATAGTAAAATAAACAAAAAATATTTTTTGTCTTGTATATTTTATTTCGCGTCAGAACCCTTAAAAATCCAAAGGCATATTTGTGTCTTTAGATACCACACTCGTAATTATTATTTTTCTGTTTAAAACCAGACAACCAACTTCAATTAAAAAAATAAAGCTCACACATTCAACTAATTTTGATCAACTTTTTGTGTGAAAACGCACTGCTCAATTGCTGAAATGAAACAACTATGATCTGGACTAAGCCATATTATCATAGATTTATATATATAAGTATAACAAAAATAGTCAAGAGCAAAATCCACCACATAGGCCCAGTGAAAGTTGGTGGATGAAGCATGACATTGAAAGATTCTAGAAAAACATCTGTAGGTACGTACTTACGACCTCACGGTTGTGAGTCGCACATTTTAGCCACTAGGCTAAAAATCATATCAGTAAAGATATGTTTAATGATTGTGACGTCAAACGACCTCAAAGAGACAAAGTTGGGCTTTAGTCAAGTTTTGTAATACCGCGGACCGACTGTTTAAACATTTTCCTTATTTATAAATCCAGTGAAAGAACTTTTTTCCAGTTTTTAGTTCACGAAAGTTTCGTAACAGACAGTTTCGTAATAAGCAGGAGTTATGAATCATAACAGTGACCGACCCCGCTTCGGTTCAGCAGCTCGTCACGCCGCCGCCCGTGCCATAGTTGCAACTTTTTACAGCGACCAATAACCGTTAAATTCGATTACTACGTGTATTCAGTCGAAAACGACAGTTGGCTAACATCCACTTACTGCAACCATGTTTTTATTTTTGAGATTTCGAGATATAGTATTAACGTAATCTTTGGTTATTTTTCCCATTCAGTGTTGTGACAACCTTTTTATCGGATGAATTCTTAATCTTCAATGTTAAACTTTTGAGATAGTAATATTCAAAAAAAAATCTTAGCTCTAATCTAGTAAATTCGGTACTCTAATGCCAAATTTTACTCTTCATATGTTTAGTTTAGTTTGTTATTGTTAAAATTATTTAACTAAATCATGAGAAAATTTCTTTCATTCCTCATTTTGGCTCATCTATGCAATCTTAACACACATCTACGAGTATATTGTATTTAAAATTCTTAAGCAAACATTCATTATTTTCAAGTTCTGTCTTATGTTCTTGTTGTGCTAGAGAGTTCTACTTTCTAATACGAGTAATATAATGTGAATCAAATAGCAAAACAATCGTTTATTTACATTTTTATTTTAAGCCAACATTTTTGTCGATTTCATCAATAACACAACAAGTTGAAATAGCTTTCTATTCAGAAAGTTCAAAACATTTGACGACACACAGTTTTATAAATAAGCTGTAACTAAGGGTAGGATTTCATGGAGCGGTTTCAAACCGCGCCCGCGCGCGGGCGCGAACCGCGACGGGCGACGATTTTTTCAAAACTCACGAGACCGCTCGTTGTAGCGGTTCGCGCCCGCGCGCGGGCGCGGTTTGAAACCCGCAACGTTCGCGGGCGAAAACCGCGCGGACGTGCGGTTGGAAGTCAGTAGCATAGCGTAGGGAGGGCGGTAGGAGCGGCCTGCTCGGGGCGGCACTTTTTAAGGGGTGGCAAATTTTAGATTAAATAATAATATATTTATGGTCAGGTTTTTCTGCCAAGGTAGGCATTTACGCTTCCTCGCGCGCTCTGATGCCCTACTTTGTGCGGAATCGGTGCCACAGTGCAGAAATAACACTAAAATATGGAATAAATTGAACTAAGTACTAGGTTAAACTTAGTTTTAGTTCAAGATTTGTTTACAATTGTGATAAGAGATTTGTTTCTGTATAAACTAGGAAATATTTCTCTACACTCGTAGGTACACTAAAATTAACCTTTTCTTTTTTGACGCTTTAAGTTGAGACCGGCATTACCAATTCCATTCATTATTTAAAATGTTGCCTTATACTTCGTAGATTTGTCCAAAAAAAAAATTGTGCAGAAACTTAAGTAACGATACGGTTGCGTTAATGCCGATGATGGGGGATGAATATGATATGATCTACGACGGCGCTTACTACTCTAACAGAAACAAATTCACTCTCGACTCGAAAATCCAAAGGTTCGAACCATCACGAAAAACTCACTCTGGCAATGCGTTTCACAGCCTAAGTAGTCTTTCTTATTACAAAGGTGGAGATAAAACTATTTGTTAGATTCTTTAATCAATAATTAACGATGTTGATTTTTTCGAGAAACACGATAGAAAACCTTTAATTTAAAATACCCGACTGCAAAAAATCAACACATAAAAAACATTATGTACTATGTGATGATACTTTGGCGATTGACACTAATCTAACAATATCTTAGTTATAAAAATCCAGGCGTTTGGAAGAATCGTGGAAATAAAGAAATTTAAAAACATACCAGATACACTCGAAAACCATAATTCTTCTTTCAGTCGGGTAAAATGGCAATAAAGGAAATAAATAATATTTTTATCGCAGCCGCAAATTAAAAAGCTTATATTATCTGTAATCTGTACTTATATGTATCTTATTCCACAAATTGTTTTAATTTCTTATTCTATGACGATTTCTGAGAAACTTTTTTGACTCCGACTATATTGACCAAGAACTTGTCAGAGTGAATCTCTACTCGTAGTAGAGTCTTGCGGGAGGAAGCCACGAAATATTTTGCGATGAGGCGTAAGAGCAAGATTAAAGTCGAAGCGTTCGAAACAGACTCTGGAAATGATGGAAGAAGAAGAATCTATTTAAGCTGTGTGGCAAATTGTATAGAAGACCAATGAGTACAATCAGCCCCTTGACATAGCGTTTGTGGGCTATGAGAAAGCATGACGGATTACTCGGTGAAAGTCTGGTTGGTCATGGAATCCCTACAGCGATGCCAAATTGACTGCCGAGAAGCCGAGATATATCGAGGTAATGAGATATTTGTATAACACCGCAACTATGACTGTTCAAGTTCGAAACTCGCTGGATTAGACTGGACGTGACATTTATAATTACGGCAACAGGCGTATCTCACCAAACGATATCGTCGTAATGGCCGAAATGCTGGGGGATCTACAAGAGATACTGAAGGGCCTTGTTTACGCCTCCCAACGCATCGGTCTCCAAACGAACCTATATAAAACCGTGCACCAGTTGAAAACCGTGCACCAGTTGAAAAGCGTGCTGTGAAACGAGCAATGTTGGTGTTTTTCTGAGTGATCGTATACGAAACGAAGTCATCCGTCAGTGGACCAAAGTTATTGACATAGCTCAACGTATTAAAACAAGCGGAAGTTAACTGTGTCCTCGAGGTTAACCATAAGTTTAGCATGTTTCAGTAAAACTTGACATAACTGATGCGTTGGCAATGAAAAAGTCACTAAAATAAACACAGATTTTTTACCTTAACCTTAAATCATACAAAAATGTTCCGCCAGGCATTAAAAACTCACTAGATCTAGTGACAAAGTCAAATTCATTTAGCCTCATTATTATATTAGATTATTTATTATAACTAGTTCCCGAGATTTTCATGTGATGAAAAGTAGTCCATATGTAATCTAGCTAATCTGCAATAAACTTATATTTTATTGCAGATAATAGATTACAAGCAAGCAAATACTTGATGTATTCGAGAGGTAGAAAAACCCTATCCTATTTTACAGAATAGCCTACAAACACTAAAAAGTACAAAACATAAAATAAAAAAAGATAAAAAGTTACGTTTAAAATAACTGACTTCAAAATCAAAAAAAGACATTCAAAAGCGAAAAGTAAATTAATAAGGGCAGCACTATTTTTGTTTCTCCCGCCCCTCAACCGACTGCCAGAACATTGACTTATATAAAGAAGGACCAGACCAACCGTACGAAAAAAAAACCACCGCATTGGCCCTAAAAACATTTTTAGGGCCAGTGTGACTCAGTTCACAGCGTTCAGTAGGCGGAAGGAAACGAGTATTTGGTGGGCATTAAAATGCATAATTGTGTTCTAAAAGGTTGTAAAACTACGACACAAAAGTTACAAAGAAAGATGGGATATGGTATCATCAGTAAGTATATAACCTTAATTTTCTTTTGTTGCTGTTTGTTAGATTAATAGGCATACATTTTAAAGTGATATTATTTTTCTACGGATTTCCACAAAATAACCGCCATTGAACGCGTGAAGTGGACGAAGTAGCCTTGTACAAACGTGATTTTGTTGTCGAATTTAGTGCAAGTGATTTTGAATTTTGGGATTTAATAATAAAACAAAACGTAATCCGTCTTATTCCAAAACACGGACTAATTATAGTACTGGAATTAAGCCAGGTTTAAACCAAGTCTAAGTCTAAGCGTTATTACAAAACGAAGTTTTTCTCTAAGCCGCGTACTATCTATGATCCTAAAGATTAACAGTCGAACCGCTAGTTTAACTATGAACTTACTTCGGATCTGTCATTTTAAGGTTAGGACAACACTTGTTTCTTCCATATTTAACAATTTGAACTCTCGCAATAGGGATGTTACACATTAATGTTAATTTTATGATAGTTTGCATTAATAGAATATCGAAAATCACATTATTATAATTTAATATTACGTAGTAAATTTATTATAAATAATTTTAAATCCTATATTTTTAATCTGTTGTCACGTGACTGGCTACACCGATATGAATTATTACGTCACTAGTCGCAAAATAAACTGTCAAAACTGATTAAACTGTTTACATTTCTGCTTTTTTTATAGTTTGCGATCTTAGCGACAACGATTTTGATTGTTTGTATTCAAGTAATGATAAGAAAACACATAACCTGAATATACAGTCATGAATCGCGACCAGTATTTTGCGACTAGTGACGTCATATCAACCGTTAGTATTTCAAAATTAATCTAATATTGTATATTAGTATATTTACTCATCGAAAATACTAATATTTTGAAATGAAATGTAATTTTTTACGGTAAACAAGGGTCAATCTTCAAAATAAAAGCAGTTTCAAAAATTTTTAATATTGTTGTATAACGTTGGGCTATCTCATGCTTAACCTTGGACTAAGTAGTCTTTGGATAGTCTGAGTTTTGTAATAGGAACATACTTTAAACCTGGTCCTAAGTTTAACACCGTATCAAACCTGGATTAGTTAGTCCTGGTTTAAATCTGTACTACGAGTATCTTAGTTTTTTGGAATAAGACTGAATAGGTTTAATCTACACTTAGGTTTGAGTACAATACAAAGAGAAAATATTTGTAAATACTTTCGAATTTTTGTGTTTGCATTGAATATGATTCGAAACTAATGAACCGATTTGAAAAAATCGTATTTAAATATTTGAGAAACTATTTTGAATACCTATACATATGTATATATTATAATATTTAGAGTTTTCACAGAAACTTAAAAGACATTTAACAGCTACATGATGCTTTTTGGCTGTTGGTGTGCACACGTTTAGTAAAAATTTTATTCTCGTATATTATTCCAATAGCAAATAAAAAAAATTATGTATGAAATTACGTTTTTTTTTTTGTACAATGTTATGCCGTCTTTTGTCGTCAACGCGGCACTCACGTAGTTCGTATGATTTACAGATCTTACTGTTTTTGCTTGTATTAAGAAGTTTTCTAAAAAATGTATAAGTAGGGCGCATCCTTCCTTTTGAAATCATTGGCTGCAGATGGCTACCGCGCCGCTGCGCGCGCAACCGCGCGGTCGCTACGCGGGCGCCGCGCGGCACCCGCGTAGCGACCGCGCGGTTGCGCGCGCAGCGCGCGGTCGCCACGCGGGCGCCGCGCGGCACCCGCGTGGTAGCGCGGGCGTAAACCGCCTCGTGAGTTTTGAATTCAATTTTACATACAAATCTGCATCCTACAGAAGACGCGGGACCGCGCCCGCGCGCGGGCGCGGTTTGAAACCGCTCCATGAAATCCTACCCTAACACTTGACATCGATTCGTTTACATTTACGTCCATTGTGCTTGCAATTAACAAGGCACGATCACGACAGAAAAACATGATGATTAAAACGTTTGTTAATTACTCTTTATAGAACTTAGTAATTGTTAAATAATAGCCTTTGCATTATTTATAAGCTAAAGCTGTTTGAGTCACCACAATTAACGAAGAAAACTGGTATTTCGAGTTATCAAAATTGAGTAGGTGTTTCGATAAAATTCTATTTAATTACAACATGAATTGACGATTTCCGAATATAGCATTAGATAGCTTACAAAATGTCGTAGATTTTTCGTGGAATCTTCGAAAAAGCGGTGTGTTTGTTGTTTATGGCATAGAAAATGTTTCACAAGAGTGTTCGGTCATCGATGACCCTGCGAGGCCCTATTAGCACCCACAGACGACAATATTGGAAATCGAATTAATTAAATTACAGAAATGTGTTAATAAGTATGTTGAGCAACTTAATCCCGTGATTAATGTTTTCCTACTTGGAAGATTCATCAAGATTTATAGCACGTTATATTTCTTGAGTTCGTCGGATGTTGTGACATTTAGATCTAACTACCGACACTTCCAAGGAAAACTAATGTCAAAACTAGATATTGCTGCATGTTTGATTATCATCATCTTTACATTTTAAAACATTTTGTCCTGAACACGATCTAAAAGTCATTAATTGGTTAATCCACTGATATATGACATAGAATGAGTTTTACAGAATGCCAAAGGTGGTTCGGTTCATGTTTCATTTTGATAGAGAAACTAAGTAAAATATATCAATGTGCGTTTCCTTTCGCGGAATTGAGAACATGTTTGACAGGTCTATTTGCGTCCTAAAAATGACATTATAATTTTCTGTACCTACATCCTTGAACTCTTTATATTAAATCAACCAACAAAGCTCTTGTCTGTCGTAGCCGTAGCTTAGTCACCCACGGTGAAGCAAAGAGGAATCCCGAGGTGGGGCTCTCGTCTAGGCTTTGCCTCCAAGCAACGACGATGCGGTCATGTAGATTGGGCGATGTCTTGACACTAGCGAAACTGAGGTGGGCCGCAATGTTGGGGGGTGGGCATCGCGGCTGTGGGGTGGAGGCCGCGGCGGGAATGGACCGTAGGTATTACGATGCTCAGCGCTCCCTACCCGCCACGGCCTAGACGGGGTCGCAACCTTTAATGGCAAACGCGGTGGGGCTGTAGGGGAAGAGGAGTGCCGGTATTGCGGTGCGCCGCTCAACCTATCCTCTGCAGCCGAAAAGTGGTAGGCGACGGGACTACAAACCTGACCAACCGCAAGGGGGGTGTCCAAACGCGGAGGCGTCTGGCACTCACTTACTGATTGGTCCCCGATGTGGCCACGGGGTATTTCCTCCACGAAAATAATAATAATAAAGGGCATTCACTCAGGGCAGACACTCCAGGAACACTGGGCCCGTGCTTTTATAATAGATACTTACAAATAATGCCTCTACAATGTCTAGAGTCTACATAAAAAATAAATGCTTATCCTACATAGGTACTTAAATTATAGACGTAATTATTTATATTGCATATCAGTGCAGTCATCATCTCTCTCCTCGATCATATTTAAGTAAGATTCTAAGGAAGGCTACCCGACACGCATCGCCACCGCTCTCAAAATTGTACGCATATTTTAGTTTATGGTTCATATTTCAAAAACCACCCAACCGATTTTGATAAGATTTATATGGGACCATTCGGGAAGCTTACCTATGCGAACACTAAAAGAAATTTTAAAATCGGTGCAGAGATTCTCGAGAAATCAGGTAACATACATAAAAAAAACATAGAGGTCGAATTGATAACCTCCTCCTTTTTTGGAAGTCGGTTAAAAAGATTACGTTTCAAGGCTGGGCCACTCCCCTTCCCTACGCTAACTACAGTACATATACGCTACCCTACGGTAACTCCAAATACCGAAAACAAATCTTCGACGGTACAATATTTGACAAACCATTGCATAAGTAAGCCAACAAAAAATTATATAACTTCAGAAATCGAGACTAATCCGTGATGGAGGATTCACCACGGATATCAGACAACGTAAACTTTATCAAAGTCGGTGGCAATATGGCGCAGTTTTCTGATTTATGGCGGTAGGTAAATAATATGCGGCTGTCATTTTATGATGTTTCAAAACTTTTTGTTAGTTATTCTTTTGCTAAGCAGTGATGTGTCAATAGTATAGTGCTCCGGTTTGAAGCGCAACGTTTCCTAAGAAATTACAGGGCAAAGAGACAAACAAATTATCTTATATCTCTGGGAGACGACAGTAGTGCAATAGAAGACAGTTATCTGGACTTTTCATGTTCTAATAGGTAGTTGTGTGACACTTTTAGCACAGAGGCAGATTGATGTTTGGCACATCTAGTCATTTTATTGAACAAAAAACAAAGTGCTAATTATATTATTTGTACTGTGTTTGGGTGTTTCTATGTATAATAAGTATGTGTTTAAAACTATATATGTATTATATCAGCTATCTGACCGCCATAGCACAAGCGTTGCTAAGTTTGGGGTCAGATAGTGTTGTGTGTGAATTGTTCACCAATATTTATTTATTTATTATTTATTTCAACAAAGCCAGCGTTTAAAATGTTTCTTTCGATATTTGCACGACTTTTGTTTATATTGCCCAATGAGTTATGTAAACGATTTATACGATCTTACTAAATCTTATGAACGTAACGAACAGCATTGAATTTGCAAAGGTTTCAGAGATGAATTCACGATTAATCATTGGCGTATAAGGAAGGATGATATAAGGCTGACATAGTAGATTGAGACGTTGTTGTTTCTTAATAAATAATGCGTTTTTCTTGTTTAAATGCTTAATAGGCGTGGTTTTCTAAAATTTTTACTACATATAATTTTTGTTGGGGTCTTTGTATTTACATTGTGCTATTTTCATATATTTGTAATATTTTATCAACAGAAAAAGTGACACCATGGTCTGGTAGCGAAAACATCGGATTTCACAACCGTGAGGTCACATGTAACTGAGAGTATGTTTCCAAGAGCAGATTTACAAGGTAGCCATTACAACTGGCTTGTAAAAAAATCATTTTAATCGTTTCCGTAGTTTTTGTGTGAAAGAGTAACAAAAACACATCATACATTCTTACATACTTTCGCGTTTACCACATTAGTGGGATGATGCTATTTTTCTTAAATTATATTAACAATCTCGTATTCTTTTGTTTCAGGAATAAATACAATTGAAAGCTGCGGGACTTCTCGTCATTCCCAAATAATGGGTGAGTAAATTTCCTTACCTTTGGAGAGCGGACCTAATTTAATTTCGAAGTACACTTCGCGAACATCTTTTTCAAGGAAATGTACACTGCAATAGCTTTAATTTAGCAAAACATCAAGCTGCCAGTAAATAGGGAAGGGTATTGCAGATTAACTCGATGCTTCTAAAGATTGCAAGCACGTAGAGGTTATCAGTCTGGGTGTTTGTGACAGTGCTGACCTATTTAATAAAGCGGAGTGATAAGCATCTACGATAAATGGATAGCCTAGTGTGGCCGACGGCGCACCTGTTCATTCATGAGAGCACGGGAGGTTATCTAAAGAGAAAGGGGGTATTATGGTTAAAATCATAGAGATTTTACTGTAGAATCATCATCATCTTTTGCAGAAGTAACCACTACATCTTATTTGTAGTTCTCGTCGTCCTATCTTGGTATTTCTGTCACCGTCCTTCGTTTGCGAGAAAGGCGACAATAGGCTATGCTAGTTTGACGCGCTTGGATATTAAAATGAGAGTGAATTTTTAACGATCCGCGCGCAGACCTACAGCCAATAAACGATTTTATGAGGTTGGATGATGTCTGTATTTTCTAGTGAATTTTTGAAATGTGCGCGCACACTAACACTTCTTTTTGACACACTGAAGTTATGTACACCCACCCATACATGGAAATATTGGCACGTGGTCCAAAATGGGAACTAGCGCCGTCATCAAGCCAACTGAGGGTTGCCGATTCCCGATTTCCCGACGCCCACGCCCTTTATTTCCTATTATTTCTTGGTACGCCTATACGTATGCTAGTTGTCCTCTACTACCTAGTTAACTTTGCTAGCGTAGGAGCTTTAGTTGCGTGTTAGCGTTAGTAATAATTCTTTAAAATTTCATAAGTAGGTATAACACTTTTTTTAAATTTTGTTTTTTAAATTAAATGCTTTAAGGATCTTTCTATCATTTTCATAATCAGTCCATGCTCGTCCGTTGCTTCACATTGGCCTCTCCCATAATAAGCAGCTCAGCCTAATTCTCAACTTTATGTATCCAACCGCCGCCAATTGCCTTTCTTAAATTGTCAGTCCATCTAGTCTCCGAGCGTCTTACACTACGTTTAGCGATTCGCGGTATCCATTCCAGAATCCGTCTGTCTCAGCAGTATTGATTCTGTGGAAGTATAAAATCGATAGCTATTAAATAACTACTAAATTTTGTAGACAGAACAAAAAGTATACTTCAGTAGATAGATTTTAAAAAAACCAACTCCTTGAAAAATTAAATCATAACCAAATCACGGAAGATTGATAGGTAAAGAGAGTGAGTAGATTACCCCTCCCCCCCCTCTTCTACCACCTAACGAAATCGGCTATGGCTTTGGTATTGCTGTCTCTATCATTTCAAGCGAAATGAAAAGTGAGAGAAAATATCAAATCTAAGACAATTTTAGTAAGGCAGTAGATACTCCGTTTATTTAATTTGAAATTTCGTGGCAGATAGACAACGTGTAAAATGTATTCGATCTAATTATCAACATAGTACAGTATCTACAAATAAACAACTTAATTCTCGAGTTAAACATGAATAACTGGGATACACATAACTTTCTGTGACTATGTACATGACTTATCTGAATTGTTTGTTTCCGCTGATTCAGTTTGCATCTGTCATGGGTGATTCCCGATCGCACCAAATTACATTGATGAGCATTGTCATCCTTTCATTCGTTCACAAAAATTTGTTAATAGATATTGACCAACATTATTTCACACATCCTCCATCTTTTCTCAAACGAAGACAATGAACGTATAAATTATAACCCCATGTAGTACACCATAAACATAACCAGTTAACTTTATGCCCTCATGGCTAGGACTTGGAGTCTTCTCTTACTAGGAAAGAGTCAAGGACATATTCCACCACGCTGGCCAAGTGTGGGTTGGTGGATGAAGCAAATTCAAAACACAAATGTCTTTCTTGGAACACACTCGTTTTCTCACGATGTTTTCGTTCACCTGATGATCTAACTCGTACATCTTCTCGTACTCATACACTTGAAAAACTAATCAGATACGTAGGCGGGATTCGAACCTACTATTTCACAATTGCGAATGGGACGCTCTACCTGCGACGATCTTTTTCATGTGGGTAGTACAAATGCTACTACATAAATGACAGACCGTAGACGTCATAAAGTCATAACAAACTTAAATAAATGACATAAATCAGAACTTTAAAGTTCACTTAAAAAGTTTTAGATATATTTGACAATAGCCTGCAGCAGTGACAATTTATTGGGAAAATAAATGTTTGTGCTCCAAATAGCCAAGTTAAACGATGCAAATTAAATTACGTGGGTCAAACAAAATTCTGATAACAACTTTAATAGGACCTAGTCTCGAAAGTTTATTGACATATATCATTGTTTGATATTGAACTCGTTTTGTTTCGAAATAAGTTGTGTGATTTTTACAACTTAATTGAACTGAAATACCAATTAATTTTCAATGAAAGACCATTCATCATTTCAAGTTTGTGCTATTGTGAATATTTACATTGCTAATCTACTGTGGCTTGATTAAATTATTTGAGGAATATTAATTACACGCCCTTTAAAATACATCTATTTGCTAGGTATCAATTTTGCGCATAGACTAGATTAATTATTGAATACTGTTTCGCAAGGATGAACTCTACATAATATTGGAATAAAGACAAATTTAGGCAGCTTTGTAAAAATCCTTTTTAGCAGAAATCTAAATTACGCAAATAACATGTGTGTGTACCAAATGCTACGTCCAGCGGTCTTGGCAAGTTGGGCAGTGCGCCAGTACCCACTCACGATTCAATAGATTTATACATACATTTGAAATACTTTTCTTTTTTAAATAAAGAGGGATGGGGCAAGCAATGCATGCGTCTGATGGTTGCGACTTCCCTGCCTGTACAACAGCATAGCACTATTTGAACGTTTTTTGCACTATTTTATTTCATTATTTTCAGTGAAAAAAGGTTTATATGTTGCTCTTTTCGATTTCAAAGAAATATTGAATTGGTTAAATCCAATGTAGGGGTAGATATCAAGGATTCCGAGTGAAGACAGATATTTTTATACAAGTTCTTGAAAGTACGAAGAGAGGTGAGGATATAGTTTTCTGGGAAGTGATCGTATATCATGTCACTCAAAGGATATTGTTCGAGATTAAAGGCTATAAGAGACGTTCCCTCACGAATTCATCGGATTAGTGAGTTCAGTGCCAAGTGACGCGACCGAAACAATGGAGTTCGAGAGGATATAAGTCAATTTGGAGATCGCGTTCTAATTTCGTAGAAATATAGCTTATGAGAAACAGAACAAGTTCAGTTATTTTTAGGTTTCTCTGTTGATATCAGGCACTGAAACCGTAAAATTACTTTCATAAAAGCTTTTTCATATTATCATTGCTTTTGGATTTTATCATGAATTTTCGTAGGATGTTTTTGTTTTGAATGATAATAACGAAAGTAAAAATTTTATGAACGCAATTGTAGGTACCTTTAAAAGTCTTGGAATTGGAGGGATAATTAGGTTTTATATTGGATAAATTCCGGAGAGTGTGCCTTTGTTCTTCATGATCAGTTATCATCTAGCTCTTTTCTCCATCAGACATCCCAAAACTCGACAAAACGATACCAGTAGGTATATTATATACCAGTAAAGGTCGACGTATAAAAATCGAACGAAATGGTTTGACTCCAGTTTTTCTATACGTACAGCCAAGCAATGTGAATACATATATGCTGTCGGAGTTGAGCTTTATGAAGGTATACCATTTGGGTGTCTCGAAAGGCAAAGTAAATCGGTTTCTTTTAACTATCTCCCTCAATCTTAGAACTCTTTATATCAACCGAGATGGCGGCTAAGCGCAAACCTATCTTTAGTTAATCTTCAACAAATTTAGACACTAACTTGTTCATCATTGATTTTTCTTAATCACAAAGTTACGTAAGCTTCTATAACTATGGACTTTGTTATGTATGTCGACTAGTATACCCACATATTATACTTAAAACTGCATCATCGCTTATCAAGCCAAGTAGCTGTGTATGTCAGAAACAACTTAGACTCATACGACACGCGAGGAGAGAGACATTCGCGCAATATACCTACGTAACGCTGACAAGCTGGACAGTATACCTCACTCTCTCGCGAGATCTGAAAAACTGACTCACATTAAGGGACCGGAAGTTTATAACACTCTCCTAAAATGGTTAAATCAGCACCGAGTTCGGGTAGCTTAAAAACCCGATTAAAAAAGCTGGCTTATCGATCAAACTTTTAATAGTTACAGCTAGTTTTTATATAGTGATGGCAAACTCACAATAAAATTGTAAAAAATGACATTGTTCATTACAAATGTAACAAGTACATACATATATTGTAATTTTTTGACACTTATTTGTACGATACTTATTATAAGTAGGTACATTAAAATTTTCAATTTAAACCTTAAAAAATGTATACTCTTTGTATACTCTTATTTTGTTTTTTTCTAAAATTGACGTGTAAATTATACATTTATCAATAAAGAACTTTGACTTTGACCTTGACTTTATCATCACGCAAGATGGTAATAGTTAATAAAATAGTCGTCATGGTACATTTTAGAAGTACCAACACGTAAATGTCGCTACCACTGAACGAAATGAACGCGATTGTCACCAGTTAACACCGCAAAATGAATGAAGCAATCACCGCAGTTGCTATTGAATTCTATTGACGTAATGTTCAATTGCAACTAATGGACGGAGCATAGAATTAGTTTGCGAGATCGCTTCCACGTGCAGGGAATGAGGCGGAATGTTGACTTCAAGGCAAACTGCTGACATCACCGCTTCGGAAAATTACACCATTGAACCAAAAGAAAACTTGAACGGTCTCCACAACCCCGAGACTGATAGACTAGCGACGCACAACCAATAAATCTCCATTACACGGTCCATATACTAACTCAGTTATTCATATTTTAAAACTAAATTATCATAATGTTCAAAACAAGTTTATGAAATCGGTGCAGTATTCAAATCTAATTCGATAATTGCAAAATCGTGTCGTGCTGGTAGAAACTTTGAATCGTAGAGCTGGCGAATGAGAAATGAGAAGTGGAGGTCGCCAAAATGTCGGAATTAGCATTCGTATTGTTGCGTGCTCTCAAACCGTAACAATGGCCTTCTTTCACTCATGGCTCAAGGGACAGTCATGAATAAATCCGAGTGATCCAGTTTGTTAACCTTTGTATACTCTAATTACGGAATCCTTGAATTCTGATCCTCGACAGCCAACGTGACGATTCCATAACACGGTAACCGTACTAAATCAAGCAGAAACAAATCGGCACAACTAGCAGGCCATTGAACAAAGGTATCATTAAGCAAATCTACCTAGTAGCTACATAGGCAACGCAACTTGTTTTTAGGTGCTAGAAATTAAGGTTTAGTTTTTAAAACTTAGTATAATTTATCATCGATGAAACGACTACGGACTAAGTACATGAAATTTTTGAATGGGATCAGGAATCCTTTTTAATTGTTTATGTGTTAAAGCATACACCTCGATTCCTTCCTTAACAATTACTTACAAATTTTGTTTATATTGGAGAGTGTTGATAAGCCAAGATAACTTTTTAACCAAAGTTTTCGGATAACTATCAATCTTCAACCAATCTTTTTACTAATCGATCCTAGTTACTTATGAACACAGAAACGGATACCTGCCTATTTAGATATTAGAACTAAACTGGTTATGTTCAAAGTGCATTAAAGTATCAATTTCCGAGGAATGCAACCACGTGGTATTACTGTTAAACTATAGAAAACTGTTTACGGCTACTTCCACATAACGTTAATCGAACGCTGGCATTTATCACCCTCTAATTTAATGGAATTTACGATCATACGTTTCCGATATCCCGTTGTGTACTGGACACCTTGGGATTATTGCTCATATTGTTTGTTGACGTTAAGTGTAGATTAACAATATTGACGGCCTATAAATCCATGATCACGTAGAACTCCGAAATGTATTTTCTCCGTAGTTCGTTTTTGCTTCGCGTTATTGGGAATGTGAGGAGCGTGTGAAGCAGCCGCGAGCCGATATATGGATTTGAAATGATTGATGGCCAAGGACTGAAGTTCTGAGTGGCGTCCCTGCTCCCTACTCCCTCGTCATCCACTACCCACTAATCTTAAATTGAATGCGATATATTTGGTTAGCGCTCAATATAGATTAGCTGGACACAGTGACATGCAGACGGTTGATATCTCTGTGAGTTAGATAAAAATAGCACTTTTCTATAAGACATACATAAATAGTGTTCCGCTACAGTCATCCCATTACAATTTTAGATGTAGTATATATAGATCGTAATTCATTATGCACTGCTACTACCAAATGTAGGTTTGAGGCTCGATGGTGGAAAATGTAATATTAAACGTTTATTTCAGGTGCTTTCTTTCTTTACACACGAGTTATCACTTAATGATTCTTTTTTTGTATTATAAATGAAACATTATAAAGAAATTTAGTAATTGGTGTGACTATGTGGTAATGTGGTTAAGGCTCGGGCCGATTTTGTTTTGAAAGAGGTAGAATTGCAAACATTGGATACTGAAATATAATATTAGCCAGTCCTAAATCTAATGATGCATTTATGCTGTATAAACTCATACATTTAGGCCTAAAAAGATAGTTTTGAATAATTCAAGCGTAACCTTCAGTTGGTTTACAGGGCGGTATGGTCACTCAGCGACAAAGCCTTTAAATAATTTAAAAAAAAACACACTGGCAGATTTCGCGCACTGCTGTGCCAATGAAATTTGTACGCGAGGAATGAATGAGTTATCTTAACATCATCAGGTATCAACATTAATTTAAAATTATGATATGGCTTCGTAGTATAAATAGATAGCGACCATTTAATTTATATAATGTAGATTCAAGATTTTTTATAATGACACAAAAAATAACAACAGATAGAGAACATAATAACAAAATAGTACGTTTAATTTTATTATAAAGAGGGTTTCCTATTGCTGACCTACCCGCACTGTGTTGTTTCGTAAAAGGTAACTTTTTATTTACTTTTGATAGCTGGCATCACATGGCTTCCACTGCCTACCAAACTTTGGGCTAGGGCAGGGCCCTAATAACCTAAACTTACTAATGACATTTACGCACACACGCCCACACGAAATATGATGTACCTAAGTATCAACGGTAAGGCAGGCCGCTGTCGCACAATGTATTGTTATTTTTTTGTGTGTATTTTTATGGTGGGCCTATAAAGAGTATCTATTTGTCAATACTCAAAGCTACAAATACTCATGCAATGCAGTGTTACCTTTTACATCTTTACCAGATCACCAGGTGTATTTACTACACATGGCTTAGAAAAATTTATCTCGTCACATAAACATGTACATTGAATTACTGTTTGCCCTCATTTTCTAATTATTTCGTACTTCATAGTAATTATAATTAATCGGCGCGTGCTGACGGCAGCTGCCAATGCACCTGCTATATCTGGGACCGCTGAACTCTACCGACCTTTGCACACCTACTCGCACTACTACTAACATTATAAATTATAGTTTAGGAAAAAAATATTCCCCAAGGAACTTTGCATTTTTTCGGAATGGTTGAAATAGTCCATGTGAAATTCCAGACTGAAATCTATCGTAAGGCAATGTATGTACGTTCTAAATTTCGCTGTAGTCGTATTGCTACTGCTGTGTCGGAAGTCCAAACTTTTTTAGGCTTTCCGACATGATTAAGTAACAAACATCTAAACATATTTTCGCATAAATAGATAGCCCATAAAACTTTAACAGTTGATAACAAGCGATTTTTGAAAAATCTACAAATTGTATTGGTGATATATTTGTTTACTTGACGTAGGTACTCATATTATTTGGTTTCTCAAATTTCATTGAAATTGGTTGAGTGTGAGTTTTATTTTTAAATTGAAGTCGTTCGTTTAGTTATTCAGAGAGTTTATAATAATTATATTCATATAACAACAAACGTAAATATCAAATAACAGCCTAGCGCAGCATTTAAAATAATCTCTTTGCCTTGTAATATGGCTTAAAACATAGCCCTTCAAACTGAAACACAGTTGATGGTGGAGACATCGGGATACTTGGTAGAGAGATAAGAAAGCCTCTATCAATGTCATGTAAAAATACTAGCAGCCAGTGTTTTTTAGATGACAATGATAGATACCTACAACGCGCTTTTAAGACTCCAGTCTTAACATTTTAAGACGAGAGTGAATCCCTCATCTTTTTTTTTTGTATGGGTGAAATGCTTTAGCACACCGTCCACCGTATGGGGACACGACAGGTGTGTCGGGCTACCGACTACAACCCCCACAGGTTTCTCCTCCATAGCACTGGGTCAAAGTCGCGGGGTCACTCTTCGCACTCCCTTCAACGACTCTGACCCAACGCCGACACCCTTGCGGGGGGAGAATCAGACTCATCTGTATCAACGCGCTTCAATATTAACGGAATCATTGTTGATAGATGACCGTCATGACGTCAAGCGCAAACCTATCCATTAAAAAAGATTATTAAGACAATAATTGAAAGTCAATGTAATAATAGAACGTACCTAATTATAAACTCAACGGCGGTCTATTTGTTTTGTAACCTTCACAAGAATAAATAATTGGATCGATTTTATATCTTTTGGTAACATTGACCAATGTTGATTGGTATTGTTTAAACTGTGACAACAGCATGAGTACAATCTATGATAATAAAAGCTTTATTTCAAATTTTAGTTAATCTATGATACAAGTTCAAGCTTCGAATCAAAACGCATCCAAGCCAGTTCACACGACACAGAACTAGACTCGTCTAACTTATGGCACCTTACTTTTCTGTCGAAACTAAAAGGTAAGCATTTCTTATTTTCAAAATATTTCGAAAAACATATTTTTAAAGCCATTTTATTTACGTTTAACCCCCAAACAGAAGCGGAAAAAAATTGCCAAGGATATTTTTTGCGACTATTTTTTTTTGTACTGATACTAAACTTACGGGAAAAGCTCGACACATGCTTGATGGCAACCAGCTGATAGTACCACACAATAATTTGAACATGAAGAGCCCAAATCGGTGGGTGACAATGCAGAGATTTGATGATTAGGTACAGTCTTACCCTGTACTTTGTCTGGAAACATAGCAACATAACCTTCAAATCGGAATACAGTAATAAGTATTTGCACATTGCTGATGGCTGATTAGCGGTAAGGTACCTGATTAAAGTGTGGAGTTGTCCTTAGGCCGACTCTGTAAAGAGTTCTACCACCACGCTACAAACTGTAGTTATCTTTACTATATAAGTGACGAGTCCAACCATTTGCATGTCTAATCAGGTGGTACGTATGTTGCATAATATGTCTAACATATTTTTTACCTATAATAGGTTCGCACTTGACCACCATCTCGCCTGATGTTAAGCGATCATGAGATCTACGATGGAGCGTGCTTACCTAGAAAAAACCGATTCCCTCTCGATTTGAAGACACCAAGATTGTAACCAACAGGGAAAACCCACTCAGGCAACGCATTCCACAACCTAGACGTTCTTATCACAAACGTGAGTCAAATCTCTTCGTTCACATAACAAAAGACACGTTTTGAAAACTTTGAATCTTTTAGAAATCGTATGAATATTATTGTATAGAAATGATATTTCAGCTATATTTAAACTTACAAAGCAAACACCTGATCATTGCAATAAATGGCAGATGTATCGAGTAGCGGGTATTCACACGTGCCCTTGAATCGGTACGAACGGCCAGACAACCTTCTCATATTGAAGCAAGAATTTCGATATTTAACTTTAATTTGAGCTTTTTAATCCCGATTCGAGTAAGAATTTGTCTCTAGCCCATTATTACTTTGTGCAAAGCTTAACTAGTAGTCCGTCCCAAACCGCGACCTCGTAAATCTAAACTAAATTAATTAGGTAGCCATGGAAACTATTTCAAATAAGATGATATTTTTTTATATAATCAAACAAAGATTGAAATGAAATTCATTTATTGAAATATTCTAACAATATAGGTAAGAGTTATATAAAATCTATCACACTGCCTGATATTCAAAATAATGCGAAATTAATCCGAATTATTTACTGTAATATATGCGAAAGTTTGTTTATTTGTAAGTATGTACTAATTTTTGTCAGGTTAAAGTAAGTGTTCCCAAAAATTCGAGTATTCATGTCCAACCTCTTTAAGTATAGTTCAATCAAAACTGTGATTTACTTATCTATACCTACTCGTAAATAGCTAAACTTGTACAAAGCCCTGTCGTTAAACTGAAAGTTATCTTTAGTGCAAGAACCCTCATTCGATAGCACAATAATCTACCATGTCTGTAATATTGTAGCATATTAAATTGTGGGTAAACTATCTATGGGTTTCACTAACTACGCTCCGCGGGTTCGCGCGTTTTACCTACAGGTCGACAAAAAACGGAACACGAGTACAAATGGAGGCTATTTCCACACGATTTAAATCAAATCATGTGTGGCTATTACAATAGGTACAGCACATAACATCACATTATTATGTATTAGATAGAGTCAATTAGCGTTGACAAGCTCAACAAAAGGACGTGTCGAGAAACGCATCTATTATTACGAGTATTACACACTGCAGTAGCTAATAAGGCACATATTTATGCTTTGTTATATGTGCCTTCCAAAATTTAAAGCCAATAATATCATCTATATATATATAAAAATCAATGCCACTTTTCGTTGTAGGTAAACTCCTCCAAAACAGCTCGACCGGTTTGAATGATTTTTTTTAATACGTTTGGATAGGGCCCAGGATGGTTTAGATTCACAAATCACCCCGGCAGATGGCGCTGCAGTTGGTATCTAGGTTATAATCCGAGCGAAGCCGGAATGGGTCGCTAGTTAATTCATATATTTCAATGTAAATGAATATCACTTAATACAATAGCAACGAAATATTTTTATTTTTAGATAAAATAAATCTGTACAATATGTAGGTATGTGTATCTTGGCTATCTTTAGTTCTTCAACGGTACCTATACTTTTATATAGTATAGAGCGACGAGACAAGTAATACTTAGATACGTCTGACGATAAGCAACATGCCTGCTTATAGTAACACAGTGAAACGCAGTAGGTACTTTTGAGCCAAATGCCTACCTGTTAGAACATACGGTAATAACAAACGTCACACATAGGTTACATGCATACACAAAAACATAGTTACACAATAGTAGTGTGGTAATCGATACACTAGGAACATAACGCAAACAGAGCTAAAATTCATTGTCAATAAATAGGTCCTTTTAAACTTTTGATGTAATATGAAAAACATACATATACCTACCTACACAACAGATAAGAGCATGCACATTGCACATCAAATGCGCACCTAGTAGTTACGTAATACCGTAGAACCATAGAATTACAATTCTGAAAACCGTTAAAATAATTATGCATCATTGCAAACCTTACGGTCATTTGTAACTGTCTGCTTATTAACCAGCTGTATAAAAAAGCAGGTCCGTACCACACTTAGCTTCGCTACTTAGTAGACTGCTACCATTAGGGAGGCGCTCCCGACATTTTCCGTCATTTGTCCTTTTCCGGGCCCGTTCCGATGGATGGGTGCGTTTAACATAACTCTGGAGCTCATATAGAACGTTAATACAGCTAGTTACTGCCAAGTCGCCGTTACGGAGCTGAGTAATGGCTCAGAGATGGGTCTGCTTGGGAATGTTCATGGGAAAGTGTTATTTTTTATTTTTGTGTTACATATTTTAGGGAGTCAAGTTATCATGTTCTGACAGTTACATTGGCTTACATATTTTATGTTTGTTATAATTTAATGCAATATGATTGATTATTTTAGTAACAATATGAATTAGAAGTAAGATAGCAAGATAAGTCGACAATATCGCCTTATATTTGATCGAAAGAGGTGTCATCACTTAAAAATTAGCGATATTATATTATTTTACTATGATAAAAACAATACATGCTTACTGACTTTTGCGTTTATAATTTTAGTAAGGAAGTAAAGGCTTGTTCGCATTAGGCTAGCAAATTAGTCTAGTAGAGAGTAATTTAGTAGCTAAAATACTCTCTACTATTCAAAAATCATTCGCACCGTGCTTTAGTACAGTTCACAAGTGAGTAGCGTTTCGCAACATGAAGATCCTACAACGCAATAAAATAAATGAATGAACAAGCTAATCTTATCGAATCGTAATGGCTATTTTAGAAGAGGTGAATGAGGAAATTTGTGTGATCAATAAAATAAGTTATTCCACAGACAATTCAATTTCGTATTTGGAAAATTGTTTGAAGTTATTTTTCTCTCCAGACTAATTCGCCAAGTTCGAACCTGTTTAATCGGCGAGCCAATGAGCGCACCGCTCGCAACGAACGCGTGGTGGGGGGGTGCTACTCGCCCGTTGAAAATAGAACAAAATGGATTGACTCGACTAAATCACTTCCTAAACTACTGGACTAAATTCTCACTGTTCATACACGTTTAGTTGCTAAATTTTACTCGCCACTAGGCTAAATTACTAGCCTAATGCGAACAAGCCTTAAAGGCTTGTAATTTATTAAACAGTAGTACAGTATCTGTCTCAGGGAGAAATGTCGCTACTGTCGTGTTTTAATTGATATTTGATAATGGCACCGTTAGTTCTATTTTAGCCATAGGGTCCGATAAGTTTTCTTTCTATACCATCGTGCAGTGACCTATTTCACGATTACCAATTAACTAAACATGTGTATTTGCCGCTGGAACTAGGCCCCATAACACACAAAAGCACTTGAAACCACATTTATTCTGTTACCATTTTATGACATATAAAATATCAACACCATAACGTCGGTCTTATCCCTAAATATATCCAGATAATCTTTTAATTCTTAATTTTCAGTATTTGTTTCAGCATTTGTTTAAAGTTTACAAATAACACATTAACTTCCAATTTTTGTTCACACTCGGGCCATCTCTCACGGGGTGCGAGTCAAGGCCATAATCCACCACGCTGGCCATATCCGGATTGGTATGTCCTCGAAAGAGATTCTGCTTGGATCATACTGGTTTCCTCGCGATGTTTTCTTTCGCCATTAAATATAGTGGTGATGACACACTTGTACATCTGCACTTGAAAAATACCCAGAGACACTGAACGGATTCGAACCTACGATCACACGAATATAAATCGGACAACCTCGCCACTAGACCGTCACAACTTCAAGGCTTTATTTATGGCGAGCGACTAAGAAATCTTTAAAAACCTCAAATGGGTAAATTACAGGGCTTAGGGATATAACATCTTAGATCTCTGGGTGACGAGCGCAGTGCAGTGCTATGTAATGATTTGGACTCTTCATGTTCCAATAGCTGCGTGTCACTGTGCTGTTATGTGGCAGTCATGTTGCTTACTATCAGGCACATGTCCTGCTCGTCTCATCACTCTTTATTTAAAAAAAAACGATTTTGTGTGACGTCAACTGAACTCAGAAACAAAAATTGTGCTTTAGTTTTCGAATACGGAGACTCGCTACTATTACCCAAGGGTAACTCTAGATGTACAAGCGTCTGTACATAATTATGTGTTTCGCGGTGTGGTCATTGTGAATAAAACACCTGGCATGGTTTATGCCGGCACCATGTTATTGACAATCACGCGTTAAGCCAAGGTCTCTGCTACTATTCATTTGAACCTTGATTGGGGCACGATTACTTTTTTTTACATATTATTTCTTGCTCTTGTTTTTACCAATGTTTTCGTTACCGGTGTTTTATTGAGCCTCATCGTTGAATGAAAAAAAACTGTTTTAAATTACCACAGCAAGAAATTATACTGAATTCAACTCGCTTGGTTATTAATTAGAATTTCTATGTTTTTGAATGTGTATAAATAGGTGTGGACGGCGTTGCCTGAGTGAGTGTGGGAATTTATTCTAGGTAAGCACGCTCCACGGATACCACACTTAACAACAGGCGAAACAAAATAAAATAAATAAATAAATATTGGTGGACAATTCACACATAACACAATCTGACCCCAAACTAAGCAAAGCTTGTGCTATGATGGCCAAATAGCTGATATAATACATATATAATTGTAAATACATATGTACTTATTATAAATAGAAACACCCAGACACAGTGCAAACATTTGAATTCATCACACAAATATTTGCACTGGGTGGGATCGAACCCACGACCCTCGGCTTCGCAGGCAGAGTTACTACCCACTAAGCCACGAGGCCAGTTACGAGCCACGAAATCGGAGAATGGTGGTCAAGTACAAATGTATTATTGATAAAAAAAAATACAAAAATATGTGGCCTCATTGAAATGTATTTTAGGGTCTTTGTATCGAATCTCTGGTGAAAAGAAGAAAACCGTGTTTAATGATAATTTCTTTTCAAACCATCTGTACTGATAAATAAATGTCTCAAGCTTTTTGTTTGGAATATCTCTGGAAGTAATTTATAGATTTTTCTACATCTTAACGCTTAGTTACAGATGGGATATCTAACATCAACATTTAAAACCAAATTCATGGTATTCATTCAGAGGATTTGTTGTCGTCTTAAGTATATTGCAATAAATTAACATGTTCTTTATACATATTTGCATTAGCCATAAGGTTTAAGACAGGTATGTAGTTTGCACTGCGCAATAAATAAATAGGTATTTCATCTGTTTATGTTTGTAGCAAAAATGCGTGACGTTGAGGCAATTATAGACGGTAGTTTATGGGAGGGCGTCGCGGCAGGCGCGAATCTCGTAGGGTGGAAAACTGACCGTTACCAGGGAAGTAACTATTATTTAATCTGTGCCCACCGTTATTGCCAGCGTGGTTAGTGACGTAATTACAACCACACATTGTATAAATAACGACCTGTGGTCGTTTACACGGCTCGATGTACCCGTAGTTAATTATAACCATGTTGCAATTCGTGGATATATTCTCAGTGTTGTACCTACAGTAATTACGAACTCATATCTACAGTAGATTAAGACGGATATCTAAATCCGTACCGTACTACGTAAATGATAATAAACACAGAGATACTACTTAGCTACTGTCAGTACCAGCTATTGAATGTCATATATTTATTTTGTTTTGTTTCCAAGGGACTATATAAGTAGATTAAGTATTAACTAGACATGGTTGATCCGAGGTTGATCCCGAGTGCTTACTGCCATTAACAGAGCATCGCTTATTTAGTCGATAGTTCGTTATAGCAGTAGGTATTAATTCTATTTCGGTATTTCAGACGTCTTCTCACGGTAGCGGCCACAAATTCCAGTCTATGCAGTTATTAGATTTCAGGGTCATAGAAAATGCGTTGTTTCCGATGCGGACGACACGGTCACAGAAAATGTACAGTACAATGGGTAATTTTTATAATATTTTCATTGACTAAAATAGAATTATCTACATAATGTTTAACGAACGATTAAATCTACCTTTACTAATATCTCGTGAACTACTGGAGCTATTTAAAAAAATATTTTACCGTTTCGATATGTACGTGATCCCAGAGTGATATATGCTATAAAAACCACGGACAAAGCCGTGACGGATCGCTAGTGCTTAAGTATAATTAAACCTATAAACAAAGTACAAGGTATACCTAAACTATGTTCGTAGGCAGGCTACAAAATAGGTAAGCTCAAAATAATCCACTTTATCCACTACCGTGTTGGGACTCAAGGCCTTCTCCCAACTCTCAAGGAGAAGGTCAAGGCCAAAATCACCAAATGCGGGTTGACATAGAGAAGGTAGAAACTAAAGTTGTAAGGCCGAATGTTTGTATTTTCAGTCCATCACCATCTACTGCTGTACGCATGCCTCCACCAATTTACACGATCGTCATTCACTGTTGCCGTCCCTCTTTACGCATTTCGTCGCTTTCTGACCGACGCCCCAGACTTCGCTTGCCATAGACGCAGTCTCCACTCAAAAACCACCCGTCTGTCCCTACCACAAGACAGATACCAAGCATAACGCTCTCCAAGGCTCACAGCGCAACTTTGAAATTATTAAGGCGCTGGGAAGACCTGAGTGAAATTCACGAATGCAAAATTAAGCTCCGCCCCTTTACAACTCCGATAAGACAGCGCCACACGAAGTTGCGTGCACTCAGTAAAATTATTTGCATTGATGGAAACAAAAGGCTTCCATGCTCATGCTCATAGATGGCGCTTTTCAAAATTTTTATTAATTAGAAATGCACGTCTTTTGCTGTTTACAAATTTTTTCGTCTGATTCTCTTATTTTTCTAACGGACTAAGTAAAGTCCTTTTGTATATTAAATAAAAAACAAATTGCATAAATTAGCTAAGCCAGGAAGATGAATCACTACATATTAAGTAATCCATTTCTTTAAAATTATTGTACGAATTTTGAAGAAAAACATTCACTATTAGTGAAGTACATGTGTAAGTACCTGGGTGACCGAGCTTTTCTCGGTTTAAACACTGAATATATTTAGATATTAGTGGCGGCCCGGCGCATTTTTCAGATTTTGCCCGCCTAAAAAATATTGAAGGTCCGGGGCTGACTAGCAGCACCCTGCGAGTTTACCTTCACTGTTCCCGTTCCCGTTATTTTTCAGGATAAAAGTAGCCTGTGTGTTATTCCAGACTATAATCTTACGTGTTTTCCAAATATCAGCCCGATCCGTTTATACGTGACTTGATGTTTGTCGTGACTGAGCAAAAACATCCAAACATTGACATTTACAATATTAGTAGGATTGGATACTAATAGTACATAATATAATCATCATTATCATTAGACGAGGCTACGAGTAAATAATCCACCATTATTGCATACTACAACTCGGAAAACAAGTTTTTAATAATAATACAGCGACGCCATTTCGCTGCTTTGTAACGAAAGGTCCACAAACAAAACAAAACCAAAATCACTTTTATATCATTTTAGTTAGGGCATTCTTTTTATTAACAAGTGATAAAAGTATTTTTTGTTGTGACAGGATGAGCAGTAAGTATATGTGCCTGATGGTAAGTCACATGCCTATAATAGCGCAGTGACACGCAGGTATTGGAAAATAAAGAATCCTAATCATTACGTTGCATTATACTGCGCTCGCCACGACTATTATCTACATGTGTTCTAAATTTCTGCCCGACCCAACGTTACGACGTGATTAAGCAATAAACATCCAAGTATCAAACATCCATATTTTTCAATATATTTCTATCCATATATTGAACATTTAAAATATTAGTAGGATTTCATATCAAAGCCCTGTAATCATACTGTATTTTTTTCCTTTAAACCGGAAAACTGTGATGTTTTTAACCCCCGACCAAAAAAGGGTGTTATAAGTTTGACATTGATGTCTGTCTGTCTATCTGTCTATCTGTCTGTCAGTCTATGTGTGTGTCCATCTGTGGCACGGTAGAGCTCAAACGGATGGGCCGATTTCGATGCGGTTTTTTAGTTGAAGGTAAATATCTGTGCTGTTCTTAGCTATGGTTGGTTGATATCGATTCTAGATGGCCGCCTCCACAAACTGGCGGACAAAATATTTGTTCACAACCTGCCTCAATATGGGTATCAAATGAACAATAAGAACAATATGGGTTTGCCTAGTAAAATATTATACATTATAACAAATCCAAGATGGCCGCCACCACAAAATGGAGAATTACATTTTTTCACTACTACCCCAATATGGGTATTAAACGAAAGGGCTTGACTAGTAGAATACTATGCAATATGACAAATTTAAAATCCAAGATGGCCGCTACCGCAAAATGGCGACTTACATTGCTTTTTCGCAACTCCTCAATATGGGTTTCAAATGAAAGGGCTTGACTAGTAGAATGTTTTACAGATAGCAAATCCGAGGTAGTCGGGGTTACTTAAAATTTTTAATTTTGTTCTTGTCACACTACTGCTTGGCGGTGGAATAGCTGGCAACTTGACTAGTAAAACATTACACACTATGACCAATATAAAATTTAAGATGGGTGCCACCGTAAAATCCCGAATTATATTTTTCACTTCTACCTCGATATGGATAACCAAATTTTCCTAATTCTTTTTTTATTTCGTAAGTGAATATGTCTTAAAATACAATACATGATTTTATTAAATCGAGTAAAAATATATATGTAGTTCTATATAGTGTCTAGACATAAGTGAAAATAATCTATACTAATATTACAAAGCTGAAGAGTTTGTTTGTTTGTTTGAACGCTAGTATCTCGGGAAGTGCTGGTCCGAATTGAAAGGTTGTTTTCTATTGGGTAGTCCATTTATCGAGGAAGGCTATAGATCATAAAACATAACGCTACTATTAATAGAAGCGGAGCATTGATCAAGAATGTAACAAAATCAGGAAAAATATTCCTTTTGAGAGTTTTCGCACGTTTCGTGCTGTGACATGACACATGACAGCATGTGTCTAAGATTGCGTCATTGAATATCACAGATTATATACCTCTTGAATATAAAACCTTTGCTAATCTCCGAGTTGGTACGACCAATTTCCGACAGGTGGCGTAACAGGCAGCTGAAGAGGTATTTTATTTGAAAGCGATATTCTCAAGAATGACTGAACCGATTTCAGTTTTTCTTTCACCGTTGGATATGTACGGGATCCTGATGAATGCTATTTAATATACCACGGGCGAAACCGAGGCGGACATCTAGTAACAAATGAAATGCATTGATTTTGTAGATATTCATTTTTTCAGTACTGTTCCATATGGGGTACCTACAGCATACAATAATATATTTCTATGTTTTTCCTTGACACTAGAGCAGCGCTGTGTTTCTTCTCGTTCGTTTAGGAAGATGATCATGATGATGAATCATTATTTCCGCCCCTCAACCAATTCTATTATTGCCAGTTTATAACCTTTAAATAATATCGATTTTTTTTCAATTTAAGCTTTAAATTGATACAAAAGTCACATTTTACATTTATGCGTGAAGTAAACAACTAATATCGGTTTTAAGTTATATTTTCAGCAACAATGGAGATAGACTTTTTGTGTTATGGTTTTCATCGCACCTGCTTTCGTTCACAACTCCACGAAAAGCAAATTCATCTACTAATACTAAATAAATAAAAATAAATAATCCCGTAGAGCAGTATAAATGAGCGTAACTTGTAAATATTTTAGTTATTAAACTTGTAAATATTTTAGTTATTATTTTAAACAATGTCACATCATCATAATCATCAGCCGCAAGACGTCAACTGCTGAACATGGGCCTCCCCCTAGATTTCCACAACGAACGGTCCTGCGCAACCTGCAACCATCGGTTTCTAGCGACCTTTATGAGGTCATCTGTCCATCTAGTGGGAGGCCGTCCAACACTGCGTCTTCCGGTTCGTGGTCGCCACTCGAGAATCTTTTTCCCATCGGTTGTCAGTTCTGTGAGCGATGTGGCCTGCCCATTGCCACTTCAGCTTGCTTACTCTTTGAGCTATGTCGGATACTTTCGTTCTTTGCGATTATCCTCATTACGGATTCTGTCGCGCAAAGAGACTCCGAGCATAGCCCTCTCCATAGCTCGCTGTGTGACTTTGAGCTTTGTTATGAGGCCCACAGTTAAGGACCACGTCTCAGTTCCATAAGCCATCACTGGCAACACGCACTAGTTAAAGACTTTCGCCTTTAGGCATTGGGGTATTCTGGACTCAAAGATGTGCCGAAGTTTCCCGAACGCTGCCCATCCGAATTGGATCCTTCACTGGACCTCTTTGTCGAAGTTGGATCTACCTAATTGGATCTTTTGACCCAGGTAGACGTATAATTCGTCAACAACTTCGAGTGTGGTATTCCCAACAATAACCGGTACAGGTGAGACATGAACATTTGATATGACTTTCGTCTTGTCCATATTCATCCTCAAACCTACCTGGTGGGATACTCTACTGAGGTCCCTGAGCATAGCACGGAGGTCCTCCAACGACTCCGCCACAATGACTATGTCGTCGGCAAACCGAAGGTGAGTGATGCATTCGCCGTTGATATTGATGCCATATCCGTTCCAGTCCAGTAGCTTGAAAACATCTTCCAGCGGGGCAGTGAACAGTTTCGGAGATATGACATCTTAAAGTGTCAGGTCAGCTTGGCTCTGGGGTCTTTTGCCATGCTAACGACAGGTTGTGCTTGCGTAGAGGTGTATAACTGTCCATAGAACCTCTCAATCTCCTCCAAAATCTCGGGTTTCGATAAGACGATGCTACCACTATCGGTCTTCAGTTTGGTCAGCTGAGTTTGCCCAAGAGACTGATTTCTTGCGAACACTTTCGAGCCTTTGTTCTGCTTGATTGCTTCTTCAATACTCGAAGTATTGAAGCAGCATACGTCGCATATCTTGTCTGACCGCCATAAGATCTAGAGTTTGATCGGAGAGCTTTCGGTTCTGTTTTGGCGTCGGCTCTTATAAAATTTTCTGCCAACCGCATGAACAGTTTCCACTAGCCTATCGTTTATTTCGTCCGCCGTTACGCATTCATCTAAGGATTCGAAGTGATCTTCGATCTGAGCATAATTTGGTCGGAGCATGGACTTCATTAGACGTGATCTTTCGACCTTAATGTTTAGATTCAGCGTGCCTCTTACAATACGGTGATCACTGCCGGTCTTAACCTTGCTGATCACAGAGACATCGCTGAATATTTGCCGTTTAGTCGTCATAATGAAGTCGATCTCATTTTTGTGGAATCGTCTGGGCTAATCCAGGTTCAATTTCTTTGTGGTTGTTTCTTGAAAAGGAGTTCATCATAAAGATGCTCTCCCTTTCCAAGAAATCCGCTAGACGTTGCCCTCTTGGGTTCCGCTGCCCATATCCGAAATCCCCACTCTCACTCATCTACGTTTGCTCAGTTTTGCGTTGAAGTCTCCCATCACAACTTTGAAATGTGTTGGCGGAAAGGTCAAAGAGACATAACACTTGGGCAATACCTAAAACAAGAACCGGTTTTGGCCAGGGTGCATTTTCCTTTACTGGACCATACCTTTACCAACCTATTGACAAAGAGTTGGACATCATAGATACGTCAACATTATGAGTGCAAGAAAAAGGTCTCGGCTTGGCTTTCTACTCAGGACTACTGCTCGCATCTCGAAAAAGCGACATCGTTTCATGGTGGATGTTCCAAAGGCACGAACAAAGAGATTTGACTCTTTTTTTGTTTTTTGTCTACGCTGTGGAATACGTTGCCTGAGTGAGTTTTCCCCGATAATTACAATCTTTGTGTCTTCAAATCCAAAGTGAGTCGGTTTTTTCTAGGTAAACACGCTCCATATCGTAGGCAAACATATTGCATGCCTCTAGAAGAAGAGGCCAGTTTGTATGGGTCAATTATTAAAATGTTTTGTATCACCTTATCTTACCTGCAAACAGCAATAAAGATTTTTGTATTTGTACCACATTGTTGTTTAACATCAGGCGAGATGGCGGTCAAGTGTAAACCTTTGAAAGTAAAAAAAAAATGTCCTGAATTATTTTGGTTATATTTAACACAATGTTGAAATAATCATATACCTAAAATAATCAAGTTGTAGCTAATTAACATACACAGAGAATGATAGAAAAACATCAGAAATAGAAAAAATAGTTGAAAAACAAAGATAAAATGATTTTGAGTTGTGGCTTTTTAGTTTTAAAGCACCGATTTAGGTAATTTTAATTCATCGCTCAATCGAACAAGAACAAAATTAAAAACATTGGTTCGACTACCTCGGATTTGTTTTCTATAAAACATTCTACTGGTCAAGCCCTTTCATTTGAAACCCATATTGAGAGAGTTTCGAAAAAAGAAATGTATTTCGATATTTTGCGGTAGCGGCCATCTTGGATTTCAAATTTGTCATATTGCATAGTATTCCACTAGTCAAGCCCTTTCATTTGATACCCATATTGAGGTAGGTTGTGAAGAAATATTTTGTCCACCATTTTGTGGAGGCGGCCATCTTGAGTCGATATTAACCAAACATAGCTAAGATTTTATGCAAGGACTCTTTTGTACACCTACGTCCGAACACCTCGGTGATTCAAAGCTAGTTTGTTTAATTACTGAGCCTTGTAGGTACTAATATTTATTCTGTTACTGAGCATTGTCTTGCAATGTAGGTAGTGTGATGTAGGTAGGCTAGAGATTAATACTATACTTGTGGGTAAACCAATAAATGTCGTTGTGTCACTCGGCTGTTTCAATTACTGCTCCACGTTAAAATATCGTAATATTCAACTATACAATTATTATTTTTTAAAATAAAAAGTGACGAGACGAACAGGACATGTGCCTGATGGTAAGCAACATGCCCGCCACATAACAGCTCAATGACACACAGCTATTAGAATATTAGAAGTCCAAATCATTACCTAGCACTGCACTGCGCTCGTTACCCAGAGATCTAAGATGTTATATCTCCAAGGGCAGTAATTTATCTGGAAACATTGCCCTTCAAACCGGAACACAATTTCAACTGGTATCTATAACTTCAGTCGGTAACTGAAGTTACCGACCATACCGACCGAAGTTACAAATCTATCTGGGAAGTAGATTATTTGATGATAAGCCTCGGGTTCTATAGGAACTATTTTCTAATCTGTGTCTCGAAAACTAAATACAAGCTTGAAAACAACGGACAAAATATCCAACAACAACGATATCAAAAAAACATGCAAAAGATTACACAGTGATGAGATATGAACTCGAGAACTTGAACGCGGTTGTACCACCGAGCCAAACTGACAAGTTACAGTAGGGTCCAAAATTTCACATCATATGAACTTTATTACCGTTTGTAAAACTTCTATAACTTCAATCAGGAACTGGGAAGTAGATTTAATTTTAAGATTTGATGAAAAGCCTCTGGTTACTTAGGAACTATTTTCTAATCTGTGTCTCAGAACAGACAGAACTAAAGAAATAAAACCTTAAAAACAACGGAGAAAATATCTAACAAAACAATATCAAAAAAACACGCAAAAGATTTCGTAGTGCTGAGATACGAACTCAGGATCGTAAATCGTAACGACTTCATCTGCCGCTTTAAACATTGCGCCAAATCTACAGATGTCTGTAGTGTCGAATTTTCAAACCACATGAACTTTATAGATGTTGCTGCATGAATTTGTGAGAATTGTTTATTTTATTTTTTGAATTGCGAGCGTCAGACGACAAAGCGACACAGGTCCTTTTAGCAAGGCGCATCAGCGCTTTCTGCTGGACTTCATAGTAGTAAGCGAGAAGCAAGACACGGGCCGGCTCGGTCGAGTTAGCTTTTCAAAAGACAATTAATTAATACGAATTAAACTTCATAATCCAAAATACAAAATCTTCCATCCCCCTTAGTAAAAAATGATACGTTTACCTATAAAATTTGAATAATGTATGTTTATTAATGACACAGATATTTACATCTAAAACTTATTTTAGAGGTAAGTTTAGGATTTTTTCTTATCGAGTTTTTTTTTCCAAATCGTGTTTTGATACAATAGGTTACCTAATAAATATGTTCAAGAATAACATATATTTTACTAAAAGCCTCAAACCATATACATGTTGTTAAATGTGTGTTTAAAAAGTGCTAGTTGGCGATATTCAGCGCCTTAACCAGTTTCGGCACCGTATGTCATCATTCGCATATCCTTAAAAATGTAACGAATTGACTATTTTCGACAAAGTTCCGTGTATAATATTTATTGAGCCTTAATATATATGTGAATGAAGCTACAATTGAAGATAAATATCCATTTAGGCTATTACGAAGAACAAACGTACTAAACTTAAAGAGTCCCGACATTTTATTGACCTTTAGCGATATTAACCCTGGAATCCTAAAAAAAAACTAACCCATACATTAGGTTACATCCAATAGGCATTGTACCTCTAGGAAGCTGTTGTTTTTATTTAATCTCAAAGTTGACCACATAGTAAACGTATTTATACATATAATTATAGTAGAAAAAACTGTGATGGTTTACAGTATAGTCACTAAATATGTATAAATATCTTGATATGTATAGATACCCGCAATCCAAATGTATGTTATAGTGTAATGTTATTTAGATAGTGACCCTTTCAACTTAGTACTAAGGTGTACCTTTGTAGAATTAACTTTCCGATCGCATTTACTTCTACTGGACTAGCTCGATGTATATTATTAGATAGAGATAAAAGTATTAACGCTACCTACGTAAAGCAAGTTTTCTTATCAATACAATCTGGTCAGTCAAGGCATTCATCCCAGCGGAGTACCGTTCCTTCTGGCTAATTGACTGTGGTTCCGCCGCTGCCCGCCCACGCCCAATCTTCTATTTAGCAACGGTTAACTAAACACGCGCTATTTTCTCCATCACCATTCATCATCACGCCTATTTTAATTCCCTGAAGTTTTCCCATTTACTCTTTGACATTTAATATCTC
This sequence comes from Ectropis grisescens, assembly GCA_017562165.1. NCBI lineage: Eukaryota > Metazoa > Arthropoda > Insecta > Lepidoptera > Geometridae > Ectropis > Ectropis grisescens. The sequence continues at coordinate 17,674,983 of CM029771.1, read as the reverse complement.
AACGGCTGAAATGTAAGACAAAGCTGAGTTACACCGACAGGATGTTTTGAGATTGAAATAGCAAGCTGTATTTTCTACTCTTGAAATCAGAGTTTCTCAAACTTAGTATATTTGTGTGGTCTCATTATTGTAATATGTGTAGTGGGTCCCGTCACTATATTTTATTTAAAAAACCTACATTGTAGGTATTTTACGTAGCATCGAACGATTAAAGGTAAGTATCTAATATTTCAGTCGACAACGATTTTATTGTTTTGACTATATTTTTACACTATAAACTCGTCAAATCAGTATCGTCTCGAACAATATAGTATTATAATACTATCAAATTAAATACATATGTGGTATGTATATTTGTGTCGATATCGAATACATTTTACAAAAAAATACTCTACGATATCTACTTTAGACTAATGCCGTAATCTGTTCAAAGGGTACGTGAGAACTTAAGTTTGAGAAACCGTATCGTAGGTAGGTACGTTTTTCGTGAAAGTTAGTTTAAGTGCTCTTAGTGAAGACTCCGTAAAAATTCGTGGCACGTGTACTACAAGCTCCTACGTAATTCATAACACTCAAAAACTTTTTAAAGAAATACATTTTTAAAAGTTTCTTGGAGACGTTTAGATGCGTTTTAAATCTTTCTGTCGAAATAAGTGTCTACATTGTATAGCTATCGACTTGTCCATAAGATGTGACTTTTTATGTTAGTAGCGAGAGTAAATATCCATTAGGGCAGGCGAGTAATGGCCGCAGCCACATTAGGGCCCGGGTCGTCTTACTTTATTAAAGTAACACTTTTTCTCGACGATAACAAAACAAACGCTTTTAACTTTATGTATAAACTTTCACGGTAAATTATTTCACGACAAAGACGATTTCCATGTGTATGTGAATAGACTAAACGAGCTCTGCTTTGAAACGATATTGTTCATGAAATTTCAATTAAGTTAGGTCAAAGCAGCCAGTTATAATACATGTGGATGGTATAAAAGAATAAATTGTTTCAAGAGTTGTGTTGTAGTGCTAGGTGCACATTGTTAGCAAGGGTTTGTTCACACGAGCCAAGTGGCAGAATGTAAATGGAGCATCGTCAGCGTCGCGAGTTTCGTGCGATAAATTGTCTTGCGACAGCTCCCGCTTGGTGCTCTCTTTGTAAAACTATATTTAGACAGAACGATAATTTTTAGGTTTACTGACTCCTCGACTACAGCCTCTACAAGTCAACGTACCGCTAGTCATTTGTTTCACTAAAATAATTACTGCGCATAAATCCCTTAGATTAAATACGGGCCTTCGTTACTTACGTTAACTTTAAACGAAGTAATTGAAGGTAACTCTTAAGAAGATAATTTTAAATTAATTCTAGTGTTAAGACCTGTACCTATCTGTTTTTGATTTCTTTGGAAATCCAAATTCTTCAATAAGACTAGTTTAGAAAACATAATAGGTAATAAAAATGTGCAACAGAAATACTTACGAAACATCAGAAAAATCATGAAAACGATACTATACAATGTTTCATCATGATTTTACAATGTTAAAATCATGATGATCTTATACTTAACTATTTCCAGAACTTACAACTTAGTACCTACCCATTTACATATAGGTACCTAGTACCAAGGTACTTATGTGCTGATGCAATTTTCATTCAGAATAGTGTAAATAATGGGTAACCGCCCATTCAGTTAAAAGAACTTGTTACAATCACAAAGTTTTGATTGAAATAATTAATTTCAAGTGAACTTTAACAAGATACTCGTATAGCTGCAACGGATTGCCTAGTGGCTACTCAAGTTCACGGCGTAGGTATCACGCGAGATCTTTGTTCAAACTGGACTATAACTGCTCCGTGGGCTATTTTCCTCGCTCGCCTTTGACAAGGCATCGACCCCAGTGAAAGTTACACAGACTTCTACAACTACGAAAGCAAATAGAATTCCACCTTCAGTTGAAACAAATTTACAGCGTTGCCGAAACGTTTTTACTACAAGCCGTTGAGATGAGAGAGTTCTCATATTTTTAACCGACTTTTGAAAAAAGAGATTAGCAATTCGGCTGTCTGATTATTTTCTACGTTACGCGATAGATGCGCTGATTGTGAATCGATTTTGATGATAGACTAATCATCAAAATCTTAGTTTTGTTAGGTACGTTATACATCAGAGGTAGTCTCATATATATTTTATCGAAATCTGTTTAGCGCTTTTAGAGAAAGGAACAAAAACAAATTATACGTGCAAATTATGTATCAGTTTATTGTTACCTTCAGCAAAATGTTTATTTGCGTTCTAAATATGCTTCATTTGTTGAGTTTGTGAGTTTAATTTACATATTGAAGTCACTTGTTTAGTTTTCAGAGAAAAATAATTATATCGACTTCTCAGTGTATCACAGACTCATACAAACTGAATTCTTAAAGAACACAGAAGATCATAGATATCTGTGTTACTTATGTAAGTTTTTTATGTATTAATAGAGCAGTATATTTAACAGCTTTATCACTTAAAGTGAACACTACCTTCCATCGTCTAAGAATAGGATGATTAATACTAAAGTAAAATAATTGATAGTTTCTTGGTCGATAGATGAAATCTACTCACACTGGAGTATTTGACTCCTATAGTACAGTAATATACAAGTATATTCACTACTAGCTATGGCCGCGGTTTCTCCCTGTATGAAGGGTTTTCTTTTTTTAACGGATCCCTAATGTTTTTTTCTCTAGTAAGAACAATTTAAGATATACCTTAGAAGATCGCCGCCTATCAGCCCTTGGCAATGAAAGTACCTTCATAATCTGTCCAGCAGTTTCGTAGATAAGCCGGAAGAATTAGACAGAGAAAAAAAACTAAAACATTGTTTTACCGTTGTGGACCGGAAACACATTCACATGAACTGAGCCACGGTAATATTATTATATGTATGACCTCATTATCGATACAATATACATGTTGGCAGAGTTACTACCCACTAAGCCACGAGGCCAGTCATTATATCCTAGCTATCTCTGTTAGCTACCACAATCGAGAGTTTCTTACAGGAAATTGTTGAGCGTCTCATCTAAATGAAGCAAAATTTGCTTGATGGTAATCAATTGCAAAAATTGTACCAGGGATCCTGTGGGCTATCACATATTAGGTATGTACTTATATGTATAAAATTTTAAAAGTGACTAATCCTACCAACCATTTCCAACCATTAATTTACATTTCATGAAAATAGAAGTAAACTCTGTGCTAGTAGTATATTTAGCATGAAGGTACCTAAAGAAATTCAGGATTATTGGGCTCTCGAACAACTCTTGAATGTTTTATTAGGCACGATTACCCACAAATCGTAGATCTTTCTCGATGTCGAGCAGTGACGGCCCTGACGCCGGCGCTTTCTATAAATGGGAGCACTATATTACAATTGTTTTTCGTCCGTCTTACCATCTTATTGTAAAGTACCCTCATTTCGCAGTTTGTTTACAACAGAAGCAGCACGCGCCAGCCGCGTCTGCCCGAAGCAGCTAAATTTGCTACGAGGCGCCCGTTCTAAAAACAGATCGCATACACCGTCTGCACCTCGATTCATACCCGACGACATAAGGCGCTACTAAAGCATTTTCTACAACATTTCAAACCTTTTGTAAAACACTAGTCTAGTACAAACATTTCATCAATGCTTAAAATGGTGGCGCGGACTCTCTACAACCGTCTGCCGCCCCGTCTCATACAGTGCAACTTAAATGTGCACATTAAATATTCATTTTTGTTTCTGAACATCTGCGATGAAGCATTAACATAATTGAGTAAGAATCAAAAAGTCTAGATTTTGATTATGTGGCTAACCAAAATAATTATGCAGCGAAAATTAAAGCTCCTGAAACAAAGGAGATTTAATTTGAAAACTCTCAAAAGTATTGTACTTACGAACCAACTTATCAAAAAGCTTTTTGTTTTATTAAAACTGTTGAATATTATAATATTCTGCCTATTCATCAACGTCAACCTAATGCCAGAAACCTCAGACTCAAGGGTAAAGGTATCTAACTGTAAAATAATTCCAGAAAATATGTCTGTAAAGAATCCCTCAGACTTTAACGCACTAATACCTACCTACTTACAGCATTTGGAACACGCTTAGAATACAAACGTCTGCAAGATATTAAGCGAAATCTAACCATCGAACCGCTATAAGCCGTATTGATTCGCAAAGCAGTCTGTACTTTTATTCTGATATTACAAAGAGGTAAACTTAATGAGTAAAACTCTGATCAGTCCCTCATCTTTTGTTATTAGCATAAGTCATCATCTTCATCATCTGCAGCCTGCAGACGTCCACTGCTGGACATAAGGCCTACCCCCAAAGAATTCCACAATGACCGGTCTTGTGCTGCCTCCATCTAACGACTTCCCGCGACCGTTGCAATATCATCGGTCCATCGCATCGTGTGGTCGTCCTACACTGCATCGTGCCGGTTCGTGGTCGCCATTCGAGAACCTTACTACCCAGCGGTTATCGATTCTGCGAGCTATATGGCCTGCCCATGGCCACTTCACCACTTGGTTCTTCTGCAGATTTCTTCGTTTCAGATTTTATCACACAGTGATAAGCATAAGCGGTAGCATACCTATGTAGTAAGTAATAAATATTTTCACCGAAAAAACCAAAACCGAATATTTCAAACTCTTAGCGGAACTAGGCGACTACAATAAATTAATCCTAGTAAATTACAAATGTGAATATTTTGGATGTGTGTGGCTCAAAGAGGATACACCTACTTTATCTAAGGTGTGGCTCAATGACGTCGTACCGTATGAACAGATCAGACTAATATTTGGAACACAGTTAGATTATAGTCTGGAAGTACACAAAAGCTATTTTTGCTTCCAGGAAATAACAACGAGAACGGAAAAAACGCAGGTAAAACCGCGAAGCGCTGCTGGTATTTTAAATTTTAAAGTTTGGATGAGCAATGCTCCTCACGTACTCACATCGAAACGCCTGAATGAATCAGGTTGAAATTTTGAACACAGCTAGATTATTATCTGGAATTTTTATTGTAAAGTTATTTTTTTCGAGGGAAAATTACGGGGATGAGAACTAGTTCTAGTTCAATAGTTCTCATCCCATTAAACAACGCAAAAAAAGACAATGATCTGCATGATCTAATACCACCTTGCCCTTTCTTCTATCGGACTTCTGGTTCCATAAAAGGGTGACATCGTTTCATGGTTGATGTTCCAAAAACGCGAACGACGAGATTTGACTCCACGTTTGTGATAAGAACGTCTAGGTTGTGGAATGCGTTGTCTGAGTGGGTTTTCCCTGATGGTTACAATCTTGGTGTCTTCAAATCGAGAGTTAATCGATTTTTCTAGGTAAGCACGCTCCATCGTAGATCTCATCATCGCTTAACATCAGGCGAGATGGTGGTCAAGTGCGAACCTATTATAGTTAAAAAAAAACAATTGTAATAACAAAGATCACGGACTCCGGAGTCTGTGGAGTGGCCAATGTATATAATTTAAAAAAAAAACACGGCACGTTGGTCTACACTAATCTGAAATTATTCCAGATAACTATGGGTTGTATGTACGTTAGGAATATAAATTCAAATACCATAAATAATATCACCCAGTAAATGGCCACACTTTTTACACGAACTTCGTATTAACCGAGTATACTGATCATATCTGGCCGGAAACCGACCTTTTGTAATCTCGCTATTTGGCAAAAATTAAATAATTTAGGTGACTTATGTAAGCGCGATAAGATCCTGACCACTACTGAATCACGTGAGCGAGAATACTCTAGTGAACTTGGGCTCCAAACTTAACTATATCATACAAAAAATGTATTGAAAGTTATAATGTTTAAATTCGTATAAAACCGTTAAAATCACAATACCAAACAAATATTATTAATAACTACAAGAAAAAATGAGCGCATTAAACATTTTAAGAATATTTGGCGACAAATGCAAAATTTTTAATGTTTGTTACATTGACATAGTAGGCTGAACGGAACAGTCTGAAATTTGAAAGTTAGATTATAATCTAGAATAACCACATGTGCTAGTATTTATTTCGTAAAAAGTAGAGTTCTTTGGTGTTTCTTTTAAATAGCCTTTTTTTAATTCACACAGATTCAATTTAGACAAAGTCGAAGAAAGATGTTAGTGAAGCTAAAGATTACCTTAATTTACATAATTCAAACGAAACTATGCTGTTAGCATATGTCGGCAATTCTTATAAATAAAATAATAAATAACGCTGTTGACAAACTGTATTTAGTCACACTTTACTAAAATGTTACAATAAATCGTTTGCATATATTTACAACTTATCTTAATTAACGAACGCTTGGGCCACCTAATGAAGCCTTGAAATATTTAAATACTACTAAAAATCGGAACGAAAGCGAAAGTACAGTTGTCCATCTAGAGCAACGGACCGATACATTGCCGATTGCATAAACTAATTAAATATTTATCAAATGCAGCGATCGGCGAAACCCTTTATATGCAAAACTACTTCCGTCGACGAAAACGATAATTTTAGTCGTATTTGTGCAACCTATACAGGGTAATTTCTAATACCTACATAATATAACCGTTTAACGTTTCTTTCCATGCTTTCGTTCCCTTCAGTCGAGATCGCTGTGATGATAAATCATAGTTATCAGTACTAAGCGAACCAAACGGAGTGGGAAGTTTCCGTAAACAACTCCTGGACTTTACCAAAAAATCCTACTATTAGGTAAATCGTATATTGTTTGATAAATTGTGTTTTTATTGAGTGATATATAATTAAGGTAAAACTGTAGACGCACGTGCCTTTCAGTAAGCAAAAACAAAGTTTATCATCTAGGTAAATCATCAGACGTTTTTTAATTACTCGTATTATTTAAAGATTAGCCACTCCGCAGACTCCAGGGTCTGTGACCTTTAGTGTAGTTAGTCAGTTGTCAAAAAGCACGCGCAACTAAAAATGTAACAAAAGCGACCAGCCACAGACAAAAAAAAATGTTTCTTTTTTTTCTTTCTGCGGATAGCGTTTTACCCACCACGTACGAAAAGTGGAATTTAAAGTTATATTTTTTTACGAAGAAAATAAAAGTTAATATTTGAGTGAATGTTTTTTTTTAAACAAGTACAAATTGAATATTTATCTGTTTAAATACCAAGTTGCATGAATTGAACAAGCAATGGCCACATTAATTCAATTGTTCTATTGAACACGATCTTTTTTGTATCGAAACTTTTTTAAAGAACAAATCAAATCAACCAATAAAGAAAACTCTATCACTCACTTGTGAGTAATAGTAATGAAAAAGTCCCAGTTTGATTATAGATATAGGTGTCATTATTTGCCTGATTGCGGTGAAATTATAGGCACATTATGCGCAAATGTGTTGAAAAAAAGGTAAGCCTATCCTGGGCTTACTTTACAAAAGGATTGCCAATACGTTTTTCTTTTTTTTATTATAAAATAACCCTGTAGTTGAAAGTAAGGGGTGAGCAAGACAGTGCGTGTCACTGGGCCCGGCGCCGTCTAGTCGCTGCGGATGACTCATTGGACTCTCCAGTATTGTGTGTACTCCCCTTTCATTACCCGAGCATTTTACCCCATAATTGATATGGTAGATGTATATCTACAGGGAGTATCCCGCTGGTAGATATAGGATTTATTAGTGCTCTTGTGGTGATAAACCATTCGTTATCTTCTCTGTAATTACTTATTCATTGAAATGTCCCATTAACGCTTTTAACCCTTGCCTTAGTAAGTTTAATAAATAAGTACCTACTGGATTTTATTATGGGTTAGAAGCTTTCGTCAATATAATAAGATCGTTACGAGTACGTATTTTATATATGTATAACAGCGAAATACATAGTTAACAGTTCTCGATTCAATTTAATGTCTACTCTTTCTAAACTTGCTGGTCCTTAACTAATATTAATGAAAGAGCCAATATACTTTTAATAACAATTTGAATCAAATTAAAGTATAAAGATAAAGTTAGTTTGGGGTCAGATTAAAGTTAATTAAAATTAAAAAGTCATTTATTTCCATAAGAATAACAGCACATGAATACTAATTGATATTGTTGAAAGAGTGTCAATAGCTGGCTCCGCGGTTTATGTGGTGGGTCCCAAACTAGGCTGAGCCTGTATTTTGGGCACCCAAGAGTACAGTTTTTACAATAGACTTGCGCTGATCGGGTTACAAGGAGTTTTTTATGACTTGATATGTGTAGAATATAATAATAATATTAATGGATTTAAAGACAACGTATTACATTTACATAATTAAATTACTTAATAGTTACTTCTTATTCATCTGTCCGTGTATCAACTAAAAATATCAAAATTAAATTAAATTAAAATCATATCAAGATCAAATTAAAATTAAACTACAAAAATTAAAAAAATTAATTAAAATCAAAACAAAATTAACCTTATAACTAAATCAAATTAAAATGAAATCGAATTCAATTAAATTAAAATCAGATGAAAATTAAGTCAAAATCAAATTAAATTCAAACAAAATCAATACAAAGTCAAAACGATGGTATTGTGTGTGAATTGTCCACCACCACCAACATCATAGATACTGGACTTGTACTCGTATAAATTCTGACATCCCAACAAATTGCGATGATTGGTGAAGTGGTTGCCAAAAAACACACTGTCATGCGCACACCAAAATATAGAACGAACTATTCAAGCCTACGTAGATGAAGTAGATAGATATGAGTTTGTATTCATACTTATAAGGTTATCACAAAATATAACCTTTTTTTATAATATTATAAAGTGACGGGATGAGCTAGCCATGAACCATGCGCCATTCATTACACCGCGCAATGCCACGCAATAATTTGAACATATAAGTAGAATCCAATATACCGCTTAGCACTAAACTTTATTTATCACCCAAAGATACTTATTTTTATTTAATAAACAATTTTATTTAATTAGCACAATCCTGCTTGGCGGCAGAATAACTAGCAAAGGTGTACTTCCCCAGGCGGACTCTGCACAGATTCCTACGACACGACACGACGAACGCAGTACATCGCTCACTTACCCAAACGATCACGACTAAAATCAATAATGGTACTATCATCATAGTGTCTATGGTAATCTTTATTCTACCTTTAGTTTACAGAGCAACCTTGAAAAAACGAACCCAAGAAATAAAAACAATAAAATTAAAACTGTTTTACAATTGAAAAACTTATTGGACCACAAAAAATTCCGCCTTAGGTTAAACACATAAAAAAAACTCATTATACTCAACCCGAAACCCCTGAGTATGAATATGTAGGCTGTCAGAGCAAGTTGCGTGACTTGCACCCTTGCATCCCTTCCGAAACTAAATTACCCTCCCCGCTTATTAAAATGTCAGTGTCCGCTTCGCTGAACAACCCTGTTTTAGTACTTTGTGCTTTAATATACTTACTGCAATACTGGTTATTATTTTTGGATTAAAATAATAAAAAAACGGTAACAGAGTATCTACCAAATAAAGCACACACTTGGTAAGTACTAAGCCAAACCTCAGATATCCTAATTTATGTTTTAAAATTTAACCTATTGGTGATAAATACCTAGGTACTCATAAAACAGCCACTTCGCCGAAATTTCAGATCATCCACTTTCCGAAGTAGACATTCGCACGTCGAAATCCAATATTCCTATTCATAAATAAAAGTGAAGTGAGAAATCGCTCACATAATACCCTATGTCAGTTCCGATATAAGTTCCTCGATATTTGTTTCAAGTGCCTTCCGAAGTTACGAAAAAAACGTTTTTCGTATCCGTGATATTTCCTTGGAGATGCAAAGCAATTTTCTGCAAGAGATAACCTCTCTAAACGAGTTTCCTTACACACAATATTTATTCGGGAAAACAAACCTCACGGCTACGATTTTATAGATGTTTTTCTTTTGAAACAACGAATGTTTCGAGCATCAAAGTTGGTGAAACGTTTTTGCCAGACGTTAACTAATGATTAATGTAAACAAAAGACGGAGTTTCAGAGAAAATAAACGGAAGATCTAAAATTTACCATCTGGTCTAGGAAACGTAAGCAAATTTTGCTTTTAAAACGAATAGTTCCTAAAACTATTCCTATTTCTGTTAGTTAAAAACATCGTTACTAATACTCATAAGGAATTTCAAAGTAGACGAAGTTTTCTTTCTATGGTGAACCATTTTGGACATCGTAACCAAGTGCTATGGAAATCAGATACTCATTCAGTTCCGTTCTCGTACTCAGAGGCTATACTTAGTTCTTGACCCTTTTAAGGAATCGCAGTCGACATGAAAATAATGGTGCTAGCGAAAGTCTTGCTCCAAACACTTTCCAATACCATTTTACGAGTACTCCATCTATATTTGTAGATCATTGTCTAGTGTCCTTTGTCTTCAAATTTATGATCAAGCCGACCTACTTCCATTTTACAAAATAGAAAACCTCGACGAAAAGGCTTCGGAAAAAAGAAGGGACTAATAACTGCGTTCGTACTTCGATTCGGATGGTAAGGCATGGATGGATGGCAGAGTTTTTTAATTTGGACTGATTAAATTAATACAGGAGCTTTACTGGCATGAGTTTCACGGGAAACCCAAATTATTTAGTGAGTCTAACCTGAAACGTGAAAAGTTAGCAATGCGAATTTGTAAAAGCTAGACAGTTTTCCTCGAGGTTTCATACAAGTAGGTTAATAATAATCTTCTATCTTTTATGTAGGTATATCTATATCTATATATATAAAACTCAAAGGTGACTGACTGACTGACTGACTGACTGACTGACATAGTGATCTATCAACGCACAGCCCAAACCACTGGAGGGATCAGGCTGAAATTTGGTACACAAGTAGATGTTATGACGTAGGCATCCGCTAAGAAAGGATTTTGATAAATTCTACCCCCAAGGGGGTGAAATAGGGGATGAACGATTGTATGAAACTTTTTATTCCTTGGGCATATTTGCATGAAATTTCATATAAATTGAGTTCGGCTAAAATCATGAGGTATTTAATACAGAGTTTATCGAAATTCAACCCTCAAAGGGGTGAAATAAGGGATGAAAGTTTGTAGAAAAACTTTTTGTTTTTGGACATATTTGCATAAAATTTTGTTGATATTGAGAACGGCCTAAATAATGAGTTATGTAGAACATTTACTTCCAAAATGTAACCCCTAAGAGGGTAATATGACATTCTTAAATTGTCACATACGTATTCTTTTTATGACGTAGACATATTCACTAAGGACGGATTTCTCAAAATTCAACGCCTAAAGAAAGTAGGGAATTAAAGTGTGTATGAAACTTTTTATTCCTTGGACAAATTTGAATGAAATTTCGTATAAATTGAGTACGGCTAATATGTATTATAATGAGTTTTGTGTTTCGTGTTTTTTTTTCAAAATACAGCGTCTAATGGAGTAAAATAAAGAAAGAAAGTTTGTGTGAACATTTTATTTCTGGCGACATATTTGCTTTAAACTTTGTAGGATATGAGTACAGGAAAAATAATGAGTTATGTAATACAGAGTTTTCCTAAATTCAATCCCAAAGAAAGTATAATAGGGGATGAAAATATTATATTAACGCACAGGAGATAGGTACTTACATTTTCGCACATGTATTTATTTTATGAAGCAAGCAAGAAAGAAGGATATTTTCAAATTCATACTACGTAATAGTGGATAAAATTTTGTACGAACTTTTACCCTTGGACATGTTCTAAAGACTATGACGAAGAGCTTTGACGGACTACTTTTGTTATAACAACGTCTAGGCTGAGCAAGGCGTTCACAGTTAAGGCGTTGCTTGAATGGATTTTTCATGATGATTACAACGCTGGTGTATACAAATTGAGACTGAATCGTTTTCTTCTAGGATAGCAAGCTCTACCGTAGACCGCATCATCACTTAACTTCAGGCGACATTGCGGTCAAGAGTAAACATATAGCAGTTAAAACATTTATTTGTATGAAAATTAAATTAATTAACTATGGCAAATGAGCGTATTAGTTTTCCAAAATTCAACCCCTGAGATAGTAAAATAGGGAATTAAAAAATACAGATTAACGCATAAGCTACCCTTAGGCCAATTATAGACGAGCATTATTTATGTTATTATTTGACGCTCACGCTATCCAAGTAGGAATCTGAAATAAAAAACTTACTGAACGCGAGCGAAGCCGCGGGTTAAAGCTAGTATATATATAAAACTCAAAGGTGACTGACTGACTGACTGACTGACTGACTGACATAGTGATCTATCAACGCACAGCCCAAACCACTGGAGGAATCAGGCTGAAATTTGGCACACAAGTAGATGTTATGACGTAGGTATCCGCTAAGAAAGGATTTTGATAAATTCTACCCCCGAGGGGGGTGAAATAGGGGATGAAAGATTGTATGAAACTTTTTATTCTTTTGGCATATTTGCATGAACTTTCATATAAATTGAGTTCGGCTAAAATCATGGGATACGTATTACAGCGTTTATCGAAATTCAAGGGTGAAATAAGGGATGAAAGTTTGTATAGAAACGGTTTTATTCCTTGGGCATATTTGCAGGAAATTTCATATAAATTGAGTTTGGCTAAAATCATGAGGTATGTATTACAGCTTTTATCGAAAAAACTCTCAAAGGGGTGAAATAAGGGATGAAAGTTTGTATAGAAACTTTTTATTCCTTGGGGATATTTGCATGAAATATATATATAAAACTCAAAGGTGACTGACTGACTGACTGACTGACTGACTGACATAGTGATCTATCAACACACAGCCCAAACCACTGGAGGAATCAGGCTGAAATTTGGCACACAAGTAGATGTTATGACGTAGGTATCCGCTAAGAAAGGATTTTGATAAATTCTACCCCCCCGAGGGGTGAAATAGGGATGAAAGATTGTATGAAACTTTTATTCTTTTGGCATATTTGCATGAACTTTCATATAAATTGAGTTCGGCTAAAATCATGGGATACGTATTACAGCGTTTATCGAAATTCAAGGGTGAAATAAGGGATGAAAGTTTGTATAGAAACGGTTTTATTCCTTGGGCATATTTGCAGGAAATTTCATATAAATTGAGTTTGGCTAAAATCATGAGGTATGTATTACAGCTTTTATCGAAAAAAAACTCTCAAAGGGTGAAATAAGGGATGAAAGTTTGTATAGAAACTTTTTATTCCTTGGGGATATTTGCATGAAATTTCATATAAGGTGAGTTCAGTTAAAATCATGAGGTACGTATTACAGCGGTTATCGAAATTCAACCCTCAAAGGGGAGAAATAAGAGATGAAATTTCGTATCGTAACGTTTTATTCCTTGGGCATATTTGCATGAAATTTCATATAAATAGAGTTTGGCTAAAATCATGAGGTAAGTATTAATGCGTTTATCGAAATTCAACCCTCAAAGGGGTGAAATAAGGGATGAAAGTTTGTAGAGAAACTTTTTATTCCTTGGACATATTTACACCAAATAGATATAAAACTCAAAGGTGACTGACTGACTGACTGACTGACTGACTGATATAGTGATCTATCAACACACAGCCCAAACCACTGGAGGGATCAGGCTGAAATTTGGCACACAAGTATATGTTATGACGTAGGCATCCGCTAAGAAAGGATTTTGATAAATTCTACCCCGAGGGGTGAAATAGGGATGAAAGATTGTATGAAACTTTTATTCTTTTGGCATATTTGCATGAACTTTCATATAAATTGAGTTCGGCTAAAATCATGGGATACGTATTACAGCGTTTATCGAAATTCAACCCTCAAAGGGGTGAAATAAGGGATGAAAGTTTGTATAGAAACGCTTTTATTCCTTGGGCATATTTGCAGGAAATTTCATATAAATTGAGTTTGGCTAAAATCATGAGGTATGTATTACAGCTTTTATCGAAAAAACTCTCAAAGGGGTGAAATAAGGGATGAAAGTTTGTATAGAAACTTTTTATTCCTTGGGGATATTTGCATGAAATTTCATATAAGGTGAGTTCAGTTAAAATCATGAGGTACGTATTACAGCGGTTATCGAAATTCAACCCTCAAAGGGGAGAAATAAGGGATGAAATTTTGTATCGTAACGTTTTAGTCCTTGGGCATATTTGCATGAAATTTCATATAAATAGAGTTTGGCTAAAATCATGAGGTAAGTATTAATGCGTTTATCGAAATTCAACCCTCAAAGGGGTGAAATAAGGGATGAAAGTTTGTAGAGAAACTTTTTATTCCTTGGACATATTTACACCAAATTTCGTAGGTATTTAGTGTGGCCAAAATAATGAGTTATGATCATATTTTTTTTCAAAATTCAACCTCTAAAACGGTTTAAATAGGGGATGAACGTTTTATAAATATCAACACGCCGGACAAGCCCTTAGGACTTACTTAATTTTTTCACACACGTATGATTTTTATTACGTAGGCAGTAGGCAGCCACCAAGGGAGGGTTTCTCAAAATTCAACCCCTAAAGAGATGAAATAGGGGATGAAAGTTTGCATGAAACTTATTATTCCTAAGACATAATTGCATGAAATTTCATATAAATTAAGTTTGGGGAATATCATGCGGTATGTATTACAGTGTTTATTAAAATTCAACCGTGAAAGGGGTGAAATAAGGTTTGACAGTTTGTATGAAACTTTTTATTCCTTGGACATATTAGCATCAAATTTTGTAAGAGTTGAGTACGGTCATAATAATGACTTACGTAGTACATTTTTTTTCAATTCAGACCCTAGGCTTAAAGTAGGGGATGAAAGTTTTATGATAACGCACAGGATGTACCCTTAAGACATACTTAAAATTGATGACGTAGACATATTCACTAAGGACGGATTTCTCAAAATTCAACGCCTAAAGAAAATATGTATGAAAGTGTGTATTATGAAACTTTTTATTCCTTGGACATATTTGAATGAAATTTCGTATAAATTGAGTACGGCTAATATGTGTAATGAGTTATGTGTTTCAGTGTTTTTTTTCAAAATACAGCGTCTAATGTAGTAAAATAAGAGAAGAAAGTTTGTGTGAACATTTTATTTCTTGCGACATATTTGCTTTAAACTTTGTAGGATATGAGTACGGAAAAATAATGAGCTATGTAAAACAGAGTTTTCCTAAATTTAATCCCAAAGAAAGTGTATGAAAAGAAAATTTTATATTATGAAGCAAATGTATGAAAATTTTATATTATGAAGCAAGAAAGAAGGATATTTTCAAATTCAAACTAGGTACGTAATAGTGGATAAAATTTTGTACGAACTTCTTACCCTTGGACATGTTCTAAAGACTATAACGAAGAGCTTCGACGGACTACTTTTGTTACAATAACGCCTAGGCTGTGAAAGGCGTTCACAGACTAAGTGGAGAGTCTAAGACGTTGCCTGACTGGATTTTTCATGATGATTACAACGCTGGTGTATCCAAATTGAGACTGAATCGGTTTCTTCTAGGATAGCAAGCTCTACCGTAGATCACATCATCACTTAACTTTAGTCGACATTGCGGTCAATAGTAAACCTATAGCAGTTAAAACATTTATTTGCATGAACATTAAAAATAATGAGCGTATCAGTTTTCCAAAATTCAACCCCTAAGATGGTAAAATAGGAATTAAAATACATAATAACGCATAAACTACCCTTAGGCCTATTATAGACGAGCATTAGTTATGTTACTATTTGACGCTCATGCTATCCAAGTAGGAATCTACAATAAAAAACTTACTGAACGCGAGCGAAGCCGCGGGTTAAAGCTAGTGTATGTGTATAAAAGCGAAAGGTCACTCATCAAGGAATCTCTGAAACTACTAATGCGAGGAATCTGAAATTTTGCATGGAGGTGCCTTTTAGCACTTAGGCGCTTGCTTGACTGCCCTCGTGGCTTAGTGGGTAGTAACTCTGCCTGCGAAGCCGAGGGTCGTGGGTTCGATTCCCAACCAGTGCAAATATTTGAGTGATGAATTCAAATGTTTGCACTGTGTCTGGGTGTTTCTATTTATAATAAGTATGAATTTAAAACTATTTATGTATTATATCAGCTATCTGGCCGCTTTGCTTAGTTTGGGGTCAGATGGTGTTGTGTGTGAATTGTCCACCAATTTTTATTTATGATTTATTATTAAAGACGGGGTTTTACGAAATTCACCCCCTAAGAGGGTGGTAAAATAGGGAGTGAAAGTTTTACATGAGTGAGTAAAGCCGCGGACAAAAGCTAGTATTTTTATATTATTTTGTAAGGCAAGTATCGTGAGAGATTTGCATGTCGATGTAGACAGCGATAGAAAAAACGCTAGATTGCACGATTCGCTTCTGGACATGACTGGCTAAGAAATATTTCCACGTAGTCATGTCTATTTACCTAATTGTCTAAAACAGTTCTGTATTTATTTCAAACATTATTATTCGTAACTCGTGCGTAACTAACATCGACGTTGACGATATTGTTTTACGAATAAACTATTTTCGTACAAAAAAATTAAACCGACTTCAAAACCACAAATAGGCACTCAAAAGCGAAAATTAAATTAAAATTATTATTATAAGCGCTACTCACTCATATATTTGAAGTCGGTTTAATTTTTTGTACGAAAATAGTTTATTTTACCCTTTTTAGTGCAAAACAAGTTTTTATTAATGCATTTACACAATTTCGTATTGACAGGAAATCTACATCTACGTCATCCAGAAAATTGTACGCAAATTTTAGTTTATGGTTCATATATCAAAAACCACCAGACCGATTTCGATAAGATTTATATGGGGCCATTCGGGAAGCATATCCATCCGAACACAAAAATAAATTTTAAAATCAGTGCGGGGGTTTTCGATAAGTCAGGTAACACACACATAAAAAAACATTGTGGTCGAGCTGATAACCTCCTCCTTTTTGGAAGTCGGTTAAATATTGACTTCAAATCGAGTTTAGGGGATGATTGGCCCCTAAGATCGGTCTGTATTTTTGGAAAAGGTTTAAAAATAGTGGTCTGATGAACATACTCGTTTATATACAAATGGAGTATAAGAATTTAAGTGAAGTTAAATCATTATTTTTTGAGTTTTAAAGCGCCTGTTAAGCATAATGGCCGACAGAACGTGTCTGGGAGTATTGGGCACTTAGTTTTAAATATATTGCCTATAACATACGTGAAAATCAGTTATTACAAAATACGTGAAGTAAGTAATGTTTTTATGTACTTTCTGGACCCCATATCTCAAAATTGGCCGTCTAAGCAAGTTAGCGGGTAAGCATGTGATCTTAGTAAGTACTAACTCTACTCAATCGTCAATATTTTGATCATCAGAAATTATTTTCTTACTTTTGCGATTACTATTATACTTTTGCGATTCTAAAGATATTTTACTTTTTCGTAGTAATACTTATAAGTCAATGTATTTGACCGTGTAAAACATACTCGTACATTTATTTACTCTAATCATTACAATACGAGGGTCAAACTGAAAGTTCTTAGAACTGGCCACTTATAAACAATATAATAAAAAAAATAATTCTATAATTTGAAAATAGAACTCTTTGCCAATATTACTGAGTATATACTTCATTCATTTGTCATTTGTTTTACGATTTGGCGGCAAATTGAAAATTGTCTGTGTCACGTCAACATGAATTTAACACGAGAAAATTTTCGTGCAATGATTTTTTATGACTTTCGATGTCATTTAAGTCAACAAGAAAGTTATGATAGACTACGATTGGCCTTTCTCGATGAAGCCCCATCTCGTGCGACTGTTTACAACTGGTTTAATGAGTTTAAACGTGGTCGCACTAATCTCACTGATGATTTACGTGAGGGACGGCCTTCTACGGCGACGACTGAAGATAACATCTGTGTTGTGCGGCGTATGATAGAGACTGA
Source organism: Ectropis grisescens (assembly GCA_017562165.1). Lineage (NCBI taxonomy): Eukaryota > Metazoa > Arthropoda > Insecta > Lepidoptera > Geometridae > Ectropis > Ectropis grisescens. Next base: position 17,657,064 of record CM029771.1, on the reverse strand, counting down.
CAAAAGAGTGACCTATCAGCAGATTCGGACAAGCTTAGACATCGGTATGAGTCAAGTGCACAAAATCCTACACGAACATTTAGCGGTCAGGAAGCTTTGCGCCCGGTGGATACCTCATAATTTGACTGAGGCTCAAAAACTCCATCGTGTGGATTGGTGCCGTAAAATGATTGAAAGATTTAACGGAGGTGACTCAAATGCTGTGTTCGACATACTAACAGGTGACGAAAGCTGGATTTACTGTTATGATCCTGAAACCAAAAGACAATCTGCTCAGTGGGTGTTTCCTTTCGAGGAGTTGCCAACTAAAGTGAAGAGAGATCGAAGTGCGGGGAAAAAATGGTGGCCTCGTTCTTTGGAAGGATAGGTCTTTTCGCAACAATTGTGTTAGAGGATCAAAAAACAGTTTCTGCAGAATGGTACACTACCAATTGTTTGCCACTTGTCTTGGAAAAAGTTCGAGAGAAACGACCTCGCAGTAGGATCCTCCTTCACCACGACAACGCCTCATCGCACACCGCCAAGCGAACGATCGACTATTTGGCGACATCAAACGTTGAATTACTGGGTCACCCGCCGTATAGCCCCGACCACGCGCCTTGTGATTTTTATTTATTTTCAAAAATTAAAGAAAAACTTAAAGGAAAGCGGTTTATGAATGCTGAAGAAGCGGTGGCTGCGTATCGCGATGCCATTGAAGAGACCCCTAAGGACGAGTGGGCAAAGTGCTTTTCCCAGTGGTTCCATCGCATGCAGCGGTGTATTGACGTGAATGGACAATATTTTGAAAAGATATAATAAAAGTAATAACTGGCTAATGTAATCAGTTTTTAATTTTCTAAGAACTTTCAGTTTGACCCTCGTATTTGAACAACACTGTAAGAAGGACCAATTTTATTACAGAAACAATCTAATACTCGTATAAGGTAGGTAATGCTTGTGTAGGTAAACGTCTAAACGCAGCTAGTGATTGTCTATTGAATTATTCAGATGACAAATGGGCATCGAGGGAGATGTTTATAGGATGAGCGCATCAGTGAGTGCTTATCAGAAGCTGACGGCGCCGTAGCACACTCGGCTCAATACCGAGATTAGGCGAATTAAGGTATTACGCCCGCATCGGCACCGACAGACGGCATCCCAAGGTATTTCCCTGAAGACGGATAAATCTCGATTTTCATAGCTGCGTTCGGCTTGCGGCATTTTGGGAAAATATTTATTTCGTTCATTGTGAGAGCACAGGTGATGTTGATACACCGAATTTTTGTACGTGTTATGATATTCTCACATGTGATATTCTCAGAAAATAGCAAATGCATTCAGCTTCACGCTGTGTTTCTACTTACAAATGTAAATTCAAAACGTTCTTGCCTTTAATAACAGGCTCTCATATGCGGACATTTGTAAACATTGTTCTGCGCTTACGTGAGTTTTCACACAAACGACCTACGGAAGAAAACCTTGACATTATTTTCCTTTATTCTTTAATTGTATTGGCTAACCCTTGCAATGTATTAGGTTGGCTTTTCTTGAGTTTCTAGCAGTAATATTTGTTATTAGGAATAGGCGAGGCCGCGACCCGCACCCGGCGCACCTGTGTTCCGACCGGGCTCTAGTAAAATTTTGACCCTAAGCTATAAAATACGCCAGCGTCTGCGATGAAGGACGAATTCGACCATTCGAGGGTCATTCCCAAGGGTTGGAGCGCTTCTAAAATCTTGTATTACGTGCCACGGTGCCACATCAGCGGCCACTGAATTACGAGCCCCGGCGCCGGTGAAACGTGAATTATGGTTTCATTCACGATTATTACAGGACCTCGGCTCAAACTCAATAAACCATGCCCTTTACAGCAAATTGGATAAAGCAAACATTATCCGCCTAGTTCCTTTAATTCACTGCGCCATGCCACATCGGTCTCCGAGACAAAATTTGTAACTGCGCAGAAATCTTGCCAGAATTTTTATAGCTGTAAGTTCAAACTTAAACGGAGTGCGATAAAACAATGGTCTGAGCATGGCTAATTTAGATTTAACCAGATTAGAGCGAAGTGCGTTCACAAACTTTACGATTCACGATTTATGAATCACATAATCTTAATTAAATTATTCTTCAAACTTTGGAAGTGAAATATCGCGGTATCACGATCGGGATCTTGAATAAATCTACGATTTGAAACAAGTACCATTCATTAAGACATGTAAATTAATACCGTAGTAAGGCTAAAGCCGTTTATTAAAATTAAACTCGGTCTGGCGTGGAACTAGGAAGATTAATGATGCCGTGAATACTGAGTTATGTAAAGAGCAAATGGAGTGGGGCTAGACGGGCCACGGGCGCGGGACTCGAACCTCGTCCTGGCGTCATTCCAAAATCACTTATCTCGCTTTATTGTTAACAGGAACTGCGATACGAGTATGAGTACGTATAGATTGCTCAACTGCGGCGATGCGATTTATCATTTCGAATGTAACGGGTTTATCCTGCCCGGAAATATGGCAGTGGTTCGGAACGATTCATCGAATTATTATACATGTTTGCTCTATTTATGATTACCACCATGATACAATTTTAAAAGAATTCGTTTTTGTAATCGCTGTTTAGGTATGTATATGATTATGATATTATGTAGGGGCATTTTATTTATTTTGAAAGAATGACGAAGAGGTTTGACTCTACGTTTGTGATAAGAACGTCTAGGCTGTGGAATGAGTTGCCTGAGTGGGTTTTTCCTGATAGTTATAACCTTGGTGTCTTCAAATCGAGAGTGAATCGGTTTCTTCTAGGTAAACACGCTTCATCGTAGACCGCATCGTCACTTAACATCAGGCGAAATGGAGGTAAAGTCTAAACCTATAAAAGTAAAAAAAAAGCAATATGGAGTCAGGAGAGAAGGTTGCCTAATGATAACACACGTCTCTACATAAGAGACTAATGCCACGTAGGTATTTGAACAGTCCAAATCCCTACCTAGCACTGTTCGTCATCTATATTAACCTTTAAATACCCGTATGTAGTCTTGTTCAATTGTCTTTACATAACAGTAGTAAATGACTTTAAGTAATTAGATCACTGATTTAAAATGTGTAACCACTATTCTGTCGATTGTTTTCAAATCTCCAATTCCGAACGAATTATGGTTTTGATTTTTCGGTTGAGAGTTAAGTTAGTTTAGTTTAGTTGGTGTTCTTAGCTACTTATGTTTGATGAAAATCGGTGCAAGATGTGTGCCGCCGCTACAAAATGGCGGATTACATATTTTTGCACAACTCCCTCAATATGCGTATTTAACAAGTACAAAATTAAAAATTTTGATTAACCCCCGACTACTTCAGATTTGTTATCTGTACAACATTCTACTAGTCAAGCCCTTTCATTTGATACCCATATTGAGGCAGTAGTGAAAAAAATAATGTAATTCGCCATTTTGTGGTGGCGGCCATCTTGGATTTGAAATTTGTCATAGTGCAAAGTATTCTACTAGTTAAGCTCTTTCGTTTGATACCCATATTTAGGCAGTAGTGGAATAAATCATGTAATTCGCCATTTTGTGGTGGCGGCCATCTTGGATTTTAAATTTGTTATTGTGTTTGTGTTATTGTATTGTGTTAAATTCTACTAGTCAAGCCCTTTCATTTGATACCCATATTGTGGTAGGTTGTGAAGAAATATTTTGTCTGCCATTTTATGGAGTCGGCCATCTTGAATCGATATTAACTAAACATAGCTAAGAACGGATATTTACCTTCAAATAAAAAACCGCATCGAAATCGGCCCATCCGTTTGAGCTCTACGGTGCCACAGACACACACACAGACAGACAGACATCAACGTCAAACTTATAACACCCCTTTTTTTGGTCGGGGGTTAATAAAAGGGCTTGACTAGTAAAACAAAAAGGCTTGAGTAAGTAGGTAAGTAGGCAGGTAGGCAAGTTTCAAATTACAGATGGCGGCCACAACAAATTGTCGGGAGTTATAAGAAATTTAATTGTTCATCATTTCACTCCCATACTACTCGTATTTCTACTTATACTTTATTTTTTGGTTTTGAAGGAAAACTTTAAACTTCGAAGATTGGTTTTTCTAAAACACCTGTTGCAGTGGCTATGCGGCATCGAGCGCCCGTCAACATCTCGGCATACTCATTGAAACATTATTTTTTCATTAACTCGTAGGCCTTGGCGAGGACTTTTTTAGCCTGTGGGAAATAACCTATACCTACGTGCTAGTACATAAAAATATCACCTGGTTAACATATTGAAAAAGCGACATTCTTTCAATGTTTTTATCCACACAATACGAAGAAAAAATGTGCATGTACTGATTATTTCATCAAATTATCAGTTACAATCTCACAATTGTATCATCATCCTCAGCCTTCTCTATCACACTGCTAGCATAGTCTTCTGTGTTAATCGAGTCCAGGTTCGACCAGCAATAGTTACAATATCATCAACCCATCTTGCTGGTGGATGTCCGACGCTCTGTTTGCCTTGCCTCGGCCATCATTCTGTCACAATCCAACATAATAAGTCGAATGTTAATCTAACGTATGGCTGGACATTTAGCAAAAGGAATTGGGAATTTATTTTAAGAGGTAATATCCTAGGTAAGGTAACTAATAAAAATGTTGACTTTCACTATTTATTTCGACAACGTTTTCCTACGATTAAGTACGTAGGAAAACCTTGATGACCTTGTTAGCAACCCCGTTTAAAAGCAAGAAAAAGGTGCATAGCGTGGCAACATCGTGCGACGAAAACTGGCTTTAAGTAGTGGGTCGAGAGAGAAGGGAGGCACTTTTGCTCCAGACGCCGGCCACGCCGGACATGCTGTATTTGCCTTTGTGTCTTTGTTTGACTAATTGATGATTGTTGTCGTCAAGGTTATATAACATGTTTTAACGTTCATTTAAATATTGTTTGCTTCACTCTCCCAATCTTCTGATGTAGATTGTTGACATCAGAAGTGGGATACCACGAGGCCTAGCTCGCCATCTAATCTTGAGTTTTGTTGTTATTAGAGTTCTTTGAAGGTAAAACCTGTCTATAACTTGGATTGTAATGGGTTCAAAATGAAGACGCAATGGTAAACGTAAGCATGTAAAAAAGCGTGGTCGTTCATCATCAAGTAGCAGCTCGAAGGCAGTGACAGCAGCTGGTCTGGGATTTCACTATAAGCACGCTACCCAGAAACTGACGAAGGTATCTTTAACAAACGATGCCACAACTGTAAGTACAAGTGCCAATAGTCCTACCCTCTATAAAAATTGATACCTGATTTTGATCCATTACGTAATAATTTTGTTTCGTGGTTGAAACAGGCTTCGATACTCTCGTGGTAGGATTTGATACGACTGGTTATTGCGTAATGATCGCTCGCGAACCCCGGAGTATGGAGAAATAGAATTTGTAATGCGTTTAAAGTCTAAAGAAATATGTTCAAACTATCGAAAAAAAATCGTGGACCAAAAAACCCGTCGAAAACTAATCGCTACACAATATATTCTTTGAACAGATTGCAGAAATTTACAAATTGTGTTTGAATTTCATGGAAACCGTAATATATTAACATCAATGCGTCTGTCGAGGCTAGTAATTTCAAGTCATGCGATAGTTTGGTAGATTTTATACACAGTAGGGTACATATAAAATAAAACTGGGAAAACATACTGCAGGTAACACTACTCCTAGACTAACTATAACAATAACTATAATAATAGGGTAACGATACTAAAATTGCCCTACAAGTATTCACCCGAACGCCAAATTTTGTAGGTAGTTCTGAAACAGCTAGTCTTTCGATGATTATGACTCTAACGAGTTCGAGAGCCTTTGTTATAATTGTGGCGGGAACCACAAAAGTGTTCAGTTTACGGTAAAGTGCGAGTTTTGTATGAGTTATAAATTTAAAAAAACTGAATAAATCGGTAAAACAAGAAATAAAGTACGTGCAGACGACTAAAACAAGATACATTTTGTAATAACATAGAATGTAAATGGTGCAGTTACAGACGAGCTCATTTGTACAATACGATATTCATTGATACGAGGGTGGTTGTCAGTAAAATCGTCAAAAGTAGCTAAAGCAATGACCCTTCAAGGGTGACGAATATTGTAAGTGACTAATTAAATTAGATTCTGTGTGAAGTGAATTAGATTCTGTTCCTGTAAATGAACTCGAGATGTATGTTATCGTCGTGATAATCGGATAAGACTTAATATGAAAGAGTTACCCTTTTTGATGACATACCCTAACATTTCATAATTAAATCGAAGAATTAGCTGAGGTCTGCAATGTAGCAGTTAATTCAAATATACTTAAACTTTGGTAAATATGAGGGGTGCAAATGTATAGCTTTGAACATGAAGCAACTGGAAGTGGAAAGGTTAGCAGTTACGAAGTGACGATTAACCTACAGAGCGACAAATCGGTGCAATTTAAGCCGTAAACAGTATACAAGTGCTTAAAAAAGTGACTGAGTAAAGATAGGTACAATAGTATATGTCTGTACAGTATATGAGAGTCAGTGAGAGAGATAGTAAAGGCCTATAATGGTTTATAATAAAGTTTGCTAATTTTGATCTGTGGATTGAATACAATTAATAAATAATAATATGACGTGTTGGCAAGGTAATTATGAATTCCCGATGTTGTGATACAAACATATAATTCCTATAAAAGAGAGAAGTCGAACAATTTGAGAAGATTGAATTGGTACATTGCAAGAACCCAACAGTGAGCTAACACAGAAATTTCCTAAGCCTAAAGGAAAAATGAGCTGTACTAGGCGCTGGTTGGTTGGTAATGACTGAGTAATCGTAGGGGTTGTCTAAGTATAAAGGCAACAGCCCTCGCTCTGGTTGTTCAACTTGACTTTCTTTTCTTTCAAGAGTGTCAAGAATTGGTACATTGGTAGAATCCAACAGTGAGCTAACACAGAAATTTCCTAAGCCTAAAGGAAAAATGAGCTGTACTAGGCACTGGTTGGTTGGTAATGACTGAGTTATCGTAGGGGTATAGGCAACAGCCCTCGCTCTGGCTGTTCAACTTAAATACGACAGAAGTTTCAAGAATGCCTAAGAATAAAGGCATCCTTGAATTGACTTCATGTTATCGTTCTCGTATGAACTGAATATGTCATGATAGGCCGAGCTTTGTTATCATTTTAATAGATTGTAATGCTAAGTGTTTGTACATTACAGCTTTATCGTGCCTGGGGCAGGCACGGTGCAGGAGGGCCGTGTTAGCAACCCCGTTTAAAAGCAAGAAAAAGGTGCATAGCGTGGCAACATCGTGCGACGAAAACTGGCTTTAAGTAGTGGGTCGAGAGAGAAGGGAGGCACTTTTGCTCCAGACGCCGGCCACGCCGGACATGCTGTATTTGCCTTTGTGTCTTTGTTTGACTAATTGATGATTGTTGTCGTCAAGGTTATATAACATGTTTTAACGTTCATTTAAATATTGTTTGCTTCACTCTCCCAATCTTCTGATGTAGATTGTTGACAACCTTATCTCAAATTATCATTAAAACACATTTTTAAGAAAAGTTACAATTTCAGATATATAAAAATCATGGGCTTGATAGCTATGTAATAATATTATAAAACACTTTGCCTACTCAGATAAATTATTCTTTTTTTTTTGTAAATAAAGAGTGACGAGACGAGCAGGACATGTGCCTGATGGTAAGCAACATGCCTGACACATAACAGCACAGTGATACGCAGCTATTGGAACATGAAGAGTCCAAATCATTACCTAGCACTGCACTGCGCTCGTCACCCAGAGATCTAAGATCTTATATGTCTAAGCCCTGTAATTTCTCTTGAAACATTGCCCTTAAAACCGGAACACAGTAATGTTAATAATTCTTGGTGGCATTAGAACATTTCAGTTTACTATCAACAAGGAACGTAACCTAGGTTAGGTTAATTTTTTCACTGGTGTTCACACTCGATATGCAAGCAACGTATACTGTTCCCACTTACACTTGCAAAACTTAATACTTACATAATTAGTGTAGGTATCCGCAACTACACAGAAACGCATTTTCAGTCTGGAGCTCTAGCTCTGTCTCTTTCACTCGTAAACCTGTAAGTTTGAAAAAGCCAGGTCGGTTTTATTACCTACATAGCTATATCTATTTATAGTACGACAAAATCTTATCTGTTTTTACCCGACTGCGCGACGCAAAAGAGTGGTAATGTGTTTATCAGTCTATATATGTATGTATGTATGATTCTTTGAAGCACTATACCAAACGCATGGGCCAATTTTTATGATTCGCACGTCAATCGATACCTCTTAGTTACGCGAGTGACACTAAAGACATGACATTAGTGTAAATTCAAAATAGCGGCTATCAGACGCCAAATTGTCCAAATAAAAAAAATGAAAATCCACAAACTATGTCAAGGTATCGTTGAATAGGTATTTAAAAGTAAATTTTAGTTTTTTTTCAACGTTTTTTGATTTGGCAGACCGTTTAGGATGTGTATCGATTTATTATTATTCTACAGCCAATCTAATTGTCCAATGGATCCCGACTGTTCAGCTGATATGTTCCTTTACTAGAATATATTTTATTTTCTGCAATAGTATTAATTCAATAACATATCATAGAATTGTGGACCATCAGAAATCAAAGTGCTTGTTTTATCATTTTCAGTCGGGTTTTTGAGTTTTTAAATTATATTTATTTTATTCGAGATAATTACCTACCTAGGAAGTGTTTCACTCTGTTCTGAAAGTCTCATTGCCTCCATTATGGAGAAGAATTCGACTAACAAACTTTTGTAGTAAACTGTGTTAAGGTATTATGTTATTACGGAATTTACTATTCTGTTGGTTTTTGCTTAATACAAACGAAAACACCAAAATCACAGAAAATGGCTTTAAACATATTTTAAAGGTCATTCGTCTAAACTGCTATAAAAATAAATCGTGAGTCTTTAAATTTTGACAAAATTAGGTAAACTTAAGTTTTTAAACACAAAGACTTTAAACTCTCAAATAACATAGATTTTAAAGTTTAAATTCACAACAGCAACATGGCAATGTCGACAATGCGACGTGCAATTCACAATAGGTGCACTTGTTTCCAGGAACCCAGTCAAGTTGGTTATAGTTCACGAGCTCCACTTATATAGTTCTCCTTGGAGAAAATAGGAAACAAGTAATAAAAATAGTTCCGGGATTCCGGACACGGTCGGATTCCAGAGGGATTACGTGAGCAAATTAGACATTCCGGAATATTGTCGCGTTAATTGAGCTGTGCTCGTTTGGCGGGAATGTCGGCATTGCCGGCACAGTTGCGCACCCGCAGTAGCATAGCGTTATACTTATTACCTATTGCGTGTCTTATTACGGGACCCAAAAACTTTAACTTAATCTATTTTACATTATATTATTACTCGTTACTTATTTTTATAAAACGGGCAAAACTAAAATACAATAGGAACTAGGTACACTTAACACATTTGAATTATCCATAGAACAATGAAGGTCTACGGATAATTCTTAGTTTGAATATTAGAATTTTATTCAAGTTAACCTACACTAACACGAAAGTTTACACTTTTCGCTCATAGTTTTACTAGCTTCAACCCGCAGTTTTACTCGTGTGGTTCCCGTCCACGTTATTTCCCCGAAAAAAAGGCTCCAAATTTCACCCCGATCCGCTCAGACGTTCCAACGTAATTGAGCTACATATATCCAAACTTATAACATTACTAACTCTAATTAGGTGTAGGTAGGTAAATGTGGTAGATTTAGCTACACGATGTCACACAAAAGTTAGGTCTTCGTGGTATGAGTAAATGGCCTATTCTTAACTAAAAGAAACGTCACTTTCATGACAGATGTCAATCAAATTTCTGAAGTCAACGAGTGAAGTTGTTTAGCAAACTCTGATTCTTTTTTCAAACTACAGAAGTAAAATCTACCAGCTGCTGAATTAAAATGGTGAATATCCACTCGAAATTGTCCTTGATGGGGTACCAAAACATGTTCAATAGTTCAGAGGGCAAGTCGTTGTGGAGCAATAAGCCAAAAACAATGGTGATCTGATATAGTACACGTGGCGGCCGACGTCGCACGCGCGACCTCTTGTTGACCAATACATTTGTGTGAAGGAGATTCTCAAACGACAAAACGTGACATTGTAATAGATTCGTTTCAATAGACCTGAGACGATTCTTTAAAAGATAACCTTGAAAAATCTGCTTCTAAGTGGTACACAAAATGCCGCCGAAATAAATAATAATTCAGCTTATTCGTTTGTTACTCTATTCCTGCAAGTATGGCATCCTACACCGTCGAAGAGCTTAAATGTTATTTTAAGTTTTGAGTTCATGTTCAGCACAAATAATTTGTGTGATAAATACAAATATTTGTTCTGTGTCTGAGTGTTTCTCTGCATAATAAGCGTTGCCTGGATGACCAAGCTTTGCTCGGTTTTTCGTTCGTTGAAAATACGGAAAAACGTTTTCTAAAGATGAAACCTAGCTACGAGTAGATCGATTTATCGCCCCCGATCCCCTTGCATACTAAATGTCATGTAAATTGTTGGAGTCGTTTCCCAGATTCAGATAGATGGATGTATTTAAAACTACATTAATTATTATTATACCCGCTACCTGGCTCTCCCATTTTGCATGCTTTGCTTAGTTTGAGGTTAGATGGTGTTGTATGTGAAATGTACATAAATAAATAAATGTATATTTGTAAATATTTTATGTAAATGACCCTTTGACCTATTTATTACGTTAGATCATTTACAGAACAAAGGTGATTTCAACTACATTTATACGTTACTTTGTACTTACCTATCTATTTGATGTGATAAAATATAAAATTACATAATTTTAATTGTCTAATACTTTCTGATCGACACACTCATTATGATAGGTATAGGTACTATCGGCGTACCATAACCTTCTAACTACGTATTTGTTATATAAGTTAGGTCAGAACTAGGAAAGACTTCTTTAGTTGAATAACAGATTACCTCGTCACCAAACTATTAAAATGAACGTGCAAAGAGCGACTGTTTCATAACTCTACTCCGACGACAGTTGTATAAACACGCGGCGACACAGAATCCCCGTAATGTTTATTAACGCTACTGACATCTTATCTTACGCTAAATTGAGTCTACACCTTCAAAAGTAAATACTCCTGTCTCTAGAATTAATCTAAGATGGCAACGTTTATTCACCTTTCCTCGCTCAATGTTATTTAGGTAGTTCTAAAGCACTTAGACCTGAGTTTCAACGAAAATGTTAGAATAGAACGGAAATTCTTATTTCAGATATGCGTATACTATGTCTGGTATCTATCATATTATCATAATAATAAGAAAGGCAAGATGCGGTAAGAATGAGCCGCTTATAGTGATCCGTTTGAATTCAGTCATTTCAACTCGGTTGCCTTTTGTCGCGGCCGAATGACGACCTCGTCAGGTGTAAGTCTTTTGAAGGATATATTTTTATTTTTTACTAGCAGCGTCCCACGTAGTTTCCGTTAGATTTTCGGCATAAAAACCTTCAGCCGTTCCAACGTGATTGGGCATCAAACATCCAAAGTTTGTTATTTAAAATATTAGTAAGATTTAGCCGATATTCCAACCATAGTCTTAATTTTTTAATTTCTCTATTATTAATAGTATATATATAATTTCTCTACGCATATCATCACAAATTTTCAATACGTATTTAACAGGGCTGTACTTTGTACAATGTACATGCACCATACCATGCCTATGATATATACCTACTATGAATCATAGGTGTGCACTACGAATGTGAAGCATTCGTAAGTACCTAGATTATGGACTTACAGTACCTACACATACTCTATGAAAAAGTAAAACTAACTTAGTGTCCGAAAAATAATAGAAAACTTCACATATCTACATCAATCACAAGAGATGAACAAAAAAACGATTACGTACCATTCATTGGAACGGAGAAAAAGGAAGTGTGTAAGCGTTGATTAACTCGCTAGTGGAGAGATATTTCGGGATGGAAGTCCAATACGGCTGGATTTGCGGCAATTCATACACGTTAAGTCCGACGTCCGGGACGATATTTCACGATTTTTCCGCTTCCGACGCATAGAGCCGTTCGGCACGCATGACCGCTCTTAATGAAGCCCATCCGACGCCGACGGACGTCCAAGCCGAGGATACTGGGACGCCGAACGCCAGGATACCGCGTCCCGTTCTCACATCAATAACAATCCTCGAAGAACTCCGCTCCACAAAGCCGCGACGATTTGTCCCCGACTTTATTTATATTCCACTATTCACTTCTATTTTCAAATGCTTCAGTTTGAGCTCTTTTCTTATATGCAAATAGCGGGAACGTTCCATAAATTAAGCAGAGATTTGAGGTACTTACAGCTCTTTCCGCGGAGTTAATTGTAGATTAATATAACGGTTTTACATAAAAATAAAACCGATATTATGTGCCGAGAACGGAAAACATACAGCATTATATGAAGAAGCAGTATGTATACTTATCTTATTAATCTGTGGTCGACGTCTATACCATAGACAATTAGCTTCATCTTGACGCCACCAGAGGGCGCCGCAAGCGCGCCACCAGCAAGGGCACCCGGCGCGGTGCGATCTTTGGGATTCATAGTCTTCACCAGAAAGCCCTTTCTAGAATGCTGTATGTTTTCCGTTCTCGGCACATAATATCGGTTTTATTTTTATGTAAAACCGTTATATTGATGTGCCTCAGGAAAACATACAGCATTATATGAAGACGTGTTTGTTATCTGCTGGTGTAAGTATGTCCAAAAATAACAACGCTATGATGACTGAAACATTTGTATACTTATTAAAATAAAGTGTTCAATAACATTTTGTAATTAGCTAAATTAACAAAGCTAATTTGTGTGTGATGTAAACTTTGAAGAACATGATTAACCATTTATGTTAATTTCGCAGTAAATTAACCTAACATGCTTAATGTGTTAAGATATTTCCATATTTTGCTTAATAATGTCATCAATCGATTGGGTATTTGATCATCCAAAGGCTACTGCTATATCTGGTCCACATCTCCTAGTTGTACGTTCATGGCACTGTCTCACTGGACTGGACATATCCAATTTTTAATAACAAGATGTTAAGCAACTGCTATAGATAAAATTTATTTGATTTGACTCGAAAGCTATTCTGTTTTTCTCAGATAGGAACTAGAAATATGTGATAAGACACAAATTATTCTCATTTTCCATGTTCATACTGCTATATAGCAATAATACCTATGTATATTTCGGTCTATAATATTTAAAAAGGGTTATTATTTAAAGAATCGTTCCAAACATATATGTTTTACATACTGTTTTTGGAGGAATTGGAAAACAACCAATCTACATAAAGTAACTCTCTAAGACTTCAGGTAGCTGTAGAATTCAGACGATTATCGCTTTCGCAAAATTTTAAAATGTACATAATTATGAAGTTCCATTTTAGTGTGTTGTCTGCAAATAGGCGACATAATATAAGTACATACTATGTGTACTAATTCTGTTTTAAGTGATAAGCTGTTATTTGAAACTAGACTTATCCGTGTTTTAGCTGTCAGCAGTTCTTGAATTTTAATATCAAATTATAATTATTTTGATCAGACTTAAGATATATTATAACATATTTAACGCATATAAGTCCTCGCTCGACCATCGTTTCGTCCGGTGCCGAGTGACAGTAAGGGTTGGCAATGATTCACACTGACCTAGTGTTATTTTATAAACTATTTTTCTGTGAGTTTCTCACTCAAATCTACCCTCATTTTCCCAAAAATCTAGGGTTTTATCAATACTCATGAAGATTTCAATGTAATGATACACTCTACAGCGACATTTACCTAGAATCTTTCTAGGTCACGCGTTATCCACCAGGCCGCACCAGCCCGGTGGACCATGGCTTTGGCCGACTCCCAGTGATGGGAACGAGTCAGAAGGCTGGGCTGGTTTCGTATAAATATAATTTGTTTGTTGGCTAGTCGAGAGCCACTACCTTGTACGTCCTTGTTGTACAGTTCGAATGTGCTAATAATAACCAGGAAAGAATACTGGAATTTGGGTTCATCAGAGCTTGTCGAAAGCATTTATAGGCTTTGTTGACGACATTTTGCAATTATTTGTTGCAAATGGATCTTTTGAATCCGTTTATTTATAAAATATGGTGGTTCTTAGTCGCTGTTTTAAATCTCATCCTCAAGCTTAAACTTAAGATACCGTTTATAACGGTTCTGCTACAATTATTTCATGTTACTGTTCACCGTATCTACTTTCATTTTGGTTTTGGTGTTATCTCGAAATGATAAAAATCTTAAATCTTTTTCCATTAATATTTAACCTTATTATTACTTATCAGATTTTATAAAATCGAAGAGCATACGGTTTCTCTCTTCAGAATAGAGACTATACGGCAAGCTGGGCACTCTTTCACAAACTAAATCAACATTATCGCTCATTGGAATTGAAAACACAACTGCGTAAGACGCGTGTTTTTAAATTATCATGTGTTTTAGGAGTATAAACATCATCAGGGAATGTCAGAAGAATGCAAACGATTCGTGGTCATAGATTCCTTCGTTGTTGTGATAGAGTATTAGTCGTTAAGTAATTATTCGTAGTTAGTATTGCTCATGGTGCTTTGTGTATTGAAACATAATGAGAAGTGGCTCCGCGCCACCACACCATCGCAGTAGGTACTACAAACATCCTTTTGTTAAATCATGTAAGTACAAGCCATACTTGACGAAGCTGTTACTGGTTAAATCTGAGATGGCGGATATTAAAGTCTGCCGTATGGTACCAGAAACAGTAAAATTTAAGCCACCCTTCAATTCCAATTTAAGCAAATCAAATCTAACTTTTGCGTCAGATGTAGGTAGATTCATGTACTTTTCTATAAACGCTGTTATGTGTAGATATATGTGCGCCATAGTTGACCTGCTCCTATTTTCTGTCAATAACCTTCCAGATACATAATGTGAATATACATAGATACCTGCTTTCTCGATCATAGTTTTGAGGCATTTCCAGTGTCTCGCGGCTTCCGCAACCTAGAGACGTAACTTGGAACACTGCACCAGAAGGAAGTCGTTCAGTAAAGACTGACACGACCCTTCGAACGCAAGGTCTCCGCAACCAAACGTGTGTTAGTAGTAAGATATGGTGCGGGGACCAGGTCCAAAACAAGTATTGGTCAAATATATTGGACATGAGTATGTTCAAGTGTCTCATGGCTTCCGCAGCCAAGAAACTTAACTTGGTACTGCACCAGAAGGAAGTCGTTCAGTAAAGACTGACACGACCCTTCGAACGCAAGGTCTCCGCGACCAAGCGTGTGTTAGTGGTAAGATATGGTGCTGGGACCTGGTCAAATGTGAGGTATCAATTGTTCCAAATGATGTCTCGCGGTTTCCGAAATCTAGAGGCTTATTTAAATTTTTATTGCACCAGAAGGAGGTCGTCTTGTAAGATTAGTGCGAAGTGCGACTCTTCGTACGCAAGGTTTCCGCGACCAAGCATGTTATGAAAAAATGTGGTGCTAAGGAGAGATCAAAATTTAAATATGTATACGTATTAAAATAAAACATGCCATAAAACATTTGATAATACAATAGAACATCTACTTGAATGATATATTTTTATAAATATCTCTGAAATTGGCGACTTGCTTCTCTTCCGCAGAGAAGGTTTGTTTTATAACAGGGACTCCTCCCTGAATCGATAGTTATCGATGTGATGAGTTGGATGTAGCTGTGAATTTTAAATCTATTGATATGGGTTTATGTGAAATTTTATTCTCCCAAATAGTTATATTGGCACCCAGAGCTCGCCATTGCATATGAAATACTTATTTTTTTTTTTTTTTTGTAGGTATGTAAGAATTTTAAATTGCAATACATTCACGATCGTATTGTATAAAAGATCCAAACTTAGAATATCCTTACATAAATAAATGGTTATGCATGTATGTTTGCAAATTTGTCCACGTTGTAGCAGCTTACTTTATTCGATAGTGCAACTAAATTAAGTGATGGTGTAATTACAATAGTGCAACTGAACTAAGTTTCGTCAAATCTTAGTTAATAATGCGTATAATTATGATATATTCATTTCAACCCCATCGGCACGTCTATGTATTTGTAAACGTCTGAACTAGTTCGGTGGACACCGAAGGGTATAAAATTTAATTTCGTTTATACCTGTTTTTGATGTTTTAATTAATTTCATAGAATATTATTCAATGTTGATTCCGATTCTGAATAGCCATTTTCCCTTCTTTTTTTGAAAAGTGGGATTAGATGTTGCCATAACTATATGTAATATTGAGATACTCTTAATAAGTTTAGCTTCCCAGATGTTACTAAGCAGTAACTTATTGGTTACACACCTTATCAAAGTGTATTAGTATTAGTAGGTAGTTGAGACAAGGTTCAAACAATAAATAATTTAAACAAGCCAGTTAAAACTGGGAGATGCACCTGAAACCCTTAGTTTTCTTTTAGCGGACACGCTGCCAAGCGGTAGGTACATGCTGTAGATTTACTTAGCAATTTAACGTTAGCTGGTCTAATAATTTTACATAATAGCCTTCAAAACCTTTTTACGTGTGTCTACCCGCATGTCCAAAGAGTATCGGTCACATACTATGTTGGTACAAGTGTGTTCCAGCTATCACACGGTTTCCGCAACCTAGAAACGTAATTTGAACTGCACCAGAAGGAAGTCGTTCAGTAAAGGCTGACACGACCCTTCGAACGCAAGGTCTCCGCGACCAGGCGTAAATGATCGAAATGTTTTCGATATATTGGTCAAAACCATACATTAGAGATTAGGCAAAACTCGCACTAGTGAGCCAGCTGCTCACTTTTGGTAAAATGCATATAAATGAATGAAGACTGACCTGCATGTATAAGACCTTGATTCTGGAATCGGTCGATCTCACCTTTACCACGCAGAGGATTTACCATTTTTCTTCGATGGATGAATTATCCGCTTCACTCACGGGTACTTCGAAAATCTCAATCCGTTGAGATTTCAATAAAATTTCGTGTAATATATAAACACATTTAAAATATTTTTCGATAGTTATTAATTGTTAATTAGTGATAATTGAATATTTTTTTCTATAATTTCGACCACTCGTGGCGAAAGTATACAACGCTATGAATCCCAAAGATCGCACCGCGCCGGGTGCCCTTGCTGGTGGCGCGCTTGCGGCGCCCTCTGGTGGCGTCAAGATGAAGCTAATTGTCTATGGTATAGACGTCGACCACAGATTAATAAGATAAGTATACATACTGCTTCTTCATATAATGCTGTATGTTTTCCTGAGGCACATCAATAATAATTGCTCTTAAAAAGTGTTGCTATTAAGTGGGTGGAACAGGAAACGTTGCCTCGCTAGTTCGTAACATGACTTGCTGCTCTGTTATGGAAGTCATCCAAATTAATGTTGTTTGACATTTTAGTTGAAGACAAAGTAATGAATATCGGTAACAGTCGTAGGTTATAGACTGTTACTATTTACAGAAATAGAGTATCTACTTACTTCTAATATTATTATGGTAGTCAATAAATGTGCTTACCACAGACTAAGTAGAGAGAGATCAGACTTCCAAGGCTAACCATTTTAAACATCTTGTCTATAACAAGGCTTTAATTTACGAATAAAATTGGATGACACTTATATTTTATTCATTTTTGGTCTCGTCTTTGTTTTCTTTTTACTTCTACAATACTTCATTTGCAATTACATTAACTTATATTTTATCCTAGAGATATATCGTATACAGATAATTAAGACATAGTATTTGGTAAACAACGAAAGTCGTGTATCAAACGTAGATAAAACAAATAAAACGGGGAAACGCATTACATCACGTCTAATCATTTCACGGTGTGAGAACAGACTACCAGTTGATTACTCTTTGCGGCTCGGCTTTTCGAGGGCGCCAACAAAAGGCAGTCGAGAGCACAGCTACGTCACTGAGTCGTTTGCTCCGTACCAATTTGCACGGAAGCCCGCGGGCACATCAGCCAGGTCACGACTCTACTCCAAATCTAAAATTGATTTGGAACACACGTAGACAAAAAAAAGACCGAACCCTATACAAAAAAACAAACCCAGTTGCCATTAAACGTAATTTATTCAACATTATTATTCTGATCGTATCTAGAAACGATTTCCGAAGGACAAGAGCAGAAACGATCTTCGCAAAAACTCTACAACCTTTTAATTGATAATTGGCG
This sequence comes from Ectropis grisescens, assembly GCA_017562165.1. Lineage (NCBI taxonomy): Eukaryota > Metazoa > Arthropoda > Insecta > Lepidoptera > Geometridae > Ectropis > Ectropis grisescens. Next base: position 17,638,774 of record CM029771.1, on the reverse strand, counting down.
CGGCAAATGTGAATAATAAAATGTAATCTCGTTTGAGGATTGAGAACGTTTCGTTAATAGTTATTTACTATTCCGCCATTGGCCAACGTGGACAGCCTCAACCTTTAAGGCTAATTAAAGATGTGGTGCTGAATTCACAACTTTATCAAGCTGTCATAAATGTTCTTATGTTTATAGTCGCGATTAACTTGATGGCCAGTGAAGCTTAAAATAAAAGAAGCCATAAAAATGTGCGTCGTAAACTTAAATCATAATAATTTACGCAGTAGATTGCTTACCATTGAATAAATATCCCATGCGTTAATATCATTGCTTATTGTATTTCATTTGAACGAATACAAACGCCTTGTATTAAATTATTTCGAATATAAATTGTTGTAAAAAAAACGGAGACCTTAATACAGTACTTAATGACCTGGAAGAAAAAAAGAAAAACAATAAACATAATTTCACAACCTAGATCAGTTCATTGAGTCGACTGGAGTGCGTAAGTCCTGTTTCTCAGCGGCAGCTCCAGTCCGTATGAGATTATGTTCTTAGCACAAAACAGGTAAATTGTATTACCTAAATAAGGTAATTGTTGAACCTTTGTACAATTTTAAACGGGACATTAAAAATATACAGAACTTGCAAACAGACCAGTTGTTTTCTTTACGCTAAACATGCTTGAAATTTTGTATTAGTGTAAAAAAATATTATCAAATCATTTTTATTATGTACACTAGTGGTCCATCCCGGTTTCGCCCGTGGTTCATAATATATATATCTATATTACGTACCACGGGCGTATATATAGTCTAGAAACACAGGGATCACGTACCTAAATTTCCAACGGGAAAATCAATCAAACCAGTAGTTCCTGAGACTGGCGCGTCCAAGCAAAAACCTCTTCAGCTTTATAATGCTAGTTTAGACTATACTAAATGTCGGTAGTTTAAGTAATACAAAAATCAGTATAATAACAGCTCATGGTACGAGCCTACGCAAGCACAATCTATAGTGACAAGCTTTAACGAGCAGACACAACGCAGCGTGAGGTCGAGAGAAGCCGCAATACCACTACAGCAGTGAGGATAACGGTATCCAACTGTCTTCCGCAATATCCTACAACAGAAACCAGCATTCGCGATCGAAAACCGCAGCAAAAACACCACTACGAGAGATCGAACAATCACAAATCCCATTACAAAACAAACTCGACACCTCTAACCCGTAATTGCAACGCAACGCTACGTGATTTTATGGTAATCTCTATGAACACTTGTTCAATGACAAATCGTGCACCCAAAACAGATTAAACTCGTGTTTATGGAAATTTATTAGCGACGTTTAATTCGTGTTTAGGTCGTCGACGACACAGTGCGGGTATTCGGTCAAACTTACACCCAATATCTCCGCTGAATATAATTTAATAGGGAAGACCTAAGGCAGTAATTGTAAGATAAGTTAAGCCGCAATCATCATTATTCTCGGGACATCACGCCCCTAATAGTCGGTCGGTTTAGCCATTTCAGTGGCAACTCTCGCGAGCATCGTGAGACTAATGTAATTAGTTCATTACTTTGTCCCGGGACGCTCCTCGGCGCTTTGTATGTCTCCGCAGATTTATGTGAGCCTCTGTGTTTTGCTGTGGCCCGGAATACACAATTGCGTTATTTTTTTCTGTATAAATTACCCAAATAAGAGCGCGGTAATAGACCCCAATGAATAAGGATAAAGCGGACTCAAAACCAACATTATCGTCGAATACCAGATTCATAATTGAATCTGTTATTCCTAACCTTAATAAAACCTTGAGAAGTCAAGCGAGGAAGATCAGGGAACTTTTTGTGATTTCATGTGATTCGATAACTAAACCTTGTCAAATGGAACCACTGGACCTTGAATTATTTATTAAAGTTTATGTTACAACATCAAACAAAAACAAATGACAACAAAAACTTCCAGACGAAACGTGGAGGTAGAAATATTGTTTTAAAAGTTAGATAGGTACCTATGTTCTACCGAAGTTCAAGTTTAATAGGTAAACACGTTTTATGAGGCTTGGAAGCCGGACGATACCGTTAATGATTGAATAATGCTAATGAGCACACCTGCCTCGTTCGCAGCGGCCGAGACAACCTGCCAGGTAGTCGATTTGTGCCATCATTTCCGCCTCAGTAGTAAGTAGCATCCTAACAAATCCACGTAATTTTTTCAATGAATGGACCTTTCAATCACAAAATAACACAATTTCAAAACAGGCTTTAGGAGACTGAAAGATTGATGAGTTTATATCTAACGACAGCTAATAGAACATTAATAAAGTGATAGCGAAATACCGAAATGATTCTCTCAGGTTCCCCTGTTCCTTTATTTCAGCAGCTATCCCTTTTGGGTTTATCAATAAAATATTTACGTAAGTCTCACTAATTTACCCAAGCAAGACCTTTATGAATTCAGGAGTAGGCAAGGTTGATAAACTGTAATTTTCGCTTAGCAAATATTATTTTACCAGAATAGGCTGGAATAAAAGATTTATGAAGAAGGTTTACAGTGTCGTTTTTCTTCCGAATGAAATTTCATGCTGTGAAAATTCAATCTGTTTGTAGTGACGTGACGGTGGTGTCGTATTTCGATGGATGTGCGATGTAGCTCGAGCCGTGTCCCTTGCCAATCAGGCGTCATTGTTTTGTTTTGGCTTGTTTTAGTGCACATGTCACGAAGCCGGGGTGGCAGGGGTGAAGCCGGCGGCGTTAGCGAGTCACCCGTCTATAGCACTCGGCTGTCGAGTAGACGAGCTCAGTGGAACTCCTCGCTGACAACCAATTAGCCCGCTGCCCTCGTGCCCTCTACTCGTACGAGCCATTCCAGCTAACGACAAATGATTACCTTTGAGATTTAATTTCATGACATTACATACCTTAACTTTGACATCGTTCAATATAACCGAAATTTAAATATGAAATAAAATTACTAAACAAAAAAAAGGAAATATTTATTTTAGTAAGTATATTTTTTTAACTCTACGGAATACGGAATCGTAAAACAGCTGCACAGAACTAATCGGCGCGGAGTATTACGTAGAGTTATAGTTTTCTGACCTTTATCTCGATACAAATAAGCCTACAATACTACACACGAAGGTTAAAACCAAGAACAAACTTATATTATACATAGAAGATCACGGAAAGCCATAAAGTTAAATGTGACCTCTTGCAGCAATGGATGTAGAATCCATAAATAACTTAGACAGTATAAATACATTGTTGAATTGTTGAACAGGAGTAACGGAAAATCTCAAATTAAATTTATTAAGTTATATGGATAAATTTTTCGATTTTTCATAAACCCCTAGACTCATAGAGTCTCACCATTTACCTCTCTTCCAGCAATTTTTTTTTTCTAAATTATCTCGGCTTTGCTTGGAATGTAAAAAGGTGCAATTCTAATTCATTTTCTTTCATTCTCATTTCTTTTCAGAAGTTTCAAGTTTTTCCCCATGCGCCTAAACGATCAGCCGTAGCCCCATTTATCTTTATTCGATAGAATCGAACGACGCATTCGATTGTCGTGAATGGCGATGCGATACCCCTACCGATTGAGACTCCGATCGCTTAGAACTTTCTTAACTCGGCTCGGAGACTGCCTGTGACACACGTACAATGACCGGTTAAATTTACAACCATTTATAAAACTCTAAGAGCCAATGGTGTGTTATTAAACTTGAGGGCTATAATTTTTACTACCATAGAGTTATTGTGGTAATAATTTATTTTCATCCAACCCGTATTTGGTTCTAATCAGTGGTGGCATCAGCATATAACTTAAAGTAATGTTAAAAACAGTTAAAAAACGTTTTAGGGCCTATGTGTTTGAGTGGATGTATACAAGTATTTTATACTACAATTGTTGTAGCAAGAATTTATCAACAGTCACGAGTGTTCAAGAGCTGATTTCGGTTGCATGTACTTCATATTTAGTTCTCTTCCCGTATTGAGGTTTTCGTTAAAATACAAACAAAAGTATCGTTTGAAAGAGACGCAGATCGATATCCGATTACTGAATAACCAGCAAAGGAAAGCAAATTCGGCGCTTGCTTAAACATGGTCCAGTGAGCAAACTGTGTGATTGTCAAGGTTAGTTGTTTGCTATTCTCAGAATATCTGTTAGCAGCCGTGAGTCAGTTAGCAACTCTGTCAGTAGTGTCCGTGAGTCATTGCCTTCGCATCACTCCTCGATTGTTTCCCGATAATTTGCACTATTTAAGATAAGTACATTTGCTTCTATTCTCATCTCTGATATCATTGGAATGTTAATAGATATTTATGAGGGTAAATGTTCACAGGGGCGGTCCCAGCCTTGAATTTTGGAGGAGGTCACCAGTACGCAGCCTCAGATTTTGGGGGAATCACCAGTAGAAATACAATAAGTCGAGTAAAAAAAATAGTACTTTACCACTATTTTACCCGCGTAGTTCCTGTTCCATTTGTTTTCCAGCGTTAAAAATAGTCTATGTACTATTAGATGTTTTTAATTTTCTTAGATTTTTAGTTTAACGTATATGATTTTGGGGTTTTGATAATTTTCTGATGAGCTCGAGAAGGCACACCCAGTAGAGCCAGCGCTCAACACTGGCAGTGCCCTTTTGTCTACACCTTATACTAAGATGTACGACATCCTTCTAGGAAGCGGGTGTGATAAAAATATTTATCATAGGTGAAAATACAGTCTGCAAATCTTCAAATGACTTGTTTTGTTTTTACAAGAACACAACTTAAAGATATAAAACACGGACAAAACACAAAGAAACTAAGATAAAACGATTTATGTTTATAGACATACCTATGCTCGTACCTGAGGCATTAAATATTGTGATAACTTATTCTCAGAACAAGCCACAGCACTTCAGTCATTCAAATATAAACATGAAGCAGAGCGTTTCCCCGAAGACTTAAGGGACGAAGATAAGTCGCAATGCAAATTTAAACTGGGATTGAAATTAGTTTTCGAGCTAAGCCCCAAGCGATCGCTTTCGGTATAAATCTGTAGTCCTCGCTGCAAAAAAGTTAGCGTTAATCCCTGAAACTACCAGACTGTATTTATAGACACTGTATCGTCTATATTGCTCTCACTAAACGACTTATCAACTTTAAGCTTCAAAGTTGTATTTATATTGTAAGGGTTGTATAAAATGATGGGCAATGAATGAGGATGTCAGTGGTTTAAGAATGAAAAGGATTTGGCCTCGCGGTTGACATTCAGCTCGGTTGCAATAAAGCGGTATTATGCAAAAATCTTGGTGAAGCAACTATGCAAGTGGAATGGACGGAGTCTTCAGAGGGATCGCGAGCTATACACTCGACATGCCATTCACGTCGGACCATAGCCGTTGGCACACGCTGAGACTAACAGGGCTGTATACTGTCGAACGACCGCGATTTGCATTCAGACACTGACGCCAAACATGTTTAGGGTAGAAGCTGTTTTTGAGTGCACATTACCGCTAACATCGTTTGTTCTTTGCTGTCCCTTTGAATTTTAGCACAGACGTTCAAGCTTTTACATCATTGATTTTCTGAGATCGACAACCCTACATAAGCACACTGATACAAGAGATTAGGTAAACAAAAATAGGCAGATATATTTATGTTTCGTGCACGTCGCGTGCTTCTTTGTCTTTCTGAAAATGACGTAGCTTTGTATACTCGATTTGTATTTTGCACAATATGGGGCAGGCTACTGATGCTACTATGGATCATATATAAGTACGAGTATTATTACTGAAATATTAGGTACTCAAATTAGCTATTTTGTATATTTTCTCAAAAAGATGATATTTAAAAAGGTCTTATTAAAATATATTATGAAGTAATTCTCTGGTTTCAAAATGTGAGCTCAAAGTAGAGTATGTGATTTGTAGCATAAATTAAAAAATACATTAAACCATTACACAGAAGTATATTGATAAAAGTAGTTTTTGTTCATTATCACAACAAATTTATAAAGATTGACTTTACGGCAAATTACTTTTCATCCCACCAGCTCGGAAAGAGTACTTTTGCTCCTCGATATCAGGGCGCAAAAGTCGTCTTTACCCTCTAGAGGTTAAAGTAAATTTGAATTTAACAGGTTTTGAATTCGAAAACCTATTTATTTCTACCTCCTTGGTGCCGAATGCATCATACATTTTTTTAATATACTCATGTACTTTTTTTAATTTTTTATAATATGTTAAAAACTCAGGCTCAAGAACCTCCTTGGTGTAATTTTTACTTTTTTTAATTTGCTTAGCCCGAAAACATTTAAAATTTGCATTTAGTCATTTCCTATTTCCTCGCTGAGGTGGAATGAAAAGTTACTGAGGTTTTGAATTGTTGCACTCGAGTGCAAAGATTTTCACCTTGTGCTTTTTTGATTCCTTGCTACGCTCAGGATTCTAATTTTGAATCATTAGCTGCGCTCGTGATTCAATTTTAGAATCCTTCGCTTGCTCGGTCATCAAAATTGAGCACGCGGTTAAAAATCAACTTTGCACTCTTGTATAACAAATAACTATAGAAGCTGCTTCACCATAGTTATCATTTGATTTTCCATCGAATATTAAACCCTCACTGGCGCTTCTCAAATGCAAAGCGTTGTGATATCACGTATATGTAACATTTTGAGCACAATAAACGGGCAAACGTCCCGTGCATTGATCGAGCAGCACGCCAGCGTGTAACAAATGGTCCCACCCCGCGGCCCGCGGTCCCTGCGGCAGAGAATTCGGACCATCATTAATCTAATGATTTTTATCTCGTCCCTGTCACACGCACAACTGCTGTGGTTAGGGCAAAGCTTTGGCTCTAGCTGGCTAAATTGTTTTCCTATAGCCACAATAATTAATTGAGCAAAAAGACGAAAGACGAGGACATAACGTAGGAACAGTTCACAGTACTTACCTACACTCGTGATCCTTTTTTTTTCTCAACATTCATATTTTTAAACAATGGCACTCTGGGAGTGCCACCGGAAGTGAAGTAACAAAAATGACAAAATTTTGATGTTTGTTGTTCAATAACGTCAGAACTTCTGGACGGATCGTGTTGAAATTTGGAATACAGGTAAATTACCTCTAAAATCTGGAATAACACATATTCTTTTCATCGCTGGAAAGTAACGGGGACGGGAACTACACGAGTGAAATCGCGAGGCACTGCTATTACATTATACGTACTTACATACACAGGTGTCGGTCATAGTCAAGGTAACAATGCCGTGAAAAAATTTTTTTTTTCATCTCAAAAAATGCCAACTTGCCTGTGTATTCTCACTATACAGACACAACATACATATTATAATATGTACATACTTACATTATATAGAAGGCTCGATATCGGTAATGGTGATATTGTCGAGAGTTTTCCCATCTCAAAATATTACCAACGTGTTTAAAGAAATACTACAAAAATATCAAGGTTTCAACGTCGTAGACAAACTCTTTATTTGACGGGGCAATATAAACGTTTGTTCTGGTCTACAAAACAAGATAGCGCAAAAATGACTAGCAGTAAGTACTAAATAAATTAAAAAGTCACTTAATTTGTATCATGTTTGCGACACCTGTATAAACTTGATCAACAACTATAAACTAGTATCGAGGAAACTCCAAACTAAATAAATAGCCTAGTTCCCGCGCAACGAGTACCTACCTACAGTTCTTACTTTTTTTTGGGACATAAAACAAGTTCAATAGGCAAATACAGGCTTATCTATTGCCATCTCTAGTGCGACCGTTATCCGCAAGTCCACATTGAAGCTTGGTATTCCGATCACACTTCTCACGTGCAGTGACACAGTGCCTACTGCAGGTCGTTCTGCGAACTATCACGTCGGGTCGACAGTTGAATGGCTGTATTAAGGTTTATATTTCAGGGGCATAGGAATGTTACGACAGTTTGGAAGGTTAAGGAAGAGAGAGCACCAAACTGTTAAAATTTAAGCTGTGTTAGAAATTAAAGGGCGTTTAAGTAGCCGTCAATAAGTAAACGGACGGTGAATATTTCATTTAAATCTTCTTTTCTAAAAAAAACTCTTTTTTTAATTTCTTCGTTCACCCTGAAATTGAGTATAAGTGCTTATTTCTAAGCATTCGCCACAGCTCGCATGCTAGCCGCTAATATCGAATAGCCTTGGCCGGTTCTTGTAACACTTGCTAATTAATGGACATAGATGTAGTAGGTACATAGTCTTGTACCTTTTACACTAGCCAGCGGCGATATGAATACTTACATACAAATGTACATTAAATGATAAGGTGTACTGTGAAATCATAAACGGGAGTGGCAGTTGCGTTTGCGTCGTCTAATTTCACAACTTTTTTAGTTATCGATCAGTGCCTCGGTAGTTGCTGCAACTGGTCGTGGGAGACGAAAAACGTTAATTATGTAGACGCTGTTTATCCAAATAAGCAACACGCAATGCCAATAGCAAACGAGTATTTAAAACGAGAATCTTTACCGTAAAAGTAAACGAACCTCTCCATGATCACTCGCCACTTCCTAACCATATAATGAGATCAAGAGCTCTTTATGATCTTCAAGTAATGTTTTATTTCCCGTTTAATTTTTTTCTCAAAACAACTCGGTTATATTTCAATTCTGCGTGTCAACGCCAAGAAAAGAGCATTTCATTTTTTATATACCCTGCTTGCGATGTTGTCTCCCGTTGCGGATTCTTCCTTTTTGCGGGGACGTGATTGATGACTTTTCTTATAACGTGACACTTTTTTGGGCCTTTTCGACTGAGCAGTAAACGTGTCTTCTGAACCTATCAATGTAGAGTCAATTACAGTTATAGCACTTTGTATTTTTCTATACAAATTCAAATTCCTTTATCGAAGAGTTTAACGTTGAGAGTAATTTGCAGCCAATTTTACAGCATTGTAAACTTTGACGTTACTGGGAATTCATTTCGAATTTCAATATTATATCACAACATTGTAATCGATGAATTGCCTTACAATTTACGTAAACCATCTCCTAAGAGGAAAGCCTGTCGTGAGCAGTCTGACCTCACGCATCTTTACAAAATTTGGAGACGGTTTTGTTGCGGGGACAGAAGAAATATTTTTTCTACATCTACACAAAATTACACTTTAAAGTATATGAACATAAAGATCAGAATCGAGTATTCATTACAGGTATTGATGGACGTGCGTGAAGTTGTAGATTCTGTAATAATAGGCTATGTACTATTTCCAGAGAGACTTATTACTCAATCGGTTAGTCAGGTACCTAGTTAGTTTCCAAATTGCATTACAATAATATTGAGTTCTCTATGACTTGACGGTAGTTATAAATGCAACGTGTATTACAACAACATACATATTTGATTCCACAAACATGATAGTCGTGTCCTTGGTCCGATTTGTAAACACTTCGGCTTAAAGTTCAATAACGTATACCTACAAAGTTTGTGATTGACATGCGAATCATCTTATTCGTTTGAATAATAATAATCTTCTTTTAATATCTAGTGGTAGAGCGTATGGAACTTTTCCGGTCAGATCGCTAGCAGTAAACGGCGATGTAAAACATCGCTAAGAAACTGAATCAGATAAGATTGAAGACTTCAAGTCGCCACGTATTAGGTCAGTATGTCGAATACGATTAGCGTGCTTAACCACGTTTTGTTACGTACTAACTATATTAAAATTAATACGTGATAATCGCGTCTGTGTGGTTGAATTTGTTTATCAACGTTTGTAGTTCAATAAACCAAAGGCAAAGTTCAGTAACAGGACTAGCGGGCGATCCTGCCCAGTGATCCGCGGCAGAGGGAAGAGACAACAGACAAGATCTCCAGCGAAGCGGAAAGGACCCGTACATGCTAATAAATTCTCCATAAAATGGTCATTGTTCTTTAAATTAACGTCTAAATGTAGCAGTAATACTTCGTAAATTAAACATCAGAGGAATATAAAATACTACAGCTTCAGAGTAATAAGCGTAAAAAATTCAATTCAAATAGAACTAATAACGATTCGCTCCATTTAGCAGCGCAGTTGCGACCGTTAGCTCTGCGACCACTAGGAAATATAATTGGCAGGTTTTTAACGAGCAAGTAAGATTTGATTTTTAAACAGTCTGCAAATATAACGTATGATTCTGAATAGGCTAGTTAGATAAATGAATATTGTTTGAAATCTTTCACGTAACACAATCCAATCCCACATTAAACCAAGTCATTTGACACAGACACATCTTAGCAACGATAATCACCAAATAATAATTAATCAATAGGATAGCTATACAAATTTACATATGTATATGTTTATGTAAGTATATATTATATTAGCTACACGACGGCAGGTCACAGGTCCTCTTCTCTGGGGTAGTAGGGCACTCATACTGTTCGGGGAAGCTAGGACGATTTTTAAAGGAACCTGTGGCATTAGACAGTGTTTGCCTCTAGGCCCCTACTGTTTACCGAACTTACTACGAGTACCTACTTCAATATTTAGTACCAGTAGCTTTCCAAACCGAGGTACACCATCCGAGGTGCCTTGCGCTTGTCATTGTACGCGATGCAGTAGGTACTCGTTAAGTACGGTAAGTGAGTATGGAATGCTTTAAGGTAAGCTTCGAGTTTCTGCGACAGTTAGTAAATTTAGATTAGTAAGGTTCTGCAAAGTTATAGGTAGTTGAAGCCATCTGATTCCAGCTGCTATTGGGCCCTATTCTAATAAAAAAACGAAACAAATCTTTTACCAGGGGACACAGATACCTAATATTGTACTTATATAATTGCAAACATAGGTAAAAGAAAACATTCATATCCTTCACTCAAATAATTGTCTTCGGTGGACTCCACGACCCGGAAGGTCGTTCAGGGAGCAGTGTCACTATTAACTGGGCCACGAGTTCAGTAGATACTCTAATTTCTTAATATGACTGATACATTATTAACTATGCCATACCGAGGCTGAAATCGAGTTGACAGACAAATAAACAATTTATAACGCAAACAGCATAAATCTGCAAGGGCAGCATTCCAACACGCATTCACGTACCGTAAGCCATCAATTAACCTTAGAAAAACGCGGGGCTTACACCACAGAAACTCTCATAGCGATAATGCGGTGGGTCTGTAGGCAGAAAGTACTTATTGAAATCTGACGTAGTACCAATGGTTTTAGTCAAAATGTATGTATGTCAGGGATAAGTTGTTTAAAAAACTCTTATAACTGAGTTTAAGCACTGTGAAGTTTACCTGAAAAATGTTCACATAATTATCCTTCATGCCAAGAAGGTCATTGAAACTTTTATTACGTACAAGCCAGCTCATGAATTAAACAAAAAAAAAACATGCACATTACGATCTGGCAATGATAGCAATCTGCATGTACAATATACTGCAGTATCTCAACTAATTTATCAAATTACTCAAGTTTTCAACGGTTGACCAAAAAAGTCAATGGCAACTAAGAAGCCAGCTCTAGATTTCTCAATTACTCATTCCAAAATGTAGTAATTAAATTCTGTGAGTATGGATAGAAATTGTTATAGGTAGAAGCTATTTTGGTCAACGCTATAAAACACAAAAAGGTAGTTTGATTGATGTAGAGCCAACACGAGTATATGGCAGCAACCGCCTATTAAATTTAAAATGTTTTTGAACTTGACTGGGGCTATTAAAGTGTTATTAAGAACGGGACGCGGTGCCGACGATGGTACGAAGTCGGCGGAGCGGGAGGGTGTCGGAGTGTCGGAACGCGTTTGATGCATAAGTGATCAAATGGACTTCACGGACCATGGGTCGATGGTCGCGATGTTCCATTGCGCAACAAACCGTTACCTATCTATTTAAATTGGGCTCGGATTGATTCGTAGCAGCAGGCTCCGGCCCCTTGGGCGCCCAGGGCGACTCGCGAGACGCACCGCTCCAACCCGAGCACAATAACCGCCAGATTACACAGCACTACGTGACTTCAGACCGCTTCTTGCAATTATGTCACCCGTTTCGAAAACTTTTGATGCTATCGTAAAGGTGTATTTCAAGCCAGAGCTTAACAAAGTACAAACCATGGGAAACACGAAGTCGTAAGTCATGTTCGCCTAAATAAGGCTCACAGTTTGGGCCACTTAAAGGTTCGTTCCGAGAAGTCACACGAAAAAGTTTCTCTGACTAATACTTAGCTGCTTTTGCCGCACGTTCTGATTCGCACCCATTTATAGTACTTCCGAATGGCAAAACACGAAAGCGCAGGAAGCATTAAGTAGCCAGGAAATGGGAAAGTTTGCAAGCAGAAACTCTGAACTCTCTTAAAAGTAGGTAGGTAAGTAGTTAGTTCACTAATAGCAAAATAACACTGCAGGCGTAATTAACTAGGTGTCCAACATCGGCGAAGCAACATCGGCATGATATTCAATATTAATGTGGCGTGAAATAATTTAAAGCATTTTCCAGAGGCTATCAATCTGGACTGTTAATGAGATTCGTCCGGTCGCCGCTCGCCATCGCCGGCCCGATTGCCTCTACCAATTTGTGCCACGTTGCCACTTGCTAATGAAATACGAGTATGAAGCTGGGCGCAACAAACGCCTCTTAAAATGACCTCATCAATAACCAACATTTACCTACTCACTAGATTAATAGTTTGCTTCCATCACGACAAAGAACCTTCGTCATTTCTACTATAGTAACGCAAAAAAATACGTCCATCCAAACCTTTTACAAAAGATCCTTGTCTTTACCGAGACAATCGTAAACCCAACGGCCGTAGTCACCATGAATTGCTGACAACGGGATATCAACTTTTATTGGTAGACAAACCTTTGTTTACTTTATGGTTAACAAATAAAATCCCTCATACATTTCAAATGCTGCAACAAGATAATAATGAACACATTTTGTTCCTAGTTTAACTGAGTCACATAAATGAGCTCGCAAATTAGATATGGGAAAACCTAAAACTCGGTATATCATATCGTTTGTATCCAATCTGATGACACAGCCCCTCGGGCCGCGATCGCGACCTCTGGCCACGCTTTCACTATCTGCCCACAGGTCCTCATCGCTTTCCAACCAACTTGATTATTCGCCCAACTGTTTTTATAACCAGCGTATTATTCAAATACTACCCAAATATGGTGGTAGTACTCACATACATCGGCACAAGAGATCAATTAAAGAACAATAGTTTATGCGCCATTTGCAAACAATAGCAAACCGGAAACAATGTGGACTCTCATAAGTAGATGTAACTTTCTCTTCAAATACGATTACATGATTGATATCATTGTTAGGTAAAATTACATGACATAACTAGGTGAGTCGCTTTTCTTGCGGAGATCTTTTTGCAGCTCTGCACTCATTCCTCCTCAGTTAATGCTAGTAGGTGTTTGGCATCAGTTCAGTTAAACAATGTGGGTTAGATGAGCTGAGATTGTCCAATCTAGACATAATTTTCAATCTGTACATTTCCTGCGCTTCTGACGTCTCAATTGCTGCTCTTTTGTAATCAACAATTTGTGTCGGCACTCAACGAGAAGCTACCGTCGTTCTCATTCAATAACAAGAACAAATTCCAGGCTATTTTAGTTCCCTCGTTATGATTAGCTGTTGTGAAATGTGCCACATATTGCTAGTTCACGCATTGTAGTTGAAAAAGTAATCCAATAAATCTTGCGGTCACGCAGGCGTATCATCACGGCAACCCAAATGTCTAGATTTCCTCATCATACTTGAAATTACACCAGGTGCTTCTTTTCATGTTTTAGGCATAGTATAATTTCTAGTTACACATGTTGATATTCCACAATACAAATTCATGTTTTGCAATTGGTATTTGTACTTATGCGTGCTTTTATTTCAGTACTAAAGAAAATTTTATACAGCCACTTGTGCAAACTTCGCTCCAATTTATTGAGGCCTTGAAAGCATAACGCACACACTTTAAACTTTAAGTACACCTACTTATCGATTCCAGTGAGCATGTCTAGTAAGCTCTTGTGCAACTTGAATAGGATCATTAGCCACCCCATTATCAAGGTTTAGCAATCCACTTGCCCTACATAAAAAATGGCGCTAGATGGAAGATATTTTTGCTGGTGTAATGGCACAAGCAGTTCCATTGTCTCTCCGAGCAGCAATTTTGTACGTCGCAATAGAGGCGAGCCAACACGCGACCATTTGTGCCTATACACGAGCTACGGCTAATCGGCTTTCCGCTTCACAACAAACATTAAAACTGCATTAAATAGTATTTAACGCTGGATAAAGCATGCCTAGTTAATGAAATTGAAAAGTGTTTTCGTCATGCAAAACATAAAAGATTATCTATAGATGATGCATTCATTAATAAAAGAAATCGTGTGGGAGAGATCCAATCACTTTCTTTCGAAGAATTAAAAATGCCACGGTCGGGGAACTAGAGTGGGCAGAGATAGGTGAAGAGGTCACGCAATATATGTGGTAATAAAATAAATGGATCGCGAGCACACGTGTCATGAAAACGATTTTATATCCAGAGACCGAACGTATTTAACACTCGTAGTAATTGATGACATTTAAAAATACAAAAATCATAAGTACTGAGTAATAAATAATGACTGAAAGAAAAATCTCATATAATTTATAAGTAAACATTATGATTTTATTAATTCACCGTTAATCATTAAAAGGTGTGTAAAACCATCTAATCAACGACAATGTTCCTACTCAACTTGAATGCGGAAATCTTCAGGGATTTAATCTTCATTGAATAGGGAATAGTTTTTCCTCCTATTTATATGTTAATAGCCGTGGTCGCAAAGGAATAGAGCGGCTGGATTTGTAGGAATGCTCGGAACCGGTCCGACTTCCGACTTGAGGCCGCGTCATCGAGATGACTCTGTCGTAAATCCGCCTGAGATGCGAATTGCGCCGACATCGCTGGAATAATGCACGATCTGCCGCTTGTTTTGAGAAATTCTTTGAATAAGTAAGTCAAAGGTTTACATTGATATTTGTCTCATAAATATTTCCTTGACATTTCCTAAAGCTGTACTTTTCATGGCAATAGAAGAGCAAACGTAGGAAAACGTCAAAAAAGAAAAACTAAATATCTTAGTATCTCCCTTGTGGCGTTGGACATGTTGAAAAAAATTTGATTTATTCCTACTGTGTACCATACCAGTATGAGATTAAACTATTATCAGCCACAAAATCCTACCGTTGGTACGTTTCATACACATGTAGGTATTACTTTTTTTATCTGGGCAGAGCCTTTATTAACAAAACTAAAATACAATGAGAACTACATACACTACACTACAAACCTAACTAACTACTTACACTAAGCACACCTGAATTATCTATAGACCACTGTAGGTCTATAGATAATCAAGATGTTCAAGCCCACTACCAATCGGAAGCGTACCCAGCATGCTGGCGGCATTACCACGCTGAATGGCAATGCTTATGCGTTGGGCCAAATAAACGCCAGCATTTTGGTCACGCGTCGCGTCGACCAAGCGCTCGGATAGGCTTTTGAAGATGAGGTGAGCTCCCGGCCCCCACGGTCCCAATGTCTCAACCCCAAAGGGCTCAAATATGTAACCACTTCCGAGGGTTGCATATTTGCGCCGTTTGAGTCGCTCAGCTGAATTAGCCGCTGCACCGGCCCTACTATGTGTCTCTGGAAGAGGTGATGGTGCCAGAGTATCGACGCAAGTTGCGTCCCATACTAAGGGCCGACCCAACTTCCAAGGCACAACAGTCATGCCGTCAGGTCTTTTGCCATCGTCACGCGCAAGACCACTCGGTTCGGTATTACTTAATACATAATACACATGTACTACTACTTACAATATTGTTGTTAGAGCTTATGTATAAAGAATCTATCTACCTACCTATAAAGAATGTATCACAGTATTTGTAGGGCGACTTTTGTGTCATAGAGTAGCTATTCTCATATCTGCATTTTCGCAAGAGATCGTAATCAATTTTTATTTCAGCCATTACCAGATGCAGTATGCCAGATGAGATCTTCATTTGATACATTTCAGTGAATCAATCAAAAGCATTCTATTTTCGACATGCGGCCTGTTTTACCATCATCATAACATCTGAATGTTGCTGACGTCTTGACCAATAGCGGATGTTGTAGTGGTGATTCAGTTTGGTGGATGAAAGTAACGCTGTCTTAAAGCTTTATTACATTTGGCTAAATTTAGTGACTGAATTCAGAAACAAGGTAAAGTGGCAAGCAATCTTCGCTTCTGATTTTAGTATGCTAGCTTCCTGAATTCTATTACATTTCACTGAATTCAGTAGCGACTAAATTTAGCCAAGTGTTATAGGTAAGCCTTTTGGGTAACAAACACCCATTGAATGAAGCTGTAAAAAAATCCCTGTTGACTGAGTTGTAATAAAATTTTGATTTAGCTCAGTAGCTTTTTATAATAAGTAGATAATAATATGTAGGTACCTACGTAGGTGGCAAGGATGAATTAATTTCCATACAACCGAAATCTCTCTTTCTCCAGGTTTTCAACCTAACAACATTATTTACCAGTATTTTACAAGTCGATTTAAGATAGAATTACACATTACAGTATAGTATACATTTCAAGACTTCAACAGTATGACACATGAATGAACTCTATCTACATCTATTGTAGATGCAAGGTGAAATACATTCGCAATCGCGATATTTCTGGACCAGCCTGTTGCCCAACCGTCATAACAACTATGTACCATGTACAATTCTCCTTTCAATAACGGATGCCGTCGATTGTGGATTATTTCGGGCGCGGGAAGCATAAACTGGAAGCAAGTGGCAAACACGAGCCCGCACCGCCCACCGTCCACGTTCATAAGGAAGCCCGAGCATCTACCTACATCGCCCAATTTTAGCCTTCTTCGAACAGTTGCTTGTTTGCAACTATTTACGGATAACAAAATCAACGATTCCAAAACAAAGTTGGACTATACCTATAACATCCTCGAGCGTGTTTTCTTCCCATTTATTTATATTTTAATATCCGACATTGTAGAACGCGTACGAAAGTCACAGGTTTGTTTTCCTGTCTGCTGTTATGTTACGTGTGTTTTGTTAGGAAATCCTCATTAAATAATCCCTGGGTGGTGTCGTTCGCCGAATTCGTTTTATGCAAATAAGTCATTCGTTCTGTTTGCTAAGCTCGAGGTTAGACAAACAGAACGTTTAAGAATGTTTTTCCGAGAAACAATCTACTCGAGTAATAGCGACAATAAATCTAATGATTGTTCGAGATTATTTATTGACGTTTTCGAATATTTAAGCCTTTTCTTAGCGCCACGTTATTTACGACATTTTCAGTTACTGGAATTAATTTGGAGTAGGCAGATGGTCTCAAGGATTTTGAGAATTTCTTGAACAATTTTTGTTTGTCTATACTTTGTGCTGAGGTAGGTATGTATAGGTAGTACGTATCGGTAATTACAAGTCATAAATACTCGTAAATTAATGAATGAAAATTATTTACTGTTATCATCATTTAAATGACACATAGTACAATATAGGAAAATACAGAATCCAGTAAAACAACTGACGACCTTATCGCTGAAAGCGATTACTTCAAGGCAATATTGGGCTGGATAAAATCTTGGGAAAACTCTTAACGTGGTGAGCAACAAAGACTAATAGGTATTATAATACCTGATCTTACATATATTCTTCCATTATAGGTACAATAAGATAAACATAGTTACGTATGTAGGTAGATAATATTGTCTTATATAGAAAAATATATTTTCCATCACATACCTAAATACACGCTTATCGATATGAATTTCGAAATTCAAAGGTCATTTCTAAAAGACTAAATAGATAGATAATGCATAAAAGTGGCATAGTAACGTTTCGCTTTCAATTTCGGGTTACAATTTTCATAGTTAAAGAGCTACATAAAACCTGCAATTTTCAACGTTTAAAAATAAGCCTATGTACAAAAGTACTGATCGTTTAGTTACTATTTCGAATAAACCCCAGTCCCTAAAGTTACGACATCGATATCGATAGATATCTTCCTGTTTAAAGTCCATAAACCATGGACAGTTCAATAAGCAGCGTAGAGGTAATTCCGAAGACAGTTGCAATGTGACGGACGCTATCTGAGGGATCTCTAGGGCGCGCAGGACCGACGCTATGGCCAATCATACAATTTGGGTTAAACGTCTTGATCGCTCACTCGCTATTTCCCAATAGAAAACTAGACGTGACCCTATTGGAACATTATTTAGGTACCTTGCAGGACAATTTATCTTGTCGTATCACAACATCCTCCTATACAATATCTATGATTCCAAGAAATAGAAATAGAAATAGAAATAAATTTTATTGCTTAAAACCGTGTACATTGATGGCGTTATAAAAGTTTAGTATCAACAGTTTGTCCTAACGGACGTGCAACATATAATAGTTGTACCTTATAATTAAGAAGGTGATAGTTAGGTAGATAATAGTTAAGCGAGTACATAGGCACTTAGTGAGTACATAGGCACTTAGTGAGCACATAGGCACTTTTCTTGTTATCTATTAAATACCTTCACAAAACAAATTATTAAATTCAGGCTTAGTACTAAATACATTTTACAAAGTAGGTAAAATCATCAATAACAAATTACAGTTATATTAGTCTTCTAAATACTTATTTTTAATGTGATTAGCCGCAGTAAATGTATAATATTCTTCCAAGTCGTAAAAAGTATTATCATTGAGCCAATTTTTCAGTGTGTTTTTGAAAATACAGTTGGAGGTTATAGATTTAATGTATGTTGGTAGGCTATTAAATATTTTTATAGATGTGTTAAAGGTGCTTTTGTGAAACATGGCATTATTCGATTGTGTTACACAAATGTTATATTTATGTTTTGAGCGTAATATGGCTGTGCGAGAGGATTTCTTTCCAAAAAATATTCCGGATTTTTTAACGAATAGACATAGCTCTAAGATATAAATACTACATAGGGTCAGTATTTTATTTTCTTAAATAACTGTCTCACTGAATCTCGTTTATGTAAGTTGTAAATAGCCCTTATACATCGTTTTGTAACTTAAAGGTAGATTCTACTTCAACCGAATTTCCCAAAAGATTATGCCAAAAAAGTTAAATGGGGTATACATATCCATAGTAAGCATTCTTAGCAATTTCTTGTGACGAAACATTACTGAGGATGTAAAGCGCATAACAATATTTGGCAATTTTAGAATTAGTTAGAGAAACATGCGCTTTCCAATTTAAGTTTGAATCTATCATAACGCCTAAAAATTTGGATTCTGTTACTTCGTCAACTTTTATATCCTTATATAATATATTTAATTTCATGGGTAGTGTTTTATAGTTTTGAAATTGGATGAGTTTCGTTTTAACAATGTTTATATTGAGATTTAGTGAATTTAGTTCTTTATCTATTTTTTCTAATGTTTCGGTAATTTCTTTTTCATAATCTGCTAAGTTGAAATTTTCTTTTTTTGGGATATATAGTGTAGCATCATCTGCAAACATGATACATTGATGTTTGGTAGATAGGGGTATTTCGTTAACGTAAATTAGAAACAGTAATGGACCCAATATGCTACCTTGTGGTACACCTAGTAAAATATTTTTATAATTTGATTGAACTTTCTCTATTGTTTTGGTTTTTTTGTTGTAGAAATCGATGCTAGTTGACTGGGTTCTATTAGATAAATAATTGTTAACTAGTTCTAAGGCTATTCCTCGTATCCCTATAGCTTCTAGCTTATTTATGAGTGTAGTGTGTTTGACACTATCAAATGCTTTAGATAAATCTAGCAGTACAGCAACCCCCTTGTTTTTATTATTTATATTATCCCATACTTGTGTTAGAAACTTAAATATAGCTGATGTGGTATTTTTACCTTTTTGAAAGCCAAATTGGTGGCCATTTAATATTTTATTTAATTCAAGGAAAGAAGTTAATCTATTGTAAATTACTTTTTCGAAAATCTTGGAAAAACAAGGTAAGATTGCTATAGGCCTGTAATTTCTCATATCGTTCTTTGGTCCTTTTTTTATGCAAAGGACGTATTATTGCTTTCTTTAGATCGTTTGGGAAACAACCTGTCTCAAGAGATAAATTAATTATGTATGTGAGCGGTTCTACTATGAAATCGACTGTGTTTTTAACTACTTGCATGGATATACCGTCATGACCAGCACTCTTTTTATTTTTTTGTTGTTCGATTAACTTTTTCACTTCTTGAGGACTAACAGGGTTTAGAAAAATACTTTTATAGGTTTTGTTTTGGATAACATTTTTATTTAAATTAGTTTTATCAATATTTTGATTTAAATTTAAAAAATAATTGTTAAGAGCTTCGGATATTTCTGTAGGGTCTTTGATTTCAGTGTTATTTATTTGAATATTATCAATAGTTGTTGGTATACTATTAGTTTGGGAAGTGTTTTGTTTAATAATTTTCCAAGCAGCTTTATTTTTATTTTCACTCTCTTTAATGTATTTTGTGTTTGATATTCTTTGGGCAGTTTTTATAACATTTTTCATTGTTTTACAATACTTTTTATATAAAATTAACTGATTGCTATTTTTGCTTCTAAATAAATTTAAGTATGTTTTTCTCTTTATTATGCTAGATATTTTAATGCCTTTAGTTTTCCAATTTAATTTTCTTTTGTATGTTACTTTTGTTCTTTCTAACGGAATGGACGTATTAACTATCATTGTGTATAGTTCGATAAATACTTTATACGCAGTTTCGGCGTCCTGTTGGTGGTACACTTCTGAGAAGCTAATTTGAGACATGTATTTCATGAGTATCTCGGAATATTTATCGACGTTACGCGTTTCGATAAACCAGAATTTTTCTTTAAAGCTCATACATGTTGGAACTGTTAGTATTTGTGCTGTGTGGTCTGAAAAATCTGATTCTACTTGAATAATTTTAGTTTCGTACCTTTTAATATTTGTCATAATATTATCAATGCATGTTTGTGATTGTTCTGTAATTCTTGTAGGTTGTTTAGTAGTGTGATATAAATTATACGACTTAAATATGTTTAGTAATGACTCAGATTTGTAATTTTTTTCGAGAATATTTACATTGAAGTCGCCTAGTACAAATATTTTTTTCTGATTGAAACGTTGCCTATATGTTAGCTTCTGTAAGAGAATTTCCAGGCTTTTCAAAAACAGTTCAAAGTTACTATTTGGCGTTCTGTATACACATACAACAATGTAGTTTAATTCATTTAAACTTAGCCCACACACTTCAAAGTGTCGCTCAATACCCATTTCAGATATCCAGTCTAGTTTTGTAAACTGTATCGAGTTTTTGACCAGTAAACATACCCCTCCTTTCGATTGTTTTCTACGAGAAAAATGTGTAGCTTTTCTGTAGCCGTCTATTTGTAATATTTCCACTTCGTCTTTTTTTAGAAAAGTTTCGGATATTCCGCAGACATCGATGTTATGTTCATCCGTGAGTAACTCTATTTTTTCTATTTTTTTTCTGATACTTCTTGAATTGAAGTGCATTATTTTAAAGTTATAATCGCTATTTTCTTGTTTATGAACGAAAAAAATTAGGTGTACTCGTTACTGGCGTAGAGTGGGAGTGATTGACCGATAATTTCTTTTTTATGTCTGGTTTAAAGTAATACGGTATTTTACCTGGTTGTACTGAGACTTGAGCCACATTTTGTATCGGATCGCCGTTTGATTTCGTAGTCAGGTTTAATAAATGTGATTTATTTTGTTTTTTAAAATAATACGGTATGGTACCCGGCTTGTTGGTGCATTCATACTTTATTACATTGGAGCATGGTTTTGAGACATCGCTTTTTAGAATTTTGCTCGTTTTTGTAAAATTGTTACCTAAGAAGTTATTTGAATAGTCGCGTGAATTTATTAAGTAATTTATATCGGTGTCGTTAATTGTTTCTAAATAATGACAGTTTACGAAATTGGAAGAAATTACTTTTAGCTTTCTGTTTAATTTACCCTCATTTAAAAATGAATTTACTCTGATTCCGGATATTATTATTTGAGGTCCTTTAATATTTTTCATAAGTGACGATAGTTCAATAAGCAACTTTGTAGGGTTGCTATCATTTGAGCCTGTAGATATTATTAACCAATCTTTCTCACTGAAAAATTGTTCGGCTAATTTCGACTTTTCTATAATGTACTCGGCAGTTGCATTTGGATACGTTTTACAGGTGATGGTATATTCAGTAGTATTTTTGTGCTTGGAACGTAGATTTATAAGTCTTGAAGCCAAGTTTCTACAACTCTGATCCCCAACGATGAGGATTTTTGGCTTCGTTTGTGTTTTTTCAAGTGTTTCTCGAATTTTGGAAGTTTCAATTTTAGAAGTATTTATGTTAAGTTTGAACTTGTCCTTACATTGCGTTTTTTCTAGAGTACTTTCTTCGTGGTTCTTTATAAGCATTTTTTCTATGAAATTTTCTTGGTTAGGTTGTAGTGTTGTAGTTGTAGTATTTCTACAAACACAATTTACGGTCTGTTCGTGTTCTAGAGCCGTTAATCTGTTTTTCATTGTAGTATTTGCTTGGAGTAAAATATTAATCTCTTCTTTTGCTTTAATGAGCTGTTGAAATAGGTCTTCGTTTTCATGCTTTAGTTGCTGAAATCCTTGTTCTGTTCTTGTAGATGCAGGTGTTCCTGGCAAGCTCATACCAACAAGTCTCTATTAATTTTATCGTTCGCATCGCAACCAGAGTGGTCTTAATCATTGGTTCCGAAGTTTAGAGGTCAAACGTCTTTTGCAAGAACGTGGAAGTGTTTTTAGATTTTAAAGTTATAAAATCGACGCGTCACGTCGTTAAAGTAAAAAAAAAGATTTCTACAAAATTAGCAATATTCATTTGGATTCCGTAGGTAAGACCTAAACAACTAGGTATTAAATATTGTTGGTGTGCTTAATTACTTTTTCAAAATCGGCACTACAGTTATATGCACATTTTCTTTTGTTTTTGTGATAAATTTTGTTTTGTGAAAGTCTGGCTAACGAAAGTTGATACTGACAAAGCGCGGCAAATTAGATTTATTCTCATGATTTTAGCTAAACTCAATTTTTATGAAATTTCATGCCAATATGTCTAAGGAATAAAAAGTTTCATACAATCATTCATCCCCTATTTCACCACCTTCGGGGTAGAATTTATCAAAATCCTTTCTTAGCATCCGCTAAGAAAGGATTTTGATAAATTCTTACGTCATAACATCTACTTGTGTGCCAAATTTCAGCCCGATCCTTCCAGTGGTTTAGGCTGTGCGTTGATAGATCACTATGTCAGTCAGTCAGTCACCTTTGAGTTTTATATATATAGATAGATGAGTGCTTAGGTACATCTCTATTACAGGATCGGAAACTACGCAAATAAATAGTAAATTGTAGTGGTAGGACTCCTAGCAGAGTCCGCCTGGGGAAGAAGCACACCTTTGCCAGTTATTGTACCGCCAAGCAGTAATATGCAAATATTACTGTGTTCCTGTTTGAAAGGCAATGTTTCCAGAGAAATTACAGGGCTTAGAGATATAACATCTTAGATCTCTGGGTGACGAGCGCAGTGCAGTGCTATGTAAAATGATTTGGACTCTTCATGATCCAATAGCTGCGTGTCACTGTGCTGTTATGTGACAGGCATATTGCTTACCATCAGGCACACGTCCTGCTCGTCTCATACTTTTTATTTAAGAAAAGAAAATAAAAAAAACGCAACTAGTGACAAATAACCTATATAAGTAGATAGGTAACATTGTTTAATAACGTATTTTCCTACACGCAGCAAAAATATCTACAGTAACTACACAAATACCTAAACACTTTTAAATAAACTTAGGTACATAAACAAGCATTCACCGGCTATATTAAATTGCAAATAAGTAATATTATACTTACCTGGCTAAGCGTTAAATGAGCACCACATTGAATACCTACCTACTTAATCAGCAACAAGCACATGTGAATATGCTTATTATTTTTCTTGCTAAGACGAAATTGCACTGAATCGGGAGTTTGCATGCTTGACAGACCGGGGTATTCTCTGCATGCGCGCT
Source organism: Ectropis grisescens (assembly GCA_017562165.1). Taxonomy (NCBI): domain Eukaryota; kingdom Metazoa; phylum Arthropoda; class Insecta; order Lepidoptera; family Geometridae; genus Ectropis; species Ectropis grisescens. Next base: position 17,614,720 of record CM029771.1, on the reverse strand, counting down.
TGCAAAAATTGATGTTTCCAAAAATACTAATACATTACAAAAATATTTACTAACACTTAGAAAAACTGAGCTCACTTAATAATTGTTGTTATTAAGTACAAAAAAAATCGTTAGCAATGTTCCATTTTATTTTAATTTTTTATATGCAAATAAAATCGTTTCTCGGCGACCATATGTTATCGTTATGGTATTTAAAATAAGCTTTTAAATATAAAGTTTAACATTATTCCCAAAGACTACTCGTCACATTTGAAGCATAGAGAACCTTGATAGTTTCGCAAGAAGTAAAAAGGTTTCAGGTTTCTCCGCCTTTAAAATTAGGTATTTAAGACATACCACTATTTGGAAATCCATAATGTAAACGCTATTACCTAATATATGAGGAAAGATAGTAGGTATGCATTTAATGTTTCTATAATTTGACGTTCAAAAGTGTACCCAAGGTATGCAATTTATATTGTTCTTTATGTATACTATAAAGATAAGATAAGATAAAGATAATTTATTTACACAACACAAGAAAAAGTATACACAGTACCTATATGTAACGATATGACACAATAATTCTATTACTTAGTGTACACAAGTAACGATTGTTAACGACCCCTAAACTAAGCAGAAGGCTTGTGCCTTAGGGCTCGAGAGCGCGGGTATCAAGTTATTAAAATGTGTGACAAATGAGTGTGTAGTGTGTCCAATAAAGATAAATGTAGGTATAAGCTTAGAATGTGCAATATGTTGTAGTGGTAGGACTCTTGGCAGAGTCCGCCTGGTGAAGTACCACACCTTCAGTTATTCTACCGCTAAGCAGCAATGTGCTAACATTACTGTGTTCTGTTTGAAGGGCAATATTTCCAGAGAAATTACAGGGCTTAGAGATATAACATCTTAGATCTCTGGGTGACGCCGCAGTGCAGTACCAGATAATGATTTGGACTCTTCATGTTCCAATAGCTGTGTGTCACTGTGCTGTTATGTGGCCGGCATGTTGCTTACCATCAGGCACATGTCCTACTCGTCTCGTAACTCTATGCTATAAAAAAAATGCACTAATTACTAAAATTATGAACTGACTAACAAACACAAAACGCAAGATACTCAATAACTAAAGCTATTCTCCGTTCTCCATACTATAGAAGTAGAATTAGTACAACAGTACAATTGTATAGGTCCCACCTACATCTACATACATTTCACTCAATGTTATTGTTATTTTTACTCTACATCTACACAATAGGTACCTATATTAAATTATTTTTTCATCCCACCAGCTCGGAAAGAGTACTTTTGCTTCTCGATATCAGGGCGCAAAAGTCGTTTTTACCCTCTAGAGGTTAAAGTAAATTTGAATTTAGAACACCGTGTGTACTGAGGTTTTGAATTCAAAACATAATTCAACCTATTTATTTCTACCTCCTTGGTGCCGAATGCATCATACGTTTTTTTCACAAAAACTCAGACTCTGAACCTCCTTGGTGTACTTACTTTTTTTTTTAATTTGCGAAAACATTAAAAAATTTGCATTTAGTCATTTCCTCGCTGAGGTGGAATGAAAAGTTACGTGTTGCACTCGAGTGCAAAGATTTTTCACCTTGTGCTCTTTTGATTCCCTTGCTACGCTCAGGATTCTAATTTTGAATCACTCGCTGCGCTCGTTCGCTTGCTCGGTCATCAAAATTGAGCACGCGGTTAAAAATCAACTTTGCACTCTTGTATACCAAATAAATATTTCTGTCTAAGATAGCAGGTAGAAAATGCATACCTATTCAGTATTAAGTTTTCCGTACTTATGTGCATTACGTGTGCATAAGCATTAGGTGAATAGGTACTATTCATAAATTCATAATATGATAAACATCAAAGTTTTTGTATGTTTGTTGCTCTAACACTTTAGAACGGCTGAACGGATCGGGTTAAAATTTGGAATGTATGTAGTTAGACTATTGTCTGGACACATAACCTACTATTTATTGCAAAACAAGAACAAAATTAAAAATTTGGATTAACCCCCGACTACCTCAGATTTGTTATCTGTACAACATTCTACTAAGCAAGCCCTTTCATTTGATACCCATATTAAGGGAGTTGTGAAAAAAAAAAGTACTTATTTCGCCATTTTGTGGAAGCGGCCATCTTGGATTTGAAATTTGTCATAGTGCAAAGTATTCTACTAGTTAAGCCCTTTCGTTTGATACCCATATTGAGGAAGTAGTGAAAAAAATAATGTAATTCGCCATTTTGCAGTGGCGGCCATCTTGGATTTGATTTTTTAATAATGTATAGTATTTTACTAGTCAATCCCTTTCATTTGATACCCATATTGAGGTAGGTTGTGAAGAAATATTTCGTCCGCCATTTTGTGGAGGCAGCCATCTTGAATCGATATTAACCAAACAAAGCTAAGAACGTCCGCACAGATATTTACCTTCAAATTAAAAAAAACGCATTGAAATCGGCCCATCCGTTTGAGCTCTACGGTGCCACAGACAGACACACACATAGACAGACAGACAGACATCGACGTCAAACTTATAACACCCCTTTTTTTTAACCCGCTCGGGGGTTAAATAAAAAAATAACGGAAACGGGATAAGCAACGCTAGTAAGACCGCGGGCGCTGCTAGTCTTAGGTACATCTTCTTATATATAAAAAATGTTATGTTGGTTTGTGTACGCTTCAAAAACTCAAAAAGTTCTGCACCGATCGAGCTGAAACTCTAGAATGATATATAACCCGCGTCAAGGATTGTTTTTATCTAATTTTTGCATCACAATGTTCCACAGCAAAGCGTGGCAGGGTACAGCTAGTAGTACATAATTGAATAAATTCCTATAACTTTCTAAAATAACAGAGTTATATTTAGGTACTTACTTTGTTCATTGAATTATAATAGTAGGTACAGATTCACAACTGTACCCACAACTAAAGTATTGTATCCATCCACTACCGACCACCGTAGTTCCTAGAGACAGTTCATAGACTAATAATTAATGAGCAGTCCATTACAATCTGACCTACCGTAGAGATAGATCGATGACCTGGGACGAGCAGAACAATGTGTTTAGTGGAATCATTTACGTAGTTCAACTAAAGTACGACAGAGTATCACATCTCGCAACGTTCCGGACTTCCTGTGTCCGGCGAGTGAACAAAACATCGCGAAACTCCACACAAAAAAGGACGCGAGCCAAGCAGGATGTTAAACATTACAGCGGTTCATGACAAATGAGGTTTTGTCACATTTAACCGACTAGTTGCTTTATTGGTGACTGCTGACCGCGCCAAAATTAGACTCGACTGCACGAACATAAATTTTCAGCTCGACAATGTCGTGAACGCTTATTTGGGTCCACATTGGCTGTAAAGCCAAGTATTTATTTTGTTCCTCATTACAATTGTATTAAACCTAAAGGGTTGATCTGCTCATTTCCAAGTTTTAATATGAGGACAACCCTGACATACTCAGATATTATTTATATTGCTTATTTGCATAGATAGTTTCACTCACTCATATTATGTTTCACTAGTAGGCACACATCAGCAAATAGAGATTCACCGGCATTTTCCGTACGTAAACTGATGCGAGAGAAAAACTGTTAAGTTTTTATTAAAGTCAAATCGATGATGATCGATGATGATCGTCAAGGATTAGAAATATTCGACGTCGCATCAAAGGCGGATCCAGCTTTGGCTCCAGGGGAATGGACATATAGTCGTGGTCAACCCACAAAAGGGGTTGTCATGACCCCATGATCCCACGCCCCTGAGTCCTATTTAGTGGGCTGCTTATGCAAGTTTTGTAATACAGCGGTAAACGACTAGAATTGAAAATGGAATTTAATTTTTTACAGATATACATAGGTAGTATAATGGTTTTTTCCGAGTATGTACTGCTAACTAGCACACAAAACGTGTTGAGTAACTTCCGTTGCTATAGAAATAACTCTGTATATGTCGTCTTATTAGCGCTTGTTCGTACAATAACTACCTACCTATAGAATAGGCTTCACTGGTCTTAGCTCGGCAAGTAACAGCTTTCTAAGCGGCTGCAATAATTGCGGAATCTTCGACGTAATATCAAGGAATAAATAATGGTTACTGAGACTTGCAAGTAATACGTTGATGTACAAGATCGATAATGATACTCATTTTAGTATAATTTACCGATTAGACTATTCTTTGGTAATGACCGGTGACACAATAGCCTATTTAACATAGCTGTTTAGCAATGAGGCGTCGTTTATACTTATTGCGAAGTTACTTCATACTGCAATAACATGTCTTTTACCGGCATCATTGTTATGATAACATTTTTTAATCGAGACTAACTGAATACTTATACAATTTGAGGAAAACCATAACATTGACTCACTTTTGTACATAATAATAAAAAATAATAAAAATAATAAAAACTTTATTTGAGCAAAAAACAATATGGCAAGTACAATCAGTAATATTGTTTAAGGGACCCTGATCTCACACTAGGTTAAGTTTGAACATCCAGTGCCTTCTTGGTGAGATTAACATGTTTGCTGATAAAAAATAAAATCAAAAAATAATTAGAGAAAAAAAAAGGTGACAAAAAAAAAAATAAAACATGTACTTAACTGTATCAAAAGAGAGCAAACATCAGGTACTCATACAAATAAATTAAGTTAGAACCTTATGGAGAGCGCATTTACCTGCTAATAACTAATAACAGGATGAGGGTACATGTGTGCATCAGTTACGGATTAACTTACTAAAATAATAAAAAGGTCTACTCGCAAACCTTCGCCGTGTAGAATTTGAAAATATAAAAAACGTTGCCTAGGTATATTCGGGATAAAAAGTAATCTATGTACTATTACAACATACTATTTTAAACCCCGACCAAAAAAAGGGGTATTATAAGTTTGACGTCGATGTCTGTCTGTCTGTCTGTGTGTGTGTCTGTCTATGGCACCGTAGAGCTCAAACGGATGGGCCGATTTCGATGCGGTTTTTTTATTTGAAGGTTAATATCCGTGCGGATGTTCTTAGCTATGTTTGGTTAATATCGATTCAAGATGGCCGCCTCCACAAAATGGCGGACAAAATATTTCTTCACAACCTACCTCAATATGGGTATCAAATAAAAGGGCTTGACTAGTAGAATACTATACACTATAAAAATTCAAATCCAAGGTGGCCGCCACCACAAAATGGCGAGTTATATATTTTTTTCACTACTACCTCAATATGGGTATCAAACGAAAGGGCTTGACTAGTAGAATACTTCGGACTATGACAAATTTCAAATCCAAGATGGCCGCTTCCTCAAAATGGCGAAATACATATATTTTTTCACAACTCCCTTAATATGGGTATCAATTGAAAGGGCTTGACTAGTAGAATGTTGTACAGATAACAAATCTGAGGTAGTCGGGGTTAGGGGTTAGCAAAATTTTTTTATTTTGTTCTTGTCGTACAAAACATTAAACCGACGTCAAAACCACAAATAAGCAAACAAACGCGAAAAATTAATAAATATCATTATTATAAGCGCTACTCACTCATCTATTTGAAGTCGGTGTCAAGACAAGTCAAAAAGCTAGTAGATAGATTGATACTATGTAGACACGTGGTAAGTAATAGGCATAGGTAAGTAGCATCTATCCACTACCTGTTTTGACTTGGCTAGCACCGATTTCAAATAAATGAGTGAGTAGCGCTTATAATAATGATATTAATTTATTTTTCGCTGCCTAGTTGTGGTTTTGAAGTCGTTATAATTTTTTGTACGAAAATAATTATTTTTATCCTTTTTAGTGCATAACAAGTTTTTATTCATGCATTTACGCAATTTCATATTGAAAGGATCGAGTTTCATAACTTTTGTGAAGTGTACAACTACTTCATCTTGAAAATTTAACGCAAAAGTTTTTGGTTCATATTTCAAAAACCACCAGACCGATTTCAATAAGATTTATATGGAACAGCAATTCGGGCATACAGGAACAATTCGGGCAGCATACCCATCCGAACACAAAAAGAAATTTTAAAATTGGTACGGAAGATCTCGAGAAATCAAGTAACATAGGTACCTACATAAAAAACATGGTGGTCGAATTGATAGTCTCCTCCTTTCTGGAAGTCGGTTACAAAATAATCTGTGTTTAATATTTCGCCCTGATACGGTTTTTACGACGTCATTGAGCGACAAATATCCAAACACTCCGATTTTGTTTCGGATTGGTTTGTTGCTCAAGCGCGTTGGAAGAACTGACCGGTTCCGATTGAAATTTAGTACACAGACGGATTGCAATCTGGAATATAAACAGGCTACTTTTTATCTTGATGAATTACAAAGTACCTTAGAGATTAATCATTTTCCGAGTACGACTCGGATGAAATCGCGAGAATATAGGTAGGTACAGGTACCAATGTAGGTATATTAATTATGATACAAAGTCATAACTAATTTGGGATTAAAGCTGCATCTAAATACAGAGGTAATACTACCAGCCCGTTCCAATTCATCCATTGTCATATAAAGACCATTCATGGATATAAAAAACTATCTAATCTCTCAAGTTGAACCAAATTACACTTAAGTAAATACCAACTTTCGTGAATATCAGTTGATATGGTCAAAATTTATCTGGGAACAAACGTTATGACACTAGATTTTAAACATTAAGATAAATATATTAACGTGTCGTTGACGGAATTGTGAGGCTAATCCAGAAAGAGCCATTCATAACAAAAAAAAAAAGATAAATATATACCTACTTCTACCATTATTATTTTAATAAATCGAAACTTTGTCCCATCATATTTAGCCAGATTTTAAGTAATAAGGTAAGTATAGATATAGTCATAGTATGTACAGCCTTTCTAAGTAACCTCGTATACGGGGACAGCGAACAAAAAGAATCAGACTCGTGCGAAACTTTACCTGCATTGTATTTAGGCCCTATACGTTTGTTAGGTACCTACGTACAATAATTACGATATACAAGGTTGTTTTTTTATATACTAAAGACCTTCTACAATAAGCTTCCCGTATCGGAACTAAGCAACTATAATCATTATCAGACTTTAGTATTTTCAATAACACGAGTAGGTACCTAGTGTTTTAACATACTTATATAGTTGACGAAGATAGTTGAAAAGTGGGAGCTTATCAATTAGAAGGAAGTTATATTTAATTAAGGTAAGTACCTACGTTTGTTTTATGGTGGAACGCGTCCCCGGTATTTTGATGCTGTCACATGCACCATGTTCACGAAGAAACTTATCAGTTAGGTAGGTACAGGTTTACGGGTGAACACTATCTAATATTGTATCTAAATAGATATTTAAATGTTGATATTTATTGCACGTAGTTTTAATGTTTTACCTAAATTTTAAACACAACGATTAGGTACTTCAGTGTATATAAATATTATGTTAAAGATCTTCGGTACATTAAAAATAACCCTGTATAGTGACTGCATGCACATAGACCTATTGTAGTGGTTGGGAATGCATAAGCAAAATTGCCCATTGTCCTTATCTCATTCTCGTCCTCTCTCATTAGTAAGTGCGTCGTGTTTTTGCAAAGACACAAAGCAATTCCCAACATATGCAGGGTGGCGCGAAACGGGACCCAGATCGAAATCGTTGCACTTCAATCCAACGCCCTGCAACAAATTCATGAGACCAGAAGGTCTACCGCCTAACTAAAACGATATTGCTCTTTCTTTTCTTTTCGCTTGTAATGATAGAGACAGCAATAGCAAAGTCAAAGCCGATTTAGTTAAGTGGTAGAAGGGCAGCAACAAAATCGCAAATAGAGTGGACTTGGCGAATTTGAAAATGTGTCCACGTCTAGATGCGACGCTGATGGGCGAAGAATTGGAGCGTATTTAATTATTTATGTTTCAACTAGAAGATAATCCCGACTTAGACACAATCATGTAACGTAAAGTCAATATCGTCAAAGCTCTATCGAATTTGTTGAATAATAGAGATCACTATTTTTTAGTTACTCAGAGGAAAAAAATATCATTCTAATGATGAAAGAACTTTTAAAATCGGATCCGTAATTTTTCTATTTATTTAGAAGAAACATAAAAAATACCAGTAAGTACAAATATTTCCCTTTTAGTAGATATACATATTAGTATAGAAATACATATACTTCTAAATGTTTGACCCGCCATTAGCTAAGCTGAGAAAGGTTTTTTTACATTAAGTAGGTATACCTTTATACCTATGTAGTATCCGCAAAAGAAATAACAACTTCTTTTAGCATTAATAGTATTTAATGGAACAGTCCATTTTCTGCGGTTTTAGGGGGGTTGCACAACGCATGGCTTTCGGTTATTACACCTGTTCTGGGAAACCTGTATAATATTTCCAACTGTGGGAAATTGTGTTATGTGACGCCCTGAGTCTTCAGTAGTGACTTTTGTTTTCCCCGGTCCCACGACACTCTATTTTACTACGTTTTCTCACACTCGATACTTCGTTGAGATTAATTATTACGCGTTATACCGTCCCCGGCGGCTGAATGCAAGAGATAACATTGTGATCCTGTATATAAGGAAATGGAACCTCAATTACAACACGAAACGCTTCCGGTAGGTAAATGTTATCTAAATTATATGATTAGATCCGTACCCACCCTTGAAACAATTGTTGCTCTACGCTAGCTAAAGGCACTAGGTAATTGGCAAAGGCTTTGGTTTTGTAATCATTGTAATAACTATAATTATCTTGTCATCTTTAAAACAACATCTAGAATGTTCTCAATCCCACTGCTAGTTGGCTCTCCTCTTCCTTTGTTATATTAGTCAGAAGGCTCCGTAGGGAGTAGAGGCTACTTAACGATAACTGCGATAGGTGCGATAGTACCACACTTTTTCCATTTATTCACTTTGTACCGGTTTCAAATTAAGAAACAAATCACCTGATATCTCTAGATGATATCGCTGGCCAGTTATTTAGACTCTTCGTATCCATCTATTCGAATTATTGAATGGCTGCTTGCCACTGTTGTTATGGCGTGTTACTTACCATCAAACGCTTGTCTTACAATATATGTTAAAAAAAAAGTTGCTTTGAAAATATCCTTTCATTTCTGTAACCACTGGGTTCTTTTCTTCATCTCTTTACAGTTCTTCGCATTCATATTCATATTCTTTATTAACAAAATATCATTTCACACGTCAACTTAAATTAAACAATGAAAATTACATTTATAATGTCACTAGAAGAAAATAGTATGTGAAATTAATTAAATGATCTATAATTCATTAATAGTTCAATGCCAATAAATTTAATAAAAATAATCGTAGAATTTAATAAAAAAAATCGTAGATCTATTAATATTTGAATCCAAAATAAATTGACCTCCGATTATTGAAGAATCGTAATGATTTCTAGATCAAGTAATAATGGAGAGAGAGACTCAGCGTCGAGTTTTCATTTTTTAAATCCACGGGCAGGCATCAAAGTTCTTCATACTTTATTCATTGCAAATTTTCACTTCTTCAAAATAACGTTATTAAAATGTGAGGTTAAGCCAACGAGGGTCAGTTGCAGCGGGTCAGTGCGATTTAATTGTCGTGATAAGAAGACATTCGTGGGAGCCGGGCAACGTCGCGTGACGTCACTGTGTAATTACTCGCTTGCATCCGGCAGACACGGCGTCTATCGACACCCATGTGCTAGCATTAAAACTTATAAAACATTAAGACTCTTGGTAACATTGATAGCTGTACCGGCTACTCCACTGACTTTCCCTCACTTTATTCTTGTGCCATCCATAGGGAGATACGTCCGAAGCTGTAACGCGTCTCGTAGTTCTGTAATCGCGAAAAAATCATCAGCTGCTCCAATTATATTACTTAGACAAACTTCAAAATTAAATTGGTTCCAACTGTAATAGTTTCAGCATGTGCATCGATGTCTTAATTATTATTATTCTTCGCGTTTTATATTTGCCTATTAGTATTGTCGCTTTACACATAATTTGATCATATTAGTATCTCAGCCGCATTTTACAGTTTTGTTTTAACTGTCTATACTCGTATTTGGCCATTCCAGAGTCTGTTCGAATTAAAAATATCTCGTATTGATGATAGGTACCTACTAGTAACCTACCAACTAAACCTTGTAGACGAGGTCAAATTCCCTTATATCTAGTATAAATAGAAAACAATGACAGTCACATAATGAATCCCTGTGGAAGTCCTATTGTGATGAGATAAGTGATACTTGCAGAGCAGCACAATGGATCGGTATCAACTCTCGCCGGCGTGCGGCGTGCGGACGGTGGACACGGGTCACCGCTGCACAATGAGCGACTTCCTGCGACCAGTGGGCGACCAAGGACAAGCTGACTGACACGCGAGTCCGCTCACTTATCTTTCAATCGGCATACCCCAATTTAAACCCTATTGCAACACATCCTAAAACTGTAACCCCAACGCTTCGAACTATATCAGGACACTTTGATAGACACGTAACATCCCAAAGCTTGGCCGCGAGCTTACTTGTCGAATGTCATCGAACTTGTGCGTGATTTACTAACCTACCACGGAAATCAAACCATCGAACGAAAACAAACAGGGATATAGAGATGAATTGATGAGATAATTGGAAAAGAACAAATGGACCTACCGGTGGAAATCCTCGTTTCTGCTTCACCGGCATTAGCGTGCAGACATTCTATGCTCGCTATCGTGATCTGGCAAACGAGCGTAACTGTTATGAAATTGAAGTCGCGATTGGATTCAATTACGTGTATAATTAAATCTTACGGCTGAGATGCGTCGAGTCGGCGAGCATTGGGCACTGGTATGATGGAGCTTCTACCTGGTAGAGTTAGATGTACGGATCTGCTGCTGACCGCAACTGACCTCGTGCCTATTACCCGGCCACAATGCCCGGCTATTAAGCGGATGTCCAGCACCAGTACAGCCTACCCACACCAGCTCAATTTGCATTTGTATAGAAATAGATGGCGATTGCGCGCACATCGGCTTTGTATCACCTGTGTTGTATGAATGCGTTAAGCCGCCAAGTGTCAAAACCACATTTTTATGTAAGGCTAACGAAATTCACGAACGTGTGGCTAAACTCAAATCGCATCATTGTTCACAAAACATAAATTATAATACGAGTACATTTCAGATAGGATGGGATTTGCGCGGTAGCGCGTTCCAGAAACCGTAGTCATAAAACATTGTTAAAGAAGTGAATGACTCTATAAAATACCCAATTGTTGTAGACATTGTTAGAACGACGTACAAGATTAGTTTTAATTAGTTAGGAAGGAATATTGAGCGTCCTCAGTTAGATCAAAGAATGATACAATACGCTTTGTTCACGTAGTTTCTTTAGTACTTAGTTTCATTCTTTAGTCTTCCATATTCATACTACTCGTAGTCTGAATCTATACCAATAAATCTATCGTTATTGATAATATCTTATTTTGGTACAATAGAATAAAAAGTGTGTTATGTTACTGTTGTTCTATTACATCCTCTATGAACAAAATATAAACCAGTTGTAGAGCATTTTTCTCTAGAATTTACGTAACATTACCATACCAAAAGCATGGCATTCCGATTCTGTAGTCACGCAACGCATATTATGGACATTATAATAGAAGAGAGGAACACACGCGTTCCTTCGCTCTAATTTTATCGTCGGCGTAGACGAGACGAATTTAGAAAACTCGAGTGGATTAGACTACGAGACGTCACGTTTTTAGGTTACATCGAAGTTTGGTGGTTTACCGACCTATTACTCGAATTATTCAAGTAATTGATTTAAACTTTGCGCCTGTTCTCTAAATCTAGTTTTAGAGACATTAGAATAGTTAAACCGCACTATTATTAATACTTTTTTGTGTGTATGTTGCAAGTATGCGTTTATTTATATAGTGACAGAAAAACAAACGTTTGTAGTTATAGCAGTTCAAAATATTGAAATAAAATTTAATATGATATTGATTTTATTCCCGGAAAAAAAATCTAGTAGCCTATATTCCTGTCTTATTTAAGTAGTAGGTAAACTAAATCTAATTGTTTACCAACATATATTAAATTTGATTGTAGGTATCTAAGAAAATGAAACACTAATACCTAATAATAGTTATTTTGATACTTTTTCAAATTGAACCGATACTTATAAGAATAAATAAATCTATATCGCAAAGTATTAAACGCGAATTTATTATTATATTTACTTATGCCTAAGATTTGCCGGAACAAAGAGACAGACAGTTTTCTTTAATGTTTTATGTAAGTAGGTACCGTATATACCTATGTAGGTACATACTTTCATATGCTATTGGTGAAAAGCTATTAATTTGTAATAGCAGACACTTCGATTTCATGTAGATATACATATAAAGAGACAAACCAATAGATGAGAAATAGTTGGTAATGACAAATGGCGCACTGTGTGCCTTATCAGGGCGGTCTGAGGTGAAAAGATTGCAGCCGTTTTCCAAGCGGAGTAAAAAGCCGCGCCGGCGACGTCGTTAGCAGAGCCTAGAGCCATCCAACTGATATCTGCGGCACCCTCTCGACTCTTGGCGCACCGGAGATAACTATTTTCGCTTTATCGACGGTATTGCAAACTGCACAATTTTTGAAATGGTTATTTCGCAGTACGACTAGTCGACGTGGCTTATCTCGGACGAACGTAATAAAATCTGGGACCTTATTTTACTTTAAATCTATTTTTTTCAACAGCAGACTAGAATAGGCACAGACTACCATACATAAAAGTTTTTCTGTGCAAGGTGAGTGCTGTGTCTAAAGACTTTTGTTTGCCTGTGCCGTGGCACGACGCCAGTGGCAAAAGCACCTTTCTTGGTGTTTCGTACAATAGGCAGAGATAGCGACGTCGCCTTTTGCTGAAATATATTGTCCTGAATAGCGGCGTACTCCGCGCCCACACCCGGCTCTGATATGCAAATAGGCTCCAGAGAGATCGTAAACCGTTTCATATCTGATAACGTAATTCGGAGCAAAGTATAGCGAGACTAAAATGATACCCATACAATAACTTAGCCGGTTAATCCGACTATGTCCTGTATCTTGTTAATCCCAAGTTGTTCTAGTACAATTCGGCGAGCCAAATCTTAACTGATACAAAGTTGGATAGTTAGCTTGCGTATCCTAGTTCAGAGGGCATTTTATCATAGCTGAATAGCCTGACTCGTGACAAATGTTCGCGATAACCCACCGCGTGGAACCCACCCGGGGCTCTACTACCTGCGTCGCCTATCGCAACAACGAGATCTCGGACCTCTTCTTACTTATCTTTCGTAATATGTTATTCAAGAGAAAGTCCGAACGTTTGTAGCCGCAGGGCATCGGCTGTTGATTGTTACTTTTGTCCGTTTCATGAATACCAATCTAGGATCAAATCCGGATGAACTTATTTGAGGAAAAGGCGAAGGTACAAATCTACAATACGTAATTGAGTAAAGTTTAAAAATTTGCTGCAGAAAGCATTGTCATTTTTACATTTCAATAAAATATTTTTAGAAACCTCAGGGCTCTGGATTATTGACTCGAATGCAGGAAAACGAAGTTCAAAATGAAATCGCTTCGCAAAGCGCATCAACACTTGGTAACGAATATCTGGGATTCCCGACTGCGAACGCAGATTTGACAGAATGCCGTGGCTGCATAATGGTATTACTGCAGGTACCTCGCCAGGTAGCACCTGGCACGTACAATATTCTCTGCAATAAATATACCACATAGTGTTTTTTAGAATATCCAGTTTCGACGTCCATTACTAGGTACCATTTTAATTTCTCTGTGAGAAATGGCATAGGGTTTGATACTTTCTGATTCGAGTAAATTGATTATGTGTCAAAATAATTCAAAATTATAATAATATAGGTGGATAGTTTCTCAAACAATAACCCCTTAACCCGATTAATCAAATTTATGAAATTAAAACCAGTGAAATAATACGAGTACACAAATTCAATCACATTTTGGTAATGGACTATCTTGACAATACAGACATTCTGACGCCAACCAGTAAAATTGTGCCCATGGATTAACTTATTAATTGCTCAACACTACATGAAAATCTGCTAAATATTAACTTGAACGTGAACTGGTCATCTGAATTTTTAAAATCATTTTCGTCCGCGTCCTGCTGATCTAAGTATAAATTATAAATTTACTATGTTTTGCTAAAAGTGATCCCTCAATTTTTTATAGACACGCCACGGCCCCTACCTGGCTCAGCGAGGGGTGCTAGAGAGGTAATAATGAAAATAAACTGGGATCGCCACATGTGGCAGTTGCCATTTGCTTTTAGGACGCTAGTTGCCTTTGGTATTAAAGTTTTCAATTATGAAATAAGTGAAAACACTTTTTAGCTTTGCAAGGTCGCAAATTGTTATATTATATAGCTCATTTAGAGTTGATGGCTGTAATGGCACTATTGATAAAATGAAATAGTTTTGTACCTACCCCACTGTTCAAATATTTCAGTTTGTATAGCATTCAGAACAAGTCACTATCTCGTATAGCAACTAATTCTGTATACCCTTCAGTTTTTTCGTTGGACTACGGCATTATTTTATGGCCCCTCATTTGAAAGCGTCAACACAAAACAAAAAACATCGTAGAATAGCAACGCTTGTATCGAGCGAGTGGTAAACGTGGCATCGGCGCACACGCATGGTAGAGACGCGACGAGCGAAGCCTGTTGGGCAAGTTCGGGGCTCAGGCGTTGCGGCGGCGGGGGGGCGCCCCGATCGCGCCAGTGCCCCTGCCGAGTGCGCCACGAGAGCACGCGACAGCGCTACTCGCTTCGCTCTAAGAACCGACGCGTCCATTGTAAACACTACCGAGTTGTTACACTCTCCCACTTTACAACCGGTTTGTGCTGTCCGCTGTGATACTGTGTCTCCGACCGATTTTGTGATTTTATCGTGAACGCTGTGCATTATCCGACTGTCAGTCAGGAAAGCGTTGTTTAATTTGTGAGTGTTTGTGTAACAAAAATTGGATTTTACTGCCCTCATGACCCGGGAGTTGGAACAGGACCGTAATTGGATTACAGAGCGGAGCATATTTTCAAGTGGTGAGTGTGCGTTGTTAAAATAAATGTTAGTATTAGGTAGCTAGTTAAACGTTAGTAGTAAATTGACGATCACGGGCTTGAAGTCGACGCATTGTGGAGGCGGTACAAACAAAACCGTATAGGGGAGAGAAGGAGAGAGCGCGCCTTGTTGACACTGGGCAAGTAGCATACGCGCGCCGACTAACTAGTTCCGAAACCACCACTCAAAACGATGTAAATTGATCAGTCAAAAGCTTTCTGTACTGCCGTTTTTGTTCCACAATCGTATACAATAGCAGTTTTGAAATAGCGGTGTCTGTTAATTGAAAACGGTTCATATTCTGAGTCGATATTTCTGAGTCAGTTACAACGCATTTCATAAAGAGCGCAGGTACTCTACTATCTTAATGACTGATTCCTCGATAAATTATGAGTAATTAGATAACTTTATCATTTTGTGTCAATTGCCCACACACGCGGTTGAATCGTTAACGTAAAGACTAAAGATATACCTAACATACTTACATCATATTTAAACATAAATGATGGAGTCTAAACTTAGTAATACACATAAAATTGAAAATAGGTAGATATGCAATTAATTTAATAACCATAAAATAAGAGTAGATTTGAAACGTTATGAAGATAGAAAATATAAACTTCAGACATTTTGCTCATAGAGCCCGCATACGTTTTTATATTATTTATTATATTTTTTATGTTATTCAATGTGAATTAAAAACTGTTTTGGATAAAAATAAATCCTCAAGCTTTAGCTTCTAGTTTTAGGTACCTATGTAAGTACCTAAAAAGTTGTTTCGTTTACGAATTTCCATTATTGAAAATATTTGGATGTTTCTTAGAACTGTAGTTGGAAACAACAAAAGAAGCATCGCTAAAATTATCCAGTACTCGCCACAAAAATAATTTATCTTATCTATCTACGACAAGAATAATCACTAACGCAAACGAACTAAAGAATACGTGCAATGCATTCCGCATTGATAAATCGTATAGACAAAGCAATGCGCATAAACATATAAAAGTTTCTGTTTCCTTGTGGTATTGTTTAAAAATAGAAGAATCACTACTATAGTAGAAACATGTTACAACAATAGCAATGAATGAAAGACATTATCAACATCCTGGCGTAATTATGTATGCGTCATGTGTCTTGATAATTAATGTGGAGTGGACGTAGGGTTGACATCGTAATTGCGTTTTTGACACTTGACGAGTCATTATTTGTAGGGAAACTCCGCGTAATATTAATAATCCACTCTATGGGATTTAAATTTAAGAAACTTAATTAATTAACAAAACTGTTTCACATATTGCAAAAGTATTGATTGTAAAACCTTCGTAATTTATCTTCAAATCATCGATATTGATACTCGGAGCGTTTGAAAATATCAGATGCGCACGCGCACAGTACGAGTTAACTAATAATTATAGCGTAGGCCAATGGGTCAGCGGAGCTAGTTAAGCATGCCGTCCTGACTGATGGTCGGCTTGAGTTGTCGTGGGTTACGTTCTCACATGCGTAATAACTCCCACGTACCACTTTTATGGAAGTTTCATTCATATGCCCACGTTCACTTGGTGCATTGTGATCTCTATGTATAACTTAAAATCTTCCCAAAAACATCAAAAGTCTCAGGAATAAGTAAACTGAAGGTTGATTGAAAATATCTTATTTTTCAATTGTGTATCGTTATAACCTTGTATCTTGTATAAAATAAGCTGTCTATACCTCGATACTGTTGATACGACCAGATGGCGCAGATATAGGTAGTTCGTATGGAAATCATACACTGACATATGTATTAAGAAGTATGACAGTAGGTGCATTGTTATCGTTAAAGTACGAGTAAATAGTAGTAAATAAAATATAAAAAAGTACACGGAGTAATTAAGATTTTAAAAAACAGGTCTGCTAATTTTTAAACGGACCTTTGATGTGTAAGATACCTTTATTTATAAGCAAACCAGTTACTGTTTTTGAAAATAATAATTTTGAAGTAAATAAAAATGAATACCTTTCAAACTAAAGACCGTATACATAATTGTACTTCATTTGCTTTGTGTATGCACATTGGTAGTATGAGTATACGAGCTTTTCTCGAGATGAAACTACGTTTCCCTTTCCCGTTTTCTTACATTATAAGTAACCACTAGTTTGGTAACTACATGGTAAATACCATTTCACACTCCACCGTATCTTCTTCAACATCATCAACATATACAAGCCCTCTGTTGGACATAGGTCTCTCTCATGGCTTAGCACGATCCTCAGCTTTACGTCCAACAACGTGACGTATATCGTCACTCCATCAACTCTAAGGGTGTCATACTCTATACTCTACGTTCGCAGATACTGAAGAACACATCTACTGCAACGGTTATCGGTTCTGCGATAGATATGGCCGGCCTATTTCTGTTTCAGTTTGCTTATAATTTTCTTCGCTACATTTTTCAGAAGTACCTAATTTAAGAACATGGCTTTAATAAACAAACAACTTACTAATGCGTATTATCACGAACTATTTGGTGACTGTATTATCTAGTAGACTATTGTATACAATACCATATTCATCACAGTTTTAGATTCGTGAATCTCATCATTTTCAATGTAGGGCAGCCCTATACATAATATAATGAATTTTACTGACGTTAGTGTAAAAATACACATGTTAAGCACACAAACGTGTACATGATTACTATACAATTCGACACCTCTCGCTATTTCTCTATTGATCAACCATAGTATGTAAATTTAGTCCTAGAGTCATTCGCTTTCCACGCTAGAGTTAAAGTCAGGTAAACCAGTCTGAGGTCAACACCCCGAGGTTCCTTTAAAAAAAACTTCGGTTGACAAGTTTAGTGATTAAATATACGCATATGGAATGATTTCAGGCATGCTCTACGTATGTGCGTAAGTATAGTGATGTTTGTAAATGTCCACCAATATTTATGTATCTACTTATATAGTTACTCGTAGTAAGATTAAGATTAGTAGGGCCCTGCGTCTTCTGTGCTAGCCACTAAAATTCGGCAAGCAGTAGGAGCCACCTCAGATTAACTACTAATATTAAGTATACTCATATGCGAAACTTTGGATGTTATGATGTTTGGACGTGTGTTGCTTAATCACGTCCTAACGTCTGAACCAATATCCGTGGTGTGAACGGATCGGGTTGAAATTTGGAACACATCAATTATAATCTGGAATAACACATAGGCTACTTTTCATTGCGGGAAAATAACGGGAACTAGAACTACACAGGTGAAACAGCAAAACGGGCGGGGACAGGTCTTTATCTTGTCACTTTTTATTAAATAAATAAAGATAGGTACAAAGATTTTATCAAAACGATCGGGCCTGCTCATGCTATACTCAACATGCTGTTGGATTTTCGGGAAATTACTACACATCCCACCCACTGCTACAAAATATTTATAGGTACAAAGGCAATGAGTAAGCATTGTCATGTACGTATATTATACATATAGGTACTCAGTATGACTAAAAAAACGCACTATGTACACACAGCTTAATACTCTCAATATATTATATTATATATTTTATGTATTAATCGATATATTGCGTACATTATTTAATATCACATTATGCTTAGCTAATAAAAATACCAAATTAGTTACCTACATTTACAAAATCGTTAATTTCATAATTTCTACTAACTAGGTAATACATTTATATTTGACGTATTTACGTGTTCATTACATACAAAAGAGAAATAGTAAATCATAGCTGACAATAATTAGAAGTCATCATAATATGAGTATTACTTCCGAGTATTACTAATAAGGTACCAACCAAATGAGCATATCATGTTTCAATCGCTTACAAAATGCAGTTATCCTGAGTTTTTTTAACAAATAAAACAGTAATACCTTTGTAATGGTTAGAAGTGTTAATTTTTAAAATAAATTTAAAAAGCGCGATTAAAAATTATCCATTGCAAATTTGTTCCCAAGTACCTAATGTTTTAAAAATCGTTGTGTGTCGTGTAAGTACCTACTACATATATCTATATTTAATAAAACGCTTAAACAAATACGTAACACTTTCTCAAAGATTGATTACAGTAGAGTTGTAGAGTAATCTAGTGGTTTCTCTTTTCAATTGCTACTTTCGCACTTATTGACCTCATTGGTTATAATGTGTCTCATCTGTCTGATTAAATCATGCTAATTTAACATGAAAGAAGTTCTTAATAGATTTACGTTGTGGGTTTTTGATTATAATGGCTAATCAAAAGTGAATTTTCGATAAAGAACATAATGACTTGAATTGTATAAACTGCAAAAAACGTTTATTTTGTAGTGCTTTTTGTGCTGCTTTGAGTACTTACTAGATACCTACTACAGAAACTAACACCGCTTTGATGGCCCATGTACTTATCACTTATAATAGGTACCTACATAATATTAAAAAAGAAACCCAAAAGACCCAAAGATAATAATATCATAAAACAGATATCACATAATATAAAGCTTTAAATTATGCAAGCTGAATAATAAAATCCAATATAAAGCGATCGAGTCATAATTTACAACGTAAAAGTCCGATCGTCATTTGGACCCGAGTCCCGAAGAACCGTCACGTTTTCGTATTTCTATCTCTATCACATTTCATTTGAGAAGCTACATATTTCAGGCGTGACATCGCCGGAAGCGGCTATAAATCGTGCGTTGATATGGAAAAATGTCGCGAAAACTGTCTTTTATCGTCTTAGGGTAAACCCGTGTAACCCCCTTGCCCGCAAACCCGTGTGTGTTAACGCGCCGTTTGCGGCTTTAGATTTATTCATCGGCAAGTAAGAACCGCAGCTTCCCGAGTGCATGGGATCGTATAGGTCTTCGTCACGTCACAACGCAGACATGAGGGCTCGAATGTCAACCGCGGCTGCGTAATTACAGCCTTATCTCGTTCATACCACACATACAGTCCCGTGCTCTGTAATCCAATCCAGAAAGTCTGAGAAGCCAATCACACTAATGTGAGAACAATATTGAAGTGCTTTATTTATCTCGTATACATTTGAACAGCTTAAGATGGCCGACATGTTAGGATGTCATTTCCTTGAATGGGATCCATTTTTGAGGAGATTGCCACAATATTCATTTAATTAAGAGGCCCGTTTTACTTGTAGTTCAGATATAAATGTTTATTTTGGACTTCACAAATCCTCTTAGAGTACCTAGTTGTCATATCTAAAAGTTAGGTACTTTATTTGAGAGTCAGTTGAAGACGAACTTTTGTCCATGTTTAATGAAGGTTCTAGTCGGTGTCGCATTCATAATGTTTACGATATGTAGGTACGGAAACATAACGGGGGTGTTACCCTGTTACGCCCTATGTCAAGTGACCGCACGTTTGTTCAGCCTAGCAATTGTACCGGTAGTTCGAGCAGCGATAAATTGCAGGTTCGAAACGTAATATATCGCCGCGGCAAACCCAACCAGCTAAAATATTGTAACGGTAACAATGCAGCGTATCAGGCAGCCTATTCCCTAAACAGCGGCGCAATCCCAAAACAGATGGATAGAACGGAAAGTAATGTTGGAGCACCCCCTCGCGATCCTTTTGTGCAACATCTGCGTAATTGTGCAGCACGCCTTCTGTTACATGAAACTCTCTACCCTTTGAGTAATAACGCTGCTTTACGTCACATGCAAATGTTGTAGGTACTAGTTACCCAGTGGCACACATCTGCTTTATCCTGCAAAGCCAAAATGACTTGATAGCTACAAAGCAAGAAACGCGTTTGTGGAACTTTACATGTCACTAATGCATGAACGTTATACGCGCACTTTAGAGTTAACAAATTAAGAACGTGCTATGTCGGTAATTTAATATGTAGGTACACTGTTTTAGTGTAAGTACACGAACTAGACGATCAAATCATAAATACCGTTAGCTCTCAACAACGTTTTGTCGTCAAGTTTTGCAAGCACTAACTTAGGCATCAGTAAAATGTTACAGCAAGCAGTAAAAAGTCTAAGTCTGTCTCCAGACCTCGTCATTTTACCTGCTGTTATAACAACTTATGTCTGTTATAAACCTTTATGCGATCCTAATAAATATTTATAACCCGTTCTGTAATAGTATACACGTTTTACGATGGCTATGCGAAGTTAAATGACTAAATAAAAATGCTGACGCCTCAAAAATAAACTATTTTGATCGAGATGTAAGGTATTAAAATGAGATATCGAAACAGCGGGCATCGATGGTTGTAACTAGACAATCGAGTTTTGCTTCTCACGATTACGAACTGAGATACTTAAAAATAGCAAAATAAAAAAGATAATGCGAAGTCTTGCCTGCCAGTTAGAGAGGATATAGTGCGTGCGTCAAGCTGCGTCCCGTGAGACCGAGAACTCGCCATACGAGTATTTGCGTGGATTAAACAACTGTCATTATTGAATCTGTTTTTTTTTCTATTTTATAAATTTAATGTTAAAGTTTTTCACAGGAGCCAGTGACTTAATTAATTAACGCGATTGTTTTTAATATTGTCGAAAACCAGTTTGTTGCTACTCCTAGAAAACCTGGGTTGTACTTGTACCTACGGAATACTTCGGGATATTAGATGTACCTAATGCCTCAAATTTTACGATACAAACAAATCACTATTAATCTCAAACAGAAAACGTTGTGAAAGATTGAGGCTGTACTATTCAGTTAAGTTTTTTTTTTTTCAAATTGTATAGAGTATCCAATAGGTATATTGCTGCTTTGTTTTCATCACAGTAACGTAGTTGTATAGATACTAATGCGAGATCTATTTGCATATTTTTATCTAGATTTTATGAACAAAGCAATGTAATAAGTAGTTCAACCTAATAGAGACAATTATTTATTAGATAGCAAAAATATTGTGTTCAACGCATGTTTTGTTATCATTCAACGATAACTTTGTTTGCGCGACTAGGTTGTTTATATTAACATTGTTAATGTAATTCTAAGAGTGCTAAATTAATGGATTCTACCAAGTCACGAGAGGTCAAACAGATTATTTTTTACGAGCTGAATATCATTGACGACGACAACAAAGTATGTTGGATTTTAATAACTTAGTGAATAAAATTACTTTTCTGTTATATTACAGAGCGAAGAGAAAGGCGCGGGAAGATGGCGTGCGTGGAAAGGAGAGACTAAAACAAAATGGCCGTCGCCCGCGCGGTCCTTGTGTTGCTCGCATCCACGGCGCACGCCTGGATGCCGGACGCCAATGCCAGGATATACGTCAAACTAGGTAAAATATTGTGATTATACTTTATTTACTACCTACAATATTTATAAATATTAGAGGTACTACAGACTACATGGATTAGGTTTAGTAGGTACCTAGTACCTACATACGTAAGTTTCTAGGAAATAAATCATCTAAGGAAAAACAAACAAAAATAGGTTTGTATACACAGTTTTACCTAGTGGGCTTTAAAAATTTAAATCATTTACATCATCACCAAAAATGCGATATTCGACGAGTGAGTAGAGTTTTTAAAAATTATTTTAACTTATTTTTCGCTATTTGTGGTTTTGAGATGGTGGTCAAGTGCGAACCTATAATAGTTAAAAAAAATTGAAGTCGGTTTAATTTTTTGTATAAAAAGTTTATTAAATATGATGTTATCAAGTTTGAAATTCTTCTAGGTACATAAGAAAGCATAATTTTACAATAGAATGAAAATAATTCCCATCCCATGCAAGCATGCAACCGACACTGCAGGTGTAAAAACGCTAAGTATCGTACGTATGCGATTTCGGCGGATTGCCACGTGAGAACCTCCCCGCCAACTGTTATGAAATCGAGATCGTTCATTGTTGTTTAATAGCATCACAATAGGCGCATTGTTCGATTAATCTGGCAAAAAGAGATTTCTATAGACGTTAGTCTCTACCGTATCCACTGGTGTCTATCGACGTTAATCTGCGGATTGTGTTAATCTTTGAGATCCCAAGTAAATTGAATATTTATAGGTTTAAACGTAAGAGTTAACAAGAAGTCTCTGTTAATTAACATTCAGTAAGTACTGCTTAAATCTCGATAAGGAATAATTTGTTAAAATTATCTATTTACTGTGTTCAGGTTTACAAATAACAAATCAGTGTAGTAGTCGTCATTATGGACGTCCACAAAATCATTTAGTGCTCCATGAATATTGACCAATCTAAAGATATTTCTTTACTTTACTTTTGAGCAATCTAAAAGTATTTTTAGCTTTGATCTCATAGAAAAAAACGATCTCATAGCAAAAAACATAATAATAAGTAAAAAGCAACCCTTTCGGTTTAAAACAGGCGTTCGGCGTAACCCTGCATATTCTAGGTGATTTCACTGTAATACAAAGACAAAGCCGTTACCGTCGAATTTCAAAATCAGATCTCGTTTCATTATTATTGTTATACGAGGTCCGTTCGATAATTACGGTTCATATCATATCCATAAAGTTAAGGTTATCGAGTCGCAGCTAAGCGAAAGTTTTAATGAATTGGTTTGTTACAGGCGATGAAACTTCAGAACAGTTCGTGGGCAACGCGACGGCACCAGACCACTTCCGTATCTTAGACAAGGATGACTTCTCTATTATAGTCGGTGGCAGGTGAGAAAATATATGCTTTCAACTTTTCTACATAGGCAGGATGGACTTCGAGATATAGTTATCTGTATCTTTAGAACTTTTTTGAATTTGGAAGATGAAAGTGAGCAACCTACAACAACCCAAGAGTCAACAGCCACATTTATTAATACACGCGTCTGCGATTCTGTGCTCCGGTACTGATATCGCATTCATACGACTTCAGCATTGATTTATCCTAGTCATACAAACTCTAGCTCAAAGCTACTCGCTTAGTGTAGGTACCTAAAATTGTAGTTTGGTCACCCGCATCCTATTTTTTTATTAGATACAGTTTATCAATGCAAATGTCATATATTTACACCGCATAATTGTAAAAAAACGTTAGATTATAAACCAAACTAACCTACCGTAGGTTTAACATCTCAAGCATTTTTTTAAAGACGGTAAATTTTTAAGTAGGTGTAATTTTACTGCGGCATAGGTATATACTGTGGCATAGGTAGCAAAATACATACTTGAACTGAAATGGGCAACCTTGGCCCTAAATTTGGACAAATTATCAAAGAAAATCTGGCTTTTGAATGAGTACCGTTAATAAGATCTACTAATGAATCGCGACGTGGCGTGGGCGCCTTGTAGGCGCACACGGTCCAGTATGTTTTGTGTTATAGGAATAGCATTCCCAAAGATGTGATAATGCGACTCCTGCCTAATAGGTGGACTATTAAGACCTATTCACGGGACACCCAAATCCAGCAGTAACAAGTAATAGAACTATGCTACGTAGTGACTAATGACTACCTAGTTACTAAAACGCTAAA
This sequence comes from Ectropis grisescens, assembly GCA_017562165.1. NCBI lineage: Eukaryota > Metazoa > Arthropoda > Insecta > Lepidoptera > Geometridae > Ectropis > Ectropis grisescens. The sequence goes on along the minus strand of CM029771.1, from coordinate 17,590,222 downwards.
CTCTTATACAACGACCGTCGCCGTCGTTTTAGCTCTGCGGTGGTGTCCAATGTTTGTGTAGAAACTCCCATACGTGATAATACGCGGTTTACCCACACTATTGACTTGATTTGAACACGGACGGTAAAAAAATCTAAACGTGGGTTGTCGTATTTTTTTTATAATATAAATTTATGTATTACCTAATATAGAGCTTAAAAATAAGTTTGAATTTCCAAGTTTCAATAATGACGAAATTTCCAAACAAACATAACCACAAAAAAACAAACCCTTTATTAACATTAAAATTTTAAAATATAATATAGCTATTATAAATATGTATGTACCTACTTAAATTTGGTAGAGATATATGTAGATCTCTACCAAATTTCATTTGAATTGGTTCAGTAGTTTAGGCGTGAAAGAGTAACAAACATACAGGCAGTGTTACCTTCGCATTTATGTTATATACATATATATATATACACATATATATATATACATATATATATATTCGCATATCATATATGTAGCAAAGTAGGGATGATATCCCTGATTCAAAGTAATTGTTGCAGGTGTGTTACATATGTAACAAAATACAAACGTAATAAGTGTAAAAGGGGGGTTGCATAAAAACTATAGGTACACTTACTACACGCCCCTCAAAGGTGCAATATAGGCAGAATTTTATTTTCGGATAAACCGTTGCAGACCTATGAAATTCAACAAAAACCGTTTGAAAAGTGTCAGCATCGTGTCTCTATCAGACCCCTTCCGTCATTTAAATACGAGAAGTAGAAAAATGAAAAACAAGTCATAAATTCAGCTTGCTTCTAGTAATGGTTCACGATGAATTGTCTTTTTTAACCGACTTCAAAAAAAGGAGGTTTCTCAATTCGACCGTATATTTTTTACAGGAACACCGTGTACAATCTCAGTCTCTACGATTTATCAGAAAACGTTGATCAGGTGAGTTTATTTTTTCGTTATCATAATATATATAATATTATAAATAAAATTGCTGTTAGGCACGAATTGCACTTTGCCATATTACTCACTAACATGCACAGTTCGCACTCCCATATCTGCAATAAACTGGGTTGAGCAAACATGCACGCGAAGGTTGATTCAACTCCAGAAGTTGGCAACAGAAGAATCGAAAAAAAACTTCGTAACTTTGATAACCACAAAATTTAGAGCTAAGTTAAATTTACACAGCGTACGAAACTTGGTAACTAGCTACTCCAAATTGATAAAGATGTTTTTTTTTATTAAACCCGGTCATTGATAAGCGATAGCTACCGTCTACCAGTCGGCGACCTAGTCTCGTCCAATGGAACCCCTTAATAGGTCTCGCACTCGACTACAGGTTTATGTATCTAATCTTGCGCAAACAACAACGGAACCCCGTTTCTTATGCTGCACTTACTGTGTTTATTCTTAGTTACGACCCATTTCGCCCGGCGAGCTGTTTATTTTCTAAATCATGTTGGGTTTTATTTACAATAATATCTGCACTGCTACTTTTAAGCGCGAATGCTTTTACATCTAATATCTTAGTGTGAATCATGCGGTTATGCAATAGGATTTCCGGAACAGGTTTCCTTTTTTTCTTTTCGAGAACCTGCATTTTCAGGAGATCGGACATGATAATCTCTCAGTTCCATCGGGAGTTTATACATGCTCTTCATTTCTTCTAAAAAAACTATTGTTTTTTTGATGCCGTTTGAGTCGTTATTCAGTGAATTTTAATTTATACTAACATTATAAAGTTGTTACTAAGAATACGGTTAATAATAGAACATAATAATCTTTATCGTACAAACTGTGCACGTATGTACATAGAGATGTTGTTGAAACGAGAGTTTAAGAAGGCCGTGCTCGAGTCTAGAGATCTTAAATTCCTACGTTCATACATATAGGCACAAGACCTCCAGGTACATATAAAACACGACTTTTTGGCAGTCATAATAAGACCGTATAAAATATATACTTACTTAGCTAAATAAAGGTAATAGGTTAAGGTGGTCGTAAAAATTTCACGTAGTAGGTACCAACCTACCAACATCGAACTTCCAATTTGCCCTCCTGAGAACAAAAATATATAATTCATTCGAGGCTACGATTAATGGCATCACAATCTGCGCATGAAATAAAAATACGATCGGAACGGACATAGGGCCGCACCAGCTTTTGGCTCCCTGCCAGAAATCGCTAACGTTTCACTCATCAAAAAATGTTCAGTTATTTATACTGCAGGCGTAGTAGAAGGCATTTTATGGTATTGCGTTCAACGTCCTCTACAACTGAAATTTAATTAGAAATGAAAATTTGGAGCAATTACACTTTACAGCTTAAACAAATCCAACCTACAAAAAGGTCATGAGAAAACTGAACCGCGTTTCGGTGTGAATTATTTGATAACCAAGCTTAATTCTTTCATTAAACAAGCACACCTTTTTTAACCCCGTTTTAAGTATGTTATTTAAACTAATTTAAATGATCTTGTAAACAGTAGCTGCTGGAACTTAAACCCGGTTAATGCCAAAAGATATTAGCAACAGGAGACTTTAAATAGCAATTTTATTATGCGTTCGCAACAACGGGAAAAATAACAAATAGATTTTCGTGTCAAGCTGATGTTTTAAACTCGTCACCATATTATGGCTGGCCAGTGTTGGAGCGTTGAATTATTCAAGCGCAGTGGCGCAGAGCGTCCAGTAGCCGTCGTCCGAATACTAATCGACTCTACATGGTTACTTTTCTTCGACTCCTCTGCCACGTACGGCTTTTTGTTGCTGACACCATTTTGAATTAAATGGCAAAATTAGTTTGCTGAGAACGTTCATACATTATGTAGGAAACTATGTTTTCGGTTAATACATAGGCACTACGCACGTACACATCGCACGTGTTGTCTATCATTCACAAGTAAAAGCGTTCAATGATCACTATCTCGTCTAAAACAATAGTTACGATTAGGCTTAATATTCCTTTCGGGAATACGTTTTAAAGTTTAAAGGTTATATTTAGATTATTTTAATATTACATTTTTTTCATGATTAAATTCAAATTGTCGACAGCGGATAGAATGGCAATCAACAGACGCACACAGAGAGCTATGTCAGCTGAAGGGAAAGTCTGCAGACGAATGCCAAAACTATCCTCGCGTAGCTGCGCGGTCTCACGGCCGCTTGCTAGTGTGCGGGACGAACGCCTTCAAGCCCTTGTGTCGGCGGTACGCTAGGCATCCCGCTAACCACCACTTAGAAGAGTTTGATGGATCCGGCCGCTGTCCGTACGACCCACAACACAACTCCACCTCAATATTTACTGGTAAGTGTTTTTTTAAGTCAATATTTGGTTTTGTTACGGTTTGTATGTGCCTACCTATCATGCAGCCGGGTATAAATTCTCGACGTACAAACAATCCAGTTTATTCTGTACCAGATCTTCTATTCAAATGTCACCGATGTTCAACCTTTATTTTATTGCTTCCTAGTGGCGTCGTGAACACACATTGTGAAGATGATCTAAAAACTAGGCACGAAGTTGTGCTCTCTCCGCTCCTAGAGGGGTTGCGCGAAGCACGACCTAGCCAAGACCCCGATACCGATCGATTTATTTATTACCTTTACCGTTAAATACAACAGCAAGGTATCTAAAAACTAGAATGTTTTATACAAGCGTATGTTAATTTTATTGTGTAGTACTTAGTTCTAGTGTTTTTAATTAAATGCGGCTTTGAAAATGTCAAAGTTCAATCTTCGTTTATTTTAATGATGTGGTGGCAAGATAATCGATATAAATTCTTCAGACTTTACTTATAAGTTTCTCTTGACTGGTACAGAATAATGAGCTCTCGTTTTATAAAATAGAAAGCTACGTGCTTCTAATTTCAACTAGTAAAGAGACTGTCATAAACCGTCTACAAGCCAGACCAGCCACGACAGGCATTAGAAATCGCATTATGATTACCTTCATAATTCCATAAATTTCATGCAGTTTCGAACTTCTTATGCTAATGGACGTCATTTTACTTTTCTATACTCGTATTTTAACGGGTAAATCTTTGCTTCTTTGCGGATAAACCTGCTTGAAACTTGACCTAAAGCTTCTAAATCCCGAAATAATCGGTCGTCTCAGAGATATTGCCATTTTAGTAAAATTTAAAAGTGAATACTAATTTCATCATAATATCTTTTCCAGATGGTCAACTATTCACCGCAACAGCTGCAGATTTCTCCGGAACAGATCCGCTGATCTACCGCGAGCCTGTTCGCACTGAACGATCAGATTCCCTTCTGCTAAATGACCCCTCATTCGTCAGTGCAGTGGCGTCGACGAGCCATTCTTATTTCTTCTTCCGCGAAACAGCTGTCGAGTATATGAACTGTGGAAAGGTAATTTGGACACCTATTTTTTCATTGGTGTTTCTGAATGTTTATTGTCTTTTGACAACATTTCTAACTGAATTTATATGATTTTCAGTCCGTATACTCGAGAGTCGCCAGGGTATGCAAAAATGACAAAGGAGGTCCACACACATACAGTGATCGGTGGACGTCATTTTTGAAAGCACGATTAAATTGCTCCATGCCCGGAGAATATCCGTTCTACTTTGACGAAATCCGTAAGTTATGATACTTTAATTTCATTATGAAATGACTAATACAATTTTAATGTCAATATCATAATGACAAACTTATTTTGCAGAGGCAACAACAGAACTTATCAACGGAATCTATGGGAGTGGCGGTAGCAGAAATGATATCGTGTACGCTGTTTTTACGACACCACAAAATGCAATTGGTGGATCAGCCGTGTGCGCTTTTGCGATGAGAGATATTTTAGATGCATTTGAAGGTTCATTTAAAGGGCAAGAAAGTATGAACTCGAACTGGTTGCCAGTGAGACAAAAAGTGCCGGAAACGAGGCCAGGATCTTGTGTGGAAGATAGTCGTACGCTTACCGATTCTTCAGTTAACTTTATAAAAACACACTCGCTTATGGATAAAGCGATCCCATCATTTTTAGCGCGACCCATTTTGATCCGTGTTAGCTTACAGTATCGATTTTCAGCAATCGCTGTCCATCCTCAAGTGCAAGCGATGAACGGGAACAAATACGATGTTATGTATGTCGGTACAGACGACGGTAGAGTCATTAAGGCTGTGAATGTTGCTGCGAATGAGGGCGTATTTGACGCCAGCACTGATGAGTATAGCAGAAACCCAGTTAGAACTGCTGTTATTTCTGAGATGCAAGTCCTACCTCAAGGAGTACCTATTAAACAGATGCACGTAGCTCTCACTACGGAGAAGCTGATCGTTTCATCAGGTGATATAATAAAGGCTGTAACGCTATCTCATTGCGGGAACGTGCAATCTTGCAGGTATGTAAGATTGCAAAAGCAATACTATTTTTCCATCTTAACAGAATAATATATTTATAAAAGAGTTAATCTATCTTATATCAGTAATTACATAAGTAACTGTCAAACAAAAAATAATATTTACTTTTTCTATTACAGGGAATGTGTTTCGCTTCAAGACCCTCACTGCGCGTGGGATTCTAAGCAACAACAATGTTCTTGGGTTGGAAACCGGCAATTTCCAAATCCCGAGAGATTTCTACAAAACGTAGAGTATGGAAAGACTGAAATATGTAATAAGCTGCCAGCCCTTTTGCCGGGCGACCGCCACAGTAACAGAAATCCGGGCACAAAAAAGCCTACGCAATCCGAATCCGAAATGCGTCAGAAAACAGACGATATACAGAATGAAATTTTAATAGAAGTCGTCGAAACGAATGTATTGTCCGAAGAAAAGAATACGAACAGTAACAAACACGAAACAGGTAAATGAACTGAATTTTATGAGTTGTTCAATAGTCAAAAAGTGATACATTATTAACAGAATATAAATACGCAACAACAGCACGTTTAATTACTAAATGCGTGTCATTATTTTCCAGATTTGTTAACGGTAGAAGCAGCCGAAGGCAACATCTACAGTGCTCAGGCCCTTCTAACAGCAGTCGTAGCGTCATGCCTCGTAACTCTAATGGTGGGATTTGTCATCGGCTATCTTTTCTCGCGGCGATTTCGGCACCCTTTTCTCCAGGATACTTCACCCTTCAATGAACAACACAACCGATTGAACAGGTAACGTTGAAATCATAAACTGAATAAAAGTAGATTCCCCTTCGTTTCAAAAGTAAGATTGATGCTCCAGTTTTCTTTTACAGACGAGTTTTTATAATATCCGGAAGTGAGTCCAATATACCTACAACCGAGTTTATCACTTACGTCTTTTTCGCACCCAAATTAGAACGGCGTTTAATATTCATGCTACAGTTTCGCTTCATTTCAATTTTTCGTTAAAGCACCTGAATGTTTTATTCAAAGTACTCGGAACCTTTGAAATGTACAGCAAAGTATTCGATGTTCCGCCTCAAGTGAAAACTTGACCTGACTTTCAATTTTCTTTTCAGGTGTGCCTTAGAAACGCCGCTGAATGCGAACACTACGTACATGCCACCGCGGTCAAAGAATGTAAACATGGTGGCTAACGTGTGTCCCAAACCAGACAATCTGCATCTCGAGCTGGGCAAAGAACGCACGCTCGACTTGCGGAACTCCACAGAATCCCCTCGACAAAGATCTCAAGTGTGGAACCTTGCAGAAAGTGAAAAAGACTTATATTTGAGAATTACCCAAACAGACTATGTACGGGTCCATTTCGAAGTGATTGGAACGATGTAACGCATCGCGTGTGCCAAGTCTTCCGAGCGAATCGGCTAAGACAATGTTAGTTGAATTGTGTGATGTGAGGCAAGTGTTGGTTACTCCTGTAAATATCGTTGAAGCGTGTACAGTAGAGATATGCCTTAGACTTTTAATGTAAACGAGAGTTGAACATGCATTTAAAAGTAGGATATCGAACCACTCCTTCTATTATTGAAATTGTTTAAAATATTAAATTGAGATTGAAATTAAAGCAGATCTTTGTATCGAACTTATTTGTACATATTCCTGGCAAATAGTTTTTTGGCGAAAATTCTACGCAAGAATGTGATATTATGGTGATACCAAACGTTCTGCTTCAATTTTAAATCTGCAATGATATTAAATTTGTAACATTCCATATTAAATATCGTAGAATAATATCGCGGTGCAGCTAATTGTGTAAATATAGAAAGAATGTATATAATGCTAGTGTAAAATAAGGCCAAAGGGCTCAAGAACATTGTTTGACATGGTCGAACGTGACACAAAATGGTCAGTTATCTCAAAATATAATGTAATGTCGGCTTTACCTAATTTTTAAAATTTTATAGAAGCCCAGAATACACTCTTTTATAAAGCAGATTTTTACAATATATACCTACTTTTGAAAGCTTAAAAAGTGTGTTTAGCTTTATAAACACATTATTTCTCGATTATCGGGTTAAAACATTATTTTTACGACATCCCTAAATATAAATATAACATCCCGTGTATAGATATTACAATATTTGGTATTAATGAAAGAATATTGAAGTACAACGTGTAATATTTTGCGAAAGCGTAGATAGTGATCGCGTTAAAAAAACTATTTTACACTCAAGAGCTGTAAATACTGATTTGCTGCATGGCAATATTCAGACCCATACGAAAATCAAGTAATTTCAGTGTGAACTTGAACTTGTGTATTGCAAACTATTTTATCACTCAATTACGTATGGCTATGACTTTTAATTTTAGGATACACCAATATATTTTAGGTACCTATTTGATTTTTTTTACTCTCAACAGATAGTCACAAGCAATACTTATTATATGTAAAAGCTGGCATTACTGTTATAAGAATTTTATCATAGCATGTTATTCAAGTTATCTTCGATCCAAATAAAATGAATGGTGTGAGACTTTGTGGAAGCTCGTTTTGAAGGCTGTTAAAGTATGTTACAGATAATACAGCACTATTTTGCTTTCTATTAATACCTACAATTGCTTTCATATGAGCGACGCTATTTAACACAAAAGTTAAACCTTAATTTGTGTTAACTCTCGGAAAAAATAGCTAATATAATCAATGATATTACACAGATAAGTTATTAAATATTCCCTGTTTGACTTTAGCGTAACCACAGCTCACTCTGGTAGAGGGCGTCGATTAAATGGATTTTGTTCCCATCACTGGGCAAGTTCAATTACTGAGGACCATTCCATTCATTTTATTTTTATCTAAGAAAGTTATTAGATTTTGTTGAATTATAAAAAAAAATATTATAGTTATGTATAGCATAAATTGCTGTGCTAAGTGCATAGTGCCTTGTAGGTTGCCAATTTAGTGCCTAACGTTAGGACAAAGAATAAAATATTTATAACCTACAGAACAACATTTCTATTACATTTAGTAAAGCTTCAAAAATGATTCTTGATGTCTATGTTGCACAAATATAATCAAAATTATTGAAGTCTCCACCGAATGGAAGTTATGAATGGTGAATTTGTATTTTATTGTAAGTTTGGGTGATTTTTTATTCTTAAAACTATTAGGCTGCATTAACCACCAGAGATCTAAAAATATAAGTGTTCCCACCGTGTAAAAATCAAAGTCTTTATAGACATGTATCAGTTTCTGTATATATCATTTTAAAATTATAATATATAAGCATTAGCAGATAAATTAAGTTATCTACATCATGGTTTCTTCTAATGAGATATTTCTAGACATTATATACAGTAGTATCATGATTTATCTAAATAGTAAATACATTTGTATATATCATTTCCATTTCTTATAAATCAATATTGACAAAAAATCAATTTTATTTATATTTTTATATTATGATAAATCCATTGAACTAGGACCTTTATTAATTTCCCATATTAGTGGAGAAAATATAAGTATTATAATATTACACGGTATTTTATTTTCCTACCTACTTTTTTGAGGATTATGAAAACATGGCTACAAAATCAAGACTAGAGTCTAAAAATCTAAAAGACCGATATTCAATGTTTATGGTACCTAATGGTACAAAATGAATTCAATGTGTCTATAAGAATATATGTATAATAATAGAATGACTACTGTCAGTATTATACATCCATAACATATATAACCTTGTAGAGGTACATGCTAACTCTCTGCAGCTTAACTTACATATTTATGAGTAAATTTGGATTTAAATTTGGTTTGGACGTTTGTTGGTCAATCACATCAGAACGTTTAATTGGGTTGAAATTTGGAAAAGGTAATCTGAAATAACACTTAGGCTAATATTTATCCCCGAAAAATTACGGGAGCCATACGCGCAAAGCCACAGGGCGTTGCTAGTAATACATACTTGTTTCTGAACAACTCAGTCTTTACAAATTCAGCAACACCAATACAGACAGAGCTATAAGAAGCCGGCCAAGTGCGAGTGGGACTCGCGCAGGAAGAGTTCCGTACATAGATTAAAAAATATATAGCCTGTTGATCGGCGATGAAACGACTCTTGCTTAAAGTCTCAAGACAGCAGCGGGAGCCCAGGACGAGGTAAAAAGCCGCGCTGTGATAAGGCGTATATACGTGTCATGTGCACTACTTTCCACCAATGATCGGACAAAACGAGATAGACATAAGCAAACTTCTAAGGACAGAGCAGGATGCAAAGAAAGACATCAATGGGATACCATCTCGTTTTTTTTAACGTTCGTTTTAATTTTGTAGATTGATGATGTTATGTTGTTCTAATTATTACATTAAATTACTTACTTATGAAATGATATCCCTATCTTTGGAAAGCTGAATGTCCTGCTATTCTAGTAGATCCAATGGATCTACTCGGGATTTCTCTCTCTGTCACACGATGGACCCGGCACCCGCACGATGAATCCATGGAATGCTAAGAAGTTCGTCTCTCGGACTGTCATTTCGATCGTACAACTGCGTCCTTAGCATATAAGCATAATTGCACTATACCTGTTGCGCGTTCGATCAGTCAGGCTTTTGATTTCCAAAGAAAAATATATGGCAAAAAATATAAAATGTGGGTTTCTGCTCAGTGAAATGGTGCGGAAAGAATAGCAGGACATTCAGCTTTCCAAAGGTAGGGATATCATTTCATAAGTAAGTAATTTAATGCAATAATTAGAACAACATAACATCATCAACTTGTGACACGGGTATAGGTTTAAGGGGCCCCTTTTCGACGTACATCAACACTCATCTTCACTACTCGTGTTTCTCTCCTGCCTAGCCAAATCTGATATGAGCCTACTAGTGCAGCTTTAGATACTCGTTCTAGTATAGAACTTACTGCACTTCTGGACAAGCCAAGGTCTTTGAGCAGGTTAAAGAGAGATTTTGTTGGTATAATACCTCTCGCTCCTACTTCTACAGCGTACCTATAAATTAACTACATAGCCGTTTTTTGTTAATTCGTTTAAAAGGTCGTAATACTTATTTTGTTTCATCGCGTGTTCTTTATTAGTTTCCCACGGTAAGTTCTACAAGGACTATGCGTTTCGTAGCTCTAGAAAAAAGTTAAAGTCCGGTCTGGATGACGAAACACCCACTGCGTCTGGCATTTTATAGTGCTTTTCATACGTGTCCATTACAAGAACAAAATTAAAAATTTTGATTAACCCCCGACTACCTTAGATTTGTTATCTGTAGAACATTCTACTAGTCAAGCCCTTTCATTTGATACCCATATTAAGGGAATTGTGAAAAAAGGAAATGTAATTCGCCATTTTGTGGTTGCGGCCATCTTGGATTTGAAATTTGTCATAGTGCAAAGTATTCTACTGATCAAGCCCTTTCATTTGATACCCATATTGAGGTAGTAGTGAAAAATATTATATAATTCGCCATTTTGTGGTGGCGGCCATCTTGGATTTGAAATTTGTGATAGCGTTTAGTACTCTACTAGTCAAGCCCTTTCATTTGATACCCATATTGAGGTAGGTTGTGAAGAAATATTTTGTCTGCCATTTTGTGGAGGCGGCCATTTTGAATCGATATTAACCAAACATAGCTAAGAACACCCGCACGGATATTAACTTTCAAATAAAAAAAACCGCATCGAAATCGGCCCATCCGTTTGAGCTCTACGGTGCCACAGACAGACACACACACAGACAGACAGACAGACAGACAGACAGACCGACAGACAGACAGACAGACAGACATCGACGTCAAACTTATAACACCCCTTTTTTTTGTCGGGGGTTAAAAATAGTCCTATCACGTGCTGTACCCAGGATTAAGTAAGGCTTGTTCTTGGAGTTTGAGATTGATTCTTCTTTTACAAAGTCAATTTATCTTTTGTTTGTCGTCAATCTTTTTTGGGATCTAGTTACTGAAAAGCTTACGGCTTCGCGTATGATATCAAGTACTCTGTCATGGCGCTGTGAGTTATTACCCCTATTAAAGCCTGCATCCCACCAGTATGTGGGTTTGTCTTTGATTCCGTACTATGATGAGCAAATAAACCCTTTTATTGTATGGGACCCCCTTTAATTATATATTTTATTTTAACTAATTATATTTAAAGAAAACTCAAAACTATATATTCTGTGTATAGTTAAAGCGTCTACTTGTCACCATTATTAGATCAAGAGCAAGAAACGGTAAAAAATCAAGTTTGTTGTATGGGAGCCCCCCTTTAAATGTTTATTTTATTTTAATTTTAGTATTTGTTGTTATAGCGGCACCAGAAATACATCATCTGTGAAAATTTCAGCTGTCTAGCTATCACTGTTCTTGAGATACAGCCTGGTGACAGACGCACGGACGGACAATGAAGTCTCAGTAATAGGGTCCCGTTTTTCCCTTTGGGTACGGAACCCAAAAGAACACTATTTGTCGTAAGGCATAATTCCATACTACTATTATGGTAAGCACAAAAGTTTGTAGAAGTGTCTGTTTGTTACTCTTTTACGCAAAAACTACAAAAGTGATTCAAAAGTAATTTGGTGCTACATAGACAGATAATGGTCTGGAATAACACATAGGCTATTTTTTTCCCGGAAAATTAAGTGGAACGGGAACTACGCGAGTGATATCGAAAGGCGCTGTTAGTTTTATTATAAACAAACTTATGCTAAAGCACCAACCAACCAACTATGGTACACCAAATAAATCTATATTTTCATACAAAAATAAACTCTGGTCCGCCCAAGTGCGAGTAGAACTCGCGCACGAGTCGGTTCCATACCATTAGCAAAAAAACGGCGAAAATTGTACGGGAGCCACCTTAAGGGCGTGTGGGCCGTAATTTTGAATTTTTAAAACAACTTTAAGACCTTTAAAATAGTGTATTAAACTCTGAAAAAAAAATATATAATAGTTAAGGATCTAATCTAGTGCAATTCGCAGTCAGTAACACGATTTAATGAATTTTACTTGATAGAAAAAAATCCCAAAGTTACCCTTTTTCAAAAAGGTTTTTCAAGTTTATGACTAAACTAATGAATTTTTTTACTAAATTTTTATACTCAACGAAAGCCACTAAAAAGTTATAGATGCATTCGCAGAGTTTGACTTGATAAAAAGTATCAGTTATTCACTATGTTTTAATATCTACCATAATATATACAGCGCGCCGTTCGGCAGGCCTGATCAGTCGCGTTTGGGCGCTCACGGACGACGGGCCTGTGCTTGATTTTGCAATTTTGACAACCGATAAATTTTAAATATTACGATCATAGTGCCACAGTATAACAATATCAGTAGGTATTACTAGTGAAGCACGCTATGATCTTGATTTTTGATACCGTTTTCATTGAAATTGCAAATAGACGCTGATACTAATTAGTACGTTGTTTACTTTATGTTGTAGACCAATAGGGGAGTCTCAAAAAACTGACGTCGATAACACATCAGTAATAAATTCAATGCGGATGCAATGGAAAATAGATGAGTATCGGTAAAATATTCGTCCGTTAAATCAGAGATCGGGATAAGGAAATAATGAGAGGGGAGAAATCCCCTGCGTAAATCCCCTAATATAAATGCATTTATATTGCCTAACTTGCATTTATATTGCATTATACTTGCATATAAATGCAAGTTAGGTATCATACATGATACCTAACTTGCATTTATATGCCATTTAGGTAAATTCTTTGGTAGTAAGGTCTAGTAGTAATAAAGTAGTAGTAAGGTTTACTTGGAAGAAAAGTCCTCACATACAGATTTTACCACTTTGGAAGAGACTTTCGCGCAAACTATTCAGTTTAGAAAAAATATGTTAGGAACTTCAATACAATTTTGAACACCTTTCCATAGATACGTATGGTTTTGTTAGAATTTCTATTTTTTTTTTTCTTTTCCAAGTTTGTGACACCACCAAAATTTATTGTTTTTTCTTTTTTTTGTATGAAAATGTTAATATTGTTCATAGAAATTTAGACACTCGACCAAATTTGATAAGAAGCCTTTTAGGCAGTAAAATTACTCGTAGAATTTAACTCTGCACTAAATTTCCGATTCGTATTTTTTATATAAAGTTTAGAATAATTTCCTGAGCATAAAATCACAAAATAATAACAAATCCAGGTGGAGCTTCAAGCGCCAGCTCGAAAAAACGTTTTTGGCCGATATTCTGAAAAAGTTATAAAGCCTATTATTATTGTAGAAAATAAAATTTGCCATCTTTTGTTGCCAGAAAACTTTTTTTTTCGAACTTACCGATTACGATTTATTATGTCAAATTTGATGATAACAATGTAAAAATAATAAGATGTGAATTCTTTTCCCAGTAGCATAAACATGTCCCTTTTTACCGGAATGGAAGAAGGGTTATGTTTTTCGCGCGTATCTTTTATGTTTGTAAAACTTTTATTTCCACATATCTTCCAAACGGCTGGATGGATTTTGGTAACTAAGATATTCTAAGACTAGTCTGACTCGCCAAAGTGTAGATGATAGATTAATATTTTTTTACGTGTAGATTGTTTTGTAGTCGGGGTTTTTAAATTAAAGTTATTCTATCATATTGCTCGTTGCTCGAATAAACAGCACCGTTCATCATCATGATTGAAGAGTTGAACGAAGCGTTTGGTCTCCACTTTTGTAATAAGAACAACTAAGCTGTGAAACGCATTGCCAGGGTGGGTTTTTGTCGAAGGTTCGAACCTTGGGGTTACGAGGTACACTGTGTTTGTTTCTATTAGAGAAACAAGTTCCATCGTAGACCACATCATTTTCATCCACTATTATCGGCATCATCGCAATCGTATCATTAAATGGGTTATAAATCGTAAACGGTAAGTTTTACAAAAAAGTTTACTGGCAACAAAAGATGCAAAATTTTATTTTCTACAATTATTGTCAAAATATATAGTTTCCAAAATATCGGCTAAAACAGTTTTTTTCAATTGGCGTTTGAAGCTCTACCTGGATCTGTGAGCATTTTGTAATTTTATGCTCAGTGATCTTTACCTCATAGAAAAAAATTGGATTAGAAATTTAGTACAAAGTTGACCAAAAAACCTTCTATTTTTACTGGCCTTTCATTACGTTTCAGCACATTTTTAAAAATTTTTGACGAACTTGTGAATTATTAGGAAACATTTTAAAAAGATGCATGAAATTGGAAAAGCCATTCTCAACCTACAGGGTGACTGGTGCAGGACCGGCCATAGCAAAATCACGCATGGAGGAGGTTATATGCTACCTATTAAAGCTTACTTTCCCTAACTAAAGTTTTATAGTTTAGGAGATAGATTAATTTTTAAACCTTTTTAAAATTTTCCCGAAATTTGACCTTAAAGCTGCTATAACTTTTTATTTAAAGTTCTAGTGAATTATTCTTTTTTTTGTTAGCACAGACAAATGTTTGATCAAACCTATGTCGGAACTCCGCTTAAACAAGGACAAAAAAAAGATATTACGCTTGAAAAAGGAAAAATTACCGAAAATAAAAACATTAAGATCATTTTATTTTTTAATAATTAAAAAACCACTAACTTTCAATAATTTATAAACTCTAAATAAACTTCTCTAGTTCATCACCTATCCAACGGTACCAAATGTATAACAAAAAATGTACAAACTACATGTACATATCTAAAACCTCATCGTACAAACACACGTACTACAAAATGTGGATATTTAGCAGCTAGTAATTGATAGGATTTTCAGATTTCTAAAGCTAATTTAATCAATAATAGTAAACAAAATTTGGTCAGTGTTGGTATTAGTAATTAAATAAAACAAGTGCTTAATGGTACATTATTTATTTTGACGAATACAATGATACGAGTAAGAAAAAATTGTGAATTGGAAAAGATATCGGGCATTGAAAGGACATTGTTATTTTAGGTTCTGCTCGAATTGCTGTCCGCAATTTCTAATACATGCCCGACATCTCTTCCTAATTTCTGTCGTAGTTAAATTTAATCTAATCTCTTCTTTCATAATCACGAAAGCATCATTAATTTTTGTATCAACTCCTCTTTTGTGTTAATTTGTCCTTTATTGTAGACCAGCTCTTTGGCTCGACCCCAAACGTAGAAATCCAGAGGTGTTAAATCTGGGGATCGGGCCGGCCATTCAGTTGGTCCACCTCTCCCTATCCATGACTCAGGAAATGTGTTGTTGAGTAGTTCTCGGACTTCCAGCCTGAAAATGCCGGGCACCCATCGTGTTGAAACACAATGGGCATTTCGTCGTTTAAAACTTCCGACAGCAGATCAGGCAAGACGTCCATTAAAAATTCTAGATAATTTTCCCCATTTAAGATGTCAGGTAGTAAATGGGGCCCAATGATAGTCCGACCAATCACACCGGCCCATACATTCACAGAAAATTTCCGCTGGAATGATGTTACCCTCTTATTGTGTGGGTTATTAGGGGACCAATGGTGTAAATTGTGGAAGTTGTGAATTCCTTCTCGGTTGAAATGTGACTCATCGGTCCACAATATGCGTTTGAGGAATGTTGGGTCGTCGACATCTCTGTGCAGAATCAAGCGACAAAATTCGTCCTCCTTGCATAGTCACCAGTTTCAAGCCCTGTCAACAAGCCAAAACCAACTCTTAATGGTTATTAAATTTGATTCGTGAATGTACTTTTCACATAGTTGTAGCGACTAAAAAAAAAACATTGTTAAATACATTGTAACATCTAAGCTAATTAATCTAAATAAATTAATTAAAATTACCTTGAACTGGTGTGTAATGATATGGGTGTTGATTGTCACGATGCATTACTGTCCAGACCTTCCATTGGCTGACGCCCAAAGCTTCAGCTACCACTCTGGTACTAGTAGTGGGGTCCTCCTCAAATGCTGCCAAAATCTGCTCGTCAATTTCGACAGGTAATTGACGCACACTTTCGGGGTTCTCTGGCGTTTAAGTTACCCGTTTCCCTTAACCGACGATATGTTGTAGAAAATGTGTTTCGGTGAGGTACACTTCTATTTGGAAATCGCTCCTGGTAAATACGCCGCGCTTCACGGGCATTACAGTCAGCAGCGCCGTACGCCAACAGCATATCGGCGTATACTTCGTTTGTGTATTCAGGCATTTGAATACGAAAACAAACAATAACGAAACTTAACGAAAACAGTCAATAACAAAACAATCAACAAGATAACAGTTCACTAATAACAAGGAATGGTGAAACAGAACAGAGCACGGTCGGTAGTACGTAGGAGCGGTAAGACACGACTGAACATGATATTCAATGCAGTGAATTCTCTCCAAAATCAGATTGGCGTGGCCCTTCCTTTTTCGTAAGAAAGAGACAAAACATGACATCGCATTCCTAAGCTCTGACGTCATGCTAAGGGACCATTGCCGCTGTTTGTTTAACAATAGTAACAATAAACCTTTACCTGAGTAGACCGGCATTTACAATAGAAATCACGATTTTTTATAATTTAATAACTTTTTGGATACAAATTTGGTACCGTTGGATAGGTGATGAACTAGAAAAGTTATTTATAGTAAAATAAATTATTGAAACTTAGTGGTTTTTAATTATTAAAAATAAAATGATCTTAATGTTTTTATTTTCGGTAATTTTTCCTTTTTCAAGCGTAATATCTTTTTTTTTATCCTTGTTTAAGCGGAGTTCCGACGTAGGTTTGATCAAACATTTGTCTGTGCTAACAAAAAAAAAAGAATAATTCACTAGAACTTTAAATAAAAAAGCTATAGCAGCTTTAAGGTCAAATTTCGGGAAAATTTTAAAAAGGTTTAAAAATTAACCTATCTCCTAAACTATAAAACTTTAGTTAGGGAAAGTAAGCTTTAATAGGTAGCATATAACCTCCTCCATGCGTGATTTTGCTATGGCCGGTCCTGCACCAGTCACCCTGTAGGTTGAGAATGGCTTTTCCAATTTCATGCATCTTTTTAAAATGTTTCCTAATAATTCACAAGTTCGTCAAAAAATTTTAAAAATGTGCTGATACGTATATAGATATGATAAAAATATAGATAAATTTAATATTTATTCGTTTATATAGCTACAAAACTCTTATCATAAACAAACAAACGTAAACAAATCTTGAACAAAAAATGAGTTTAAATTACATAGTCCAATATTTTAATGTTATTTCTGCACTGTGGCACCGATTCCGCGGTCGGTGACGGTCGCGAGAACAAGACAGCGTTAAATGCCTAATTTGACAGAACTACCTGGCCTTAATTATTTATTTCATTTTATTTTTAGTCTTTGTTGTTATAGCGGCAATGGAAATACATAATCTGTGAAATGTCTAGCTATCACCATTCTTAAGATACAGCCTAGTGACAGACGGATGGACAGACAACAGCAAAGTTTCAGTAATAGGATCCTGTTTTTACCCTTTGGATATGGAACCCTAAAAATTAAACAATGTGGACCACAGAAATACATTGAACTAATGCTTTTTACCATTTGAGGGGTGGGTCCACTTTCACTGGTTGTGTTTACATAAGAATTTTTTTCACAAAAAATACTTCATTTATTAAATTTGCCTGTATTTTTAAACAAGAAAATTCTGTTAATATAAAGCAACTTACCTTTTACATTCATCTTGACGCAGTATCACTATCAGAGTCAATATAATTGATATAATTACAAAGAAATTGTCTTTTTTCAATTGGAGTAAGTACAATTTCACTATTTATAGTGACACCATCATCGCAAATTACTGCTTCTTCTTTGATCTCAGGATTACCTTCATGCATTATAATAAAATTGTGTAAAACACATGAGGAATAAATCAATGTCTTGACAAAGTCAGGCTTAAATATATGTAAATTATTCAATTTAGCCATTTTACTTTTAAGCTGTTCAAAAGCAGTTTGGATATAAAACCGCGCCTTCCAATGAACTTCATTAAATTTCATTTCTTCACTGGTCAGCAATTCTTCAGTAGTAAACGGTGTTATTAAATTCATTTGCAATTTATATTCAGAGTCGCCTAAAATGTGATTATCATATTCAACAAAATTTTGAAGTTCTTGTGACAGTGGACTTTCTTTATACACTTTACTTTTCTTTGTTTTCCCGACCTCTCCAATGTGGACATCCAAGAACATTAGGGATTCATCACAAACTCCTTGTAAGAGTACAGTTTCACGCCTTTTCATTTGCTTTCCAACTTTAAGTCTACATGCATCAATGAAACCTACACAGTTGGGTATTTTAAATCTGCTATTCACTTTGATTCTGGTGACATGTTGTTCACCAACTGAAGACCAGCTCAAATAAGTGTGACGATTATCGGCCAGCATTGATGCAATCTCGTGGAATATGTTGCTTACTGATGATTTGTGGAGCCCAAAAAAGTTACCAACTTCATTGTATGATAAATCACTCATTAGAAACATAATGAAAACATGGGCTTTTTTTGTCCATAGGAATAACACCTGGCAGCTCCAGGCCTTTTAAATATTTTACTAGAGCCTGAAACAACAACAAATTTATTTCAGAAACTATTAATTCCTATAGTATAGAGAAACAGAGGAACAGAGCAATCTGTTCAATAGGTAATACTATTAATATTAAGTAGTTATTGGTTACAAAAAAATTGCTAACTGGGGCCAGTTCTTCTCAAGACTTGAGAATGCTCATGAAAGCCTCAAGGCAAGCATGCTCCCATCTATAACTATATAATTTATTTCTGTCCACACTGAGTTATAATAGTCCGATACACATTCAGACATTAACAAAACAGAATTAGCTAACATGCAAGTTAAATTAATACAAAATTACCTGTACTGTAGACTTCTTAACTCGAAATGTAGTTTCATAATCCTCATTACTGAATCTCATTACTTCTTTCTCATAATAATCAGTATTCCTCAATGTAGTATGAGAACTTATGTCTGTATGTTTCATTTCTAGCTCTTCACTAAATTCTTCTCCTACCAACTCATTATAATTACACAAGTTTTCATTATTTTCACTGATCACATCTGCAACAGCTACTGCCATTCTATTGATGGTAGTAACACAGTCTGTGTCCAGGAATAGCTCCATTAAGAACTCTTTTTGAAAGTTGTTCATGATGTTACCAATTAATGTTTCAACGACAAAAAGAGTGCATCATAATCCGTAGAGGTAACACCAAGGATCGTGTTAGTTGTCTTCACTGTGTAAACAAAATGTTCAACCCTTAGAGACAATCTTCTTAAAGTTCTGTTATTAAAGAGTAGCTCATTACAGTAATCAAAGCAGTAGGCATAGGCAAATAGAGTTGTAGTCTTGGCTGAGAATGTTTAAACCCTACTGATTTTTAAATAAAAGCATATCTCGCCGACAAGTAGATAAGTGGTATGTAAACCACTTGCTTTACACACACAGAATCAGTTTATTACCAATTTCAAGGTGTTCAGGGCACTCTATTGGATTATATCGATGATTTTTAGTATCTTTTGTAGCAGTATAATCAAAGATTTTGGTAGTCTAGTAAGAAAGAAGTTTTTTGCAATGCTTTGTTTTGAATGTTTGGATTTGTGTTTTGTTGAAAATAAGTAAATATTAGATAAGTAGGTAGGTACATACCATCGACAAGGAATAGAATAAACTTGGCTTCATTCTTCTGAGAATAAACAGGACGATAGTCAAGATAGGACGAAGGACGAGGTTCTTTGTACTTTGTTATTGTTAGTTTGTTACAAAAACATTTTTTTTTTTTTTTTTAATCTATACTAATATTATAAAGAGGAAAGATTTGTTTGTTTGTTTATTTGTAATGAATAGGCTCCGAAACTACTGGACCGATTTCAAAAATTCTTTCACCTTTGGAAAGCTACATTATCCCCGAGTAACATAGGCTATATTATATTTAAAAAAAAAAATAGGAATCCTTACTAAAACTCCAATAATGTAACATAAGGTGTAAAAAAAAGACCTGAAAAATTCCTTACGTCGCGTGCGCTGCGAAAACTATTGATGATAGAACAAAATCATTTACTACGACTTTGCAGAACTCATCATTATCTACAAAAAGTGTCGCGACAGCATATGTCTAAATATTATAGTTAATACCTTTTTATAATTTTTACATTTCATTCGGAAGATATCACGAGTTTAAAATGCAAGTATTAGAAAAAGTCGCGTGGTTGTCGCTCAGCTAGCCAGCATGCGATGTAGGCTCCATGTAAGCGTCACTGGGGTACGTGGGGGGTGAGTCAATGTGATAAAATAAAGTGCCGCGCGGCTCACTCGCGCGATCGGCTCCCTACGCAGCGGTCGTGATCGTATGATTTTAGCTTGAAAAAATGTTGAATTCGTTTCGTAGGTAAATAAGTATATGATAATAAATATTATATTTTAATGTAACCATTCAAACTGCTTATAGTAGTATTTTATGGGTATTCCTGTTCAAAATTTCAGCAAAAATTTAGTAAAAGGTAGTTTTCTAAGCCCATATTTTTAATTTTTTTTCAATAAGTAAGTACCTACTACTTACCTGATAATAAATATTATATTTTAATTATTCAAACAGCTTAGTACTTCATATAGTTCAATAAAGCAAAAATTTAGTAAAAGCCTGTTTAATTATTTATTTCCTTCTATTTTCATTTTATAATGCCCAAAATGCCAAAAGATCAAGATCTCAACTTTCTAAACATAGTTCCCAGGCGAGGGCAATAAAATACGGCGTATTGAGGAATCTTCATCAGAAACTGAAAATCGCCTTGCAAGTCGGAGAGAATACGCGTCGCAATTGCGTGCTAGAGAGTCAAGTATCGAGCGTTCGCAGCGGCTTGCTGAACAAAATTTTATCACTGGCCCAGGAGCTGGTCAACTAGCTCATATACCGAGGATACCGATGATTCCAACTGATCTGCCAATCCCTTTTAAACGACTTCAGTTTCCGGTGAAATCATCTTTCGCTTTAACTATTAACAAGTCCCAGGGCCAAACCTTCGAATTATTAGGGATCGACCTACGAAAAGAATGTTTCACTCATGGCCAACTGTATGTTGGCCTATCACGTGTCGGAGCTCCTGAAAATCAATTTATTTTGCTGCCACAAAATAAAACTACTTCAAATATCGTTGACAGGGAAGCTCTGACTCACTAAAACTAATGGCTTTTGTTTTGTAAATAATATTATATATGTATACAATTTTAAAATAAAAAAAATACAAAAAAACATTAATAAAAAAAATTCATAAAAAAATTCAAACTTCCTTTATAATTTTACTTTTTTTTTTGAAACCCGATACAAAAAAAGGGTGTATGTGTGTGTGTATATACCCGTGCGAAGCCGGGGCGGGCCGCTAGTTTATTATATACATGGCTTACAAAAACAAACAGTATCAGTGTTGCCAACTTTATTTTTCAGATATTCTGATAATCGTACCTATGATAGTATGTCGTTATTGGTATAAGAATTCAAGAAAAATAATAGTATGTACGCAATGGAATTTCAATAAAATTACGCAAATCAATTAAAAAATGCACTTGATTAACAGCAATTTCTGGTTTGACGGGTAATGTTTCCAAAGAAATTATAAGGGATTAAGTATTTATCTTATAAATCTGAGTTACGAGCACAGTGCAGTGCTAGTGTGTTTTGAAGTAAAAAACTTCTTTGAGCGCGCCTAGACAGAATGTTCATATGCTGTGAATTGAAATCATCACCACGAAATATTAAATTTGCATTTCACATCCATTGCAAAAAAGTTTTTGTTGTAATATATTCGTATTACTGTTTTATCACAACACTTACACTACGTAAACACACAAAATATTACTTATTTTCATCACAGCACTTACACATACACTTTGAACACAACTTTAACTTTATGAATTTTTAGGGAAATACCTATAAAATAAATAAATAGCAAATACTATAAAATTTGCTAGTCAAACACTATTTCCGAACCGCGTACTTTTTTTATATATTCTCGGCAATAGATACAAATCATTTCGCCACATGTTATTCTCGTGTTGCTGTGCTTACTTGGTATATTTAATTTCAATTTATAAATTGTTATCATTTTTAATTATCAGAATTAATTATTTTATATTATATAATTGTAGTCTTTAAATCGTTAGTATTTCTCATTTTAGTTTTCACTTCTGCCGTGCGGTCTAAGCGCATACATTTTTTTTGACGCAAGCAACATTATGAAAACTGTTTTATCCCGGAAATATAACGGGAACGAGAACTACGCAAGTAAAACCGTGAGACGCTGCTAGTTATCATGCTACACGAAAGAAAAGACATTTAAATTAGCAGATAAAGTTAGCAGCGCCGAATGTACATAGCACGTAATGT
The DNA here is from genome assembly GCA_017562165.1 of Ectropis grisescens. NCBI lineage: Eukaryota > Metazoa > Arthropoda > Insecta > Lepidoptera > Geometridae > Ectropis > Ectropis grisescens. The sequence continues at coordinate 17,567,524 of CM029771.1, read as the reverse complement.
AATATCGATTGGCTTACAATGACAAAAAACTGCTGATTGAGAAAGGATTTCCACAGTGAAGTGGGGTGCAAAACCAAATTAAAGGCTCATACCGTGATAGTATAAGTTTATACTATACACTTAAAATATAACGAAAATAGAGTGTCGTATACGCTGTGGATCTTTAATGAAACTACATAGAGAAATTAGCAATTGTTGGATGCGTTCATTTAATAAGCTACAAATAAGATGTTCAGTTCGATCAACTGTTCAACTAGTTTTGTTTTTCACACAAAAAAATAATTTATGAAGGTGATTTTTTATTTCGTAAGATTCTATTCAAAAGATCGTACGATTTCGACTTCGCGATCGCACATATTTATATATGTAAAGAAAATTTATTTTCTTTAATTTAACGCCATCTATGTTATTAATAATGCCTTAATCATGTTCACATGGATAGATGGCGCTGTAAGTAATAATATCGGTATAGATCATATTATTTGATGGCAATACATTTTGTTTGATCGATATAAATCAAATAATTTTAGAGAGGCAACATTGTAAAAAAACAAAGAACGCATAAAATCGTGACTAGCTAAATTGGGAATAAAATTAATTTGAAAACTAAATAATATACTTCAATCGTCGTTTCTTTGTTTTTACAGGTAAGCTTTTTGGTAATTGGTAGACAATTGTAAACATTGTGTAACACAAGTGATTAAATAATGAAAATATAACTTTGTTTTTACAGAGCAACACGAGGTATTATTTTAACATAATTCCCATAAGATAACATTATAAAACGACGGTTTTGGACAAAATACAATATGGAAAAATTGTTATTTAAGTTTGCTTCAGTAGCGGCAGCAGATGGAAAGACTAACATAATAAGCATAACCTCAATAGGCACACCGGATGGACGCACGTTTGAGGTTCCGATGACCTAAAACCGGCAAGTAAACATAGTGCCCTAACATCTACAGACGTTTATGCGAAAATAAAAAATTCCCTGAAAAGAAGACATCAAACACGTGCAATTTGGATTCCCCTAAGTACAGAATTGAAGAAAGTATATCTAGATGCGGGCGAAAATGTACAATTTGGTGACCAATATTTAGATGAAATTATTGAAGGGACAATATTATCACAAAATAACAATAAAATTATGCTGGAACAAAAGAATGTAACCAAAACTGCGGAGAGATTTTTGTTAGAAAAATTTTCCAATAAAACATCCAATGCCAACCAATGGATCAACGAATTTGAAAGTGAATGCGAAAGATTTGAGATAACACGCAACGAAGAGAAAATTGAGATTTTAAAACATCTTCTAGAAAAACAATGCATAGATTGGTACGGAAGTATGTTAATCAAATTTACAGTGAACTCTGAATGGTCATTATGGAAAGATAACTTTTGCGAAACATATGGAAATAAAGGTTGGTCACAAATAAAATATGCATTTATATTTAAATTTCAAGGTGGATCTTTGCTGGAATACGCCACAAAAAAAGAAAAACTGCTATTAGAAGTCAACAAGCATATCGACACACAAACAATGATACATCTCATTGTAATGGGACTTCCAAATTATGTAATAGAAAAAATTGACAAAGAATCTGTAACATCAACTGCAAAATTATATAATGAAATTGGAAGATATGAATACGCAGTGAATAAAAAGAATTTCTACACTCCTAAACAAAATGCCTTTGAGTTTAAAGGAAAGATGGATAAAAAGAAACCTTGTAAGACTTGTGAGAATTTAAATAAAGGTGTTCGATACCATCCTGAAGAAAAGTGTTGGTTCAAACAAACAGATGAAAATTATTCAAAAAAAAGCTACAATAAAACAGTAAACAATTCGGTGATTGATGTAGAACTCAATAATGATGACTCAAAAAACTGAAAATGACACCATTAATAAAAGTTAAACTACTATTAAATGATAAAGTAGAGATATCAGGAATATATGATTCAGGCTCTAATGTTTCAATAATTAATTCAAAATTAATAAGACTGCAAGAAAAAAAGTGAGCTTGATACAACAAAGACTGATAACCTAATAACAATTAATGGTGTCAAAAAGACATTAGGTTTGACTACTATCAAAATAAAAATATTTGATATTGAAGATACAGCCGATGTTTACATAATTGACGGAGAACAATTTAAGTATGACTTTCTAATCGGATTGAATATTATACAGAAATTTAAATTAGTCCAAGATGAATATTTACAAATAAGTCAAAGAAAAGAAGAGATTGGTAGTAGAGACCAATGTTCAATAAACTTCAATGAACAGTTACAAGAAGATTTTAAAATAAATACGGGTAACTTGAATACTCAACAGAAGACAGAAATATATGAATTAATAAATGCATACAAAACAATTTTTTTGCAACAGACAAATATGATGTAGGCACAGTAAGAGAATATGAAGCACGCATTGATCTACTTGTTGATAAATACTGTTGTAAGAGACCATATAGATGTTCAGCCGAGGATAAAAAGGAAATAGAAGAACAGATAACTAAATTACTTGATAAAAGTTTAATAGAAGAATCATATAGTCCATTTGCAGCTCCCGTGACATTAGCTTTCAAGAAAGAAGACAACAAGAAGTCAAGATTATGTATAGATTTTAGAGATCTAAACAAAATTGTAGTGCCACAAGCTCAACCATTTCCATTGACCGATGATTTGATGATGAAGACTAGAAATTCAACATACTTCACAACACTTGATATAAATTCTGCGTTCTGGTCCATCCCACTCAGAATTGAAGACAGAAAGAAGACAGCCTTTGTGACGCAAGAGGGCCACTACCAATGGACGTGTTTACCATTTGGTCTGAAGACTTCTCCAGCCATTTTCCAAAGGATACTAGGTAACATTCTAAGAAAGTATAAACTTACTAATTTTGCAGTTAATTTTATCGATGATTTACTGGTATTTTCAAAATCGTTTTCTGAACATATAGATCATCTATCACAATTATTAGAAGCTATAAAAAAGGGAAGGTTTCAGATTAAAATTCACAAAATGTATGTTTGCCTCAGATTCTGTTAAATATCTTGGTCATATAATACAAAATAATACAGTACGACCCATAAGGGACAATATCATTTCAATTAAAGATTTCCCAATACCAAAGACTCCAAAAATGTTAGACAGTTTCTTGGGAAAGTTAACTTTACCATGAGTATTTGCCAAAAGTGCCATAATTTTAGAACCTCTTCATAATTTACTACGAAAAATACTAAGTTTGTATGGTCTGCTGATTGTCAAAAATCCTTTGAAATTATAAAAACATTATTATGCTCACAACCTATTTTAGAAATTTTGACCAAAGTTTACCTATTAATATCCATACAGATGCATCTTTAGAAGGTATGGGAGCAGTTTTAAAACAAACTCAGCCAAACGGAGTAGATAAGCCAGTAGCATACTTCTCGAAAAAACTAAACCAAGCCCAAAAAAAAAAAAAAAGGCGATTTACTTAGAATGTTTAGCTATAAAGGAAGCTATAAGATATTGGTAATACTGGCTCATAGGAAAATCATTTACAGTATATTCTGACCACAAACCTTTGGAAAATCTAAATATTAAATCTAGGACAGATGATGAACTAGGAGATTTAACCTATTATCTATCACAGTATGATTTTGTAATAAAGTATGCACCGGGCAAACAAAACATTGAAGCAGACTGTTTAAGTAGGAACCCAGTATTAGATGCAAGTGCAGATACAGATGAACAGTTGAAAATTGTAAACATGGTTAAATTAAATGATATTGTTACAGATCAAGAAAACAATTTGGACATACAAAATAATAAATCAAACTTATTACTGAGACATAATGTGTACTATAAAACCATAAAAAAAAAACAAGAAAAATTATTTTGTCAGAAGATTATAGTAAAAGCTCATTAAACACATACACGAAAACATGTACCATTTAGGTATAAAGCAAATGCAAAACAAAATTAGTAAATTATACACAGCAAAAAATTTAACAAAAAACATAAAAAAACATTGTAAAACCTGTGAGGTATGTATAAAAAATAAAACTAGAGGACAAGAAAAATATGGTTTAATGTCACAGCTAGGCCCTGCCACAAAACCTTTTGAAATTGTGTCAATAGACACAATTGGAGGTTTTGGAGGCTCAAGATCAACAAAAAGGTATCTGCACCTTTTAGTTGACCACTTTACCCGATATGCTTACATTGTTACTTCAAAGACACAAAATGCTAATGATTTTGTAAAACTACTCAATAAGGTAACCGAGTCTTATACTATTGGTATGGTTCTCAGTGATCAGTACATTACAGTACATTACAGTACAGTGGAATAAACTCAAAACAGTTTAAATCGTTTTTGAAAAATAAATCAATACCAATAATCTTTACAGCAGTAAATGCCCCATTTTCTAACGGGCTAAATGAAAGGCTTAACCAAACTCTTGTAAACAGAATAAGATGCAAATTAAACGAAAATAATAATAATAAAAAAGCATGGACATCCATTGCTCATAACTGTGTAGATAAATACAATAATACTGAACACACAGTTACAGGGTTTGCACCAAAATACTTATTGGTACAGATGTTTCCTTTTTACCAAATGAATTAAAAAGAGATAAATCAGAAATTGAGTGGATAAGAGATACAAAATTAGCCTTTGAAAATTCATTAAAATCACATAACTACAATAAACAACAATTTGATAGAAATAGGACATACTTCGAGTTCAATACTGGGGATATGGTTTATGTAGAAAACGGTAACAAACTGAATAGAAATAAATTAGACGAACTAAAGATTGGCCCATTTAGAATAATTGAAAATTATCTAATTCAATATTTAAAATTGATACAGGTCATAAGAAATCTGAGTCAAATCTGTTTCATATCACTAAACTTATACCATTACCTAAATAATAAACAGGTGAATTATAATTTTACTTACTACACTTTGTTATCAAGTTACTATTATATTTATAGAAAACTTATGTTAAATTTAACCTTAAGATTGTTATAATATTTACAGCGAAAGTGTGCTTTATTTTCATTTTTGTAGGATTAAGTTTTTGTTGCACTTGTTTTACTTTAAAAATAATAAGTTTATTTAAGATTTATTAGATATCTAATTTCATTAATTTTTTATTGGAACAAAAAATCTTTTTTTGAGGAGGGAGATGTAAAGAAAATTTATTTTCTTTAATTTAACGCCATCTATGTTATTAATAATGCCTTAATCATGTTCACATGGATAGATGGCGCTGTAAGTAATAATATCGGTATAGATCATATTATTTGATGGCAATACATTTTGTTTGATCGATATAAATCAAATAATTTTAGAGAGGCAACATTGTAAAAAAACAAAGAACGCATAAAATCGTGACTAGCTAAATTGGGAATAAAATTAATTTGAAAACTAAATAATATACTTCAATCGTCGTTTCTTTGTTTTTACAGGTAAGCTTTTTGGTAATTGGTAGACAATTGTAAACATTGTGTAACACAAGTGATTAAATAATGAAAATATAACTTTGTTTTTACAGAGCAACACGAGGTATTATTTTAACATAATTCCCATAAGATAACATTATATATATGATGCAAAAAATATAGCCATCGTATATATACGATTTAAATCGTACGATTGGCAACACTGCACAGTCTCTCTTGATCCCTTCTACCCTTCACTTTAGGCGGCCTCTAGACGATCAATCATTTTGCGCAATATTGCGAATTGTGCAATATCATTGACCGTCTATGGTTTCGCCTAAACCGTAGACCACCCCTAAACCTACAATAACTTTGTACATTTTGTACATAACTTTGTACATTTGTAATTTATTGTACAAAAAGATTGGAAGGAACTTTGCATCCAAAACGATCAATTATCTTGCACAAAATACGAACTGCTCAATGTTTTCGTGTTTAGTAGCAGAATGATATAGATTCCATATGGACCAAGCGAGCAAAATGTCTCAACAAGATTTAGTTGCAGCTGTATTGTTGTTGTTTGTAGATATCTTTGCTTGCCTTTGTTTGTAATATGCAAACGTAACTGAGTTCCAGTTTGAAGGGCATTGTTTCCAAGGAAATTACCGGTCATAGATTCGGGTGACGAGCGCAGTGGTTTGATAGGTAGTGATTTGGACTAAGTATTCATTTTCCAATAGCTACGTGTCACTGGGCTGTTATAGGCAGGCATGTCACTTAGCTTCAGACACATCTCCTGCTCGTTTCGTCACTTTATACTGTAAACAAAAGGAATGCATTTAGGCACCAATGTTCCAGACTAAACATTTTTTTATATATCGCTGTCATAACATTATTTGCTCTTGATATTCCATAGATACAGCAATTCTCTGTACATATAGTACGTATAGGATACCCATATTCGTAGATAAACTCTCTTTCCTAAGCTTTTGCATTCTCGTCATACGTGTACTCCTCGTCAAGACGAGCAACAGACTGATAAATATTGCGCAATACGGACCCTACACGATGTAAAATATGGAGCAACAAAAAATTACAATCGCTCAAACTTGTATTCAATCATTGAGCAATCTTCAATATTACCCCTACACGGTCAATAATATTACACAATTCGCAATATTGCGCAAAGTGATTGATCGTCTAGGGGCGCCATAGATATTATAATTACTGTCAATGTCATCAACAGATGCTAACAAAATGAAATTGACAGAAAAATCTAGGGCAAAATGTACCTATTAAAGTATTAAAATTCGGAACAATTATTTTCACGCAGTTTTGATGATCTTATGATTAAAATCTAAACTTTCTAAACTTCTATTCTTCTATTACCTAGTACTTCACTGTACTTCTATTTCTATGTATCCACTAACCAATAGAATTGTCAAACCAATACACCAATAGTGGAAATGGAAACACTGGTAGAGTTCCTAAGATAATAATTCAGAAATTTCTGATATCTGCATTCAAGTTCAAGTGCCCAAGTTATCAGTCAAATAAACTGTGGAATTCTGTGAAAAAAGTTAATTTTTTACTTTAGAGTCATAGACGGGATTCCGGTATCTGCCAAATTGTTATTTAAACCTATCAGTTTATTGGTTCAGTTATCAACATTGTTAACGGTTTATCACATGCGCCTTTGCATTTCCAAAATTTTAAACACCAAATTTTACTTTGGTAAAGTCCTAACATTCCGATTACTAAAACTATCCATGTCGAAGTCACACGATATTGCTGTTGACTTTCATTCAAATGAAAGGTAAGATACACTAGTATTTAGTATTCATTAATGGGTTTTCTATGATGTAAAAACACTATGGTTTGAGGGCAGGGGCGGATTAGCCATATTTATAGCAAGATTAGCAAATGCTACGGGCCCTGCGCTCCGACGTCTGTCTGACTGTAAATAAGTAGCAAAAATATCTTGCATAGCTTGACCCTACTCTTCCTAAACCTAAGCAAACCAAGGGCCCCTTGATAGAAATTGCTACATGCCCCGTGCTGGCTTAATCCGGTACTGTTTGAGGGGCAATGTTTCCAGAAAAATAACAGGGCAAAGATGTACTACTATTACCAATATCGTCTTCAAGTGAGAAGTACAGTCCACTGCTTAGCAATTGGCTGTTTGGCATTGTGCTGTAATGGGCAGGCATAGAAGGCACATACCTATCTTATGTGTGTCTCATCCAGTGAGTTGTAATTGCTACGCTAGTAATAATAGTTCAATGGTCACATCACTCTATTATTACAAAATGCATACTAGTTTGATAACCCGTGACAACTTTGGTTTTATCAACTGTTTCTTGATGTGTTGTGTGTGATGGATCTTATAATATGTTTTACTTTGTTATAGTATTACAAATGAAAAACTGATCTATCCAGCAGCAACTAGAAACCAAGGACCAATATTACAAGTTCTGAAGAGACTTATTTTCTGTGATGATGAAGAGGACAACAAAACAGTGAGCCCCATTTTCGTGGAGATATCTTCAGGTTCTGGACAACATGTAGCTCATTTTGCCCCAAATTTTCCATTTGTAGTGTTTCAACCAACTGAATATGATAAGACTTTACTTGGTAGTATAACTTATTATGCTAATAATTGCCCCACTAAGAATATCAAGCCTCCCATGTTGCTAGATATTAGAGACAAGATGTCTAACTATGGGTTTAAGGAAAACAGTATAGACTACATTTACAATGCTAATATGATTCACATTAGTCCCTTTGAATGTACCATTGGATTATTTGAAAATGCTAGAGACCACTTGAAAACTGATGCTCTTTTAATCACATATGGACCTTACAGTAAAGATGGTGTTATTTCCCCGGAGAGTAATGTACAATTTAATGCTTCTCTTAAAGCAAGAGATCCCTCTTGGGGCCTTCGTGACATCAATGAGTTGGAGAAATTGGCAGAGCAAAACAATTTGTCCCTTATTGACACTGTAGAAATGCCTGCAAATAATCATATTCTGATATTTAAAAAGAACTGAATAGACCTCATTTATACTAATAAGCAATCATAGACTTAAGGAAGCCAAAAAGCAAGCAAGAAAAGGGGGTCTAAAAAGATTTAAAAATTGACATTGGTAAAAAAGAATAATGTCCTATTATCAAAAACTACATTAATCCAATAAGGTAAGTGTCATAAATATGTCCACAACTGAATTGAGTTTCCGACATGCTTGTTGGAAAGTACACCTCTACCTAGTCTGTACATTAGTGCATTCAGACATTTAATTCATAGGTGTTTCAGACCCCTGGGTCTATGTGATTAACTATTGTTTGATATTACATATATAGTCTCAGCTTCAGCTCTCTAATGACAAATTTAGAACAGAATCTGTCTTTTGTAGAGAACACAAATATCAAATCCTATAGTTTTTTTTAGCAATAATAGTTTTGCACTTGACCAAAAAAATATATTCGACATTTAATTCGAAATATATTTTTGGCTGTGCAGTCTATTTGAGTAGGTATTGCCTAGATTCAGACTTACTGAGATAATATAAAAGATACAGTTGAGTATTCAACATGTAATTTGTAGTAAAGCACATATTCATAAAAAGTACATTTATTTTAATAGTATGCATGATTAAAATAATATTTAGTTTACATTACGTGCCCCACAATCTAGATATTTAAAGCAAAGTCAGGGTAGTTATGTTTAATCTTACAAATCAAAAATCAATGGCATAAGAAAAATCACGAAAAAATCAGCTCAATCTGGGTGCGGGTGAAAGAGTAGTATGTTTTAATTTACATAATACACAGAAATTATACAGCGATTATTGTATTCCAGCTAGATTATGCATCGGTGAATGTACTGTGTATGTCTGATTACTTGATGCATACTTAAATTATATCACAACTAGCAGTTAAAAGTAGAAACTTATCAGTCAGCTAACCTCATATTTATAGGTACTTGTTTAAATAATTATTAATTCAAGTATGTAATACACTTTAATTACTTAGTTGATAATTTTGTCGTATCATAGCTTTACAATATGGGTAACAAAAATAAATAACTGCTAACCAAACATAACTTTGTACTTATTTCAGTTTGTTGTCTGGTAAATTTATTTGTAACAATAATTTTTTTAAGAAGTTTTTTTTCGAGGTTTGTAAATAAAACCCCTAGAACTATATGCACATGAGATGGTCTGCATTCTAGCCGGATCGCTGCCTTGGTCCATTAAGGCCGAAGTTCTATCCTCGATTTAACGGTGCATGTGCGGGGAAGAGCAGGTGGTGCGATGGTGCAGATTCCAGGCCTCTGCCGCTTGCCACTGTGGACAAATAAAATAGCGCGCGTTACCGCGCCGCGCACTCTGAGAGGAACAGGCGCCCAACGACTCTTCGAGGCAACTCAGCTTTCGGCCTTTCTCGCTCAGAGGGTCCAGAGAGTACATGGAGTCCTCACCTTCGGAACCACGCAGATGTTCTCGAGACATGGTTGTTTCGGTAGGTTTGTGTAGTCGCCGGAAGGGAGGAATCCCCGGTGTTCTACTGATACGCTTACGCGGAGGATACCGCGCAACACGTGCTGGATGCATGCCGGGGGAGGAGAAACTGCGCCTATGCCTAGCGGCGGTCGTGGGGGCAGACCTCTCACTGCCGACCATCTATAGCTATACTAATATTATAATAAAGCTAAAGAGTTTGTTTGTTTTAAACGCGCTAATCTCAGGAACTACAGGACTGATTTCAAAAATTATTTTACCATTGGATATGTACGTGGTCCATGAATGCTATAGGCTATTTATATGTACCTACTACGGGCGCTAGTCTTAATTAAATTGGTTGACAGTGAGGGGTTGTGGGAGGCGGTGATTTTCTACTGTGAGACCGTCATCTCGCGGAGCGAGAGAGAGATACATCCTCCGCGGAAGAGTAAGCGGGGACTGGGGCAAGCCACTCAGTATAGCACCCGGGGGTCTACCGCCTAACGCTACTGCTTTCGGCAATGCTTTGATTTGTGACGTCATCTGCCAATTTGGTACCGCCGATGAAAGCCGAAAACAACTTCTGCTTTCCGTAAAGCCGAAAGCAGATGAATGAACGAAACTCATACATTTGCACTGAAATAGCGATCGCCTAATTTTTATCTGCTTTCAAGCAAAGCATTTTCTGCTTTCAAGTAATGTCATGAAGACATGGCCAAATTCGATGCTGCTTTGCGATTGCTGTAGTGTAATTTTCTAGTATTTTCGTTATTAAACTGCCTTGTCAAGATAGATAATTGTGTGGTGAATATATACAATTGCGGGAACACTGATAACTTCCCAAGTTTCGTCATAGAAGCGGTGATTTTACTAAAAATAAGTAAATCACAGAATTTTACACTTTGGGAGGGCATAATTCCTCTTGCATCTTTCCCGAAAACAGGACATCAAACTTGAGATAAAGGTAAGCAGGAACTTATAATGATACCTTTTTGTTTTGATAATAATACCTAGCTTTATTATTATCATTTGCGATTTAATAGGTACTTACGTTCACAAATTGTCTCAGAAACTGGCTAAGTTACTACTATAAGTTATTATTTTAAACCTTCTGAACTGCTTGAGATCAATATTATTGTGAGAGACTTGTTATCAGTCTCAGTACAGTACATTAATCATATTTTGATGGTAGGTATTGAATATAAAACTCCAATTATAAAATACATGTACTTATACAAAATTAAACATGCAGAATGTGCTTCAAAATAATAATTAGCAAGTATTAGATTCCATATTTTAAACCTACATAAGTAATTTATGAACCAGCCACCTATTATTACCTCTTCCTAATATCATAAATGTGAAAGATTGTTTTGTGTTTGTTGCTTTAATCTCTTTGGGGTGTCTGAACAGATCATATGTAAATATAGAAATCTAGGTACATGCTGCTAGTCATGTAATGAAATGTTAATATTTCATATCAATATAATTAAACTTTGTTTTTGTTTTAGGAGTTACAAGAAATATTGACTGCTGGCTGCTCCCATAGCTTACAAGAAAACCATAAGTTGTCTCAGAAGAGTACCCAACGCCAAGTCAACAACCCCATAGAACTGTTAAAAAATTATTGAGAATAAATACACACACATTTCTTTTGTGTTATGATTCCTTATTTCTTAATCTGGATGGGGAAATAGAAAACCTTTGCTTAAGTTATCCTACGACCAAAGAGCACACATGATCTTCAGTTTGAATAGCTAGTCTGGCTGGCCTAACTGATAGTAAGTGTGCCAAGCCACTGCTGGAGATCAAGCGAACCCATGGGTTGTGGGCTCGATCCCACCCAGTGCAAATATTTGTGTGACGAATACAAATGTTTGCACTATGGCTAGTGTTTTCTATGTGAGAAAATAAGTATGTATTATTATATCAGCTATCTGGCTGCCACAGTACAGGCTTTGCTTAGTTTGGGGCTAGAAGGTGTTGTGTGTGAAATGTCCACCACCACCAATAATAGATTGATGTATAAATTGGACACTTATGTATTGTAAGGACATAAAGTACTTTGACTTTAGAAAACCTTGTTATTGTTACATCTCAAGGTGTAGTCAGTTATGTATTATTAGGACTCTGTGGAGACACCTGGGGCACACCACTTTTGAGTGAAGTACAGTACTAGGCAGTGATTTATTTACTCTTCCTGTTCAATAGTTGTATGGTTGCTACCATCATGCATTATCTCATCTCAATCATCTGCTGCATGAATCACATAAAAATCAATATGTGTAGATTCATGGATCATTAATAAATCATTACATTGGTGTGCTACACTAAAATTCTCATTTAGGATCCAAAAATTAATTAAAACACAATATTTATTATTATTATTGTTGATGCAACAGATACATTTAATTTTCAATACTTTTACATCACACTCTTGTAAATAACTAGGTTCTTCGACAATCACTCTTCAAGCTTTGTTTTAATCAATCAGCGACATCACTTCAGGAAGGTGTTTTGTAAGTTGAAATGGTCTCAGAGAAGCTTGATATATCAGCCACTGCAACCATGATGCATAACAATAGATATATCTGAAACAAAGCACTTTTATTTTAACATGTAACTTATTGATGCCATTTATTATATTTGTATATATATATTGGTAGGACTTCGCTAAGTCTCCCTGAGGAAATCAACACCTTTGCCTGTTTTTCTACAGCCATGCAGTAATGTGCAAACAGAATCAGAATCCTTTATTACTTATAAGTTCACTGTGTATCACTTTGAAAGATAAAGTGTCCATAGAAATCACAGGGCCTAGAGATAATCATCTAATCATAAGCTGTGGGTCGTGGGTTTGATCCCTACCCAGTGTAAATGTTTGTGTGATGAATAAAAATATTTGTACTGATCATGGGTGTTTTCTATGTCTAATAAGTATGTATTTAAAAATATATAAGTATTATATCAGCTATCTGGCTTCCATAGTACAAGCTTTGCTTAGTTTGGGGTCAGATGGTGTTGTATGTGAAATGTCCACCAACATTTAATTTCTCTATGTGCGCAGTGTAGCTAATGATTTCGACTCTAATGGGACTCTATAGGTTTCCAATAGGTTTGTGACACTGTGCTGTTATAGGCATGTGTGTTGCTTACCAAGTGGTACATGTCCTGCTGCTCTTCCCACCACTTCTATAAAACACACCAGTCCGCCTGAGCCGCCGTCTCGATAAACATTATATCTATACTAAAATTATAAAACATGGGCAGCCCAATTTATGCGCGTCTACTGCAGGGACTCTGCGCATTCACATGACATGACAGACTTTACATCAGCTCTTAGAAAAATACTCTAAAGTGGTGGAAGCGGGATTCGAATCCACAACCTCACGAAATGTGAAAACAAGCTTATAATTATTAGCAACGATAGACACTATTCAAATTTGCCTATTATCATTACATACATCATAAAATAGAGTATTCAAATACTTTTTATTGTCATCGTCGAAGTCCTTTTGTAGGGAATCACTAGTGATCGAACTGAAAACATATGTTTTCATTGTTTTACATAAATTAAATTGTAAATGTTTACCTCCGGGGGTCTACCGCCTAACGCTACTGCTTTCGGCTATGCTTTGATTTGTGACGTCATCTGTCAATTTGGTACCGCCGATGAAAGCCGAAAACAACATCTGCTTTCCGTAAAGCCGAAAGCAGATGAATGAACGAAACTCATACATTTGCACTGAAATAGCGACCGCCTAATTTTTATCTGCTTTCAAGCAAAGCATTTTCTGCTTTCAAGTAATGTCATGAAGACATGGCCAAATTCGATGCTGCTTTGCGATTGCTGTAGTGTAATTTTCTAGTATTTTCGTAATTAAACTGGCTTGTCAAGATAGATAATTGTGTGGTGAATATATACAATTGCGGGAACACTGATAACTTCCCAAGATTCGTCATAGAAACGGTGATTTTACTAAAAATAAGTAAATCACAGAATTTTACACTTTGGAAGGGCATAATTCCCTCTTGCATCTTTCCCGAAAAACGGGACATCAAACTTGAGATAAAGGTAAGCAGGAACTTATAATGATACCTACCTTTTTTGTTTTGATAATAATACCTAGCTTTATTTATTATCATTTGCGATTTAATAGGTACTTACGTTCACAAATTGTCTCAGAAACTGGCTAAGTTACTACTATGAATTATTATTTTAAACATTCTGAACTGCTTGAGATAAATATTATTGTAAGAGGCTTGTTATCAGTCTCAGTACAGTACATTAATCATATTTTGATGGTAGGTATTGAATATAAAACTCCAATTATAAAAGACATGTACTTATACAAAATTAAACATGCAGAATGTGCTTCAAAATAATAATTAGCAAGTATTAGATTCCATATTATAAACCTACATAGGTAATTTATGAACCAGCCACCTGATATTACCTCTTACTAATATCATAAATGTGAAAGATTGTTTTGTGTTTGTTGCTTAATCTCTTTGGGGTGTCTGAACAGATCATATGAAAATATAGAAATGTAGGTACATGCTGCTAGTCATGTAATGAAATGTTAATATTTCATATCAATATAATTAAACTTTGTTTTTGTTTTAGGAGTTACAAGAAATATTGACTGCTGGCTCCCATAGCTTACAAGAAAACAATAAGTCGTCTCAGAAGAGTACCCAACCCCAAGTCAACAACCCTATAGAACTGTTAAAAAATTATTGAGAACAAATACACGCACATTTCTTTTGTGTTATTACGACCTCCTAAACGAATTAACAAAAAACGGCTATGTAGTTAGTTTATACGCTGTAGAAGTGGGAGCGAGAGGTATACCAGCAAAATCTCTCTATAACCTACTGAAAGACCTTGGCTTATCCAGAAGTGCTGTAAGTTCTATACTAGAACGTGTATCTAAAGCTGCACTAGTAGGCTCATATCAGATTTGGCTGGGCAGGGAGAGAAAAACGAGTGGTGAAGGTGAGTGTTGATGTACGTCAGAAAGGGGCCCCTTAAACCTACGCCCGAGTCACAAGTCTCGGGAACTACTCGAGTTTTTCTCTCTCTGCCACACGATGGACCCGGCACCCGCACAGTGAATCCATGGAATGCTAAGAAGATCGTCTCTCCTTATTTCTTAATCTGGATGGGGAAATAGAAAACCTTTGCCTAAGTTATCCTACGACCAAAGAACACACATGATCTTCAGTTTGAATAGCTAGACTGGCTGGCCTAACTGATAGTAAGTGTGCCAAGCCACTGCTGTAGACCAAGCGAACCCATGGGTTGAGAGCTCGATCCCCACCCAGTGCAAATATTTGTGTGACGAATACAAATGTTTGTACTATGGCTGGGCGTTTTCTATGTGAGAAAATAAGTATGTATTATTATATCAGCTATCTGGCTGCCACAGTACAGGCTTTGCTTAGTTTGGGGCTAGGTGTTGTGTGTGAAATGTCCACCACCACCAATAATAGATTGATGTATAAATTGGACACTTATGCATTGTAAGGACATAAAGTACTTTGACTTTAGAAAACCTTGTTATTGTTACATCTCAAGGTGTCAGTTATGTATTATTAGGACTCTTTGGAGACACCTGGGGCACACCACTTTTGAGTGAAGTACAGTACTAGGCAGTGATTTATTTACTCTACCTGTTCAATAGTTGTATGGTTGCTACCATCATGCATTATCTCAGCTCAATCATCTGCTGCATGAATCTACACATAAAAATCAATATGTGTAGATTCATGGATCATTAATAAATCATTACATTGGTGTGCTACACTAAAATTCTCATTTAGGATCCAAAAAATTAATTAAAACACAATATTTATTGTTGATGCAACAGATACATTTAATTTTCAATACTTTTTACATCACACTCTAGTAAATAACTATAGGTTCTTCGACAATCACTCTTCAAGCTTTGTTTTAATCAATCAGCGACATCACTTCAGGAATGCGTTTTGTAAGTTGAAATGGTCTCAGAGAAGCTTGATATATCAGCCACTGCAACCATGATGCATAACAATTGATATATCTGAAACAAAGCACTTTTATTTTAACATGTAACTTATTGATGCCATTTATTATATTTGTATATATATATTGGTAGGACTTCGCTAAGTCTCCTTGAGGAAATCAACACCATTGCCTGTTTTACTACAGCCATGCAGTAATGTGCAAACAGTATCAGAATCCTTTATTACTTATAAGTTCACTGAGTATCACTTTGAAAGATATAGTGTCCATAGAAATCACAGGGCCTAGAGATAATCATCTAATCATAAGCTGTGGGTTGTGGGTTTGATCCCCACCCAGTGTAAATGTTTGTGTGATGAATAAAAATATTTGTACTGATCCTGGGTGTTTTCTATGTATAATAAGTATGTATTTAAAAATATATAACTATTATATCAGCTATCTGGCTTCCATAGTACAAGCTTTGCTTAGTTTGGGGTCAGATGGTGTTGTATGTGAAATGTCCACCAACATTTAATTTCTCTATATGCGCAGCGTAGCTAATGATTTCGACTCTAATAGGACTCTATAGGTTTCCAATAGGTTTGTGACACTGTGCTGTTTTAGGCATGTGTGTTGCTTACCAAGTGGTACATGTCCTGCTGCTCTTCCCACCACTTCTATAAAACACACCAGTCCGCCTGAGCCGCCGTCTCGATAAACATTATATCTATACTAAAATTATAAAACATGGGCAGCCCAATTTATGCGCGTCTCCTGCAGGGACTCTGCGCCTTCACATGACATGACAGAGTTTACATCAGCTCTTAGAAAAATAAAAGTGGTGGAAGGGATTCGAATCCACAACCTCACGAAATGTGAAAACAAGCTTATAATTATTAGCAACGATAGACACTATTCAAATTTGCCTATTATCATTACATACATCTTAAAATAGAGTACTATTCAAATACTTTTTATTGTCATCGCCGAAGTCCTTTTGTAGGGAATCACTAGTGAACTAACAAATAATATATTCGATATTCATATTATGTTTTCATTGTTTTACATAAATTTAATTGTAAATGTTTAACTCAGATAGAGGTTATTTAAAATGTAAACAATATTTTACATATTTACAATATCAATTATCAATGCTGCCAGCCAATATATCTAAAAAATGCTAGGGTTGCGTGGATATCCACGCAACCTAATTTAATATTTCAATTAACTTTTCAATTAACTTAATAGGTAACTTGTAACACTTTCTTGTGTAAAAGACTTCATTTAAAACAAAAGGTTTCATTAAATTTGAGAAATAACGATGATTTCCTATCAATTACGGATATTTGAGGTTTACATAAAGTATTACAATTTAACCTAGGCAGAAATTTAAATATAAGGTTGGAACACTTCGATTATTTGTCAAATATCGCGTTCCGTTTTTTGGTTTTTCCTATCTTCGGTTAATCGTAACGCTGATAATGCTTTTCTGATAATTACCTAAATAAATGAATAATAAATGTAAATAAAACAGAGTTATAGCAATTTAAGTAATTTGAAATACCTTTTGACGTTTTAACTGTTGATGAAACTTATAAAATATTTTCGCATTGACTAGTCTCACGAAACCGATTACGTGGTGTTGAAACGTAATTAGGTGAACGCATTTCTTCACTTATTTTTAATCTGTCAATGCACGAGCAATTTTTGAAAGAAGATATCGATAGGCGATCGCTCTGAAATGAAAGCATGACAGGACAAATGCTATGAAGACAGCTCATGCTTTCCGTCTGCTTTAGAGTTAGGCGGTAGACCCCCAGGAGGTCTACTCTCTTTCTATCGAAAACGAAATTTCGACCTAAGTTTCGCGACATTCTTACTCCCGTTCTTTTTCGTTCCGTCGTTTAGCCCGACCGAACATTTTTTGACCGTTACATGTTCTAAGCCTACTCTAATTCACGAAAGTCGCAACGAAGATTCTAATTTGACAGATCAATTTTCTTAGTTTTAACCTCAAAATCAACGAAATGAAAAGTGTTACTTTTTGATTTGCGGATTTAGATTTTTTTGGGAAAATATAACATAATATGGTTGTAAAAGTTATGTTAATTGATGCTGCTGTACGTGAAGACCGTTTGGAGCGTAGAAAGAGCCGGTGTCGCCTGCGCAGTGATCTTAACATAATTCAAATTTCCGACTTAGAATTTGTAGGAAATTATATGTTTAGCCGGGAATTGTTTGACGACTTTGTTGTGCCTAGAAACCTAGAAAGTTACTGCTGGTGTAGATGGGAGACTGCGACTGTTAATCCGGAGTCCGGAGACCATGGGTTCAAACCACGCGCACCATAGTCTTCTTGAAGTCTCATCTGCGTAATGCCGGTTGATGTCCTAAGAGAAACAAATTCCTTCTTTCCCGAAACGGAAAAACATTGAAAATTTTGATCGCTTTACCATCTGTACAGTACAGCAATCCTTTAGCAGCCTTAGAAGACTAAAAACATGGCTAAGAAGCACCATAGCAGAAGATCGCCTTATGGTCCATGGGCCATGATAAGTGTACACAGAGCTATAATAAATAAAACCTAAATAATTTTAATGATAAAGTGGTTGAAAGTTTTTTCAAAATCCCTGAAAGTTATGTGTTAATTGAATATTATTTTTCAATAAATAATTATTGCTTTGTTTAAAAGTTTGATTTAGTTGTTATGCTGTCGAGGGCTTGTGAAGTTTTATACATTGATACTAGAACTAATACTTGTTGCAATTGTCATCGAGGCAAAGACTTCCAAAATGTAACACTTCATGCCGTCAACTCCATAATATTGACCCATTGCCTTCCTCTTAGCTAGCTGGCAACACCCTTGAATACCCCTAACTTAAAATGGTGAAGGTCAATGTGAAGAAACCGACATTTACCTAAAATCATTTGAAGTCATGTGTCATCCACCAATCCGAACTGGGCTAGCGTGGTGGATTATGGCCTTCTCTCACAAGGGGCTCTACCCTTGAAGTAGAAGGCCTCGAGTCCTAGCTGTGGAAACATTTAGTGGGTTGTTTATGCCTGGGAAAATGCCTGCATCACAGAATCGAGTCTGCTTCTAACTTTATGTATGATAAACCTACCGGAAAAAAGAGGGATTTTATAAATGTATGTGCCAAGCTCTCTTTAGTGTCATAACTATCAAAGTAAGCGAATTTTGATGTACCTCATTGTGTGCAATGATAATGCAATAATAATAATAATAAGCCTTTATTGTTTCCTTTTTTACATTTAACATAGTATATGCATATAAGGTTTGTTTACGCTAAGGACCCCTTTCGGGTATAGGCCTCCTCCCATATGATAATGCAATATAATGATTTATTTCAATTTTCATTGTAGTTTTTCATGACCATTTTACTAAAATCATTCCAGCTATTTCGAAATAAGCTTTTGTAGATATCTACAAATCAAAAGTGAAGTGTTTTCTTCTGGGTTAGCACGCTCCACCATAGACTATCGTCGTTTAACATCAGTCAAATGCTCAAATGGTGGTCAACTGTAAACCTATTATTATTAAGCCTAGCTGGAATTAATTTTACAATAATTTAAATTTCACACTTAGATTTAAAAAACACAGGCCAATTCCAGCTGCTTCCAATCTTCTCTGAAAAAACTTACTGCAACTGCAAACCTATAATAGTATACAAATATGTAACTTGTAGAGTTATCTTATCCAAATATCATAAAAATCCATCCAGCCATTTGGAAATTAGTGTTGGGGGTTTTTGTTTACTTTAAAATAACATTTTATCTAGGAAATTAAATAAAATACCATTTTATCTAGAAAGTATATTAAAATTTATTAAGTACATCTTCTAGAATATTCTTTGAAAACCCCACACATGTAGAGTAGTGCCGCCAGGAAATTCAGTGTTCCCTCTCTCTCTCTCTCAACTACTTCTAGTCGGACAGCCTGTAGCACATAGCCTTCTGCAATGGATTGTGGGTCTGTAAAAGAACAATGAATATTCTAATTTAAATCATCATTATCACAAGTTACTAACAAACTTTGTATCTGAGTATTGGTTTTGACCAAGTAGGTTTAACACTCTAATTCAATTTTGTAGGTACATAATATATCTCTTAGGCTGGTCGTACACGGCATCTTGAAGCAGTCAACATCGACTGCTTCATGCTATAACTGCATAGTGCACTACATACTAGGTACTATGTATGTACACACACAAACCACTCAAGCAGTTGCATCTGCTTCGGATAGTTAACAGCACTGTGAAATTTCATCTTGCAGTCGGACTGCAAGAGTGGTCCGTGTTTGTTGATCAGTAGGTAACAGCTCAAGCTGCCGGTGCAGAATGTAATAGAATATTTGTACGTTAGAAATAATGCATAATTATAATAGTGGCTCAGCCCAATGGCTTCATCCATGTTGTAATGAAAATATGCATGTATCATTCACACAAAGCTTGCACTCGAACCACCTATTTATAACTCGGAAAGTCTGGAAATTTGGGTCCGGTTTGCCATTCACCAAATCCATCTCCCATCACTTTTAAACAGCAATTTTTATGCATAAACACATGTTTATATTAAGAAAAATAACGAAAACTGCACGAAATACTTGCAAGGCCTTTTTTGTTTCAATTTGTTTGTATGTAATGTAAAAATGTAATAATGTTTTGAATTAGAACTTCCGATTTCGATAGTATCTCGTATCTTAGTGTTGCCACCTTTATTTTTCAAAATCCGTACCATAAACTTGAACAATAGTGTGAATTCAAGACTAGGGCTTCCAATATTATGGATAAAATATGTTAATTAGATAAATGATTACCAATTTTGGTGGTCCAGTTAAGTACATCGATTGATTCATTGGTACATTTATGATTTTTATTTCATGTATGTATATGTGGTATATTATTATATAACATATTAGGTTAATGTGTATTTTTATTATATTTCAATTAGTATGTGTAAGTTTATTTATGTTGTAAATATGTAGTATGTTATTATTTATTTTCTGTTGTGAGTACTCATAATGGTGTTGATAAATGAAATGTATTAATTAAACGGGCCATGTTACTATCTTTTGTTTCTAATCAGTGCACGGTTGCCTGGAAGAGATCGCTCTAAGCGATAAGGCCGCCAATCGAAATGTAATTTTTTATATTTAGTTAATTGTTTTTTTTTTTGTATTATGGCTTTTAATAAAGAGTTTTCTTATCTCTCTTATCGTATCTTATCTTTGCGCTCGGGCATAAAATATATTTGTAATAATAATTATGTAACTTTCATCCCACCTCAGATTGGAAATGATTCAATGGTTTTCACATTATTTACAGTTTTTGTTAATTCTGTGGGTATCAGTTTGTTGGTTTTAGCTGAACGTTACGATAAAAAAGTGAAATACCCTACATTTTGTCGCTGACGATGGTCTTCCGCAATAGGCTCGATAATTATGTTGTGATATAGTGTACGTGTAAGTACTGCGATGAAAATACCTAGGTGTCATATTGTGTGCTTACGTGTTGTGATACAACAGAAATAAATATTACAACCAAAACTTTTTTGCAATGGTTGTGAAATGCAAATTTAATATTTCGTGACAGGTTCAATTAATGTGGTAGTAATTAGTACCTAGAAGTTAATGTTGCGACAAAATAACATGAATAATGTAATAAACACAAGGACATAACAGCGACGAGCAGTTGACCATATCATTTTCTCCGTCTGACGCACTTGTTCACTATATTTTAATTCTCGCTGGAGCATCTGAGTTCACCCGAAAATTTCTTATCTTACCCGAGCATGACGCTAGAATTCAATTCACAGCCCACGAAAAATCTATCTAGGCGCCCCAAATGAAGTTTTCACTGTAAAAAGTTTTATTTTACCTCGTCATACAAGAGAAACTGTCATTATTTTACGGCGGCTCTTTTAAACCGTTTAAACACAAAAATATGGCAAACTTTATAATAAAACCTAGGAATTAAGCACACCAATACGTATATCATTAATATAATAAACTAGCAGCGCCCTGGGGTTTTACCTGCGTAGTTGCCGTTTCCATTATTTTCTCAGAATGAAGAGTAGCCTGTGTAATAGTCCAGATTGTAATCTAAAATAATGTGTTTCAAATTTCAGCTCGGCCGTTCAGATGTTACGATATGATTAAGGAAGATTAAAATATTTTTTTTTATAACGGGAATATGAAGGAGAAGAGATCTACATGGGAAAACCACGGGGTGCTGCTAGTAATAATGATGCTAGTAAGACTAATAATAATGCTAGTGATAATACAATTATTTATCAAGCTACATGAAAGAAATTAAAATGTAACAAAGTTCTCAGCGCCTTACGTACGTAGTGTAATCGATTGGTTTAAAATGACATAAAAAATATTGATTGTGAGAGGATTTCCAATTTGAAGTGGGTCACATTGAGAGGCTAATACCACAGAATAAACTAGATATATAAAGAAAATACATTGAAGAATTTCAAGTTCGTTCAACTTTTCTGCTTGTTTTTTTAACACAAAAAAAATAATTTAAATATATAATCATACTGTTATTTATTTAAGTAATTCGCAAGATTCCTTTCAAAAGGTCATATGAGTACGATTTCGACTTCTCGATCGTACATGAGGTAAAAAAGCCGTATAAGTACGACTTAAATTGTACGAAGGGCAACACTAGATTTACTGTCCCTCGACAAAACGTCAATGCCAATATGAGTTTTAAGTATTAAGCGGATATGTTTCACTGTCACAAGTTGTAGTCCAAACGAGTGCTTGCTGTATAACTCCTATATTTAGCCGCATAATAATGTCTATTCTAGTGCCTCGATTCTAATTGCGTAAATAATATGATTTGCACTCGTTTCATTGAACCAATTGCTATAATTTTAAAACAAATAGAACAGATATCGTATTTTAGAGTTAAATTTAAAAAATACGGCATAACGGATCATAAATATGATGTTAAAGAAAAAACCGTAAATTACCGCAATGGCAATGAGAATAACCTCTCTACTTAGTCTGTGGAACCTTTTGTTTTTCATTCAATTACATCGTTCACGATGAGACTCTATGGATTTGAAAGTCCGTAGCCCGATCCGCAAGAGAAATAGAGTAAGGTTACAGGCAATATTTCGTTTTCGTTTACGGCCGTTTGCGAAGTGCGGATGCGGAGAAAGAGAGTAGACGCCCAGATATAGGTTATTTAAAATGTAAACAATATCAATTATCAATGCTGCCAGCCAATACATCGAAAAAATGCTAGGGTTGCGTGGATATTTTTAATGTTACAATTAACTTTTCAATTAACTTAATAGGTAACTTGTAACACTTTCTTGTGTAGAAAACTTCATTTAAAACAAAATGTTTCATTAAATTTGAGAAATAACGATGATTTCCTGTCAATTACGGATATTTGAGGTTTACATAAAGTATTACAATGTAACCTATGCAGAAATTTAAATATAAGGTGGGAACACTTGGATTATTTGTCAAATATCGCGTTCCGTTTTTTGTTTTTTCCTATCTTCGGTTAATCGTAACGCTGATAATTCTCTTCTGATAATTACCTAAATAAATGAATAATAAATGTAAATAAAACAGAGTTATAGCAATTTAGGTAATTTAAATATTTTTTTTGACGTTTTAACTGTTGATGAAACTTATAAAATATTTTCGCATTGACTAGTCTCACGAAACCGATTACGTGGTGTTGAAACGTAATTAGGTGAACGCATTTCTTCACTTATTTTTAATCTGTCAACGCACGAGCAATTTTTGAAAGAAGATATAGTTAGGCGATCGCTCTGAAATGAAAGCATGACAGGACAAATGCTATGAAGACAGCTCATGCTTTCCGTCTGCTTTAGAGTTAGGCGGTAGACCCCCTGGTCTTTATCTGGTGACCCTGGGGCGCTAGAATGCGTTTAAGAGCCGCCCGGGGCCCCATTTAGGTTTTAGCCCTCCCGAGACAGTGCAGCGCCGCTAGTTTCCGGCGCGTCATTGGAGCCAAATTCGATGGTCTCTCCTGCCGCGAGACGATCCCATAAGGGTGCCAGGTTAGGGTCATGATCGAGTGCGAGAGTATTTCCGCGATTCTGACACCAAGCCATACTGGGTTTATCCAGTAGGTATGACTTGGTGTCAGCGAGGGATTTAGACGGTAGGGGGCACCGCTTTTAGTGGCGTCGACCCGACACACCAGCCGTATCCGGTCCGTACAGCAGACCACAAATTACTATGTACTGTGACGGCAGACGGAGCGGAAATACATTTCCCCGGTTCCCTCATACATAAAAATAAATAACAGGATACATTTAGGTATACCTATACATAAGAGTGAGTTCATTTGACTGGTTTGACCCATAAATTTTGTTCATGGGCCTACAGTCTAATAAAAGAATATGTTGGGAACATAAAATGTGTAGCATGATTCTCGTGGCAGATTAGGTGCTGGGCACTGCTGGGTGCTGTAAGTTAGGTTTCAGTGTTTTACTTATGAAAATAGAGCCACATCCATCCACCAAAGAGACTTTAAAACATTTATGTGCAGCCACTGTGACCACCGCGCAGCTAACTTCATTAGCTCAACTTAATTGCCGGCAACTATACAATGATGAAAATAAATAAAAGATGTGTTGATTTACTGTTGGTATTAGTTATATATGATTTTCTAAAAATATCAAACTCAGTTGAAAAAAATATCTCCCGGTTTTTAGGCGGCAAATTTCCCTATTTACAATTGTTCACTTTGCAACACTGCTCTACACTACCTCTACTTAGTCTGTGGTTTTTGTCAGTGCTGCCAACTGTACGATTTAAATCGAATTTATACGATCTTTTTGGCTCATGTACGACGTACGATGGCGAAGTCGAAATCGTACGCAAAAATACGACATTTTGAATGGAACCTTACGAAATGAAAAATCAGCATAAATTCATTTTTTTGTGTAAAAAAACAAAACTTGTTGAAGAGTTGATCGAACTGACATCTTATTTGTAGGTTGTTTTATGAACGCATTCAATAATTGCTAATGAATTTAAATAAATAATGGTGGACAATTCACACACAACACCATCTGACCCCAAACTAAGCAAAGCTGGCGGTCTGATAGCTGATATAATACTTATATAGTTGTAAATACATACTTATCTTACATAGAAACACCCAGACATAGTACAAACATTTGAATTCATCACACAAATATTTGTACCGGGTGGTGATCGAACCTACGACCCTCGGCTTCGCAGGCAGAGTTACTACCCACTAAGCCACAAGCTAGTCATAGTCAAGGCCAATATCTCTATGTAGTTTCACTAAAGATACACAGCGTATTAACACACTCTATTTTCGTTATATTGTATGAGTATAGTTTACTGTAGTATTACTAATATTATTCACGTAATTACTTCCTTTCTTAAGCCTAAGTGTATACAATAATTATATATAAAACAACATAAAAACTTAAACCTAGATAGCCGCCAGCAGCGGGGCAGGGCCCATGCTACCGGTGGTTAGGGCTGCAGACTGAGAAACCTGTCGAAGCTCGCTGTGTCAAGGATGACTACCTTCTGCATCTGGCCCTTAACCCAACCGTCTAGCGAAAGTCTCTTGAGATGTTGGTCGAGACTTTTCGCTATAAAGCCGTATGCCGACACGACTATTGGGACTATGATCGTCGAATCAACATCCCACATGGCAGTAACCTCGTGAGTCGTGAGCCAAGTCAAGGTACTTGCTGTAGGTACCTATTGTCATTATTTAATATTATTATTATTTACTGTAGTATTACGGTATTAGCCTTGAATTTGGCTATGCACCCCACTTCAAAGTGGAAATCGTCTAGCAATCAACAGTGTTTTTATGTCATTCTAAGCCAATCGATATTACTTACGTGCTATGTACGTTCGGCGCTGCTAACTTTATCTGATAATTTTAATTTATTTTCTTTCGTGTTGCTTGATCACTAGCAGCACCTCACGGATTTACCCGCGTAGTCTCGTTCCCGTTATATTTCCGGGATAAAAAATAGATAGTTTTTTTCATGTTTCTTGCGTCAAAAAACACACTAGCACTGCACTGTGCTCGTCACTCAGATTTATGAGATGTTCTATGATACATTCTTTGGAAACATTGCCCAACGCCCAACCAAAACATGTTGTTAATTGACTACAAATATTGATTGAAAATTTAATTCAAGTGAATTTTTCAAGTGAAAACTTCTTTTGGCGTGCCACGACAGATTTTTCGTGGGCTGTGAATTGGTTTCTAGCGTCACGCTCGTGAGTGATAAATTTTTGGATAAACTCGGGACCAAGGCCACCGGCTGTCTAGAAATGCGTCAGCATTTCCCATTGGCTTACGCATTTATAAATAGCCATGCTCAATGCTCATGGCCATGGCCTCCTGTTTCCCCCGCGTAGTTCCAAAGTAAGCTATCAAATTCTGAGTTCTATAAGTTTTCACTTCTATCTGCAGTTCTTATGACTGCTAGTTTTTATTTTTTTTATTTACGTAATTTCATTGAAATTGTGCCGATCCGCTGCCGCTGTGGAGCTCCCGGGTTTGAATCCCACCACGCGCACCACTGTCTTTTCGAACTCATGTGCGTAATGACGCATTCGTAGGAAATGTTATTTGAAATTGTATTTTTATGGACATGAAATTGGTATTTTATATACATCATTTATTATTAAACAGACATTTTAATTTAATTTTAAGCTGTAATCAAATATTATAATTATTGAATAGTTTTAATAACTAAGCTAAACATTGTTGACAAGTAATAATATGACCTGTAACAACTGTTATCAATAAACTGATTATGATTATAATGCCGCACATTAAAAGTAAAACTTAAAAACGGTGAAGGAAAACATCGTGAGGAAACCGACATGTACCTAGAATCTTTTGAGGTCATGTGTCATCCACCAACCCGCACTTAGCCAGCGTGGTGGATTATGGCCTTAAACTCTCTCCTTCCGAGAGATGGCCCCGAGTCCCAGCTTTGACAGCTTTCCCGCTTTCATAGAATAGATAATATAGATAGAACGGACACTCCCCACCCCCCGCCAATTCCAAGCTTCCTCACCCCTCAGGCCGTTTCGGATACGCTAGGAGCACTCAACGAAGGGCTGGTATCGAACATCTAATTCCTAACGAAATATCATCATGGTGGGTTGTTGTGCTGTTTACGGCTGTCCGTCAACTAAACGGGACAAGATTAAAAGCTTTACAATAACGTAAGATCAGAAACTTTTCAATAACGTTGCTTTATAATATTACAAGCTTTGCTTAGTTTGGGGTCAGATGGTGTTGTGTGTGAATTGTCTACCAATATTTATAATAACGAAGTCATTTTTAACTCAAAGTTCGTAACTTACACAGCCAGTAACTTACGTGCCCAAGCACGGATTGATAATGCCTGGAGGAACAATTATAGTGATAGAACAAAGTTTCCTGCATGGGTAAGTGTAAAATAAAATGCGAATGTGTACCTACTAACAGAAATAGATATCTAGTACCTGATCTAATCTAGCATCGGTTTCGTTTCATTTTACGCGGCAATACCATATACCCACAGATTTCTGAAACAATTAAGAAATCTGTGCAAACACAAATTAAAAGGAATTAGAATATTACAATTTGGCTCCATTCTATTTATGTAACTCAACATTATAGCAAGTTTATAGACTACTTTACGTCACCAGGTGAACTCAAGGGGCACAACTATTCAATAAAACAATTCAGTAGCCCTAGATCTAACGCACACATTCACGCGTGTGTACGAACGACATCTGCGTAGTTGTGTGAAGAGTAGGTAGCTCCACAGCGGCGCTTGTATGGAATTTTAGTGGAGTGTCCGGGGTGTGGCAGTACTACAATGCGGCTAAACGTTGGCCGCCGTATTGAAGAACGTATCGCAATGACATTCCGGCTAATCGTTGAACCGCCGCATTACAAAACAGCCCTGTTTTCAATACGGCTAGCCGTAATGTAATGCAGCGGATTATACGATCCGGCTGCGACATACATATACAATAGGTACTTTGATAAGTTTGATCAGTGATTCCACAATGAGGAGAACTACCCCTTTTGAGGGAAAATTAGGGCCCAGAGGGGAATAAAAAGGGGAAAAGAGATGTAAAGGGGAAATCATGCGTAAAACCATAGAATAGATAATACAGATAGAACGGACACTCCCCACCCCCCGCCAATTTCAAGCTTCCTCACCCCTCAGGCCGTTTCGGATACGCTAGGAGCACTCAACGAAGGGCTGGTATCGAACATCTAATTCCTAACGAAATATCATTATGGTGGGTTGTTGTGCTGTTTACGGCTGTCCGTCAACTAAACGGGACAAGATTAAAAGCTTTATTTAATTTCCTAATGATAAATTAACGTAAGATTAGAAACTTTTCAATACCGTTGCTTTATAATATTACAAGCTTTGCTTAGTTTGGGGTCAGATGGTGTGATGGTGTGTGAATTGTCTACCAATATTTATTTATTTATAATAACGAAGTCATTTTGACGTGACAACGTCTTATAAATTGGTTTGCCGGGTGACACTTCAAGAAACTGCGTTACGCTCCGCTCACGTTATGCGCTCACAACGAGAGCGAGTGAGAGGCACGCATCCCTTCCACTCGGGCATGGTTAGTCCGCCTAAGAGCGAGAGAGACAGACATAAAAAGTGAAAGGCACGCGTCCCTTCCGTAAAATTATTTTACCACTCAAAGTCGTTGTCACGTAAAACTTTCGCCCGTATACCGACTTTACAGGCAACCAATTTTTTTAACTCAAAGTTCGTAACTTACACAGCCAGTAACTTACGTGCCCAATCACGGATTGATAATGCCTGGAGGAATAATTATAGTGACTGAACAAAGTTTCCTTCATGGGTAAGCGTAAAATAAAATGCGAATGTGTACCTATTAACAGAAATAGATATCTAGGTACCTGATCTAATCTATCATCGGTTTCGTTTCATTTTACGCGGCAATACAAACACCCACAGATTTCTGAAACAATTTAGAAATCTGTGCAAACACCCTTTTAATTAGAATAGTGTGATTTAGCTCCATTCTATTTATGTAACTCAACATTATAGCAAGTTTATAGACTACGTCACCAGGTGAACTCAAGGGGCACAACTATTCAATAAAACAATTCAGTAGCCCTAGCGCTAACGCACACATTCACGCGTGTGTACGAACGACGTCTGCGTAGTTGTGTGAAGAGTAGGCAACTCCTTAGCGGCGGTTGTATGGAGTTTTAGTGGAGTGTCCGGGGTGTGGTAAAACCTTCCGTATAAAAGATACCATGGCGCACCATTGCACGTTGAACAGAGGTTGTTCCCGTTCTTTTCAAGCGCAATTTTAAGCACAGGATTGATCCAACTGTTTCAAAAATGAAGCAGTTAGATCAATCCTGGGGGGAGGGTGTTAAAACTATACCAGAATAATTTTTGAGGGGAAATCTTAATTGAGCCGAGGGGAAAGGAAATGATTAAATTAAAGTGGAAACACTGGGTTTGATACAACTTGATACGTTGATCTGTGGAGTGTGGACTCGACTCTGTGGTTTTCTGTTTTTTGTTGACGAATTGACGATGTCTTGTTGGTTGTTCAGGTTGTTGTATTTTTGTTGCAAAAATTGTGTAAATATGATGATTTAAATTTAAATCGTTTAATCCTAAATCATAGTAGTTGGACGATACTCTCATACTTTTGCCCCATTTCGTTAAAATTGTGTTGACTACAAGAACCGTCTACATCACACCATGGCAAAGCGTTCAGCTTCTGTTGCATTCGACATAGATGAAGATATACCAAAAGCAAAAGAAAAAAAAGAAGGCAAGAAGCATTCCTTAGATTCTGACGAAGAGGACAGTGGGGCCGAGGAGGAGAAAAATAATGTTCTCCATGCAGATGATATTGAAGGCGAGGAAGACGGTGTCGGTGGAATGGAAGGTGAAGTAAGTGAATTTTGGAGGTCAAATATTATGCGACTAGATGTTACCTGTTAGTTACAGGGTTTGACTAAAAAGACACTCTTAACTAATTATAAAGTGGGCCTGAAGAGGCAGTGTGTATGTCGAAAACGAAAAGTTTAATTGTTATGACAATAGAGATAGAGCTACATGAATGTATCTTAGCTTCATTTATGACAAACTACTCAAATGACCTCTTTATTAAAGCATTCATGTTTGTATCTTCTGTGTGTAGACACATTGGGGATACACAAGCAAATTGGACTTGATGAGCAAGTGTCTGTGTACATCCTTAAATGGTTTTGCAACTAGCTTTTTATTGGTTATGAAATGGTTGGGGTATAATGGCTTTCGATAACTTTTTAAAAGTCTGCAAGGATTGTGTATATAACAAATGCAATTAATAATACAACACAAAACCTGACTTGTAACTTAATTTCATCCACATAAAATATCTATTACGTAATGGAACTTACTAAAAATTTTAAGAGGGTTTTGTTATTACATTAACCTATTTAAATTATATTAACAAAGGTAAAAGGAGCTGTACCAAATAATTTATAAATATAAATTCACTTTGATTTCATACAAAGGTAAAGTTTTTAATTATGGCCCTTGAGTTATAGTTCCTAATATCTAGGTTCTAGGTCTAGGCATTTTAATATCACATAAATTATGAAGAGAATTACAGTTGAAAATTATTTTTACAGATTACGATCACCCCATTCAACATGAAAGAAGAATTAGAAGAGGGTCATTTTGATAATCAAGGTCATTACCATTGGAAGAAAGAAAAAGAGATCAGAGATGGGTGGCTAGATAACATTGATTGGGTGAAAGTTAAAGGTAGGCCTGAAGACAAGTACAAAGTACACAAAGACGATGATGATAAAGGCCTCGGAGATGAATCAAGCAGTGAAGATGAGGAACCGGAAGAACAATTTGATCTAATTAATAATTACAAAGAGATTGTGCAGCACATGAAACCACGGGAGACCATTGCTAAATCATTACAAAGACTTGGTAAGTTCAACTAATGGTACACTCTTGAGAAATATATATATATAAAAAGATATACATTAATTGTATCAACCTTTAGTTACATTACAATGGGGTAACTAGGAGTAGAACTAATTTGCATACAGAACAAAAAAATGGTAGTTGGATTGATAACTTCCTCCTTTTGGAAGTCTGTTAAAAAGTTAAAAACATGTCAACAGTTATGGAATTATTAATAATGGGAATGGAAATATTAATTATGGAATTATTAAAATCTATATTTGACTAAATTTTGACCATCTTCTTTTAAGTTAGATAAAACAATTATTGATATTATTGTCAATAGACTCCACCAAACCCATGTAGGCACTACTTCTTTCACCGTTTCAGATGGTAAATGAAGAGTAGATTAACTTTTCCAGCTTAGTACAGGTGTTTTGTCTAATAAATAGCTTAGGTACTTATTGGAAGTGTAATTCAGATTTTGGGGTGATTATATCCATAAGCTGATAAAAGAAAATAAAATTATAACAATGGGTACATAGGTATGTTCTTGGTCAATATGTTTTCTAGACAAATGTATTATAATAACATTGTAATACTTTCCTTTGTTCAGGTGCCAGTACTAAAATATCCAGTGCAGAGCGCTGGAAACGCAAGAAAGCTGGGATTGTAGATGAAAGTGGCCAGACAGTCACAAGAATTACAGAACTTGCAAACCAAATACTAACCAAAACTGGTAACATGGACATCTACCAAGAAACTTATGAGAAGATCACAGCCATTCTAGACAAGGATAAAAAGAAAAATGAAGATGCCGACTTGGATATGTATGCAGATGATTTTGATCAAAAAGAAAAGGCAACACTTGGGCAGCCACAAACATCAGATCAAGATGGCAAAACAGATGAGTCAGAGAATGAAAATACAAATATAGTTAAATGGGAATTTAAGTGGAGTCAAGATGATAATGCAGATATATCTGGACCACATGCAACTGAGCAGAT
The DNA here is from genome assembly GCA_017562165.1 of Ectropis grisescens. Classification (NCBI taxonomy): domain Eukaryota; kingdom Metazoa; phylum Arthropoda; class Insecta; order Lepidoptera; family Geometridae; genus Ectropis; species Ectropis grisescens. The sequence continues at coordinate 17,535,570 of CM029771.1, read as the reverse complement.
GCACAAGTGGTCAGAAGAAGGATACTTCAAGACTGGTGTGTGGGTCCGGAAACATGGAGAAGACAGTCAGTTCTATAGCTCCAATAGAATGGATTTTGAGTTATACTTGTGAATACTTTTATTAAAAGAATAAGATAGTAAAGTATGTTTTTTGTGGATCAATAAATTTATGCAAAAGTTGGGAAATAAAACAGTTTTCTTGTTTTTATATAAATTTATTATTATTTGTATCTTTGGGTACAATAAAAAACATTTCAGAGAAAGGGAAGCCTATGCCCAATATTCATTGGGTAAAAATAATAAATAATTGGAAACAATTCTGGAAAATAAGGAATGTAAGGTATGTACTACAAAATGATCAGAAGGCTGATTTAGTAATCATCTAATCTATCAAGTGTAATTGCCATTCTTAAATCTGCACTAGCATCTCACAATGAGAGATTCAAGGCCATGTCATGTGCGGGTTGGCAGATGCCACATGTTCTCGAAAAAGACTTTATGACATTCATGTTTCTACAACGTTTTCTTGAACCCATAAAGCCAGTGGTGATGACAATCTGTACTTCCTCCCTTGAAAGAATACTCTAGAGGTGCAGGTAGGATTTGACCTCCACCTCAGGACCTCACTTATGAAGTTGGACATTCTATCCACTAGTCAACCTATGGCAAATTTGCTCTGGTATCTGCTATTAGCTAAATGACCATTCTAATAACTAAACGAAAATATGTTAGAAATGTATGTCCCAGTCTTTGATTATTATATCTGTAACAACCTAACATAAATAAATAATTTTCTTAATAACAACAGTAGATAAATGTACAAAAAACGTGTCAAATACAAATGCATTTTTAACTAGATTGACTATACCTCTGACAACAAACAAAATAACTATACCTCAAACATACAGTTAAGTAATGATTTACCTAAACTCATAAAAAATAGAATTTGTTACACATCTGTTATACATATTTCTTTCTATTTTTATATATTCCACCAGCTATGCTGACATCTGTGTATAATTTTGCTATACTATTGATTATGACTATAAATACTGTTATAAGTTGTACTATCACAAATTGTGATATAGAGGTACCAATTTCTAGCCAGCTCCCAGTGTTCCGGACATTGTACAGAAGCTGTATGCCCATAAGGTTTGAATACACTAGCACTATGATGTTCAAACAGCCAATCGGAGCCTGGAACAAACAGAAAAACAAATATTCAAATAATAAATTGGTCCAATTCAAAGCCACGGCAAGCATTATTTCAACGGAGGTATACACCTAAGCATCAACTTATGCATATTATGCATCATAATTCCGAATAGATCAAACTGTGAGTGTCATAAAAAAATAATGTTACCTACTGAGATTTTTCACAGCAGCAAACATGCACTCCTGTAATTCATATAAGATATATACGAGGGTCAAACTGAAAGTTCTTAGAAAATCAAAAACTGATTACATTAGCCAGTTATTAGTTTTATTATATCTTTTCAAAATATTGTCCATTCACGTCAATACACCGCTGCATGCGATGGAACCACTGGGAAAAGCACTTTGCCCACTCGTCCTTAGGGGTCTCTTCCATGGCATCGCGATACGCAGCCACCGCTTCTTCAGCATTCATAAACCGCTTTCCTTTAAGTTTTTCTTTAATTTTTGAAAATAAATAAAAATCACAAGGCGCGAGGTCGGGGCTATACGGCGGGTGACCCAGTAATTCAACGTTTGATGTCGCCAAATAGTCGATCGTTCGCTTGGCGGTGTGCGATGAGGCGTTGTCGTGGTGAAGGAGGATCCTACTGCGAGGTCGTTTCTCTCGAACTTTTTCCAAGACAAGTGGCAAACAATTGGTAGTGTACCATTCTGCAGAAACTGTTTTTGATCCTCTAACACAATTGTTGCGAAATGACCTATCCTTCCAAAGAACGAGGCCTCCATTTTTTCCCCGCACTTCGATCTCTCTTCACTTTAGTTGGCAACTCCTCGAAAGGAAACACCCACTGAGCAGATTGTCTTTTGGTTTCAGGATCATAACAGTAAATCCAGCTTTCGTCACCTGTTAGTATGTCGAACACAGCATTTGAGTCACCTCCGTTAAATCTTTCAATCATTTTACGGCACCAATCCACACGATGGAGTTTTTGAGCCTCAGTCAAATTATGAGGTATCCACCGGGCGCAAAGCTTCCTGACCGCTAAATGTTCGTGTAGGATTTTGTGCACTTGACTCATACCGATGCCTAAGCTTGTCCGAATCTGCTGATAGGTCACTTTTTGTCAGTCTCTATCATACGCCGCACAACACAGATGTTATCTTCAGTCGTCGCCGTAGAAGGCCGTCCCTCACGTAAATCATCAGTGAGATTAGTGCGACCACGTTTAAACTCATTAAACCAGTTGTAAACAGTCGCACGAGATGGGGCTTCATCGTGAAAGGCCAATCGTAGTCTATCATAACTTTCTTGTTGACTTAAATGACATCGAAAGTCATAAAAAATCATTGCACGAAAATTTTCTCGTGTTAAATTCATGTTGACGTGACACAGACAATTTTCAATTTGCCGCCAAATCGTAAAACAAATGACAAATGAATGAAGTATATACTCAGTAATATTGGCAAAGAGTTATAATTATTTTTTTATTATATTGTTTATAAGTGGCCAGTTCTAAGAACTTTCAGTTTGACCCTCGTATGAGTTAAATTGTTATGTGACTATTGTTTTGAGGCTAAGGCTACTTCATACTTAGCCTACCTCGCTTGGATAAATCATTTAACCTCGTTTTCTTTGAAAGATTACATAGGTACCGATAGAGTGTGTTCCAAATTTATTTTTTACATGTTACTTAGTGATTTGGCTGTGTGAGTATGATCGGCAAGGGATCGGTATAGGTATGTTTGTATGTAATAGTGCGGCTTTGCGCTAGTGTGCAACTTTCTCCTCCCGTAAGAAATGACAGAAATATTAGAACAATATTTTTAGCTAAGGCTTCCCTTCCGTGCTTGCGCGGAAGATCGAGTTACTCGATGGCCTACCCCCAGCAAATGACCTTGAGTATTTCTTACTTCATCGCACATCCCAAGCAGAGAGAGAGCAAGACAGAAACAGGATTTGTCATTGTTTTACGCTCAGATTTTAGAATAAATTCTTTATAAAACCAAATATTATCTTTTTTAAAACTATTTCTACTAAAATGTTTGTAATCAAATTGCCTATCCGGATGGTGTAGGTAAGAACAAAATATAAATAATGGCGGCTTTTCGAGTATACGCATGATAATCAAAATTATTTCCAATTTTTATGGTTTTGTTGTGAGGAGATTATTAAACATTATGTTCAGTAACAAAAAAAGAAAACTACCATTTCGAAGCTAAGATTTTGCAGAAGTTTAATGTAGAAATACCTACAAGTTGATATTTGTTTTGGATAAAGAGTAGATAGCTCGGATAATTATACAGAAAGGTCGTTTTGCTCGGGGACGCGCCTTAATATAAATAATAACAGAGAAATTACAGGGCTTAGAGATATAAGATCTTAGATCTCTGGGTGACGAGCGCAGTGCAGTGCTAGGTAATGATTTAGACTCTTCATGTTCCAATAGCTGCGTGTCACTGTGCTGTTATGTGTCAGGCATGTTGCTTACCATCAGGCACATGTCATGATCGTCTCGTCACTCTTTATTTAAAAAATAATAATTAAATAATAACATAGAATACACACTTCTGACACATGGAAGTTTGGAGGCGTGATGCACTCTTCTGGAATATTAGATCTGTTGAAAATTTGACAACAATTCGGTCCCGTTGTCAGTTGATTCCCAGTTTTAAGTTCCATTCTTGACGACTTCTAAAATTGATGAACAAATTCAATTGTAACAAGTTAGTTAAGTTTAAGAGTTAAGTTTCAACTGCATTTGGCGGTCACTTTTAAAGGGAGTTTAAAAGACCGCCGATTTCGGTTGTAACTCAAGTCAGATTTAGCCAACCTTACCATACTTCAATATTTCATAAGATTTATCTAGCTTTTACTACAAATATCTACAAACAACTAGCTAAATATAAAAAAATTAAGAAGATACACACATCTGCCAGGAACAATTTTGATATTTTAGGGAAAGTTAGTCCCAGTGTAAGTTGATGTAATGATTCGGTCTTTGATGGACTTTAAAAACGGAAAAAATCTATATTATGTGTTATAATAAACTAACTAAACGGCTATGTAAAAATGTTATTAAAATCAGTGTCCATTTAGGTATTTCGTGAAATGCCAAATGCATTTCAACATACACTTGGATTTTTTTAATTTTTTAAATTTGAATTTTGCTTGAATGAAATATATAATTTCATTCAAAACAATATTAAAAACAAAGCCGTAAAACGCCAGACACTTCTTTCGGTTCCAATACCTATTTATTCTTGATTTCTAAACTAATTATTACTATACGTAGGTACTTGTGTATTTACATTATACACACGATTATTACCAAAGGAATTGAAAACAAAAAACAGAATATACACACTTCTGGAAGAGATGATTTTGTGATTTGAGGGTACGAGTTAGTTTTTTCCAATACCGATGGATGTTCCACCATTGCGTCAATCCTTGACGAAGTCTACAATGGAAGGAAATGTATCTCAGATTAAATAGATATAGGTACTCAGATAAGATAAATAATAATAAATAAATAAGATACACACTAAATATTGAAATTATGAATGTGTAAACAGAAAGTTACTCAACATTGAACGTATTGGTTAGTTTGGGGCTAGATGGTGTGAAATGTCCATCAATATGTAGGTACTCTTTGTTTGACCATGAAAGATTAGGAAAGATAAATATGGATAATGTGTCAGTCTTCCGGAACATACATCGTTTCATGGTTGATGTTCCAAAGACATGAACGCAGAGATTTGACTCTACTTTTGTGATAAGAACGTCTAGGCTGTGGAACTCGTTGCCTGAGTGGGTTCTCCCCGATGGTTGCAATCATTGTGTCTTCAAATCGAGAGTGAATCGGTTAGTTCTAGGTAAACACGCTCCATCGTAGACCGCATCCTCGCTTAACATCAGGCGAGATGGCGGTCAAGTGTAGAGACGATTTTCTTAGCATTCCATGGATTCACCGTGCGGGTGCCGGGTCCATCGTGTGGCAGAGAGAGAAAAACTCGAGTAGTTCCCGAGACTTGTGACTCGGGCGTAGGTTTAAGGGGCCCCTTTCTGACGTACATCAACACTCACCTTCACCACTCGTTTTTCTCTCCCTGCCCAGCCAAATCTGATATGAGCCTACTAGTGCAGCTTTAGATACACGTTCTAGTATAGAACGTACAGTTTTTTTTAACTATAAAAGTTAAAAAAAACTGTAAAGCCAGTGAATAGATTAGGTTTTCAGTTTTTTAAGGGATTTACGACAGTTGGGCTCCGATGTCATTTCTACTGGTTACCAACTACCAACGAGGATTTTAGTGTGTGTTGGGTGATGATATGCTGACAACCTGGTACTACAGTGTATATATATGTACTCATGTTTGTGTCACGTGGACAAATGAAAAATAAACAAAACAGAAGATATGTACACACTTCTGGCATTGACGTATTAGAGATTTGAGAACAACTTAGTTTGAACGTTGGTTGATCACCACTTTTTGCTGGAATTCTTGACGTTCCCTGAAAGGGAATTAAATTTACTTCGGGTTATTTCAATAGCATACCCTATATTTAATTCACCACATGCACTGATAATATATCGTTCTGTGACGTTTTCCCTATTTAAAAAGTTTGTTTTGTTTGTAAATAACTATGACTGCGACCATATCCATAAGTTGATGCGTAAAAATATTTATGAGTGGCCTTAAAATGTCTACTTCTACTCGATTCTGGACAAGGTTAATAATAACTGTGTTCCTAATGACATTACTCGTGTTGATAATAATATAAATTAATATTAAAATGTATATTTGAAGATTCGGGTAACATATTATTACGAAAATATAATTAGCTATTTATCTATTCACCACAACTTCTCTTCCCCAGCATAAGAAAAACTTACGAACTCTTTCAGGTTATACAAAAACTGGGCCAGGGTAGTTTAGGTAGTTTATTGTATTTTTTTTAAAGGGACCTATGTTAGTTGGCCTCAAGTGGCTTCTACTGCCTGCTGAATTTTGGCCTTGCGCAGAAGGCGCTTAACTAACCTAATTTTACTCTACAATTAATGATAACATTCTTGCTATGCTATCACACTTTAAACTACATACCTCAGTCAGCAATTGCACAGCCACGAATCCACAACCAACCACCAAGAAAGGCGCAAATGTCTTCAGTAAAATGAGGGTAGTGATGAGGAACGGCTGGAATGACGTCACAAAGCACGTCACCCATCGCACTTCGAACGAGTTCAGTGACGCTATGTTACCCGTGCCGAAGAAAGCTAGAATTATGTAACACACCTGAACATTATGTTAAGGATAATTTGATTTTCGTAAAAACAAAATTTGAGTTCAATTTAAAATTAAACTAAGACACGACAAAATATCATATGTTTTGTGAAGTATAGGCGATTACGTCGCGTCGTCCAGGTAGAGGTAAATTATTTGGGTAACAAACTTTGGGTATTTTAAATTTAAAAGGATACAAAAAAGAAGGCTCTCCGGAAATCTTGCCTGGTTAAACTTCTCTCAATATAGATCTCATTTATATTCTTGTGCTTTTCTGAATCAAACGTACAGTCCACGATCTGAAATGAGTAGATTTTATTAATCATAATATTAAATCAAGGCTAAGGTTTAAGGCGCTTTTTTTTGTGGGGCATGCAGTATGCAGTAAAGTCGTACCGGCACACGAAGATCTCGAATGGACTTATCGATTATCGACTTACAACCATCGAGAATTAGCGTGCCCCCGAAAAAGAATTGTCAAATAAAACCGGTCAAGTGCAAGTAGTACTCGCGCACGAAGGGTTCCGTACCATTAGCAAATATACGGCGAAAACCTCTTTTATTGTATAGGAGCCCCCTTAATTTATTTTATCTAATTATTTTTCAAGAGAACATAAAACACATAAACATAAATATTCTGTGCATAGTTAAAGCGTCTAACCGTTATTAGTATCGAGCAAGAAACGGTAAAAAATAAAGTTTGTTGTATGGGAGCCCCCTTAAATATTTATTTTATTATTAGTATTTGTTGTTATAGCGACAATAGAAATACATTATCCATATATTATTGCCGCTGTTTAAAGTTAAGGTAAACCTAATATAAATTACTCCGATCTCTCCGGACTGCCAAAACGCCATCAGCATCTCTGATGTCGCAGATTTGTTGTTCATAAGCGACGACTACCACCTACCACCAGGCGAACAAAACAACAAAGCTTATATAGCCACCCATCCTATAAGGAAAAACGATTTATTTCATTATCTCACCTCCATTTTTTCCAATCCCAGTAGACTGAATTCAATAATAATCCAGCATATAACGTGTAGCGCTAAGGAGACGATGAAGAGTCCCTCGTGAGCCACCGACATCATCAGATAAAACGTTATAAGGGACGTGTTTATTGCTGTCAGCCGGTTCACCATCCTTTTGGAATACAGTAACGGCAGTAATGGTGATATTACTAGAAAAAATCCAGTGAAAACTTGTTAAGCCGCGTTGAGCACTTTTTGCAGAAGAAAATAATGTTATGGGCTCGCGTCACCGACATGCGAATGTGTCGTAGGAGCGGCAGCGAAGTAGCAGAGCGACACGTGCGCGTTACGGCGCTTTTTGTATGGGGGAAAATCTTGTGGAATTTGTTCCACACGCTGTCGCCTCAAATTTTGGGGGTCTCCAATTAATTATACAATACGTCGAGTAAAAATACTAATAGCGCTCTACGATTCATGTCAAGTCTATGACCCAATGCCCCCCCAAACGGTTTATTCCTAACCTGACCCGAAAACCATGACGTGGTTTATTCCGAACCTGACCCGCTACCGGGTTAGGTTAGGAACAAACAGCAAAAGTGTTTTTTTTTTTTATTAGAAACGTCTAAACCTGAGCCGGAAATAATGTTCCTAAGTTAACCTCGAATCTAAAACCCTACCTAGTACGTTATTAGTCCTATAGTTCCAGGAGTTAGGACTTTTTTTTAGTAATCGGGTCAGGAACATCATTTCGGGTCAGGTTAGGAAGAGGGTTAGGTTGGGAATGAAAATTAATATTTTTTTGCTGTTCCTAACCTAACCCGGTAGCGGGTCTGGTTTTCGGGTCAGGTTAGGAATAAACCCTCCCAACCCCTTTCGAGCCGAGCCTAGTTCATTCGTTTATTGTACTTAGTGATAGGACTCTTGACAGAGTCCGCCTGGGGAAGTACCACACCTTTGCCAGTTATTACCGCTACGCAGTAATGTGCAAACATTACTGTGTTTCGGTTTGAAGGGGAAATGTTTCCAGTGAAATTACAGAGACAAAACATCTCATAGCTCTGGGTGACGAGCGCAGTGCAGTGCTAGGGAATGATTTGGACACTTAATGTTCCAATAGCTGCGTGTCACTGTACTGTTATGTGGCAGGCATGTTGCTTACCATCAGCAGTACATACTGCTTGTCTGGTCAGTCTATACAAAAAAAAAAGAAAAAAAACGTGCCGTTATACGCTTTTTGAATGGAGGAAGCCTTCTGAATTCATTAGTCCATAAAAAAGATAATTTTACCTGCAATCGCCCAAGCGATGGTCTGATCAACGTAGTTAACTGGCGTCCCTCGATCGAATCTCTCCCCTTGCTCATAGATATTGTACAAAGCCAGCAACAACATCGCTACTTGTACTGCAATCAGTTTCCGTTCTCTCATATTCGCTTCTTCCCCCTTTATCCTTCAACGGGATAAGCACACAATAAATGTATACGCAAAGGAAGGCTATCCATGCAAATCCAGCTAACAATCTGAAATTTTAATGTGTATGAGTTTCGGTAAATGAGCAGGTTTAGTAGGCAGGTCACTTATCTTACGCACATTATAGACTGCGCCACTCAGGGCCGGATTTAGGGGGAGGGCAACCCTGGGGCCTCCACAAACGGGAGCCTCCATACCTCTAAATCCGGCCCTGGCGCCACTTCCAAGTCCATTGGTGACAATTTTCAACTTCACATTTATAAACAAGATCTATGTAGTAAAACAGTTCCTATTTCTACGCAAAAAGGACAAGAGTACAGGCGCGGTCCCCGCCTCGAATTTTGGAGGGGGGCACCAGTACGCAGCCTCAGATTTTGATTTTGGGGGGGAGGGGGGCGTCACCAGTAAAAATACAATAAATCGAGCAAAAAATACTTTACTAGTAGCGCCCCACGATTTTTCCCGCGTAGTTCCCGTTTCAGTTGTTTTCCACGTTAAAAAATAGTCTATCTACTATTAGATATTTTTAATTTTCTTACATTTGTAGTTTAACGTGTACGATTTGGGGGGATCATGTCCCCTGTGATCCTTAGGACCGCGCAAGCAAGAGTAATAGTGAATATTCATCTAAGTAGGTAGTCGTAATCAGTCAATGGTAACTCAATTAGATACAAGCAAATAGGTTTCATTTAGATGGCAGGTAGTGAATAGCGATCACAAGTACTTCATGCCTGAGTTAAAACTACGATGAGGTAAAATATCAAGAAACACCAAGCCGTTTTTTATTTCATTCGACTTAAAATACGGCGTTACGATGCGTTCTACGATGGAGAGCAGTTTAATTTGTCAATCATATTCTACTGCATACGATGATTTGGAATATTTGAATTGTATGATAGTATAATTTGAATGGGCAAGGATTTCAAATGATTATCTCATATCATCATTATAGTGATAGGTAGATTTTTCAGCTGTATGGAGAACATAAATCTCTTGTAAATGTTTTTTTAATAGTTTAAATTTACAGTGATAAGACATGTGCCTGATGGTAAGCAACATGCATGACCATAACAGGACAGTGACACGCAGCTATTGGAACATGAAGCGTCCAAAGTACAAATCATTACCTACCACCGCACTGCTCACGACACCCGGAGATATAAAGTGTATCTCTTAGCCCATTATATCTCTGGAAACTTTGACTTTCAAACCGGAACGCAGTAATGTTAATGTTTGCACTTTACTGCTTGCCGCCAGAATAACTGGCAAAGGTGTGGTATTTCCCCAGGCGTATTCTGGAAAGAACCCTACCACAACCAGAACCATAAAATCCGTTTCGGTAAAAATAATACTCACACTAAAGTAACAAAAGTGTCTTTTCCCACGACCGGCATAAAAGCAAATCCGCTAAGAAATAAAGATCCTATCGACCATAAATATACCATTGGTGTGGATAGATAGCACCGCGTTGATGTGAAGACAGGCCACAGCCCCATTCCCAATAAGGGTATGCTGAGAGTCCATCTATAAGTGAACGACATACCCTGAAACAAACAATTATTTTTTACCAACTTCAAAAAAGGAGGAGGTTCTCAATTCGATTTGTTTTATTCTTTGGTAAACCAAACTGAAAAAGCGACTTTTAACGACGAAAGAAGAAAGAACATTGTGAGGCCGGTGAACGAACAACTAACATAGTTATTGTTTCGAGGACTAGATTATATGTAGGTCTTTTTGTATTAGTGAACTAGTGCGCAGACAACGGAACAATAAGCCGAATTCGATCGACCCATTCGCTCGACGATATTATAAATATCACGGGTCGAACCTGGACTCGATTGGCACAGGACCGAGGCTGATGGCAAAGTAAGACAGAGGCCTATCTATACCCAGCAGTGGGATAGAGAAGGCTGTGGATGATGATGAAGTGTAAATGTGTAATGATAACCATGGTAACACGCTGTCCTGAGTTCGCCCAAGATTCACAGTCCACAAAAATCTGTGTGTGGTGCGCCAAGTGTTTTCACTTCAAAAAACAAGAGCAAAAACGAATGGTCGGCGGGTTTCATACATCCATGCTACAGCGGTCTCCTTAAGTTTTGAACGTATACAATAAAATTTAACTTACCAATGCCAAAGATCCAATGACGTAGCTAATAACTTCAAAACATAAAGTGCTCAGTTGATTGCTGCTTTTCAGCTGTTTCAACGTGTACGCCCACACGTTGAACGGAAACAACGCTTTGAACCACAGCAGTAGCGCCATTATGAGGTACAAATAATACTGGATTGGCAAGTTTTGCACTGAAAAAGTAAAATTAATCAATAAACAACTACTTATTTACGATTTTGATTCAATAAATAAAACAAATTATATGGTTGTTACTCAGTACAATTATTATTTAAGTTTTTTCTTAACAATACTATTTTTGGGTCATAGGAACGAAAACATGTGACTTTAGAAGACTGACTGTGAGATTTATAAATGACCATTCTATTACTAGGGCTTAAAAACCAAATCGTCTCATGGTCGACGTTTCCAAGAGTCAAACAAGGAGGTTTGAGTCCATTTTTGTGATAACCGTCCAGACTGTGGCATGCGTTGCCTGAGTGGGGTTTTCCCGATGGTTACAATCTTGGTGTCTTCTAATCGAGAATGAATCGTTTTTTCTAGGTAAGCACAGTCCATCGTAAGCATCGTCGCTTAACATCAGGCGAGAAGGCGGTCAAGAGCACACATTTCATAGAGAAAAACTAAGCAAAGAGGTAAATTATCTTTTATCTCCAATTCACTGGCGCAGTACTCACCATAACCAGAATAAAACATGCATCTCGCTTACCATCAGGGGCATGTTTTCATACGGTATCTTTTCGGGATAAAAAGCAGCCAACGTGCTAATCCAGACAAATTATCCAAGATTATATTTCCATATTTCAGCCTGCTCTGTTCTTCTGACGTTATTGAGCAACAAACACACAAGCTTTCACATTTAGATTGATAATAGAATAAATTAATAATTGATAAAATAATTTGAATGAAATAATTACCGTATACAAGATAAGACCCTATGAAAAACATAATAAATAATACTGCATTTCTTCCAACTGTAGTTAGGCTGGCTCTATAAGAATTTGTTGTACTTCTTGATGTACCTACAGCCTGTAAACTAAATTTCTGCTCAGCCAACAATCTTAACAACCACACTGCCCATCCCAAAAAAGACAAAGTGACTAGAATAAGTAATGGCTTTTGAAAATAATCATGATAGTATCGAAGACCAGAAAAACTTAAATGAACAATTTCTTTACTGAAAATTATTAGTTCTTCATAATTATGCTCTTGCAATAGGTTTTCTGTGAAAGCGATAATTTCGTTATACTTTCTCTTGGTGAATGGTTCATATGGTTGGTATAGCACTGGTAAGACATTTGTCTCGATGTCTTGTTGTTTCTTGTCATACTGAGATGCAAGCTGACGGCTTATGCTGTACATTGCTTTGGCTCTGTCTGGTAGTGTCATGTTTAGCAAACCATTTATTGGTTTTCCCTGTAAGACAAATTAGATTTTTTTAGCACACAAATAAAAAATTATAATCACTCCTCTTGAGTAGCAATAAAAAAATATATGGTATACATTACACATGACTATGTGTAATGTTGTATACATTACACATGACTATGTGTAATGTTGTATACATTACACATGACTATGTGTAATGTTGTGAAATGTTAAAATATTTCATTCCATAAAGTTAAGGCCCTACATTATTATTATTTGTGTGTTCACATCTTTTTGGCCACAATTTACAAGTTAAAATGGCAGCAAATTATTAAATGGTTATGTGGTGTTTTTCTAGGATTGGAATGCCTTTGGAAGTTTTAGTGAAATACTTGTAACTTGTAATGTATTAGGGTAGATCTGAGATCTAAATGCAATAGGGAAAGTGGATCTATTTTTGAGTTAATTCATTTATGTTTTATTTTGCAAATGCAATTAATTAATTGCTGCTTTAGCTTACTAATGCAATTAACAACTCCAGAAGTTAATCAGGTACTCAAGCAACATTACATTTTTTTTGTAAAGATTCCTATGGCTGTTGTTCTCACATGGCCTCTACTGCCCATCAAACTTAAACTAGTGTAGAAGCCTCAGAGACCTAACAACCTGAACTTACTAACCATACTTATACATTCATAAAACATACCTGAACCAATAATAAGCCAATTACCAAAAAACAAACAAAAGATACTTGCTATAGAATTAACAGGCACAGGTATGGAGAGAATGGTAGACATAAGAGGAGCCAAATCAACTTGGTTGACATCAAGTCTGTGCTCCAGAGACATCTCAAGGGTGTATGGGTCCAGTTGGTCCTTCTTTACTTGCTGGACCCCAGAGCCCCAGATGACATATGGTGTTTCAGTTTCATGGTTATCTCCTGATCCATGGGAACCTGTAACACGGGAAACCTATATTGTGGGCACCAGATAGCTGATAGTAAGTCAGCTGAAGAATAAGAGAGTGTATACCGATTGTAAGCTGCAAAGGTAGAAACCCATGGTGGTTTTAATCCTACCACCTTAACATCCTAGCCCAGGTTTTGGTGGTGGTCTCGTGGTGTTGAGTTGGTATAAACATCATAACCAACCATGTTTCCCAGGCACGGGTGTGTCAATGCATTATTCCTCTACATTAAAAAAGGTCAGACAAATATCATTATATCTTACCCCAATCTGTCATCCCATGGTCAGATGTCATGAGGAATATGGTTTTTCCATCATCACCATAGTAATTTCTAATAATTTTTTCTATATCTTGTATGCCTTCATCTACATGTTTTATAGTCGTAAGGAAGTTTCTGTAAAGTAATTACAATTTCATTTAACCCCCAAAATAAAAGGACTACTACACTGCTATGATGTAAAGAACTCTAACAGAGACTTGATGAACTTGATGGAGAACAAATTCCATGATGGGTATAGAATCTGAATAATAAATAAAAAAGGTAAATATTTCTCACACAATACTAACTAAAGATTTTACTATGAAAACCAGTTAGCTTAGTTTTAATACTTATACATACATATTTATGATATAAAGGAACACCCAGTAATAGATCAAAATAAATTTAATATCTGTTTCTTCTAGGAGGGATTTGAACCCACAATCTACAGCTCTGCAGGCAGACTTACTATCAACTGAGCCAAAAGTCCAGTCATAACAGTAAGTAGTAATATTTATTATAAAAGTAGTAAGTAATATTTAAGAGGAAATCCATTAATTATCGTTATACTTACGAAGTCTTTGGTTTGTGTGTATGGCCAGCTGTATCAGCACCAAGTAAATGGAGAAAAAAAACAATCTTATTCTTTTTAAGTTTTTCTTCTATTTTTGTATTACTTTTGGCAATATCAAAAAAATCCCGGACTTTATTGAATACCCATGCATCTAATTGTGATGTATTTTTATTGGTGCTAAAACTTTCGGCATAAGGATCAAAGTCATCAACAGCTATGTGATCATCTGCAATTCCTTTGGTGAATATATTCACAATATCATAAGTTCCCCAGCTCCAAGTATTTGTGGTTTGGTTGAAAACTGAATCAAAGTCTACTGGATTTTCTTTCCACCCTCTGAATATAGCTGAAGGGTCTTCGTAGAAGCCAGCTATGAGAGCCACATGTCCAGGTCGGGATTCAGTTGGCACTTGAGTGTTAGAAATACCCCATCTGCCATTTGAATTTGCTACTGATCTGCAATTTACATGGATAAATAAATATGATACTGTTATACTGAACAATGTAAGGATATCATAGGACACTAGAAGGCACCATGTCATATCTGAAGCAGTAGCTAGATGCAAACAGATTTTGAAATAGTTTGATGTAGTACTATGCATCAAAAGGTCTCTACCAATGTTGCTATTGCTCTTTTTTGTTCTTCGGCATAATTAAAGAGATGCTGTACTCTTTATAAGTTTTATTAGGCAGCAGAAGAATATAACTTAAGAAAAAAACCATTCGTTTATGGATAAGAAGGAATCTACTTAAGTAAAATATGAATTAAAAATGAGACTATAAAGGAAATTGACCAGGAGTTTCTTTCTGAATGACTGGAGCCTCGTTCGCAGACAAATAAAAGTTTAACCATTGTTTCTTTACTGAGAAATGTTGAATACCTAAGATAGTTCATTGTGGTATAATTGACGAACGATTCCGCTCGTAATCCATCCACCACAAAAAGAACAAGCCGGTCAGCAACCGCACGATGTTGAGGCTGATAAGGAGTTACATTCTGCACAATCGGAGACTTGAAGTAGATATCAAAAATTGAGTAAAGAAATGTGAGATGAATAATAATACCCAAAACAAACATTCTGCCACTACTTCTACTATACCATAAGTCTACAGTTCAAAATAAATAAATTTAGGTTAATCCATATTAAGATACTGAAAAAATTTTGAAACTAAAACTGAAATTAAATTGAATCTTGTTTTTCCACTTCCACTTTTTCAAACAAAACATAAACATAGAATAGAAAATAAATACGACTAAAATTAAAAAATCAAATCAGTGTTTTCACTATTAGTTTCTGATTTTGCCCTGGATAGTTTTTACTTTCGTCCTATATTTTATATGGTATTTTAATGTATTTATTTATTTTATGTCGCAGCCGGATCGTATTATCCGACGTATTATATTACGGCTAGCCGTTTTGAAAAACAGGGCCGTTTTGTAATGCGGCGGTTCAACGATTAGCCAGATTGAATGCGGCTGATTAAAAAACAGCCGGAATGTATTCGACGCCATACGTCATTCAAAACGGCTAGCCGTAATGTAATAAAGCGAAAGATTAGCCGCCGCTTTGAAAAATTTTAGTTCAGATTCTTAACACTCATGGCCCGGCTTTGCCTGTGAAGGATAAATCCAAAAGTGAAAGATTTTTTTTAATTTGTCATTGGTCCAGTCGTTCTTGAGATCAGCGCTTTCAAACAAACAAGCTGAAGAGCTTTATAATATTACTAGCGCCAGTTTGATGGATAACAAACATGTTTGAAATAAATTAAGTGTTTCATTGTCAAGCTTTGAAACGAAAACTTCTTTTGGTGCACCACATACAGATTCTCCGTGAGCTGTGAATTGAATCAAGTGTCACGTTCGTAAATGAAAGAAATCTTAAAAAAAATGGGATGATCTAGATGACTATAGTCATGACCACGCCCTCCGGTTTCAACCACGTAGTTCTGCCGTGCCGCTAATAAATTCTGAGTTAATAGTTTTCACTTCTATCGGCAGTCTCTATGACTGTTAATTTTATTTTATTTTATTACTTTTTTTAATGCACTCAAAAATCTTTCAACTTCTATGTTCGACAGTGGCAGTGCTAACGGAAGCAAAATCATAACAAAAGACACCAATGAGCCCAATTTAATATTATGGTTGGTCTTTAATTTATATCTTAGAAACATCGAGGAATTGCCGCGACGGTTGACATTGGTCCAGACCCCCAGACCACATATGAACGGAATGTGTTGTCAATTGTGTTTCACATTAAATTAAAAACCTTAGATATAAAAATCAACTTGTGTGGTTAGGACCGCACGGCAGAAGTATTGAATAATTTTATTGACAAAATAATAAAAAATATATTTAAATGGAATATATACTAAACTACAGTGACAAATGCAGCTAAAACACCAGTACACTACAGTGACAAATGCAGCTAAAACACCAGTATCCATGATCAAGAAATGAAAACTTGTAACTCAGAAGTTGACATCTCACTTTGGAAACTACGCGGGTAAAATTGCAGGGTCTACTAGACTGGAAAAATACTCAAAACATGGTTATCTAGATAAGTCTTCTAAGCATGACCAGTAGGTAAGTCTTCTTACTGATGAGCATGGCCATCTAAAATCTAGAAAAACCGGTAGGTCCCGAGTCCAACATAAACATTTCTTTCATTTACGAGCGTGACGATTAACTTAATTCACAGCTCACAAAACGTTTGTGTGTATTGCGCCAAAAGAAGTTTTCATTTCAAAATAGACAGTGACAGACAGACAGCCACAGGTATCTTATACCCTATTAATGATCTACCTAAAGCAACAAAGCACCCCATTATTCTTTTTGCAGACGATAGTACAGTATTGTTTGTTGGTCTTTACCAATTTATATCTTTATAATTCATGCAAAGAAAATGACATTAACGAAACTTTAAATAATATAATAGAATGGTTGACATTAAATAATTTGAAAATCAATTTAATAAAACAAAACTTATGACATTTAGAAATCGAATAAATAAATTGAACACTCTTGACATTACATATTTAGGACAGAAAATTGAAGTAATTGACTCCACGAAATTTTTAGGATTACATCTTGACTGTAATTTGAGCTAGAAAGTACATACTGAAAATATCTGTGCCAGAATAAACCAGAGTTCATATGCGCTTTCCATGCTATCAAAAAAATGGTTGCCTGTAAAGTCGGTATACGGGCGAACGTTTTACGTGACAACGACTTTGAGTGGTAAAATAATTTTACGGAAGGGACGCGTGCCTTTCACTTTTTATGTCTGTCTCTCTCGCTCTTAGGCGGGCTAACCATGCCCGAGTGGAAGGGACGCGTGCCTCTCACTCGCTCTCGTTGTGAGCGCATAACGTGAGCGGAGCGTAACGCAGTTTCTTGAAGTGTCACCCGGCAAACCAATTTATAAGACGTTGTCACGTCAAAATGTTAATAAACCTACTTTGCTGTTCGCTTACAATGGTAATATCTCGTCGCTACTTCGATATGGCATCATATTCTGGAGTAATAGTACGGGAAGCGACGGAGTTTTAGGTCACAAAAGAAATGTATAAGGGCTATTAGCAGACTGCATCAAAGACAATCATGTAAACCACATTTCAAAAAAGTTGAAAATATTGACTTTGCCATCTTTATACAATTTCGAATGTGTGATGTTTGTGCGAAATAATTTGTTAATGTTTGATAAGCTAAAAAGTCAACGCCATAAGCATAAAGTGATGATACCGAAGCGTAACACAACCCTTGTAGCAAATAGCGCACTTTGTATGGCTCATTTATAATCACCTGCCATTGAATATATTAAATATTTAATGAAACACACCTCTTTAAAAATAAATTGAAACGTTTCTTATTACAAAAGGCGTATTATACCATATATGAATATCTGTCTGATAAATTTGGCTATTAATATTTATTAATAATTTATATCGACATTGTAATAAATTGACTTTTCTATTCTTAATATCTGGACATAATAAATTTTTGACATAGGTATTTAATTTAATTCTGTTTGACATCGTGACATTTTTATTAATTTGATAACTTGAGATCCTGTTTTGAGTTATAACTGTTATTTTTATGTAGGTATATGGTTATTTCACACATAATACTTGAATAAATAAAAAATATATGACTAAACAAAGTAATCAAATATTTTAAGATCCTTTTGTACCCATTTTCACAAATAAAGATATTATGATTATGATATTATGATTATGATTATGATTATCTTTCTCGCTCAGGCACACTCGGTGACCCCAAGTTCACCCGAACATTTCTTTTATTTCCGAACGTGACACTGAGTTTCATTCACAGTGCACGAAAAGTCTGTGTGTGGGGTGCGCCAAAAGTTTTCATTTCAAAAATGCCCTAAGCCGTATAACATTTGTAATGGTTGTCCTATGAAATGGCAAAATCCCTAATAGTGGCAATACTACTTCTACTTAGAATTGAAAATGACAACCTTATCAGTAATGACAATAGACATAAATCATAGACAATAAAATACATTTTTATGAGATTTGACATAACATTCTTCTATGCCAAATTTTTCTTAGTTATATGTATGGCTAAGCAAACCATGGTGGTGTGAACTATTTTTAACCCCCGACCAAAAAAAAGGGTGTTATAAGTTTGACGTCGATGTCTGTGTGTCTGTCTGTCTATCTGACTGTGTGTGTGTGTGTGTGTGTGTGTCTGTCTGTACACCATAGAGCTCAAACGGATGAGCCGATTTCGATGCGTTTTTTATTTGAACGTTAATGTGCGGAAGGATAACGTGCGGATGTTCTTAGCTATGTTTGGTTAATATCGATTCAAGATGGCCGCCTCCACAAAATGGCGGTCAAAATATTTCTTCACAACTTACCTCAATATGGGTATCAAACGATAGGGCTTGACTAGTAAAATACTTTGCACTATGATAAATTTCAAATCCAAGATAGGCGCTACCACAAAATGGCGAAATACATTCAGCACCGACTTCAAAGAGATGAGTGAGTAGGACTTATAATAATGATAATTATATATGTTTCGCTTTTGAGTGCCTATTTGTAGTTTTGAAGTCGGTTTAATTTTTTTGTACGAAAATAGTTTATACATTAAAGGAATTTGCGACGATCAAGCTCAAGGTTATCTGAAGAAGACTGATCACTTGAATGAAGAATCATACTCCAATGATGAACATATAGAACATGAACGACGCTCTCTATGTTCAAACGCTGGACGTTGGTGAAATTGCAGTGATATCTATTACCGAATGGAAAGCCATAAGTAAAAGAAGTAACAGAAGAATGTATTATTTGCGGAGGTATTTTTATAAGCACGATGTTGATATTTATCCAAAAAAATACATTATTTATCACAAATATATAATTTTGAGTACACAAAATTGCCCCCTGATATTATTTAATTTTAATGAATATTTTAGCAAAAATCGTAGTTTTAAAACAACTCGGTAACAAAATAATAGATCACTTTATTGTTGGCACGTGGACCCACAGATTTCTAAAACAAAAGGAAATCTAGAAAATCTAGGAATTTAGGAATCTGTGCGTGGACCAGTGATGTTTCTTAGCGTTGTCTTCCAGATGAGAGTCCTCGAGGCGATCGATGTAGCTAGATGCGGAACCGCGGCCATCTCTAGCCGCGGTTATCTCTAGACATGAGGGTGTCTAGACGTGAGGACGTCTGGCACCGACGTGATGATTGGTCGCCGAGGTGATCACGGCGTGCAGACGTAGTGATTACTTATTCTGTGGCGTTCAGTGTCCCGCAGTGGGTTCGCAGAAGACTGCGAGAGCATCCCCGTGTTCGCGCCGTTTGTGGCAAAGGTGAAATACTGCGGAGGTTTTGGTCGGTAGGGCCACCACTCATGGTATCGAAACCGACACAAATCGACCATTCCCTTCAACCTGAATGGTATGTTAATGCATTACCTCCACATGAAATGGTACATGGTAGGTACATGTAATGGTATAAGTAGTCTTCAAACATAAAAAATCAGACCTGGTCCAGCGGTCCTGACGCTCACACCATTTGCCTTTGAATTTCAAAATAATACAAATTCCCGTTGAGGCGTCGTTTGCTGTAACTATTAAAGCACAGGGACAAACATTTAAGCACCTAGAAATCTATTACGCCAAGACTGGTTTTCATACGGAGAACTACATAGGTATCTGTTGCATCAAGATCATCAGGTTACAGAGATAACCTTTTTGTTCTTCTACGGCCAGAAATAAATAACTAAAAATATCGTATACATATAGTACGAATATAAGTACGAGTAATACTATTAACACAGAGTAAAACAATCTGTACTATATTTTTTCCGTTCCTTTATTATTTTTCCATAGTTCTCTTAAAGCCGGGCCACACAGAGGCGGGAGTGATCCGATAGCGATCCGATAGCGATCGAGTGCAAAGCGATAGCGGTCCGTATCATGTCACACAGAGCTACTGCCCGCAGCCCGCGGCGGGCAGATGGCGAGAACACAGCCGGTGTGACACCAAAAGCGATCAAATTGCTCACGACCTTACGTTGTAAAAAAATACAACTCGTGAGATCGGATCGCGATCGCTACGCGAACGCTCTGTCCTGTGTGACAGCTTGTACTGACTACCGTAGAAATAGCAGCGCGCGCGCGGGCCGTCCGTCGCGCGTCCTTCCCGCGAAGCATGGCGAAGCGATCTCTTGTTTGTCGTCACGATCTTGTCGCGCGGGAAATCGTATCGCGCCGGATCGCTCCCGCTTGCTATGTGTCAGGTTGCATACAAATTCGAATATTACAAAAATTCCCGTCCCGGATCGCTATCGCTTTCTCGCGGCTCCCGCCTCTGTGTGGCCCGGCTTTTACTGGTCATACCTTTTTAAAGCAATGGATATTTTAGTAGGGATTTTCCTCAAATAGACGCGGGTGCAACCGCGGGTCACAGCTAGTGATTTCACATAAACTTCAACGGAAATAAAAGCTTATCGTCTTTTAGTAATAATATTTTTAATGACTATGAAACGCATACAGTTTTCGTTCTTTTTTATTTCTTAGTGCTGTTCCAAATGGTATCTAAAGAGTCGTTACTTTCTTCTGCAACTACCATACCAGCTGAAAGCAGATTTAAGAGCTCATTTTCTTGAGCCTCTTCTAAGATTTTCAGTACAATTTCTGTAGGCACCTTGTCATCAATTTGATCGACTGGTGTTATTCCTATAGTTATAAAGGCACGGCGTATTTGCCCTGCACTCATCCATCCCCGCTGTCCAGGATCAAAACTTTTCACAACAGCTTCTAGATGTCTAGAAATAAAAAGCGTCAATATTATATTATACAATCTATCTACTAAGAACAATAGTTGTAAAAACATACTTATGTTCGTACAAAACAGGTGGTCGTCCATGTCCTGTACGGAACAGCATACAGTCGTTCAGTAATTTTTCAAGATAAGCTACTGGTTTTGATGAACCTTCAGCTATAATCTTCATCAACAGAAATCTAATTAGTTCAGGAATTCGACGCTCTCGCAAATAGTTTTCAGTTCTTGAAACCGTGGAAAGTATTTGCTGCTTCCGTGCTGATATCTCTACTTTTTCTGAAGAGTCAACATCTATCAAACACTTACAAACTGGGACGGGTTCATTTTCCATATTCTCAGATTCATAATCTTCATCTTGTTCGTCCATTATTCCTATAAAACGGATACTAAATCTTAGAACTAAAGTACTAGCGACTACTGCAAACTAACTGGCAAGATACTATATTTAATTGCTTTTGGCCATCCACTGTGCTGCGTAGTCAATTTTACCTTTTGATTACACAATAAGAGAAAATAAATAAGCGAAGATATTTGTTATTTTGCTTTCGGATCGGATCACACACAGATCACTATAAGTATACAAAGAGAATGTAATCAAATGTAATGCAAAGGAAATGTAAATGTCATGGATCGGATTTTCAAAGAGGATGTATATAATAATACGGATTTTGGCATTACATTGATTTTGAGCTCACCTGTAATTCGACAAGAGCAAAATAAAAAATTTGATTAGCCCCCGACAAAGAAATTGGAAAAGAATAGAATTCTAGTGTTCATGCTACTATAGTACACAGACTAAGTAGAGAGTTATAGTGCTTCTCGTTCTTTCAATTTTGACTGACAAACGCAGTCGTTTTGGCGTTGGAGGTTGGAGGTTAACAGAAATAAAAAAAATGTAATATTGTTTATGGCCTTCAAAACATTTGTGATTGGTTAGGCAACTTAGGTTAAAAACTCAAAAGATTGCTCAAACAAACGTCAAAACATTTCAAATTAAATTTTTAAATGACCGGTTTTGTGTAGGCAAAACAAATTAGTATAATATTCTCTTTGTTTGTGTAATGTGGGTTTTCCTGAGTTTAAGAAGTTAATTAAATGATAAAACTGACTAATATACTATTATTAAATATATATTTCAATCCAACATGGGAAAAGACGACAGTGAAGAAATACGGATCGGAAAGATTGATGACTGTAAGCCTCCTAAGTTATTCTTAGCTACCCAGCTCGAAATATATGATTATGACAACAGTCTGATGTTCTTAATTGTGTATTTGCTCAACGTATGATATTATATAAAAAAATCTTGATCTTAACATTTTGCTCATTGCGTAGGTGACACGGACATTCGTAAAACAGGCCAAGAAATGGACGTTATTCGACAAAGAACTATCGCATATGAATATCTTTGTCGTTTAGAAGAAGCTAAGACATGGATGGAGGCATGTTTGAAAGAGAAGCTTCCTCCAGCCACTGAATTTGAGGAGAGTCTACGAAACGGTGTATACCTGGCGAAGCTGGGTAACTTCATAGCACCAGATATGCTTCCCATTTGTAAAGTTTATGACATTGAGCAAAAACGATACAAGGTAATTTATTTGACAAATAATACAGATCAATAAATATACTAGTTATTAACCATCAGGCGAGTTGGTGGTCAAACGCGGACCTATACGCGATATATTACGCGATACGCGAAAAATTAAAATTAGCCACTAGGTGGACTCTTCGAATTTAAGAATTTACAGAATATAATAATTATTATTATCAAATAAAAACATTGTAGTATTGTATCTTACAATATATATAGGTACATATATATTTTAATAAATATGCCTGAGGGCAAAATGTTTTTAAAATCTAACTGAAAAATGAATGTACTGAATCATACCATGCATCTAATATATAATTTAATGTTCAACTTTGAAGTGTTTCATTGTAATGACAAAATACAAGCAGTTGAAATAAATATTATTCTCACATATTTATATGTAATGTCTATGCTTTTGGCAGGCATGTTGCTTACCTATAAGCTCAGGGTTTATTTTTATTTTTTTCAGATTCTGTACAAATTACTTTATTTTACACTATACAAAATAGAGCAATAATTAATAATTATGCTCTTAATTTTAAATCTATGCAAGTATATTAAGGATGATAATAGAGAGTAATTAACAAATTGACAAACAATTTTATCTTCTATTAAGGAAGACCTGCAATTTTAATGTTAATTTCATCTTAATTATTTCCAGCAAATGGGATTACAGTTTAAACACACAGATAACATAAATAAATTTTTACAAGTACTAAAGAGGACTGAACTTCCAATAGTAAGTATAAAATTTCAATTAAACAACAAATGAACATCATTATCCCACTAATATTATAAACATGAAAGTTTGTGAGTATGGATGGGTGTATAGATGTTTCTTACTCATGCACTTAAAAACTACTGAACAAATCGAGCTGAAATTTGGATCATAGATAGATTATAGTCGGGAAGAAAACATAGGTTATTTTTAACTCGGAAAAAAAATACGGGACAGGGAACTATACGGGTAAAACCGTGGGACACTGCTTATTTAAAATACATAGTAAAATATTAAAAGTCTAAACTCTGAAAGATAAGCCCCACTAAATACATTTTTACCCATAAAAGTTCTGAGGAATCTTGCTTTCATATTACAAAACTGACTCTCTAAAAATTTTGTCCCTTTGATGGTCAAAGCATAATAGTCATCCACATTAAAAATGTTTATATTAAAAAAGTATCAACTTATTTACGTATATCTTTATTTTCTTAAGTCTAAGTTTTTACAATATTTATATAAAATAACATAAAAACATTATAAAAACCTAAACCTTCAACTTATTTATTATTATATATTTATTATATTATTTATTGTGTGTTCAAGAACTGAATCTGCTTGTCTCACCACTAGTAACTATATTAATAAGAAGGCTGTGGTTTTTGGGGTCTAATTAACAGTAATGATGGAAAGTGAAAACAGTCTTGGTAATCTCGATTAGATGAAATATTACGGTCTGGTAATAGGTTTTACATAAATACACGGGTAACTCACGTATAATGTAGTCAGTCCAGTCCGACTCAAGTTTCGATCGCGTCCGGCGATCTTTCAAGGAGAGTGCGCGCGCGGGTGCTAAACGAGCTGCGAACCCCGCGCGCACTCTCTTGGAAAAGATCGCCGGACGCGATCGAAACTTGAGTCGGACTGGACTGACTACATTATACGTGAGTTACCCGTGTATTTATGTAAAATGTGTAATAACCACGTTAGTTTTCTAACTGAAATAAAACTGGTAATAGGTTCTTCATACACAAGATAAAACATTATGTTGACAAAAAATATTTAAGTAATAATATTTTATTCAATTTAATTTTATAGACTTTTCAACCAGAAACTACAGATATCTATGATAAGAAAAATATACCAAGATTGATATACTGCATACATGCTCTTAGTTCACATTTATTCAAACTGGGAAAAGCTCCACTTATTCATGACGTCTTTGGAAAAGTTGTATTCACAGGTAACACATGACATTCATCATATTATTTCTCTATTAATTTATGAAAATTTTTTTGCACATCAATGCATGGCTTAATAGGTAATTAGCACTCAATAGTAACCTATGCATGAAATACTCTCTGCCAAATTTATTTTTTACTGAATATTTATGCTGTGGCAAACTGTTTTAGATGAAGAACTAGACTTAGTTTCAAAAGACCTACAAAACTGCACACATCCACTCCCAATGTTCCAAAAAATTGGGAGAATTCTTTCTAAAAGTAATGTAGATGACGAAACGGAACTGCACAATGCAGTAGTTGAGCTAAATGAATTATTAGACACCAAAAAATCAATTACGTCAGCTTTACTTAATCCTCATTTAAAACTCAGACATGTACAGAATGTACTAATAGATGCTTACAAAAAAGTTTTGCAAGCAGCCAAATATGACAAAGTGCAAGTGGCTCAAAACCGCTCACTGAATGACAGCTACATTCCTGATGAGTATGATGAGCTTTTGACTGTGGTGGAGATACAGGGTCATATTACTGCTATAAACTACAAATATCTATGGAAGAATTTGTGCAAGGCATCACATGAAAATGATGTAAACAGTCTACATAAAATATTCACTGAAGATTGGGTGAAAGTAAAAAAATATGATAGTAGAAATATTGACTTCTACTGTGATGTAGTGAAGGAAATCATTGAATGTAACAAAGATATTGATGTGGACAGTGTCACTAATTGGCATAAGATTTTTCAGAATATAATCAATGAAGGAAATAGAAAGTCACTAGAACATTCAGAGCACAAGATTGCAATAGCAAATGTGAATACAGCTTTGGAAGAAGGTTCTCTTGATGATCTTTATAGTGCTTTGATAAATCCTCATTTAGAGCTTAATTTTAAAATTGAAAAATATGCTGTTCCTTTGTTATTTGAAGAAATGAAATTAGAAAAGTATGAATGTGGGAAAAACCTTAATGAGAGTGAGATAGCTGCATCTCTGTGTTACTTGACTGCTGTAGCTGCTATATCAGAAGCAGTGGAAAGAGGTGACGATACTCTTGTGTGGAACTCCCTAAATTCAAATAATGTACATTTGGATGGACTGAGACCTCATTGTAGGAGGCGATATTTAACTGCGTTGACTACTGCTTTACAAGTCAAGAAAAGTGAAGAGTTTGCATGTCCATTGCTAACACTAGATGATATTCGTGATGCTATTGAAATGGTCAACATGAAGGATGACGTCAATGAAGAATGTAAGTATAATAATAAAAAAGTATTCATTCACTAGAGTTAGTATGTAGTTGTAGGTTCTCTTTTTTATTCTAGATTCACTTAGATGGCCTTTATAATAATAATAATATAATATAAGCCTTTATTACTGTAATTTAACAATCAATTTAAATAAAACTTGAAAAAAAAACTTAACTAAAATCTTAAACTTAAAATCTATCGGGTTATTCTTCCCTATTAACAGCTTGTCTTTCGACAAAGGCCTCCTCTAAGGCTTTCCACTTGTTCCTATCTTGTGCTGTTAGTATCCATTCTGGACCTGCTGTTTTTTTTAATATCGTCTTCCCACTTAGTTTGTCTTCCTCTGTTTCTTGTGCTTTCTCTGGGGTACCATTCTGTTATTATTTTGGCCTTTAATACCAACTAAATTGGGCTGTAGTGTTAAGAAAAATATGATGAAAACTGTACCATTACACAGTTGTGTAGAATTTATGTGTTGTCTGTTTCAGTGGTCAAGGTTATTGATGGGATCAACAAAGCCGTTGCAGATGAACAACTTGATTCACTGATGTCTTTGCTAAAAAGTTCTTGTTTAAAACTATCTACACCTCTACATAAAGAAGAAAACCATCTCTATATGCGGATGTTGAAGAAAGGCTTAGTAGCCAAAGAATCACAAAATCTATGGTATGATGATATCATTGAAACAGTTAATGAAGTCAATGATGAATCTCACAAAGTAAAAGAACTAACAGATGCAGTTGTTCAATTAAATTTGTCATTGTTAAACAAGAATAAAAATGAGTTTTGGATGGCTCTTTCTAGTCCAATTTTTACAAAAAATAGGCTAATAGAAGATACTTGTCAAGATATATACTTTCAAACATTCACAAAGACCTTAAAGAAAAGAGGACATCACAGTTGCCCCTGGGTTGTGTGCCATACTGATGCAGGAAACACAGTATACATAGACGTTGAAACTTATACATATAGCTGGATCACTCCTAGAGATTTCGTACCTCACGCGCGTTATCTGACCAGGAAAGATGTCCATGCAATAATAGAAAAGACAAACAAACATCACATCAACAAACACAAACAGATGATCATAGACAAATCTATTGTACAAATACAAGCTTACTGTAGAGGATACCTTTTAAGAAAACACCTTATTGCCAGGCTGAGGTATTTTAAACAAAACGAAAAATACATTGTAAAAATCCAAGCTTGGTGGAGGAGGGTAGTTGCAGAAAAGAAATATGGAACTCTGATAAAAATGAAAGCCATTGAAGCTAGGCTCAAAAGAGAGAGAAAGCAAAACCCAATGGCTTGGTATAAAATTCAGGTATGTATAAGTCAGGTAGATATGAATAGGCATTTATCACATATCTGATCACAGATCTGTGTTTGAAAATCTAATATTTTGATGGTCATCGCCACTTTCGTCGAAGTTAATGCGCATTGATTTAGAAGATACCTGATATTAAGAATGCAAACTTGTGTTTGTGGTAAGAGGCCTATAATTTTTAATAATGGTAGACTATTTTTTTTTCAGGAACATAAAATAGTGAAAATACAGGCTCTGTGGCGCGGGCGCCGAGCCCGTGAAGCCTTCACATCATTGTTCCATTCGCCAAACCCACCGCTAAGAGTAGTCAAGATATTCGTACCCATGCTAGATTTCTCGACTGAAGATTACGACCGTGAGATAGAACTCCAAACTTTGAAATCTCAAGTTGTACAATCAATAAGAAAGAATCAAGAGTTATCGAAACAAATTGACGACATGGACTTAAAAATCGGACTTCTGGTACAAAATCGTATTGCACTACAAGAAGTAGCAGCACATGGACTGAAGCTTAATAATTTGGTTAAGCATAATTCGATGACAAAACTAGTATTTCAGAATGGTACTGAGCGCAAAGGCTTAATGACAGTCACGACGGCAGTCAAAGGCTTAAAATCCCTGACCAAAGAGAGCAAACGCCTCTTGGACGGCTACCAGCATTTATTCTACGAACTTCAAACAAATCCCACTTACTTATCTAAACTTTTGTTCTGCATTCCACAGAATAAAACAAACTTCTTTCTTCAAAATGTCATATTAAGCTTGTACAATTTCGGCGCTTACGCTCGAGATGAATATTTATTACTAAAATTGTTTAGATTTACGTTAGAAGAAGAGATAAGCTGTAAAGTTGTGAAACCTTTTGATGTGATTGCTTCAACTCCATTAGTATTGAAAATGGCGGTGAGCCTGTCGAGGCAGTTGTCTGGTCTGAACAGCTTACAGTCGATAATTGGCCCTCTAGTTGAAAAGATGCTGAAAGACAAGAACTTGAATATAGAGACTGGACCTGTAGAGATATACAAAGCTTGGAGGAACGACACGGAAATGAAAAGTGGACAAATTTCGTAAGTTGTTTGAAAATGTATACCTATTTTTTAAAATAAAATACTAAAATGTTCTGCGGAATATAGTCGTGTTTGTGTGCTGGGCTTGGGACCTTCTCTTGCAAGGAAAGAGTCTAGGCCATAATCCACCACGCTGGCTCAGTGCGGGATGTTGGATGACACATGACCTCAAAAGCTTCTAGGTACATGTCGGTTTCCTCATGGATCGCGTCACATGGTGCGCGTGGGATTTGAAGCTATGGATCGGCAGTCCCCTTTCTCTAGACTAGACCAGTCGTAACTTACGTAATTAAAAGGTTGAGGTGATTACGATCCTGGAAATTCGGTCTTGTATATAGTAGTAGAAGTTTTGCATTCCACCTGACATTTAAGCTAGATTATCCCATCTCACGCCGTACTTAGATACGATGCAGTCTACGGTATAACTGAGGAATAACTTTGTTCTTTACTATCTATCAAAATATCTCATTACGCTTCACAGAAAACTGCCTTATAATGTCACTCAAGAAGAAGCTTTGACTTATCCAGAAGTGAAATCTCGACTTGAAGTAGCTTTGAGTCAGCTGAAGACCATAGTCACGATGTTCCTGGATAAAATCACCAATTCTACTGAAATCCTGCCGTTTTGTATTACGTACATGGCTCGCGTGCTTCACAGAGCACTAACTTCCAAATTCCCCCACACTCCAGATAAAGACATCTTGAAGGTAAGTGAGACGATCTTCTTAGCATTCCATGGATTCACCGTGCGGGTGCCGGGTCCATCGTGTGGCAGAGAGAGAAAACACGAGTAGATCCCGAGACTTGTGACTCGGGCGTAGGTTTAAGGGGCGAAAATATTGTAAACAGTTCGAAATTGTGGAGAAAAATCATTTTATTTTCTGATCATAGATGGAGCAAACTTTTAATGGATGGTCAATAGCAGAAAAATGAACTATGGGTATTAGAGATACCTATCGCTATTGGATAACATTAACATAGGATTGGAATGATTTTAAAATTAATAGCATGTGCTTCGTTTATTTCTATCATACAAATTCCTTAGTATGGATAGTTGATAATGATTCGATTTAGCATTGATAGGAGGATAGATGAGGAATGTGACCCATAAAGGTTTTAGTCGGTAGGTGAGCGTCGCTCGTGATGTTGATTCCGGCATAACCCAATCATCTTCTTGGCTGGCGGGTACGCGTATAACGTATTTCTGTATTATGTATTTCTTCCACAGAAAACAAACGATTCTCTTTGGGATGCCTGGTATTAGATACATAAATCAATGCTTAATTTGGTTTTTATCCCATGCTCCCCATCACAATAGCTCAGTAGTGAATATCTTATCGATTGCAGGAATTTTAGCTAATCAACAGGCCACTAAATTTTCCCACCGCTGGGACTTGGGCCTTTTCTCGCAAGAAGAGAGTTAAGACCATAAGCCACCACGCTGGCCCAGTGCGGGATGGTGGATGACACATGACTTCGAAAGGTTCTAAGTACATATCGGTTTCCTCACGATATTTTCCTTCACCGTTTTAAACTAGCGGCATTACGCACATGACTTCGAAAAGACAGTGGTGCGTGTGGGGTTTGAACCCTGGGTTTTCGGATCGGCAGGCGCCGTTCTCCCAACTAGACTAGACCAGCCGTAACTAAAGGAATTTTAGCACCAGTCTGTAAAGAAATATGCTAATTATATTCATGCGTTTGTGAATTACAAAATTCGTCACATTCCATGAAAAAGACAAAATTAATTTTTCAAAAGAATTTTTAAGTCTTTAGTCTTTGCACAGCAATAGTTAATATAATACTTAGTGGACGATGTCGACAAGTGAATAGTGATAATGATTACATTCGCTCTTTTTATTTTAGGTGATTGGTAATTTAGTGTACTACCAATTTCTGAATGCTGCGATTGTAGCACCAGACGCGTTCCACATCGTGCATCTGCCTAATGGACTTACAACAGATCAGCGGAAGAATCTCGCATCTGTGGCGAAAATTTTACATTTTTCTGCTGCTAAAAAGGGGGTGAGCTATTTTACTAACGCTTTATGACCTACACACAACCTACTATGACCGATGACCCTCACAGCTTTTTGCACCCGCTAATCGCATCTACATGATATAGAGCTTTGTATCCGAAAATCACGACTGTAATCAAGTCCAAATGTAGCTACATACAGACAGAATCTGTAAAAAACATCGGAAAATCTGCTCCCCATTCATATCCGATCACGCATAAAAAACTGGCTCAGAAGACGTCCTTCAGTCAAGTGCCTGGGCTCGTCCAGTACGTCCCGTCACTCCAACCTATAAAAAAACTTCAAATCTAATTTTAAATCGATGTACTTGGGTATTAAATTACTATTATATGACTTTGCTTAATAGATAATCCTTTAATCTTTGAATCTTTTCGGTATAATGGCAATATATCATGTTTTCTCATTTATGCAGTTTGGCGAAGAATCGAGCCATCTTCGCTGCCTGAATCCGTTTATAATCGAATGCCACGAGCGAATGAAAGATTTGTTCCGAAAATGTTGCCGTGGACCTACCTTGGAGGAGTATTTTGCGGTCGACGAGTATACAGAAGCCACCCTACTGCATCACCCACACATATACATCACAGTTCAGGTAACCTTGCATTTGTAATAAATAGTATTATGGAAGTGAACATTTCTGTAGCCGCGTTGAGCATTTTTTTGGTAGAGGAAAATTATATGTGTTCGCGTAAAAAAAGTAAAAAAGAATTCTTTTTACCCGCGTAGTTGCTGTTCTAGTTTTGTTTTCCCGTGGTAAGACAGCCTATGTAATATTCGATATTTAAAAAAAATTTTTGATTTTTCAATTTAAAGTACTTATTCGGTTTTTGGGGTCATGTTTGAACCGCGCCAGTGTCAAACGAGCCAGACACAAGAAACAAAACATAAAATACGTGTACAATATTTTTTTTATAATCTAGTTGACGTACCTACTAATTAGTTTTTAGTCACATGCTTATTGCATTTTTTTAAATCTTCAGGAAATCGTAGATACGCACGCTCTTTTAGTGGAGAACCAGGATATAATAGCGCCGGACTCTCGAGACCGCCTGAACGAATTGCTGGATGACCTGGGAGAGGTGCCGTCAGTCGCCGCGCTCGCTTCACGAGATGTCGATAATGTGAGTTTTTGAAGTGAAACTTCTTTTTAACCGTCTTCGAAAAAGGAGGTTATCAATTCGACCCCTGTATTTTTTATGTATGTTACTTGATTTCTCGAGAATGTTCGAATGGGTGGGTATGCTTTTCTGAATGGTTCCATAGAAATGTTATCGAAATCGGTCAAGTGGTTTTTGAAATAAGAACAAAAAATTGGTTGCCTGTAAAATCGAAAGTTTTACGTGACAACGACTTTGAGTGGTTTTACGGAAGGGAACTTTTTAAGGCGGGCTAACCAACCACTCGCTCTCGTTGTGAGCGCATAACGTGAGCGGAAATGAAGTGTCACCCGGCAAACCAATTTATAAGACGTTGTCACGTCAAAACTAAAATGTTCACATACCTACAGATTTTCCGTGTGTTGTGAATTGAGTTCAAGCGTCATATTCGTAAATGAAAGAATTCTTATCGGATGATCTAGGTATTCTAGATGGCCATGGTCATGGCCACGCCCACGCCACGCAGAAACTACGCGGGTTTCTAAAGTGAGCTATCAAATTCGGAGTCATTAGTTTTCTCTTCTATCGGCAGTCCCTGTGACCGACAATTTTTTATCATCATTTTTTAAATAAACACATTTTATTGTTGAGCACTTTTTGTGGTAGCTGTCTGTGTCTTTATAAACATAAACACATAAAAGATCGTAGGTGTATATGTATCTGTGCGTGTCCTGTGCGCGTTAGACTACTTTTAGATGCATGAAATTTTGTGAATTCGTGTGACCGACATACGTAATAATAGTATAATCTGTATCTCTATGCTGGTGACGTATTGTGTAAAGTTAGTACTGTTGAATACTACAATTTTAAGTTATAAGTTTACATTTCATATTGGTATTAATACGATTTCTCCATTGGTCACTGTCACTCGTCGTCTAGTATATATAGTCTATATAGTGTGCACTTTTTGCGCTTGTGGTGTCTAGTATGCTTCTCCTTATAAGTGTATTAATTTAAGTTTACATAGGTAGGCTTTTTCAGTTGTCAAAGTGTCGTATTTTGTCGTCCTTTTGTACTGTAAAACATCAGAACGTCTACTCTCTTTCTACGAAAAACGTAATTTCAAAATAAACCCGCTACTTTCCTACTACGGTTTTACTTCGTTTCGTCCGATCGAACATTGTTTGATGGTTAAATGTTCTAAGCCTACTTACTATAATTAGAGTAGACTTATAATATTTAAACGGGCGAAATGACGGATCGAAGTAGAACGGGAGTAGGGAAGTCGCGAGTTTATTTCGAAATTACGTTTTTCCTAGAAAGATACTAGACGTCATGAGCTAAACAAAGTTACGTGGCTAGTTCGCAATTTCATGTAGGTACGTAACTACTAGTAACTAGAGAGGGAGGGAGGGCTATTAGCTACGACCCCGAATAACGATTTTGAGTAAAAAAAAAAATTGGTGTACAATTCACACAATACCATCTGACCTCAAACTAAGCAAAGCTTGTACTATAGATGTAAGTATTGTATGAGATGCGGAAATAATTGTTAACCAACTGGTATTATTTTGCAGCAATTTATTGATTGCACGGAAGAGAACGCTAGATTGGAGGTGTGTTTGGCGCTCGTTAACAAATTCCAAGCGCCTGCCGATGATTTGACGGACTTGAACAAACTTTTCATTAAAACTAAAGAATTGTGTGTGGCCATAGTGCCGTTCTTGAACGGTAAGTTTTTGTTAATTTGGTGCTTTAAATGCTTTTGTTTACTGTTTTACCACAAATTAAAGTCGAAAGTTAATTGTTAGGAAATACTCATTTAGTACCTGTCAGACATTAATAATTATACATGTACATATTCAAACTAGCTCTACATACTAATTAGATATACAAACATATCGACATCTTATATTATATACACGTAATTATTAAGTAATTTCAGTTATAACAATTTTTATCAAAGTGTTTGATTTTTATTTTAGTTTTTGACTTCAGGACGACTCTCTTTTACGAAAAAGGAATTTCGAAATAAACTCGCGACTTTTCTACTTCGTTTCGTCCGATCGAACATTGTTTGACGGTGAAATGTTCTGCCTACTGTAATTAAAAAATATTTTGGAAGGCGGTTAAAAATAGGCTTAGAACATTTAAACGGACGAAACGACGAATCGAAGTAGAAAAGTCGCGAGTTTATTTCGAAATTACGTTTTTCGTAGAAAGAGAGTTGACGTCCTGAAGTCAAAAGGTTTGAACACTGATGAGTAGCTTTTTAGTAGAGTTTTTTTTACTGAGTTGTAAGCTTTGTAGTTGCGTATTACTAGTGTCTCTTGTAACTACTAAAATGAATGGCAAGCAACGATTTACTTCGAGCGGTTCAGATTTATTTTGCCAACCTCACGCGACGACTAATGTCTCGTTACGTATTCATATGTAATTTTAAGTTTAATCACTGTTTATTTTTGTTTTTGTGGTATAATAAAGTGTTTTTGTATTGTATTGTATGTAACTCTGAAACTCATAATACATTTCAGGTGAACATTTACTGGAAGCTCTTTGCATCGGTACAACAAAAGAGCAGCAAGAACAATACGCAAAGAAGATCCAAAGACGAATCTACTCCGGTCAGGCCCGTCAAGACGAAGCCATGTCGCTACGAGAACACATTGCGAAACTACGAAAAAACCTCCAGCTTTTAGAGAACGAAGGCTACGTGACACGGGAAGATGGCTATCAAGCCCTTATAACATCCATAGCACTAGACCTATGCAATAAAGGGAAGTACAGACAGGCTCAGAGAAGAGCCTTATCAACACTAACAAGGACAAAACAAAGTTTGACTGAGAAAACTAAGTATTTTGAAGAGAAATGCAAATCGTATGACCAGTATATCAAGTCTTGTTTAGACAACCTCCATGCTGGGAAACGGTAAGTTGTTAAAAAATTTTTGTCAACAATAAATACCATATCTCATTATTTGTGATTGTCAGAATATTCCTCATGTTGTATTATTAACTTTTGACACATCCCTCTCTTGACTGAAACCCCATTTAAACTGGTTTATTGAGATGTTGTGCCCAGTTAGTTCACCCGCCGATGGTGAGCAGCCTTTAACTTTCCCCAAATGTTCAGTTGTCAATTGCAAAGGAAATTAGTTTAAATCGGCAAGATTAAATTAATTTCAAACCAATATCTTTTAGAAGAAATTACTATAATACTATATCTTAATATATATAAATCTCCTGTCACGATGTTTGTCCGCGATGGACTCCTAAACTATTTAGCTGATTTTAATCAAATTTGGACACCGTGTGTAGATTGATCCAACTTAAAAGATAGGGTAGTTTTTATTTCAATTAATGGGCTTTATCTGACAATATCCGAGCGAAGCCGAAACGGGCCGCTAGTGTAGTAATTAAGTATAGAGTTTCTTCAGAAATTTGATTTTTCCTTTTAAATTTATCACTATTGGATATATATTTCATAATCTGTTTATTCCAAGTATTTTTTTAAATAAAATCATAATAAGAATTAGGTAAATAACACAGTACAAATATTACACAAAAACCTAATGAGGAACTTTTTTAGGAGTGTCCACGCCTGCCTCCGTCGATCAGGCAAAGACATGCAGAAGCTAAAGTCCAAACTGACTGTGAAGTACTCTGGCGCAAAACTGATGGAGCGTGGCGTTTTATTAGAAATAGACGGCTTATCGACGTCACAGTTTAAAAATGTGCAGTTTGAAATCACACCAACGGATCACAATGGTGTCTTCACAGTGAAAGGAAAGTTCATGGGCGTCGAAATGGAGTCAATAGATGTCGACATACAAGACCTACTGCAGAAACAATATGAAGGGTGTGCCATCATGGATATGTTTGGTAAAGCCAAGATTAACGTAAATCTTTTGATATTTTTACTCAATAGCAAGTTCTATGGTAAGTGTAAGGCATAGTGTTGTGTCTCTTTTGTTGCAAATGATGTTACAAAATTTAAATTCTATCGGGTGTTTAAAATTTGGTTATTGGTAATCATCCAGTAATTATATCAAAAGTATTTTAAAACAGTTGTAATGAAATAAACCTGGTGTTTAATAGGATATTAATTTTATCCAATCAAAAGGAACACCCAAAATAATGATCCGTCTATTTTATTCCAAAAATATTTAAATAAGTACTTTCCTATGAGTATTGTTGTAGTACAAATATTTTAAGTTTGTGCTTTTTTATTGAATTTCATGTAATGCTATTAATGTAGTCACTAATAAATAAAGTTGTTTTTACAATATCTCATGAATTAGCGACTTTTCGTGATGTTTAATTTTAAGGAATGAATTTTTTAATTAAGTATTTTTACAATATTTGTGATGTATTTAAAATAACATAATTGTAATTAATGTAACATTTTTCCTTGAGCAGGAAATGTAACCTAACACAACTTTTGAGTAAATGGTGCATAATAAATGAGGCTAACCATGCATTGTTTTTTCTTTCTAAAAATCACTACATTGAAATTATTGTGTGTTATACTCGTAGTTTGAAGGTTAATGTTGTTGGATAAATCAATAGGGCAATCTTATATCTCTGGGTGAGTACTGCACTGCAGTGCTTGGCGTTCTTCATGTTCAATTATCAGTGTGGCACTCTGCTATGAACAGGCATGTTGTACTCACATTCAGGTATACATCACTCTCGTCCCATCACTCTACTAAAAGTAATAAAAAGTATGTTAATTATTGGCTATTTATTGCTAATAACTACATTTCTGAGTTTATTAAATTTCTAAGTAGCCGCACAGGGATAGAGTTTGAGTTCATTCATTTGGTGTGTCTTGAAACGCTTATATTTATATATATTATAAAAAAACTGGAACGAATTAGGCTTGGATTCAAAGTTTAGGGTTTTTTAAATTTGCCTAAAATGTGCATTTTTATTTGTTAGGTTTATAATTATGTAATGACAACACTGAAATTGCCTGTCATTATGACATTAAAGATAACGTCATGATAAAAATCTAACCTAAACTACGCTCCCAGCAAATCTGTAGAGGTGTAGAGTTATCCGAGGAGACACATAAGTAGACAAAGAACAATTTTGTATAAAATCTATGCCAATAGTTCGTACTTGCGTTTGGCCACGTTAAAAAAGTTCGATGTTGAATCATAAACACTTGTACCGTGTTGATAACCCGAGTAGATATTGTACTTACTATTACTTTCTTGATAATGATAACGACCAAGGGCCGTAGATAAATCTAATCTGTTACCCAATAACTCGTCCGAAAATTATAATATTATGATTTTTATTCACAAATACGATGCGGCGTGTGACGAAAAAGTTGTTGATTTTTCTCATTGGTGTATTATTTACTGGCTTGTATTGTGAGTTTTTAATATATTATGTGGTGATATCGCAGGTAATTATTTCTAATAAGTTTTTACCTAATTATTTCTGTAAATTTTATTAGTTGTGTGGTTATTTAAGCTAAGTTTTTGTTTGTTAAGTTGCCATGGTTAAATTATCAATAATTGCAAAACAAGTTGTTTGAATAATGTTGAACTGTATTCACCACCTATTTAAATATTATATAGGTACCTACTAGGAGTTTCGTTGGCAAGTTGTCGACGATATTTCGAGATTATTATTACCTGCTGATGGAATTGAATGAATAATTTGTTTCTTTTTCTTGTTTATCTTTATAAGTGACTAAAATTAAAATAATGCTAAAAATCACTATACTTAGCTATTGACATGTGAATTCGTTGTTTATATTTAGTTGTAATTATAAAGGTAAAAAAGGCAATTATAATTACGAACCTACCTATCTAATTTCATATGAAGAATAGGTATCCATAGTTCGATTTTCGCTAGATTAATAACATATTTGCTTATAAATGATTCACTTATTATTAAGAATTTTACAACGAAAACGTTGTTGTGACACAATTTAAAAATGAAATCATTGTGAAATTGAGGAAATGGATAGTTTATATAGTTTTAATGTTCCATGTCCAAATGTTACAATTTCAGTGCAGCTGGCCAGATCTAGTAGGTCAAGGAAACAATGAAAGCATAACACGAAATAAAAGCGATGTTCTAAAGGCATTTATTTTAGCCGATACTCATTTACTGGGGCCCTGGAAAGGGCATTGGCTGGACAAATGGAGACGAGAATATCAAATGCATCAAGCGTTTCAAGCTATTATGACGCTGCATCAGCCGGAAGTTGTGTTTGTTTTAGGTATGTACAATAAAGTAATTTTGAATGAACTTTTTAAATTAAAGATAGGCTTGCTTTTGACCGCCGTCTTGCCCGATGTAAAGCGTCATTCACAGTCATCATTCAAGGCTTTCCAAACTACGTAGTAAACCGTCTGTGCAAGAGCCTGGGCCAAATCGAAAGACTATTTGTTTTTTTTAACTATAAAGGGAATGGTTTAATTTCAAATTTGAAGAGATAAGGGTTGCAAACTCTTATCTCACGATCGCCATCTTGGAAAAACTGATACAATTGGCTTTTTATTATTTGTCTGACAAACTAGTTGATCGCACAGAAAAATATTATAATATTTTTCATTGCAAACAAAATTCTCTACCATTTCCTTTTGGTAACTTTTAGTCGTAGAACAAAAATAATGTTATGGGCGAAAATCGAGGAAAATGAACGTTAGAGGAAAAAATTAATCTTGAGAACGACTTTGTATTAACTTAATTTTCCCGATTATCATAACGTAACGCTAATGTGTATGTGCTCCCTGCCGCGCCTCACAGTGATTAGAGTAGGTAATCAGTGAAAATGTTTTATCTTATGATATTTTTTTAAATCATTTTGGCCATTTGCTATATCTTTATTTATTGCAGATATGTATTAATGTATTCCATGATAATATTCGAGTAGGTAGTACTAACGGTTATAATATCAGTTTAAATAATATGTTTCATTAGCAATTATTAATTATGAGCCATTGGGTTTTTTACGCCATTTGGACACCCCACCCCGCCTTCTTATTTTCCACATTTCATTTGCCATCCTAAGGTTGTCTGGAAGAGATCTCTTGAACCTGCATTCATTCGCATTTGTTATTAATGTATTAATTGTTTCAACTCGTGAATTGTTCTTATTTTGGGCGTTGAATAAAGTGTAACTACTTATTTATTTCAGGGGATCTCTTTGATGAAGGAGAATGGACTAGCAACATACAATTCAAAGATTACGTGGAAAGGTTCTACAGACTTTTTACCGTACCCAAACACGTCGCAATGCACGTCGCCGTGGGTAATCATGATATTGGATTCCATAATTAGTGAGTACCTACTTGGACTAAATCGTTTAGGTAAAATATGTAAAGACCATCCATATCATAGAACACTGGGGAATTTTACCGCGAAATAATATGGATACGATTTTTCGTTTAAAATTCCGTTTTTTATGGATAATAGGTTTTTACTTGACTGGCATCTCGCCTGATGTTAAGCGACTGTGCGGTGCGATGGAGCGCAATCGCGCTTTAGAAAAAACGGAATCATTTTACAATATTTACCGTTTTATCATAATCTTATAAAATATTATAATCTTATAAAAAAGGATATTCCGATTTCGTCCGCGTAGAGCTATGGCAAGCACGATATTGATATTTTCGGGATACGTTTTCATGCTTGTAGAATAGGTATAGGTAGGTAAGTATAATCAGATGCGTCAGCTCTTCCGGCATAATTTAACAACAAGCATCCTGTCACATTTACAATATTAATACTGCTACGAGTACTTTTGTGATGCGATCTGTTTCTTCTGATAGTCTTTTTGCGTTTTCGGCATTCTTTGACAGTCCAATGAAACTTTAGAGGTCATCGACGAGACAAAAAATTGGTCCCAAAAAATAATTCCATAATTTTCCGTAATCTACCTGACGAGTTAATTAGAATGGTACCTATATTTTTGTCCCTGTCGTCAACCCAATTAAGTCAGACAGTAACAGAAAACTTGTGGCATCCATAATCAAATAATGGCAAAATCCCATAGAAAATTGAATGACTGGGCTGTGTTTAAGTCTTATAAATCAGATTAGTTCTATCCTAATACTTTCCGGAATGTGTTTTAAAATATTACCTGACGATTTTTAGTATGAGGCATGGATCACTTACCAGATTTTCAAAAGCGATGAACTCTTCTTCGGTACAATTTATAACAATAAAAGACAATCACTTCGTCCTTATTAATTCAATGGCGATGGAAGGAGACGGCTGTAACATGTGCAACGAAGCTAGTAGGAGAATTGACAGTATTTCAGGTAAATTAAAAAAATTGCGAGTGTCAAATAGGTTAGATGTTTTTTACATTTATTTATTATGCCTATATTTAATGTTTTGTAGTAATTTGCTATGTATCATTCAGATTATATTTCAATCTAATGTTCAGACCTCATGTTCAGAAGAGTATAAGTAGTAAAAGGTTTAGTAGTAACGTAATACATGCACTACCAATCGAATGTCAATAAACACATTTATTATTATTAAAATACATTGAAACGTACTTATTAATAGCTACCTACATTCTACATTGCATATTATATCTGCTTTCTGTTTAATATTTAATCGAATATTCAAATGCTGTTAAATTTAATATTATCTATGTATAATAAGTATGCATTTACAACTATGTATATATGTATTATATCAGCTATCTGGCCGCCATACTACAAGCTTTGCTTAGTTTGGGGTCAGATGGTGTTGTGTGTGAATTGTCCACCAATATTTATTTATTTATTTTTATTTATTTCACAGAGAAAATGAAATGTTCACAGTATCCAGACCAATGTCAAAATAGCAGATTTAAAATTGTCAACTACAGTCGACCCATTCTGATGCAAGTAGGTATTTATTTCCTTTTCCTATTTTAAAATAAGTAAATATGGCGCAATTTTAATTCATTCAATTGATTAATATCAAGATTGGTATGGTTTGAATGAAACCCTAAGTTTTGCGCCTTCTTCGCTAGCCTACATTTTAGTAGAGGCAATATACGACTAAATAGTATTTAAAAAAATGGTTTGATTGTCTTATACAAATATTAACAAATTATATAACAAACAAGCCATGAATGTATTCGAAAGCATTTTCTTTTAATTAACTCATGAAGCGAAGAGGCGTATTTTTTAATTTAATGCGCGCGATGCTACGCCATCTGTCGCAAATTGGTCGTACCAACCCAGAATCCTTCTTTCAGAACTTATCTCATATTGTCAACAGCTAAAGGTCACCACATGATCAAATGTATAATTTACGATTTCTATGTATAAATCAATAGTCGGATACATAAACAAGACCATACAGACAAACATGTTGCTCGTCCATAATCCACAGTTTGGGGTTTCAGTTTTTTTCTATAAATTGATGTCGAATAAATACATCCTTTAACAGCAGAATCACAACCAAAAATTGAAACTAATAAAGGCGAAGCAACCACTTTTCGCTAACTCTTACATTAGGGAATAGGACATTCCCGTAAGCTGTTTTATGTGATAAGTATATTTATTTATTTCAGCATTTTCCGCTGTACAGAAAATCGGACGCTATATGCACGGAACCAGACGCGCCTCCTCTCCGAGAACGTAAAAAACCTTTTAGGATAAAAATCGACGCATTGTCTATAGAAGCGACAGAATATTTAGCATCAAAGTTAAAGCCTAGAGCCGTGTTTGGAGGTCACACGCATCACGGGTGCTTAGTTCATCATGTTAAAAAGGACATTGAGTTCTTTGAATACTCGGTGCCATCTTTTTCTTGGCGGAATAGGCCGAATCCGAAATATATGCTGGTAAGTTGTCGAGTCAATTTTATACTTATCGTAATACTAGTTGATACGAGGGTCAAACTGAAAGTTCTTAGAAAATCAAAAACTGATTACATTAGCCAGTTATTAGTTTTATTATATATGTCTCTTCAATGGCATCGCGATACGCAGCCACCGCTTCTTCAGCATTCATAAACCGCTTTCCTTTGGTCAACGTTTGATGTCGCCAAATAGTCGAAGTTGAACTTTTTCGAGTCAATTTTATACTTATCTAAATGTTCGTGTAGGATTTTGTGCACTTGACTCATACCGATGCCTAAGCTTGTCCGAATCTGCTGATAGGTCACTCTCTTTGTCAGTCTCTATCATACGCCGCACAACACAGATGTTATCTTCAGTAGTTGATACTTTCTTGTTGACTTAAATGACAGGTAAACATTGCTTTTTTTAATTAACGTTGTTCGGTTGTTCTTTGATGTCCTACCTGCTACCG
This sequence comes from Ectropis grisescens, assembly GCA_017562165.1. Taxonomy (NCBI): domain Eukaryota; kingdom Metazoa; phylum Arthropoda; class Insecta; order Lepidoptera; family Geometridae; genus Ectropis; species Ectropis grisescens. The sequence continues at coordinate 17,493,453 of CM029771.1, read as the reverse complement.
TCTATACAAACCTTTGCTTATGGTAGAGATTTACTACGATAACATGACCCGCCCCTCCAGAATTCAAAACGTTTGATAGTATTTGTGAAAGTATTTTCAACGCACCACCACGCATGTGTGCGTACTGCTACTGAAGACGAATAATTACAACTACATACGAACTCTTTCGTAAGGATGTGACTACACACATTAAAACAGTAATTTGGAGGGGCGGGCCATGTTATCATAGTAAATCTCTAGTAGATATACGATCGAGTATTTTTATGACATAGTGATGAAACGAATGGATCGACCGCGTAATGGTAATGGCTTCACGTCTGCTATGACAGAACAGTACACATCAATTTGAACTAAAAGTTTAACCCATTAGGTACCTTGGCAAAATTTATTCGCAACTGAGTTCTGTGAAGTGAAATACGAGTAGCATTCAGTAAGCTAGCATACTAAATTCAGAAACAAGGATTGTTTGCTTCTAAATTTGTTTCTGAATTCAGTCGACTTTTGTAGTGGTAGGACTCTTGGCAGAGTCCGCCTGGGGAAGTACCACACCTTTGCCAGTTATTCTACCGCCAAGCAGTAATGTGCAAACATTACTGTGTTCCTGTTTGAAAGGCAATGTTTCCAGAGAAATTACAGGGCTTAGAGATACAAGATCTTAGATCTCTGGGTGACGAGCGCAGTGCAGTGCTAGGTAATAATTTGGACTCTTCATGTTCCAATAGCTGCGTGTCACTATGTTGTTATGTGTCAGGCATGTTGCTTACCATCAGGCACATGTCCTGATAGTCTCGTCACTCTTTATTAAAAAAAAAAACTAAATTTAGCAACTGTAATAAGCCTTATAAAACTGATCGTCTATCTATATTCTATCCCTCGTTATTTGACGGCTAAAATGATTGGCACTTTAAAGTACTTAGCATTCACGAGATTTATGTTGGGCAACTGTTCTATCGTTTTGAACTAAAGACGTTTTCACACAATTTTAGGTGTCAATAACACCAGAAGAATATGCTGTAAACAAATGTGGTTTACCTCTCGAGACGACAATAGTTTTAACTGCCGTGGTATTACTGCTCATAGTGGCATGGCAAGTCGCCGCTACGAGAGTCGTCGGAAGGTGATAGAATAAGAGACTGTTATAAATTAATCTCATGATTATATTTGACAATAAATATATTTGACAAGATCGAGCACTTTGTACAAATTTTACACACACATTAAACCGAAACGACGTTGAATCCGAATCAAAGTTCCGGAGTCTCCCTACATACAAATACTAACTGTACAGGGAATATCAATTCTTTTTTCTGCCTGGTAGTTTCACATATTAGCGCGTTCAAACATAAATACTTACTCTTGAGCTTTATATATTACAGTATAGATATAAGAAGACTTATGTTAAGTACACATAATTCTAATCTAAAATACATCTCGCCTATTCTATGTTTGTAACGATACCCTTATACGATCGTTTCGGTTCATACCTAAAAAGTTATCATTTAACAAATTATCACAAATGTACCTTAATTCTGTCTAAAGTATTTATTAATTACAAGAATTCCAATGTCAAAATAAGTTATCAATACACTATGAAAGCAAAATAAGAGGTAGATATTACATTTTAGAGATTCATTCATTAAACTTACAAGATAAAGAATACTGATAATGGTAATGTTATCGAGAGAAGGGCTTTGATGAACTAATACCTACACAGATAATAAATAACAACAATTTACTGCATCAGTTCAATCGTATTACTAATTATTATATTTATGACCAATTTGTTTGTTGAGTTGTGGAGAGATACAGTTATCGTTCCTGTATTGGTAAAATGAGTTATAATAGCATTGCTCTACGGTTGTTTTTGCAGAAAATAATGTATCTATTGTCTACGTTATACCAACTTTTCAATACCGAAGGTTTTTTTCATATTAAAAGTTTATTAAACTGTAACATGTTTTATAATTCGAATGTTTTAATAATACTGTATTTACTACGTTACAGTATTCAAGAAAAAAATGAGTTTGTTTACAATGCAATTATAAGCTCATACAATTTTGAACAATATCCATAGATAGTCATTTGTAGTGTAGATATCTATACTAGATCTCTTTTTTTCTTTTTATTGGACCCATGGTAGGTTGTATCTGAGAGGCCTGCCTTTCTAATTTTGATTTTTTAATTTAATTCTATTTTTAATTTTGATTTTTCCCACAGAAATATTTTTTATCTCTAGATTTTTCGATGTTTTTTACTCATGAATGTATAATATATATAACGAATATATATACTTGTATTCAAGATGTCAACTTAGTTTGTGTAGTTATCTATAATGGGCCTCCGAAAACGAAAGTCTTCAGCTTATTTTTGTGTCACTCTAAATTACACATATCAACCCATATAAAAACGATAAGTTTACTGTACCTAATGCTGGACAGACTTTTGCTTTTCGTAGCTCCATAGTCGAATTCATAGAAAGAATAACAAGGTTAAACTATCGTCACCAAGCACCTATTATACAATAACACTTAAATCTACATCAGTCTGTTAACTCGAAAATGAGTTTACGAAAGGTACACCACCATACTGAGCATTGTTAAATAAACGACAGATCTTGCGGACAGTACCACAAATAATAAGGGATAAAACTAGAATTGAGTTGCTTTCAAACTGGAAGTATGCAACAGTGTAAGAATGTACATCAAACTTTAAAACAATGAAGCAATTATCAAATCTAAACCTAAAGTTCAAAATTCCGCTTCAATGTTATCAAATAATGAGCTTACCCCGGTTTTTGATTGTGTAGAAAATCTATACTTAAATTTTTAACTGAGAATAGGAGTTCAAAAACTAGGTAAATGTAATATATAATTTGACAGAAAAGTCTCATATTTCAAATCGACGCGGAAGATGTCCTCTTGTCCCATACTGGGACCATTCATATTCAAATTTCGATTTTCTGCAGGATTTGTATAAGTGTTGACACAGAATCTGTTAATTTTATAACAACATTATTGAACCTATATTATAGGCAGTCACGTATAACTAAACGGAAATGCATAGACATATGAAAATCATCAACATTAAATATGCGTAGAAATTCAGTAAAGGCACTTTACACAGACATGCAGCTACCATACCTAAACACAGAATTTACAGGTTACATTAAAATCATTAAATTCAATTACAACCGTTATTTGAAAGATTTAGGCAAATTTCCCACTTAGATACAGTTTTGAGCAGCTACCTACATTTTAATGTATAACAAAATTAATCTACCACATGTATTAGTATTATTCTGCTCTATACAGTTAGTCTTTACTAAATGTCATGGAATTTTTCGCATAGAATAACGTCATGCTTACACTAAACTTCAGCTGCAATAAATACTGGCTAAGTTTTTCTATATATGTATACCACTTCCACACCTTATTGGGTCCATACATTTTTGTGTCAGCGTAGCACTTGATAACTCAGTCAATAGACCCTCGTCGTGTATTCGTCATATAAAAGGACATAGCCTTCGCCGGCGATGCCCTTTCTCAAGTTCTATAAGAATATGATTTGGAGGACTCTTGGTTGTTGCGGGGTCAGTTGAACAGGTGTGTCATGTGAGCGGGAGCGCGTGTGGTGCGGCTGGGGCGCGGGCCGGGAGTCTCTCGGCCTCGGTGGCTGCACTTGCTTCTGATGATACCCAGTATTGGCATGCCTCGCCGAAGAACAGATCACTGCGTGCAGATATCGGTCGTATCTACACAAGTGCGAATCTCCTCCACTCGCCAAATCCAAGTAACCGTTGCCAATGTTTTCAGTTTTCAACTTTTGGAATGCATTCACCGGCTTCTCGCTGATTGTGTGCGATCGGTTCCGGATTTTTTGGTATTTGTGGACTGTCTCTCTCTCTTCTTCATAAACAACTGGATCGCAGGGCTTTCTGTAAAGAAAAAAATCAAACGATTAATGTGAATTTCTATTTACCTTCTTTTTTTTGCCCCTCAAACTTTACTAGTTAACAAATAGAAGCTATTTCTGTTATATTATTTTATAGATTGAATTAATGCTTTGGTATGTTGAACTAATATTATAGAATTTGAGATAAATTAACGGAAACAAAACTGTCGGAAAAAAATACAAACCTTGAAGCTTGAAAGCTCAGATGGTTTTTTTCCATATTGGCTTGAATGATTTCGAGGAGTTCTTTTCTTTGAAGGCTCCCGGAACGCTTTTTAGCGTGTTTGCGTTCGCGTTGATCGCGACGAGGGTGGCGGTGCGGGCGAGGGTGATGGTGATGGAAGGCAGTGGGCCGCGGTGCCGGCCGTCGGTCGCCGGAACAGGAAGACTTGGATGACGCGTCATCGTCGGGCGACAGGCGCTCGCGCTCCTCCTCAGAGTGATCAGCGCACTCCGCTGGCGCCGAAGCGGCGCATTCTCGCCGTCGCCCCCTCCGCGTCTCCCGCCGCTCCCTCTGACTCCGCGATTTTCCATCCTCCGGCACGACTGTTAGCCGTACTTGAATTGTTTTCGATCCGTAATGCGGAACCGTGACCGACTTGCCGAGCGACTCGTATATTGTAGAAACGATACCAGCTATGTCCTGGAATACAAACAACGAATTATTATTTGCGATGCCGAACGTTTTACGGCTTAAGGTCGTTTGGTTTGGTACGCCGATACTTACATCTTTAGTCATTCGACCGTGGCCGTCCAAATCGTAAAGCGTGAAGGAGAACTGCAGCGGCTGCTGCTTTGAAGGTTCCGGGTGCTGCAACTCTACGTCGCATGTCAACTCCTAAAAAGATGAATACATAAAATTAGAATCAGTTCATACCATCTTAGTCTAAAAATACTCCTGCCCACACTCATTTTAACGGTTCCACAATCTAAGTATCTATAAATCAACCGAAACATTCGCAGTTAATGTCGCAGTAGGAAGGGAACGACTTCGTCGTGCACTGGACCATAAAACAATGACCCCATCCGTCTGTTTGTTTGTGACCGACTTAGCAATAATAGTCTATTATATTGGTACGAATGCCGATCGATTTAATAATATAAGGCATAATATGAATGGAGCTTTATCTGCCCAACAATCCTTACTTAACTGCTAAAATTAGTATTATAAAGTTTATTTCCGAAGTTCCATTTCGGCGATCGATCCAATCGCCTAATGATATGGATACAGATCACGTACCGACAATCCCTGCACGAAGCAATCACAACCCATGTTACAGAAACCGAATGACTAATACAGATCTTAACGACTTTGGCTTTCCTCCAACGAGGTGATTCTCGAGGCAGTTAAGAGTTCTTTATAGCATATTGTTATGGGGTTACGGTCGAGAATAGTGGGTATGCAAGTTATGTAGGTAGGAGATATCCGAGGCGCCGGACAAGACGGGCGGCGGCGTCCTCCTTATCGCAAGCTTTAAAAGGAAACTAGCAACGCCTTTACGATCACTAAGATATGAAGCAAAGTGGTGCCGCTCGCATTGCGACCGCGTATGTGCGATACAAATAGATGCACATCATCCATTATCTTACCTGGGAATGCGAGACAATTCCTTACCACAAACGTACAATTTTGAGAAAAAGAATATTCAAATTTACGTTTCCGTTTTACGAGTGAATTCAATTAGGAAACCCGGAGATGGATGCTTTAAAAAGTACTGCGTTATATTACTTATAGCGCATAGATTGGACGAGGGGGACAAGAGAGATTAATGAGGCGTAAAACATGATCAATCATCGTTTAATGTGGCAATTGAGAGCTACAAAGTTCCAGGATATGCAAAAATACCCACTACCACATAGAAATAATTTATTTATTCACAATCAAGATCTGTCTACTTGAAGGTAAAATTTTTTTAAACTTTTATTAGGTGCCTACTTATTTCCTAGGTAGGTACTTTAGTTATTTCCCTTGCTGTTATGTAACGGTATTACGGATGTGTATTTTTATACTAGAATTATAAGTACCTACATTGTAAAATTCGAGGTAGAAGAGTGGCGAGGAGATGAAATCTCTGCCATTTCCTTGGTATGATGATAAAAATCTGTAGTCACGACATTCAACTTTCTAACTAAAAGGTACCGGTCCGGTACCTGCCAGGAATGCCTCATGTGAATCCTTGTTACGATTTCATTATAAACTTTACTATGTACTCAAATCGAAAAACACTGGTTTGAACATCACAGTTTTCCAAATCGGTGAAGTGAATGGACGATATTCTTTTTAAGGGCAGTTACGGACGGCGCCGTAGAATAGGTAGAGTGGACTAAATCTGGGTGAGATAAAGGTTTACCTCAAACCGCAGTCTAGGTTTGTCGTCATCGGGCGTGGAGATGGGTGCGGGTGGAGGCTTGCCGGCGGGCTCGGGTCTCGGGCGCGGCGGTGGCGGCGGCGGCGTCTGCAGCAGGGCCCGAGCCTCGGTCGGCAGCAGGTCCGGTGGGGCGGAGCACTGGGACGCCGCGCGACCCACCAGCTCCTCCGTGTCCGTGCGCTCGCTCTCCGTGCCGACTGGAATAATTATACGTTCATCAGTTAGCTGACGGTTGAATGCCAATTGAGGTACTGAGAACACAAGGCTTACGGGTTTTGTCAACAATAAATATTACCAACAAGAGACGTCCGAGAAATTTCAGACTGTGTGACACACGTATCATAGCAGAGGCCTATGTCCACCAATGACTCCTTATCGACTGGAATCGACACACCTTCGTATTTAGAACGATTCACTGGTCCAAGTCTTGGGCTATCGAGCTATCTTTAACGTTTACAAAATAGCGTTAGTGCTCCCGCGAGATAGATGTCTACCTATTATTAAACAAAGGTAGTGTGTGCGCAAGTCAGGCGCGATCCCAGACTCGAATTTTGGAGGGGGTCACCAGTACAAAGCCTCAGGTTTTGGGAGAGGTCATCAGTAGAAACATAATAAACCGAGTAAAAAAAATACTTTACTAGTACTTTACACTTACCTAGCAAATACAATACAATACACATTCATTCATACCTAATTCATTACCTACTATGATATTTCAATGGGCCAAATACCGAAACCAAGCTGGGCCGCTTCACTGAACGATTTAGTTCGTCAACAAGAACAAAATTGAAAATTTTGATTAACCCCCGACTACCTCGGATCTCGGATTTGTAATCTGTACAACATTCTGCTAGTCAAGCCCTTTCATTTGATACCCATATTGTGGTAGTAGTGAAAAAAATAATGTAATTCGCCATTTTGTGGTGGCGGCCATCTTGGATTTGAAATTTATTATTATGTATTGTATTCTACTAGTCAAGCCCTTTCATTTGATACCCATATTGAGATAAGTTGTGAAGAAATATTTTGTCCGCCATTTTGTGGAGGCGGCCATCTTGAATCGATATTAACCAAACATAGCTAAGAACATCCGCACGGATATCAACCTTCGAATAAAAAAAACCGCATTGAAATCGGTCCATCCGTTTGAGCTCTACGGTGCCACAGACAGACACACACACAGACAGACAGACAGACAGACAGACAGACCGACAGACAGACAGACATCGACGTCAAACTTATAACACCCCTTTTTTTGGTCGGGGGTTAAAAACCAAAACCAACATCAACAATGCAACTTCGGCAACTTCCCAACATTGTGTTCGGTACCTGATCAGCAGCATCCAAAAGCCCACATAGGCCACTTGGGTGATTAGGGATACAAGAACAAAATTAAAAATTTTGATTAACCCCCGACTACCTTAGATTTTTTATCTGTACAACATTCTACTAGTCAAGCCCTTTCATTTGATACCCATATTAAGGGAATTGTGAAAAGGAAATGTAATTCGCCATTTTGTGGTAGCGGCCATCTCGGATTTGAAATTTGTCATAGTGCAAAGTATTCTACTAATCAAGCCCTTTAATTTGATACCCATATTGAGGTAGTAGTGAAAAATATTATATAATTCGCCATTTTGTGGTGGCGGCCATCTTGGATTTGAAATTTGTTATAGCGTTTAGTACTCCACTAGTCAAGCCCTTTCATTTGATACCCATATTGAGGTAGGTTGTGAAGAAATATTTTGTCCGCCATTTTGTGGAGGCGGCCATTTTGAATCGATATTAACCAAACATAGCTAAGAACACCCGCACAGATATTAACTTTCAAATAAAAAAAACCGCATCGAAATCGGCCCATCCGTTTGAGCTCTACGGTGCCACAGACAGACACACACACAGACAGACAGACAGACAGACCGACAGACAGACAGACAGACAGACATCGACGTCAAACTTATAACACCCCTTTTTTTTGTCGGGGGTTAATAAAAGAGGGTAGGTAGGTGCACTCCTATGGTCGAAGACTCTGGCCCTAAATCTAATTTTGGTAAAGAACTCAAAAATATGATCCTGGATTCTTCCAGCCGTTTCCTTCTTGCGACGAAAGAACTTATCATTTTAAAATTAGGTAACCATATTCTTATTACCACTGAATGTGTTTTTAACCGACTTCCAAAAAAAGGAGGATGTTATCAATTCGACCCATATGTTTTTTTTTTTATGTATGTTACCTGATTTCTCGAGAACCTCTAAACCGATTTTAAAATTTCTTTTTGTGTTCGGATGGGTATGCTTCCCGAATGGTCCCATAAAAATCTTTTCGAAATCGGTCAAGTAGTTTTTGAATTATGAACCAAAAATTGAAAATTTGCGTACAATTATCTGGATGACGTAGTTGTAGGTTTCACAAAAGTTATGAATCTCGACCCTGTACAAAATTGTGTAAATAAATGCTTTAATAAAAACTTGTTTTTAACCCCCGACTAAAAAAAGGGGTGTTATAAGTGACGTCGATGTCTGTCTGTGTGTCTGTCTGTCTGCTGTGGCACCGTAGTAGAACTCAAACAGATGGGCCGATTTCGATGCGGTTTCTTTTATTTCAAGGTTAATACCATAGCAAATGTTCTTAGCTATGTCTGGTTAATGTCGATTCAAGATGGCCGCCTCCACAAAATGGCGGACAAAATATTTCTTCACAACCTACCTCAATTTGGGTATCAAATGTAAGGGCTTGACTAGTGGAATACTATGTACTATAACAAATTTCAAATTCAAAATGGCCGCCACGACAAAATGGCGAATTATATTATTACTACCTCAATTTGGGTATCAAACGAAAGAGCTTGACTAGTAGAATACTTTGCACTATGAAAAATTCTAATCCAAGATGGCCGCTTCCACAAAATGCCGAAATACATTTCTTTTTCACAACTCCCTTTATATGGGTATCAAATGAAAGGGCTTGACTAGTAGAATATTGTACAGATAACAAATCCAAGGTAGTCGGGGTTAATCAAAATTTTTAATTTTGTTCTTGTACACTAAAAAGTAAAATAAACTATTTTCGTAAAAAATTAAACCGGCCCACAAATAGGCACTCAAAAGAAAAATAAACTAAAATCATTATTATAAGCGCTACTCACTCTCATCTATTTGAAGTCGGTGCCAGTCAGATCTAAAAGTTAGTAGATTGATGCTATGTAGGCACAGGTAAGTAGTATCTATCCTATACCTGTTAGATTTGGCTGGCACCGACTTCAAATAGATGAGTGAGTGTGCTTATAATAATGATTTTAGTTTATTTTCGCTTTGAGTGCCCGTTGTGAAAATAGTTTATTGTTTCTTTAGGTAGGGAGAGTAGGGTAATGGGGTCAGCGGGCAATGGGAGTCACCCTCACAAACACGAAACACTACATGAGACCGACGCGTAAACAGCGTCCTCAGGTCCCACTCTGGGCCCCCGCGCAGCCCACGAACGGCTCGCGCTAGTCACCCATGCGCCGACCGTGTTTTGTTTTGTGCTCCGTTGATGTAATTTTACGTTAATGCAAATTAGAAGGTAAGGGCCGAATATCTTGCAGTATGCGACTATGACATTTACCCTTACCTAATTAGTTAGATGTTCCAAATTGTGATGTGCAGTTCAGATTGTATCCGTGTGTTAAAGATTTTTTTTTTTTTACTCATTAGTGTAGTTGTGGGAAATGAGAATCAGGTGACTCCCATTACCCGCAAGTGATTGCATGAAACCAATGTAGTTACTATATTGGATGAAATAATAAAAATCTCAGAGAAAGCATCTATTATTAAAACAAGACAGGGCCGGAAGAAGCAACACGCTATACTTTTAACTTTAACGCCACTCAAAAAAATCTGCTAGAAAATTAAAATAATAACATTTAGATAAAAGTAAAAGGAGTTAAAGGAAAAGAGAATACATGGAAAGGCAAAGGACAAGGAAAAAAGACTAAAGTACAGAAGAAGGGTGCTGAAAAGGCAAAGCGCCCAAGTATTACAAGAACAGAACGAAATTTCTGTATCAGATGTTGGCACTGACGACTTATGCCAGGACGATGAGGGTTATGATGCAGAAGATGCTTGAAACAGACGCCTAGTATGCGACGAATTCGGAAGAAACAATGAAATGTGGTGCAGGTGTATCTCGTGTGGGCTGTGGGCCATGCGCGGTCCGAGGGGGGGGTCACAGGGGGCATGACCCCCCCTAAAATCGTATACGTTAAAAAAAAATCTAAGAAAATTAAAAATATCTAATAGTACATAGACTATTTTTTACTCGGGCAAACAACTAGAACGGAAACTACGCGGGTAAAATCTTGGGGCGCTACTAGTAAAGTATTTTTTACTCGATTTATTGTATTTCTACTCGTGACCCCCCCCTTCCAAAATCTGAGGCTGCGTACTGGTGACCCCCTCCAAAATTCGTGGCTGGGACCGCGCCTGCTGTGGGCTCACGCGGAGTGCACTGGATGGGAGTCAGCTGAAGGTTACGTTTGCGCTGTATGCTAAATTATATTTGACTCCGATTGCCCCCAGGGTGATCACCATTACCCCTACGTTGGTGTAATAGGAGTCAAATCTGTTTTTTTTTTACTTTTATAATTTCCAAAATTGATTGCTAAAGTGGCTGAAATTGATCTCTAATGATTGTTCAATAAGTAAATTATGTTTAAAGACTGTTGCAATAAATACTTTTTTTTAATAAAAAAAATATTTGAGTTCTCGCTTAAGTGACCCCCATTACCCTCTTTTACCCTACTTAGATAGGTTGAGATAACCAAATTTGTGTAAATATAGTTTTAGCTTAAGCTATGGTAGCTTGAAGTTATACCTACTGGTCTCTAAATCCAAACTTCTTTACATTTACTACTGTTTACCAACAAATTCCTCAAAATATTCAAGTCGGTATATTATCATTTTGTGGAACAAGCTGATTCCACAAAATCACCACTTTCTCTAGTCTACCTTAGACACGACGATATTTTATGCAGTCGTAATAGCATAAACTAGTTTTGACGTGGTTTTCTTTTTTTCTAGTCGGGCAGATAGATAACGAACATAACATAAAATTCAAAAACTACCACACATCACAGATCAGATCTGTGCCACACATCTACAAAAAGTTAAGCAGCGTACAAATAAATAAATAAATTACTATTGAAATATCGTACCATTATTGTGTATTTCACGCTATTTCGGTTATTGTAATCACTTCGCTGGAGATAATAACAAGCGTGCACAATGGCGGGAGAAACACGGCGAACGTCGAAAGGCCGAAGCCGAACTATTTTGTCGGCGAAACTCAAAAAGGTTTTCTGAATCGCAGCGGCCGACGACGCCGACGGGTAAGATGTAAGCGACACGGGCCCTGAGACGTTTCCTGGAAGGCCGGAGGGGCCGGGCTCTGCGCTCGAGATGCCGTGTAACATCTGCCCTTATAAAATTACTGTGCTCGGGGCCTCGCCCTTATTACATCTGCCTGTTTTTGACTACCGACGTACGAAGTACTGAAACGGTAGCACCAAAACCTAACCTAGACAAATACGTTGAATGAAAACCTGTATTTTTAAAATAATTTTGTAAGAAAAAGATATCCCTAACTTACAAATAAAACATCTACCTATTGATGCTCAGATATACCTACACCTACGTACACGAGTTAAGACGGACTAGAAGTTCATTGCTGAATCGCAATCTAATCGACAAGAGCGATCTCTTTCGGACAACCATTACTGTGGAAAATAAATGTTTTATGAACCGAGTCCATGAAGTCGTAAAATTTTTAAGGAGGTTGGGGTAAACGCGGTATATTCGCGATAGTAATCTTCCGAGTGTTTTTTACGTCATAGGAATATGATTGAATTCTGAATTATATGGGATTATACTTGTATACTTACTACTTGTAGCTATTTGACTTGATTTTAGGTTAATTTTAGTACAAGTGCCAATGCCCCATCTACCACATCAAAAAGTGCATTATATTAGATTTAGTAAAAAATTGTTGAAGTCTGTTTTTATTTAGTAAAATAGTACGTATTAAAACTATTAATTATCTAAGTAATTTTATTCGTAGACGTTTACTATTAAACTTATTTTAGGTACTGTGAATTCTCTTGGGCCATTTTATTTGAAAGACGTAAATAGTTTCTCGTAAAATCAAAAATAGGTTCTTCGTTTATAGACTTTATAAAAGATGTTTACGTTGTTGTACCTTAATCAAAACACACAACAAGAATAAACATTAAAAACATAACAGCTTAATGATTTAATTTAAAAAATCATATTGGCATTGTTAATTGTGGATGTTGAAGTGACAGTTTTACGCAAAACATGGAGTAGTAAGTACACTGTATTGTATTTTCGACAATATAACAGCATTGTGTTGCAGATCAATCGTTGCATGCATAAAATTACAGCTATACCTGGACGAACATATCTATGTTGGTTGCTTTAAATGAACATAAACACGATTAACGTACTAACTATAATATTACAATCATCCGTCTCAGGAGTCGGAGCTACATTCCAGCGTTTTAATTTACTGTATCAGAAGCAGTGTAGTATTACTTGCACAACGTAAAGCTTGAGTTTCTACTCAAGCTTATCGTTGTGCAAGTAATCCTTTTGCTTCATGAATACAGGCAAAATTAATAATCAAGGTCGAAAATTGTAACAATTAGTTCTTTTGTATTCTGATTTTTGATTTGTCTCAACTATTGATTACTTAGTCATAGGTATTTGATATGTTTTGCATAGGATTAAAATTCACATAGTTTTTACGATTGTTTGTATCTCTTTGTTTGATGATCGGGAATATTTGTGTCGCAAAGTAAATTGTATTCTCTCAGATTCTCAAAAAGAACCAAATAGAAGCATAAAATCCAAGGCCGCGGTTTTTCTTTGATATTAAATAAAAGGTATCATTGTCTCCGCTTCGGCGGCAACTCAACGTGCTTCAAAAGCTCCCTTTGAAGTAGATCAAATGAGCGGCGTAGTTCCATTTGCATCAAAAACTTGATTAACAAACTTCGCTTCACAGATTTTAAATGCGTGCCGTGCTCGCATGAGAGTTGAAAAATGAAGCCGCCTTGTAAATTGAAGTGTTCAACATTCGTTATTTCATCATTAAATAGAACAAGATCAAAGTGATATTCTGCTTTGAAGTTATAGGATCAGACTGTTAATACTCTCACATTGGAATCAACGTTGTGCTTGTTTCACGTAATGACGTGATATCTATGTGAATGTTTCTTAGACGATATACGTTAGATGCGGTTGGAACATCGGGAATCGGGTCGTATGTCTTTGCCGACTTATTTTTCCATTCCATATTGTTTGCGTTTTGTTTAAGTACTATGTTTACTTACACGTATTACCTGTATTGTACATATCTATGATATTATCGATGCATGGTACTGTGGAGCTGACTGCAGTGCAATTAAATTATTAGATTTCTAATCACATTGACTGCGCATTCATTTTCAGATTAGTTGGACCGGTTACATTTACTGGACCACTTTAAAACTTTTAATTTGCTACAGGTGCATTAAGAAAAACCTTTCTTACGAGTAGATGTTTTGTCACCATCACAAAACTTTCAGTTTTCAATTGGCCCTTCTTTCAATTTTTGTTTTTAAGAGTTTAGATAGTGTGCTGATTTAGTAGTGTATAACCAGGTAATGCAAATATTAGTCTGTTTTACGGGTTTTCACGTAACTTATAATATAGTAGATGAGCTTTATTAATACTGAAATTCCATTTCTCTTTGATGTTTTTATTGTTCGCGTTTATTAACTAACAAAAATCAGCACTCAAAATTGCTTTTCTCGTAATAGTTGTTAGTAGAATATTTCTGCGACTCATCTGAGCTAAACTGAGAAGCTAATGGCCATTCAGCTCGTTTTTTATTATAATAGCTTTTTTGTTTTGTCGTTACCGCGGTCGAGGCCGGGCGAGCCCAGCCGGCGCGGCGGGGCGGGCCGCCGTTTGATCTCACCGACTTTTGATAACGACCGACAGAGATCATAAAATCTCATAAGCTCAAAGTACCTATCCATTTAGGTACCTCAAAACAGGTATTTGAAATGGATTGAGGTGGAATCAGCCGGCATATCAAAGGATTTTAATTATGGAATAAAGCTATCGGAATGTATTCTAATATCTTAGATAATTGTTAAAATAGTTTTGTCGGTATCTTTGATATTTGCTCAATTAACAAATTTATTTTGCGTAGTTATCAGCGAGGTAATATTGTCACGTTCGCTTTAGATTTGCACTGTTCTACGATTCACTGTTAGAAAAAATATATATTCTATGAATTTTTATTATAGGTATTATTTGGTTAAATTGATAATGCCAAAACATAATTATGACAAATGTTGGTGTGATAGTGAATTATATTTATCGGCATTCATCTTCATGATAGGCAGGACCTAAACGTTTACTGACAATACAAATATGCATTTTTGCTGATTTGTAACTCAGTTTTTCATATACTGAAACACTACATTTTCTTATGACTAAAAAAATAAATCAGGTTATTGTGAATTTTAACTTAAGAGCGCTTAATTTAACGCCATACGCACAAACTTGTATTTGCTTTTGTAGTTTGTGTAGGTATTACCTATTTCCATGACTTAGGTCTACCTTTCTTTAACCTTTCTTTACGTACTGATTTATTATTATCAACTAGAATGGTATTAAAACCATTTCATTGCTTAAATGGGATTTCTTGAAACTTAATTCATATAAATAACAACATTCCACTGCATGCGTTTGTTTTGTTTTCGCTGCCAACAATTTGTAAGTTGTCAACTGACAATCTGAGGGTATTTTGGAGGCTATCTAGTCTATTTTAAGCATGTCAGATGTAATAAGGTATAAATATATTATATTACTTACTGCTGAATTTCTTGTATCCATTTCTAAACTTGTTGCGCCACCACTTGACGAAGTGGTGCGCCATGGGGCCGTCCACGGCCGGTGCCGGAGCTCTCAATGTTTCGTAGCACGTCATGCGCTGCGCTCACGCACGCATCCCGTACTTCAAAAGAGCCGCAAGTTTGTAAGGTCACGTAACAATATAGCCACAACACTGCAATTGATCACAACACAGAACTCATTGGCTCCGGCTCACTTTGTTTGTGCGTAAACTGTGTGACCTAGTTGGCCGCGTGAACCGCAGTCGTCAGTGGCGAAGGGACATGCGTCCTACTCGCGGAACGTCGAGTGACTGACTGATGGATGAAGAAGGGAAGGGCGAAGGGGAGGGGTGCGGGTCGGTGCGGTGTGGCGCCCGTCTCTCGGTTTGTAGCGTGGCGTGCCGTACGGGCGGCAGCATTGATGTTTGGGTACTTTTCATTCAAATACGAGACGAGACGCACTCGCTCTATCTACTTCCCACCCTGTGATAATGTAGCGCGTTTCGTGTAGGTAAACAAAAACAAAAGTATCGTCTAATTATAAAAATAACTAAGTGAGTCACGATATTATACATTCGATACAATATTTTTAGATCTGTGTCAACTAGAAGCATATTCTCACGTGAAGGTCAAACTTACCCCACCTTACCCTCGTAAAGATTGATCATTTGCAGTATCCAAATTAAATTTATGTCAACTACTTGGTACCCTGACATATAATTACATAATGTAATTTTAAAACTTTTTGCATTTTTTATTTATATTTTAATGAGACTTAAAAATACTATTTTTTCGTCAGAATTGCAAGCATCAATAAAATTTGTTATATTTTGTTCATTATTTTTCACCGAATGTTTCCTTCTAGGTATGTGTTTTGTCCGGTACCTAGCTACTTTTAAATATTAATTTTCATATGGAGTTTTGGTCACAGATCAGAAAATAGTTACTTCGTTCGTGTTTTGGTGTCTTTTGCATTGCACCCATTTCATTTCAAGTAGCCGCGTAAAACCGTAGAATACAGCTAGTGGTAAAAAGAATGTCTGATTAATGTGTTACTCTTGATGTGAATGAATGTGATCATCGATGATCTCAAACCCGCATTGTCATTTGAAGAACATAACTAAAGAAACAATAGAAATGATAGAGACATTAATCTATAGTAAGTAGGTAATAAATAAATCTTACTTCCAGAGGCACAGGTTTCGTAAAAAAAGGAGGTACAAAAAATAAGATGGAAGTAAGAAACTTAGATAAACCGTATTTATTACATTATTAGGTGTATTTCTGAACACTCGAAATCCTACTATGATTTCATAAAAATCGATTACAACTACGGATAGCAACAAATGACTTGACTCCGCTCGTTTACGAGAAAATGACCAACAAAGTACCACAAGGTTTATTTATGTGCGGCCCGGAACGGCGGCAGACTGTTAATGATGATGACGGCAAACACTCATTACGCATTAATGCATTTGAACCTTCAAATGCCGACGCGGAATTAGCATACTGACTGAATTACCCATTGTTTATAGCCAGGTGCCTCGCATGTATCTCCGCGCAGACTAGCGCCATTATCAAATGTAATCACGCCATCCGCCATGTAACTTTTACTTCGCTAAGAAAGTTTAGAAGTAAATACCTACAGGGCAAGGCAGTAATAGAGAGAAAGGTGCCGCGCATCCGCTACGTTGGCAATGGCAGCCTCTATGCGGTCGACGACCCTGACTCAGCGATTATAAAAAAGATTATGGAAGGCAGATAGAGTACCTGGCAATGGGAACTCGACACTGCTTCCAACCTTTAATACTCATAATCACCATCGATTACTGGCTTACTTATCAAGTTTAATCGTAGAACAAAGCGCAGATCAGAATACGCATCCCCCGGCGACTCATTTCGTTGCTGCCCTTTTGCGTAAAGCTAAAAAAGTTGGGGAGCTTTTGAAATCGGTTCGTATTGTGCCTGTAATGCATTGTTGGGTGTTCTAAGAAGGGTATGGTTTTGGACACGGCCCGGTAGAAGCTCGGCATCTTCAAATGAGGGTGCGAGCGTGGAGGCCGGCATCGGTCGCGGGGTGCTGGCGGCCGTCGCCCGGCGACTACCAGCCGCTTCGAATTAGAATTTTACGGCCTCTTCGTGTTAGGTTTATTGTCGGCGAGTAATCGTCGACCGAGATGAGGTCGTATTCCAAAACTGACTTACAACAAACACTGTTTTATGCAAGTTTTATGTGTGTAATAAAGAAATCTCGTCGACACCGATAAATAGCACACGTATCGTAACAATGCGCCTTGAGGCAGAGTTTACCCGGTTCGCGTTAGCCCAACAAATATATTTTCTATGTTAAGGTCGTTTTATTTGTATCGAAAGATTGGTCAAATGGAATGTGTAGAATTCGGGATGGTTCGTAGTTAATCCCTGGTGATGTCATAAGAGAATGAGCGGACTGAGAGGCTCTGATGAGAGGCGAGGCGCGGCGGGCTCTGCGGTGCGACAGGTCGACGTGGGTGGCGGCGTGTTCCACGAAATACTGTTGATGGCCAGTCTTTCATATCACCCATCGATAAACCCTGGCACTCGATATTCAATAAAACGCACCGACACATAATATCTCTTTTATGGTAAAAGCCTTAAAGGAAATTATAAAACAGTAAAATCACGCCCGTCTACGGTCAAATTGATTGACCACCCTCATCGTTGGATACGATACGTCGGTTGGCAGTTTAAAGCAAAGTGCCGAGTTTAGAATTCGTCTCGCACCTCGTGTCTCGAAGAAATGATGAATGCTAGAAAGAATCAAAAACTACGTTCATGGAAAATATTTTCTCGCACCAGCAAGGAAGTTTATCATCCTCATCATACTTATTATGTAAGATATTTTACAAACGTAACGTACATAATATACTATGTACGTTACGTATGATCATAATTACATAAATATAAAATGTTTTAGCATCATAAACGTATAGTTCTTCTATTTATTGATTTTATAATAATTTTATTTCGTTTAAACAATTCGTTTTATCAACGAAGTATCTACTACAGAGCAATAGTTATTTGTTATACAAGAGTGCAAAGTTGATTTTTAACCGCGCGCTCAATTTTGATGACCGAGCAAGCGAAGGATTCTAAAATTGAATCACGAGCGCAGCGAGTGATTCAAAATCTTGAGCGTAGCAAGGGAATCAAAAGAGCACAAGGTGAAAAATCTTTGCACTCGAGTGTGCAACACGTAACTTTTCATTCCACCTCAGCGAGGAAAAAGGAAATGACTAAATGCAAATTTTTCAATGTTTTCGCGCTAAGCAAATAAAAAAAAGTAAGTACACCAAGGAGGTTCCGAGTCTGAGTTTTTAACATATTAAAAAAATGTATGATGCATTCGGCACTAAGGAGGTAGAAATAAATAGGTTGAATTATGTTTTGAATTCAAAACCTCAGTACACACGATGTTCTAAATTCAAATTTACTTTAACCTCTAGATGGTAAAAACGACTTTTGCGCCCTGATATCGAGGAGCAAAAGTACTCTTTCCGAGCTGGTGGGATGAAAAATTTAATAGTTTGGTTTGAATCAATGTGGTTATAATTTTTTGTTTGTTTTTAAGTTTTTTACTATTCCTTTAAATATGTAGTTGTATGTATACAAATTCCTCAAAATATGTATGTAGTTATGATTACAAAAATCTAAAAAGTTATAAAATCATTATGTAACGTCGTCGGTAGGTGTGTCGGCAACGACGTTCCCAAAAAAGAATTATCTGAAAAATATAAGGCTCGATAAAATTACAAATTCGGGATGCTGTTATTGTTTGTTATGACGGGACTATTCAGACTAATATCTATGTACCAAATTTCATCCAGACCAGATACCTTCTGTAGTTTTTGTGTGAAAGAGTAGGTAAGCATCCAGCCTCACAAACTTTCGTATTTTTAATATTAGTAAAACAGTGTAAATTTGAACATTCATAAATAAAGTACATACTTTGACTTAATGTGCAGTAGGTATTCAAATTCGTGGAATGACCGGAACTTCGAAAAACAATCATTCAGTGAAGTGTTTTCAAACGAACGTGGCAAATCTGCCGGGCTTCGTCTTAACTGCTCCTTCTCTCGCGTTATGTTTATTTATACAACCCATAAGGGGATCAAATCTTTGTGTACGATCTTGTAATAAAAAGATAATCTTACGAAGTGACCTGGAATGTTGATAGTGGCGTTATTTCTGCTATTTAGCCGGCTGGCACGAGGCCAGATGTGGTCGACTCGGCCACTACCGGCCGTGGATTTACAGCGTGGGCAATGCCCACTCACGTATTTTCACCACACTTCTATAATCTTGAGCTTTCTAGTAAATAAAAAATGTAACGTAAAAAAAATGTTAATGACTTAGTAGACGTGTATTTAATAATATACATAAAAACTAGTGGCCCGCCCCGGCTTCGCCCGTGGTACATATATATAACCTACAGCATTCAAGGATTACGTACATAATATGAAAGAACGGTGAATGTTTTTTTAAATCGGTCCAGTAGTTCCCGAGATTAGCGTGTGCAAACTATAAATAAATATGCTATAGGCTACTTTTGATCCCCAAATTATCGTTTTGTTTACTGGGTCAGAAGTGACACCTGTAGACAACTGGCGGGCAGGCGCGGTCCCAGCCTCGAATTTTGGAGGGGGTCACCAGTACGCAGCCTCAGGTTTTGGGGGGGGTCACAAGTAGAAATACAATAAATCGAGAAAAAATACTTTACTAGTAGCCCCCAAGATTTTACCCGCGTAGTTCCGTAAATTACTAAAATGGCTATTAAAAAAAGGGTTGATCGTAGAAGGGTGAAAATTGGGGATTGTATGTATTTTTGTATGTTGTATCATAAAAAAATAGAAATTAGAAATTTTGTCTGAAAAATAAAAAAAAAATTTAGGGGTGGATTACCCCAACATTTAGGGGATGAAAAATAGATGTTGGCCGATTCTAGATACCGGATAAGCACAAAAAATTTCATCAAAATCGGTCAAGCCGTTTCGGAGGAGTATGGCAACTAAAACTGTGACACGAGAATTTTGTATCTTAGATATAATTTATAATTTTAAAATCTCTATCAGGAATATTTATATGTATTACATATTTTGTCTTCGATTCCTGAAAAATCGAAATGCTACGATTAACTGTAATCGTTGAACTTAAACTTAGTCTATCAAGTGATTCTAACACAAAATTTTGTTTATGTAATACCTATCAGTGTTTCTATTGCTGATGTCTGTTTCATTCGGATAAACTTTTCTCGTTGATTTAGAATAAGTAAGTACCTAGGTAACTAGGCCCTTATAGCTAGCTGCTTGCATCGAAATTAAAGATTAGAAACCAACTAGGTAAGTTTAGTACAGAGGTACCTAGTCGGATCAGTGGAGTTAACTCTTTTAAAACTGACCTACTTTTTAGTACATACCTATGGAATGCCGGACGAACGCATGATAGTAAGCAATAAGCATTATGCCTGCCCTTAACAGCGCAGCCTTAAAAAAATTGTTGGTAATTTTTCCGGCCGCAACCCTCAAAAAAGATCCTTAACAGGGTTACGATCAGTCCTTTTGCAATAACAAGAGAATTTCCCAATATAACTAAGTTATCTTATGGAAAAGAACAGAGGCGCCTCGATTTTAAGTCTTAAACAAAAGTGAATACATCCAATGACATTTTTAGTTCATTAATATGGTCTCATAGTTTTAAAGTTTGCTTCTTTGCTCATGGGTAGAGCCGACCAGTGTACAGTAAACGCGATCATTATCGTCCGTCGGTGCTTCAAAGCTGTAATAACCCACGATTATTGTATCCCTTATCCGAGCACGAGCTATTTCTTTTACTTCAAAAACTGCACCTCGATGCTGCCAAGCGTAAGTTTTCCGAATTTTCCCGGAACTTTGAGGAGATTTATTTCTGTTTTGCGTCAATGTTTTACTCAAAATAAGAAGTATTGATATATTATAAGGTTACACAAGGTGTTCGTACTAAATTGAAAGGGCCGCTGTCATCATCATATTTTTTGCTATTGGGTCAATCATACAAAATATTTAATTACTTACTTACGGTGTACGTTTTCTTGAAGCGAAATGTCACCTAAATGTTAATGTAGCGTCGGAGTGGCGGCAGAGCAACGTAGCAAAACGTGTGCGTAAGACACTTTTTGAATCGGAAAAATTTGTGAGTGAGAGAAAAAAAATCTAACTAATAAGTTGTCGCGTATATCGGCAGTAAGTAAATACTCGTAATCACAGCTAATACAAAAAAATGGTAGGAACACTGGGAAATATGTGGTAAATAGGAATAAATACCTCGAAGAATCGCCCAAATTTTAGATGAATATAACAATATGACGAAACGATGACTCGTAGATACTAGGTATATCTCAAAAATTGTATATGCTTGTGGCTCGCGTAAGTCGCTAAGTAATTAGTTACTTATATAAATGTTTAAATGTATTACGGTGGTTAGTCTATACATCCAGATAATTCTGGAAATTTCGGTGCAAGTATCTGGCCAATAGCAACACTGTTTCACATTCACCTACATCGAAACCAGTTCTCTCCCGGGTTGGAGTAAAAACTGAGGCTGGGGCTAATAGCTCCGAGGTGTGATTACCGCTCTATGCACTCTCTAATAAGCTATAATAACGACTGATGAAACGCTTCCTTCTTTAATATAATTGCGATCACAATTTGTGTTATGCAGATGAAATTCATTTTTTTTATAAATAAATGTAGGTATCTTTTTCACACAACACCAACTAGGCTCAAACAAAGCAATGATTGTTGCTAGGGAAGACAAACAGTAGTGGTTTGTGTATTACCTACGTACTGGCAGTGTCCCGCTGATTTACCCGGGCAGTTCCCGTTCCCGCCGTTTTCACGCGCTAAAAGTGTTTGTTCTAATTCAGTCTCAGTCAGTTTAAATCAAACTCCTAAACTACTTAACCGATTTGATCCAACTGCTGTTTTTATATGGCAATATCCGAGCAAAGCCGGAACGGACCGCTGTACGGGCGCGATTATTTGAAGCATTTCTGCGTGATTTCTGCCCAACTAGAGTGAACTTCTGGGTAAAAGTGTTCCATCTTAGACCGCATCGTCGCTTTATATTAGACGAGATGGCGGTCAAATGCAAGCCTAGCTTTGACATAAATTAAAAACGCGCCATTGAGACGATACTTACTTCTTAAATAATATTTTTTTTATCATGCTAATTCATGATTTATTCAAAATTAAATCAAATTTTCTTTGAATACACAAACAACATGCTTTACCTATTTCTCGATAAATACATGTATGAAAAGCTTTCATAAAAGTCTACTTTTTTTTGTTCTCATTGAAGGGATGAACGCTTCGGCGACAATCAAAGGGATTTAAACGATATCAATACCTTTGTGCTACCGCTGAGCCCTTTGTCGGCACGTTTTCGTCGGCGACATCACAGGCGACAACTCTGCCGCCGGCCAATCCATTACTTACAAAGAGAACATCAAAAGAGCCGCTGGCTATTGCGTCACGTGCCATCATTTTGCAATCTTTAGATTATGTTGCAAAAGGGCTATTGCATTTACTTCCTGCATTTATCTCAAAACATGAAAAAAGGTTTTTATGCATAAGCTGAATTTACCGTCAGCAATATAATTGCCACTTATGGCGCTAGTTTGAAGTAATTTAATTTATTATTTTTGCTATTTTGTATTATAGTAAATGTTTTCTATCTATCTAACTAATCAATTCTACTACATTTTGTTTCTAACCCCCGACCCAAATCGAGGTTAGAAGTTTGACGTAAATGTCTCTTTCTCTACGATATTGGACATCTATGCCCTAAACAAGCCCTATTTTTCGAAATGTCTTTGATGTCTAATGTCCGATAATCATTATGTCTGACGGGACATGTACAATCAGATGCAACATCAGTACTTCATGCTAGTGTATGTTATACTCTGGTCAATACACTGACAAGAAAACTATGATTGTTCATCAAAGTACCATCACCAAAAATGTCCTGCTCGTGTTCTCAACACATTTTCTACCAATTAGCGTCACAGTATCTTCTCTTCTTCGCCATATTATTTCTGATCTTATATCTTTGGGCGACAAACGCACTGGAGTTCTAGGTCCGAGTAATGATTTGAACTTAATGTTCCAATAGTTTAGTATACACCGGACTCCAAGCCTCTACACAACCCCCTCATTTTTTCCTGGGTTTGTTACCGCCCTTAAGGCCTGCAGCGCGCACAAGGGAGCGTTATCGCCCACTTTGGGAAAGGCTGCTCTATACTATAAAATGAAGTCGGTTAAAAATAATCTATGGCTAAAAGTATATCCGAAAGTAATTTTGAATTTTTTTATACCCGCAAATTGGGTGTTATCTTCTTAATATATTAAGTACATATATAAATTACGCGTCGCGTTGTTTGTCGGCGATAGACTCCTAAGTGTTTTAACAGATTCTAATCAAAATCGCACACCGTGTGCTGTTTGATCCAACTTGAAAGTTAGGATAGTTTTGATTTCAATGAATAGTCTTTACCTATATGACAATATTCGAGCGAAGCTGAAGGAGGACGTAGTTATATAAACATTTTATGTTTAGGTTCTATTTCATTTATTGTTTAGTCAATTTGCACGGTTGGTTACAAGAGATCGTCCTAAGCGAAGCATTAATTGAAATATCTAGATTAAGTATGCCATTCTTAAGTTTTATTTTTGTGGCTTTTAAGAAAGAGTTTTAGCTGATTAATTAATTACACCTTATATATTTGCATCAGATTTAATTTTTATCACTACATTTTCATCAACTATCATCCGGTTCATCATAGTTATATTAAAATTACGAATAGAAATTGTCTTTTTTGTTATTAAATTATTATCTTATTTTATTTTAAGCTTTTAAAAATGTTACTAACTGTACTTCAATTTGACAGTTTTTTTTCCGGCATACTAGAATAAGTACATTTCAAAAATCAGTCATTATGGGAAAAGGTCATTTTAAGATTTGTTCATTACGGTTTTAGTACAATATAACATTCAGTCCAAATAGACCGCAACCCCCTATACATATGTGACTGATCGAACTGATTATGCTTTTAGTCCAAGCGCCGCAGCAATTAAAGTAGGTTTGTAATGCA
The DNA here is from genome assembly GCA_017562165.1 of Ectropis grisescens. NCBI lineage: Eukaryota > Metazoa > Arthropoda > Insecta > Lepidoptera > Geometridae > Ectropis > Ectropis grisescens. Next base: position 17,469,025 of record CM029771.1, on the reverse strand, counting down.
ACGTACAGGACCTGTGTTTTTTTTTTTGGAATATGTTCCCTTGAACATATTCCAAAAAGGGTGTACCCTGAATGTTATTTAAGATAATATAATGGTTCTTCTACAGACTACATAACAGTCACATGTTTAGTTGCGATATACTTACGTGGTTACAGACATGATGTTGTAGCGAGTGCATAAAACTGCATCGTAATGTCGGGAACTAGCTCTACCATATAACCACGGTAAATATCACGTAGTTCTTAACATCATAGAACTGCAAATATGTAGGTACCCGGTACCCTACCTATCAGCTATCAAGATTTGCTTAGTTTGGGGTCAGGTGGTGTTGTGTGTGAATTATTGGTGGACATTTCACACACAATACAATTGTCCACCAATATTTATTTATTATTTACCTATTTCAATATTTTTCAATTCTACGTATTGTACTAAATTAAGTAGCACCAATTATAATTTTTGTAGTAAAGTTTACACGGTTCCTAAGTTGCGGCGCTATTGTAAAAGGTTAAAAGAGGAAACGTAGGTACGGCTGTTAGCTGTTAAAAAGTGTACAAAAAATGTAGCGGGTCTCGGCTGCGCCCGCGGCGGCGGCTGGCCGATACTCATCTCTCCACCTTTGATGTGCCGCCTCGCTCGCTACACGCGCGTTAATTACATTCAATAATAACATTTGGATTCGGATATGTGTGTTAGTGTGATGAACTGCTCGCAGCTGTAGTTGAAAGTTCGTTTTATTGAAAACAACTAGTAAGCCACGGTTTTACTTGCTCTCTATTTCAGTTTTACTTTTTTTATAAGTTCTAGTGGAACGTGGGCCTGATGGGAAGAAAGATGACCGCCCATGACAGCATTGTGCTCCCGCTGCTATTTGAACATTAAGAATTACACCTGTTACAAAATTCAGAGAAATTACCTAAAAAGGGCTTAGAGATAAAATAGCTTAGATCTCTGGGTGACGAGCGCAGTGAAGTGCAAGGTAATGATTTGAACTATTCATACGTGTCACTATGTTGTTATGTGGCAGGCATGTTGCTTACCATCAGGCACATGTCCAGCTCGTCTCATCGCTCTATATACTACTTTTGTGATAAGAACGTCTAAACTGTGGAATACGTTACATGAGTGGGGTTTCCCCGATGGTTGCAATCTTTGTGTCTTCAAATCGAGAGTGAATCGGTTTCTTCTAGGTAAACATATCCGCGGTAAACACGCTCCATTGTGGACCGCATCGTCGCTTAACGTCGGGCGGGATGGCGGTCAAGTGTAATCCAATAAAAGTAAAAAAAAAATACTATACCTACTAAAAAAAAAATGCATTGCAATAGTCACGTGAAGTGAAGATATAAAATGGTTTACCAACCTCTTTTCTTTTTCATTTCCATAAAAACGTTAACTTTCAAACCAGAAACCAAAACTTAGTATGTACCTACCTACTTATTTATTTTACTGCGGCTTTTAGCAATACCCAATCAAAGTAAGCCACGACACCTCGATGCCTGGGATAAAAGGTGTACAATTGACGACTAATCTCTATACAATCCATCATGTTGTTAGTACTTACCTACCTACTTTGACAATAAAGAACAAATGACTTTGGGTTTTTGATTTTTTTGGCCTTAGAATAATCTATAACAAAAACCTGACCCGAGTCTGAGCTGGGAAAAAGAGGAAACCGGTATTTTCGTTAACTTCTTTTAATACGAGTACCAACTACTACCGCAATAAATCAACATATTTTTTAAGAAACAACTCTTTATTATAAAATAGTCATAGTTATCATTTATTAAAATATTATACCTAATCTTCATAAATGTAGACAGGTACTACATTCCATAAATCCCATGTACCTATAAAAATACATTATCGTTATGCTAAATTTATACACAAAATAACCTATCTTTTCAAGACGATAGTTTAAAATTTATAATATTATGTAGACTACGGGCAATTTTTTTAACAAACGATTTTAACTAATTTTGTGAAATAATAGTAATATTTTTTGTGGGCGCAGTTAGTTTTACATCAGATTTCACTCTATCTATCACTGTGCCTATCACTTAGGTATCTGTTTACGCCCACTAATCATTACATTAAAAAAACAATTGTTTTTTCAGATTTAACATTGACGCGCAAAAAATTAAGTTTCAATTAAATACCTACTACTTCTTCAATACCTACGTCATTGGTTTTCAGGATATTTATTTTGCTCAAATTTAACAGGAATAAAAAAAAGAATATTTTCAATTTAAACAAATATGTTTCAATGTAGGCATAGAAATTTCAATAGGTGAACCCACCAACCCAGAAGATTTAAAAATAGCGATCGTTTATTACTTACGATACGAGTATATTGACAGGGGGATATCATGTTCAACGAAGAATGATAATGTTCGTATTCCATGACCTAGGTTTATTGAATGATATCTCACATCCATTCATAAATATTTTGCAATAAGTACCGAAATAGAATTACGCAGAACACGTAGAGATCCGAAAGGATCGATTCATTATTACCTAATTAATACATTACATGCAGAAATAAATTTTTCGAGAAAATTACACACAAAATGTGAATAAATTGATAGGTAAGTCGAAAATGTGTCATTTTCTAGGCACCCGTTTACCTACATAAACTAAATGTACATTTCATTGCCGATTCAATTTAAAAAATGATCGATAAAATCATAGTAGTTTTATTTTAATATTTGTGTTTACACAAAAATTGTTTTAGATTTTTGCATGTTTTATACAAAATATATAGTACCATAGAAAACATCTCCAAAATGAAAATAAAATCTACTTACTGGCTGGCGGGGAACTCAAGCTATTGATGAAATCCAAAATAAAATAAAATCTGATATTCTATCTAATTTAATATTAAAAATACACTTACAAAGGTGTTCACATCCTAATGGGTGGGTAGGTTAGGTTACAGGGTTAGGTAAAAGGTAGGATATTTGCCTCAAAAACTCGATAAAATCTGCTTTTTCATTTTAAAATGCTTTTTGGGTATAGCAAAAAAACACCTAACGTAAAAATAAATTGTTTTCTTCGAAATTCCAGATTTGGTTTCATGGCACTTATTTAAAAAATTGTTCGTAAAGATAGGGGGTGGGAGGGGGATGTAAGGTACGATGATCTGATGACTGGGCTCATGGCTTAGTAGGTGGTAACTTTGCCTGCGAAGCCAAGGGTCGTTCGTAGGTTCGATTCCCACCCAGTTCAAATATTTGTGTGATGAATTCAAATATGTTTACTGTGTTTGGGTGTTTCTATGTATAATAAGTATGTATTTACAAATATATAAGTATTATATCAGTTATCGGGCCGCCATAGCATAAGCTTTGCTTAGTTTGGGGTCAGATGGTGTTGTGTAAATCCGTCACCAATATTTATTATTTAGGTATTATGATTTTGTTTGTGTAGTAGAAATGTTCTGCATAACCCTGTCTAATTAAACGATATCAGATTTATTTTCATGAAGTAAATGATTATCATTTCTGATATTTATTGACTTTTCTTGTATCACTAGAGTGGCAACTGAGGTGAAAGGAAACGGGTGATAATTTGAAATGCATGTTATTTTAAATTTTATCGATCTACCTATTACTTATCATATTAGACTAATCTAATTTTTGGTAATATCATAAGTAGTAAATACAACAATATTTATCTAAAAAATACATTAATATTTGGGGATACAAATCTATACTTGTAATAAAACTGTAACGGGTCGAATTCTGTACATTGAAGATATTTTGAAAAATTTTTTTTGGGGCACTCCATAGTCGATACTGATGGCGAAACTGCATTTTTTTTCTTTCATGTCTGTCTGTCTGTCTGTCTGTCTGTCTTTCTGTATAGGGATCACGCATCACGCCGAAACTACTGATTCAATTCCGCTGAAACTTGGCATGATTTTAGTTTATACTAAGGACATTGCTGTAGGCTACTTTTGATCCCCAAATTCTGATCGGTTTTCTTGCGGGAGGGGGTGAAAGTCAGAATGTGTATTTGGTTGTAACTCATGTTTGCGTTGTTTAATTTCATTAATTCTTTTTTTGTTAGAAAAACACATTTTTATATTGTCCCGTCAAAATTTGAACAATATCGGTCTGTTGGTTCGGAAATTACACAAACATTAAATAATAACGACACGCGCGGCGCGTTCGGTACATACTAACTTCTAAGTATTCTGTGTATCACAGACGATCCACAGAATATCTAGATTCTAGATACTAGAAAGTGCCCACGTGATCGCGTCGCGTCATCTTGGATGACAAAATAATTGTCAAAAAATATATTTTGTGTGAAAAACAAACATCATTCGGTTATAATCGACTTCAAACAAGGAGGATGTTCTCAATCGGGTTGCATGTTTTTTTATTTGGTTTTATTTTACGCGATAACTCCGCTAATTGTTAGTTGATTTTGATAATTCCTTTTTTGTTTGGTAGAAAATACTTCAGAGGTGATCTTAGATATCGAAAACACGGAGGTAGTTTTTCAAATATCAACAAAAAACTAAAATCAGCTTAGATTTATCTGTACGACATAGTTATACCTTCTTATAAAATTTAGTCGAATGACAGAATTAAATTACCTGTCATTGAAGTAGATTTTTGTATATTGGAGAAAACATATCAGCATAATAAGTAGCAGCATAAACAACCTATTAAATGTTCCCACTGCTGGGCGTCGGAGGTCGGGGCCTTCTCTCGCAAGGAGAGAGACAAGGCTATAATCCACCACGCTGGCCCAGTGTCGGTTGGTGGATGACATATGACTTAGAACTTAGATTAAGTATAGGTAGATTTCGGTTTGTTCACGGTGTTTTCCTTCACTGTTTTAATTACCGGCATTACGAACATGACTCTGAAAACATAGTGGTGCGCGTGGTTTTGAACCCTGGGTCTCCGGATCGACAGTCGCCGTTCTCCCGACTAGGTCAGCTGTAACTTACTAGACCAGCCGTAACTTATTAGAAAACGTATTATTTCAATCCAAATACTGTTTAAAATTTAAAGGTAGTGTTCAACAAGCTTCGGTGCCCGAAGCAGACCGTTGTTAGGGTTCCGTACACAAGGGGTAAAAACGGGACCCTATTACTGAGACCTCGCTATCCGTCCGTCCGTCCGTCCGTCCGTCTGTCACCAGGCTATATCTCAAGAACGGTGATAGCTAGACAGTTGAAATTTTCGCAGATGATGTATTTCTATTGCCGCTTTAATCATGGCGGAACGTATCAAGTGATCGGGTTGAAATTTGAAATAGAATTAGATTACAGTCTGGAAGAACACATAGGCTAAACATTGCCTATGTATAAGTACTCTATGTATTACGTAACAAACATCCAAACAGTGACATTCATAATATTTACAGGACAACGTTGGAACGGCTGAACATATTTGGATGGAATTCGAAACACACGTAGTTTGAACTCAGAAATAGCAAATCGGTTACTTATAGGTTACTGTGACGTAGGAAAGACTAAGCAAATTTGGTAGAAAATAACTCATAGTCTGAAATACCACATTTATGTATTTATTACCTATCAACCTGAAAAGAATCATGGGCCCTAAGGAAACAAATATTAACTATCACGTCAAAACGGCACAACGAATTGGGTTGACATACGAAACACATATAGTTTAGAGTCTAAAATTTCACATGGGCTAATAAGTCTACATTTTCAATTAACTCCATATTAATATAAGCATATATTTTCGTCAGGAACTTGATGTGATGGTAAGGTAAAAGCCAAAAATGAAAAAATATGCACCCGTTTTGGCGTAGATAATATAGGTGATTTGCGTTCACAATCAAAATAACAAGCAACATAATATTCTCATTAGACGGCGCTAATGCCAGTTTAAATCTAAAAGCACTAGGACTTGGCTTAGATTTACGGGTTCAACTTGCTTGAATATCATTAAAACTCAACATTTTAATTATTTTGATTCCACACAGGCTTCGTTCAAAATTTTACGCCGGCGAAGTCGCGGGTAACGCTAGAAAACAGCTTGCGGATAAAAAGAAATAGGTAAAAAAAATAGGTATCAGATCATGCACATTAGCTTCAGACTTTTGATAATGTATCCTATAAAAATCCTACAAACTTAACACTTGCGGCTATGTTTGATACTACGAAACCTTACTAAGTATGTTTGATTTTGTTTAAAAAAAGAAAAATAAAGATGATACTTAAAATTAAATAAATTTTTGTGTGGAAAAACAAATTCACTCAAACTCAAAGGTTTTTCAATGACTACTTATCCAAATATTTGACGTACGATACTTCCAATTAATGTATAAGTCAGTAACGTCTGCTTACGCGAACGAAGTAGCGGGTTCAGCTAGTACCTATTAAATGTGAAACTTCCAAACAATGTCAGAAAATTGTCAGAATGTTTTAACTCGATAAAAAATGTAAGCATGCAAGCATACTCGTAGGTATAATTACGCTATATAATTGTATATATCCAGGTAAGTATAGGTACCTACCTACCTGTATCATCCTTATGTACAAAAATCTATTGTTATGACATAATAAACACATAAATATGTTCTCAGTGAAGCACCAAGTCAACCGATATTCATAGAGGGGTTAGAAGCTTTAGGACTAAATCTCGATATGACTAGATAGCGGGTCTGACTAAACAGATATTAGACTAAATCTCGATATGACTAGATAGCGGGTCTGACTAAACAGATATTAGACTAAATCTCGATATGACTAGAACGCGTTAGGACTAAGTAGCTTTCTGGCCACATATCACTACGCTCTATTATCAGATTGACTGTGACGTACAATGATATTTAAAAGTGGTTACATTAGGTCAACCACACATTTCAGCACTACAGAGGTATATATTAGATATGTTACCGTAAATGTAGGAATTGTGTACAAAACTAAGATCCCAGAGCCGCCAGACGTCACGTATTTTCTGACGAACTAAATGTGGACGATTGAGTAGTGTTAGTATGTACTAATCTTGGACTGTCAAGAAAGTTTGCATTTATGAGTAAATTGGTGCAACTGAGAGATAGTTTTTATTTCGATAGTTTTTATTGGTCTCAATAATTTATAATCAGCAATAAACTGATTATTAATATTGATTATAGGTAGTTATTGATAGTAAGTTTCGTGATATATTTCGATACTGGTAAGATTATTTTCAATATTTCAATGTAGTAAAAAAGACTTACACAAAAAAGAGAAAAAGATATGCACAAAATGTAGGTAAACTGTAATAATAACGTGTGCGACAATAAATGTCAGCAAAGCCGTGATAATTGAGACAGAACCCGTTGTGTTTAATTATACTATTTATTTTGACGTTTCAGGTCGCACTATTCTATTTTAGTCATATAACTTAAAAACTGGCGACAAATTGACTATTTCGAGGCGTGGCCAGCGGAGGCGGCGGCAGTCAAAGGCCCGCGTGATCAAAGGCACCGCCAGCGGACGGCATTGGCTTTGATCTCGCCGCGCGAAGTGCAAATTATGTTATAAAAGACAGTGAGTGGCGCGCCCGCCGCCCGGTGCACTACTAATTAATTCAAGTCGTTGTGCTACACGCCGCCTGCGGCCAAGACCAAGTTTGATTTCATTACATCACGCTTTATCCACACGCGTCTCACTGACTTGTCTAGTGTCTTAGTTGATGATATTGAACAAAGAATGGATAAGATTTAGGTCTCGGTAGTAATATTGCGATGTTGTAGATTGCGCTTGTTTTGTCTCAGAAGTACCTACAGCTTTATTTGGGTATGTTGTTTTCCTCCAAAAAAAGTTTCTGGTGTCCTGCTGATTCTGGTGGAGTGTTGGACAACGCCAATAAGATTCCTTTTGGTGGTCATGAAGGTACCAAAGAATATTTCATTCCGAGTAGTTTTGGCTTGAAAGAGTAACATACACACATACATCAGTAGAATATAATATTTTACTATCGCCTTGATTCTTGACTTGATGAGTGGACCTCGGTAATATAAAAAAAAACGTTTTGCGCTGTTGTCTCGTAATCTCGAATTTGTCGGATTTTAGAGTACACATTAAATACAGTCTATACTCTATAGTCTAGATTTTTTGACATGATCTCCTTTGACTCTTTGTACCTAATTAGTAATTTGATAAGTTAAAACATAACAAACGTAATTCAATATACAATCTACTCAATCTAGAGATGGGCCGAGTACTCGGTTGATACTCTGTACTCGGCGTGTTTTTTGATACTCGTACTCGGCCGAATAACTCAGTTCGAATACCGAATATACCTACTCGGTTTAAGAAAATCAATATATTTAAGTAGAAATAATTAAGAATAATTTTATTTCCAGAACATGGTTAGACACTTTAACTGAATTAAAAATCAGAATTGACAAAACAATACAGTTGTTGATTAGCAGTGAGCTTCAAATTAAGTGCAAGACTTGAGATCTTGGTGCTCGAGTGCGAAATTTCGAACAATAAATTCGTTACAGTTAAACTATTAATTATTTAAGTATAGTTAAGAGGAATATTTTTTAGGCAGTTATTATAATAAAACAAACGTCTAAATAGGAAACAAAAGATTAAAAAAAAAAAAAACTGAAACAAGAATGTTATCTAACTGTGTCTGACAAACTATTAAGCTATCGACTATAAATTAACTATTCACTATATAAACAACCTGTGAGTTCCTCAGTGCCATCATACGTAAGAGTTTGTAAAACAACAGTGTTACTTGATCAAAAAGTATGTTTTACTAATTTATGAAATTTTTGACAATATGAAAATAAATAAAAGTGGTCAAGTGCGAGTCGGGCTCGCCCATGAAGGCTTCCGTAGCAGCAAGTAACATAATACAACAGTTCTTGTACTTCGTTGTTACTCTTATCAGTGTTTTGACAATAGTCAATTTGTGATGTATTAAAATAAAACTACTTACTAGATATCATTCAAACCAATTTTCGTTGATAGTTTATATGGTAACGTACATCATACACTTTTCTTATTTTTGTCATTCTCTTATTTTAGAAGTTACAGGAGGGGACACTTTTTACCACTTTGGAAGAGTCCCTCGCGCAAACTATTCAGTTTTGAAAAAAAATGTGTTAGACACCTCAATATCATTTTTTGATGACCTACCCATAGATACGTGTGGGAGTTCTATGTATGGGACACTCCTAAAAATTTTTGTATCAAAATCTTAATGCGGTTCACAGATTACATCTACTTACCAAGCTTCAATAGTATAGCTTTTATAGTTTTGGAGAAAAGTGGCTGTGACATACGGACGGACAGACAGACAGACAGACATGACGAATCTATAAGGGTCCCGTATTTTGCCATTTGGCTACGGAACCCTAAAAATAATAAAATCAAAATTATGCTAATGAATGAGTAAGTAATGTAACCTGTTTGTACTTGATTAGGCGCGCGAAATGGGAATTTGATTGAACCTCGGTTGAGTTACTCGGTTGAAAAAAAATTGAAAGAGTAAAAAAAAACTAAGTAAAGTAAAACTCGGTACTCGTTACTCGGCAAAAGTGTTAATCGTCGCATCTCTAATACAATCCATTATAAATCAGTGTAATTCATGATACTATCCGTCAGCAGTTAGTAAACTACGGCAGGCTAAGTCCTGTCAAAGCCGTTTCTTCACAATGTTTTCCGTGTGTTTTACTAACTCAAGAATTTAAGTTAGTTTGGTTCTACACAGAATTGGAGTGATGTCGCCATCGCATGCTAACTCGCTGCTAACGCAATCTAGTTTCTTATAGGCGCCGGATTAGAAAGAGTCGGATTACCGGGACTGGAAAACCTTTATTGGAACAAAATTCCTTATCGCGCTTTACACACTGAGGATCGAAGCGGATGTAAGCTAGAGCGATTAAATATGTGCCTAGGTACCTAAGTATGTAGATAATAAGTTTTTCCTATATATCTAGTTTTTAGTTACACTATATTAACATCGATCCGACTGGGATCAATAAAATAGACCATTAACCCTCCGTTTATAACAAAATTAAGTAATAAGGTAAGGTAGTAAGAAAGGGCTTGACTAGTAGAATAATATAGGTACACTATAACAAATTTCAGTTCCAAAATGGCCGCTACTACAAAATGGTGAATTACATTATTTTTTCACTACTACCTCAACATGGGTATCAAATTAAAGGGTTTGACTCATTGAAATTGAAATCCTGGGAAGATCATCATGACGTTCTGGGAGTATTTTGTGACTTATCAAAAGCTTTCGATTGTGTTCATCATGACACTCTTTAAAAGAAACTGCAGTTTTATGGGGTTTCGAAGCCAGCTCTAAATTTCATTTCTTCATATCTTAAAGTCCGTGTACAAATAGTCGATGTTGACGGTGTGCAATCAAATGAGTCGCCTTTAAGAATGGGTGTACCACAAGGTTCCATACTTGGACCTTTCTTGTTTCTTATATACGTTAATGATCTACCTTTTATGATAAAGAAACATAAAAATATAGAAATAGTTATGTTCGCCGATGATACATCACTTCTATTCAAAATTAAGAGAGGAATAAACGATTTCACAGAAATAAACGTACTTTTGGACATTGCGTACAAATGGTTTGATGCAAATAATCTGGTACTTAATCCAACTAAAACGAAATGTATAAAGTTCACACTCTGCAATGTAATGTGCGGTAAACTTGATATAAGACTGAAGGATGAACTTATCGAACCTGTACAATCTACTCGTTTTCTGGGTATTTCAGTAGATTCAAAGCTTCAATGGGGTTCTCACATAGAGAGACTATTTTTTTTTTTAACTATAATAGGTTTGCACTTGACCACCATCTCGCCTGATGTTAAGCGATGATGAGATCTACGATGGAGCGTGCTTACCTAGAAGAAACCGATTCACTCTCGATTTGAAGACACCAAGATTGTAACCATCAGGGAAAACCCACTCAGGCAACGCATTCCACAACCTAGACGTTATTATCACAAAACTAGCTGATCGACTCAGTTCAGCTGCCCACGCAGTTCGTGAAATTAAATACAAAAATATCTGACGTTGCAACAGCTAGGCTTGTTTATTTTGGCTACTTTCACAGTATTATGTCCTACGGGATCTTATTAAGTATGGGGTTCGGCTGCGGACAGAAACTCTGTTTTCATATTGCAAAAAGAGCAATCCGTGGTCTATATAATTTATCACCTAGAGAATCAGTGCGGGAGATGTTCAAAAGGATTAACATATTAACAGTCCCTTCATTGTATATTTAATATGAATGTATAATGTATGTTAGAAAAAAATCGAAGTCGTCTGCAGAAATTAACTGATCTGAATCCAAAAGCGCACCATAAACACAAAATTGTATTTCCTAAGTGCAGACTTCAGAAAACAAATAACTCTTTCAAATGTAATGGTATTCGCTTCTATAATGCAATCCCTGTACAAGTGGAAGGTCTCAATGAAACCAAGTTTAAAAATGAAATAAAAAGCTACCTATTGAGCAAGGCATATTACGAGTAATATAGACGACTTTGTTAAAGATAGTAACGTATGGAAGAGAAATGTGTCGAAATTAGAATCTTGTAATAAGGTAAAATAATAGATTTTTAAGACTTTTGATGTTACATTGTTTGTACTAATGTAGTATCTGTATACTGTGTGTATTGATTGTTTGTTATTTTGTCTTCGACAAAGCCTTTTTACAGCTGCATGTAATTGACTAGGCCCCCTTTACAGCTGCTTTATTCATTGACGTTGTTATTTTATCATATTATGTACACAGATTCTTTGCCTTTTTGTAAATGGTGTTACCAAGTGTTCTTGTGAATTTATGGTATGAATAAATAAATTGAATTCATAAAAATAAGAAGAGTTCAATGCGATTGACTAGTAGAATGTTGTACAGATTATAAATCCGAGATAGTCGGGGATAAATCATTTTATTTTAATTATGTTCTTGTTGGTTTGTACTCTGCTAGATAGTTAGTACCTATCTAGTTCAAAATTTTAAAATAATTTACTGCATTTAAAAAAATCGTTGTGCCCGTTTTTTGGAATATCAACAAACAACTATAGAGAATATGATTTCATTTGTCAAGACTCTAAACGACGCCGACGTACTCGTAGTAATAGATTCTCATGAAATTTTGTCAAGCGTCTGAATTTACTTTTAAATTGAAGTCGGTCTTCGTTATTTTCGTAGAAAATAAATTATTGTATAATTAGTTTCTTAAATTTTCGGATGCTTATGTATTACAAAATTGCAGACGAATACCTACATGTACAATTCACAGTACAATATTCAGTAACAGCTACCTACACGCTTCGAATGAAATACGGAAAGATCACGTTTCGCGGTTCGCCGAAGAGTATAAAACGAGTGATTTTCGCCGGTGCAATTTATGAACATTACAATGTTGGTCTGTTAACTATAACCGGTTCTAAGGTACGTTTTGTTTAGGCGTTGAAGTCTGCTACTCGATGCAAGGAAAATATAAATACGGTACAAGGGCTCCTGAATCTCTGAAATCTGAAGAAAACCCAAGGATTGGGCTGAAAACCGATATCATGGTAGAGACTTTTGTCTATGTTGTCGGTAGAGTACACGTGGAGTTGATAGATATTTGATGGCAAGTAAGTGGAAGAATGCCTAAGGAACTAATACATCAGAAAGTAATTTTGCTAACTAAAATTGCGACCTTCATATTTTTTGCGCATTTATCCACGTTCAAATGTCCAGATACCGCATCTAAGAGTTCCATCTCAACAGACGAAGCTGGTTGTTGTTGTATGGAGAGAAGGGCGAAGGGCGAGTAGCGGGCGGCGGGGGCGATCGAGCGCCGCGTGCGTCGACCCGCGAGCTTTGATCTCACCGCGCTACCCGCGCCGACTGCGCTGCAAACCTCCGTACAACTGCCAAACTCCCTCAGTCAATGCCACTCAATAAGATGCACAAGGAACCTGGCATAATTGTATGAATCACAATACATTTTCATGTTATTGTAAATTCTTATTTTTGGGTTGAACTTCGTGACTTCGAGTAGGTAGGTACGTGACATGCAATCGGCGTGTTCTTTATCATTTAGTTCCGATAACTCCAGCCTCTACGTCTTTTGTTTTCGAAAAATAAGTCGTTTCGTATTCGATGAAAGTTGAGGTACTTACACAAACCTATCTTTTCACTCCGACTATTTCTTTTCATTATCTAACGCATAAATTGTACATTTATGAATAAAGAATTTGGACTTTAACCTTGAAAAGCGTTGCTAACCGGTAAATTGGAGATGTGTAGAGTGGTGGTGTGGTAGCGGTTTTATTTTTATTTCCATTTTATAATTTTGAGCCACCTTGTCACATTTACTTAAATTTCCATTTAGGCATACCTTTCCCGTTACCCGTAAATCTCAGCTCAAGGTTTTATTACTAACTATTTTTATTTTTTTGAATTTACGTGTATCAATTAATTTAACGTTAAAATCAGATACTCAACTAAAACTTCATATTTTTTTGCAGAAACAACTTAGCATACATCGATGTAAGTAAATTTTAGATTTTAGCTAATTTTCTTAAAACCGCGACATTTGACTAGTTCTCAAAAGCTTTATTTAAGTACTTATTATTCCATATTCCATCTCGACAATGGAATAAATATAATATAATAATAATAATATAATATAATATTGGTGGACAATTCACACACAACACCATCTGACCCCAAACTAAGCAAAGCTTGTGTGATGGCAGCCAGATAGCTGATATAATACTTATATAGTTTTAAATACATACTTATTATACATAGAAACACCCAGACACAGTGCAAACATAATATAAATAATCACTCAAATAAACCGTTTTTGTTAACTAACGAAATGTCGAAAAAGTCATCTGCATTTTCTGCGTGCTAGATTGAACTCGTCCGCCTCCTATTATTCATCCTTCCATGAAATTAATCGGAACATCAACTCCGCCGAACCACAAGTTAATCCAATAAGTAAAACGAAAACGAATCGAACTGAACCAATCCTTTCCCAAATCTAATTGAATGTAGAAAGCCCCGCAGGCATCTTTTTCAATTACACGAGCAAGGGCTACCATGGAGCATCCACATAATTATGCAGAAACGATTAACGACCGAGACGTGAGAAACATTTAAAGCTATAACAACACCAAACTGTGTTTGAATAATAAGCATTCTGAGTTATTGTGATTAGGAAAACAGAGGGTCTTGATATGTCGAACAGACACATAAAAAAAATATATTATGAATCTTTCAGTATAGGTTGCCCTTTTATCAGGGCAACTAATTTTCACAAATACGTTTAAATATCTTTATTTTTTTTAATGTAAACGTAATATGTATTTATATCTAACTAACGGCCCGTCCCGGCTTCGCTCGGATAATAACCTAGATACCAACGGCAGCGCCATCTGCCGGGTTGATATGTGAATTTAAACCATCCAGGGCCCTACCCAAACGTATACAAACAAAATCATTCAAATCGATCCAGCCGTTTAGGAGGAGCTAGTTCACTTACAACGAAAAGAGGCATTGATTTTTATAAATATATATTAAAAGTTTGAAAGATAACTTTCAGGTATAACTTTAAAAATTATGAAACTTTCATACATAGTTTCATCCTCTGTTTCAAGTCTATAACCATATTTACCAATGCCGTTTCTTAAGAGTTAATGCTATTTGCGCATATAAAAGTAGCCTATGTTCTTTCTCAAGTTCTAGAATATCGTGAAAGCGTCACAGACAGACAGACTTACTTTTGCATTCATAATATTATCATTATTCAGATAGTATCTAACTACTGCCTACCGAAGTACCGAACCGTAAATCAATAAATTAATCTTGCTAGTCATTCTTCACACCACACTAACTAGCCTCAAACTAAGCAAGCTTGTATTATGCGAGCCAGATAGCTGATGTAGGTAATCCTTCTACATATATTATTATAAACGCAAAAGTTTGTAAGACCGTATGGATGTATGTAGGTATGTTTGTTACTCTTTCATGCAAAAACTACAGAGAGGGATTTGGACGAAATATGGTGCACAGTAGAGTATGGTTTGGAATAACACACAGACAAATTTTTATCGCGGCAAAATAATGGGAGCGTGTGAAACCGCGGGGTGCTGCTAATCTTTAATTAAATTTTAAGAAAGTCCATATTTATCGCGCGGCGGTTGATGATCTTCACAGATAGATGTTTATTTAACGGCACGACTCAGATTATTATCTGGAAGGAAGTGCGTGGTAATTATATTGTATGGTCTTGCTCCGTCTCCTGACACAACAAAAGAGTTGACGATTAAAGACTGTTATTCTAGTCGTGGCGGCCGCCATCAGATTACAGCAGCGGCGTATATATAAATCCCAAATGAGGGCTGCCAAACGAATTAAAATAATGTAAATTGATTCGAACATAAACTTTTACTTTTCAAGCAAGTTAAATATTTTATTCTTTTTCATTTTTAAGTTTTCTCGATTCATTTATGCAACTTTTGGAGTCTTTGGCATTTTTACTAATTGTGTCCCGCGTATACCCTCAGGCTGAGAATGACAACTTCCTAAAACGTCTATTCCAAGATACGAGTATACTCGCGTAGTTCTCGGTTGCGTAATTTTACCATACATTTTAAGTAACACATATTTATACTACTTCATACTAGTGATATGCTTGATCGTTAAAAAAGTATAAACGTATCTGAATGCGGATATATTTGGTCTCAAGATCCCCGGATTTGGATATACGGATATAACTCTCTTAGAGTAGGTACGTAGCGGCAAATATTGTAGTTGCATACATGCAACTTTGGAAAGAGACAAACATTTATTTTTCGCAGTATGAAAGTAATCTTCAAACTTTCTATAATACTTATGGGTACATTTCATTATTTTATTAAACCAATCACAAATGGACTAGATGGACAGATGACCTCATAAAGGTCGCTGGAAACCGCTGGTTGCAGGTTGCGCAGGACCGTTCGTTGTGGAAATCTAGGGGGGAGGCCTATGTTCAGCAGTGGACGTCTTGCAGCTGATGATGAATCACAAATATTTAAGCTCAATTTATACTTAGTCTGTGATGACAAGCCCCAGACTAAGTAGAAAGATACTCTGGCATAGCCATGTGAGAACCCTGCACGTGACGTAGCCACGACGAGAGATCCGATACAAGTATTACTCGGAAGTGCTATTTCCGACATTCTGAGAACATGTCCTCTCAGCAATAAGAATAGACAAACAACGATTCGGTGAAAGACGTTCTCAGGGTACGAAATAATTTATAGTGTAGTTAAACATTCAAGTGTCTCGTGTCCTTGATCTTTGTCACACATCTACTTATCTGAGGAATTAAACAATAACTTAATCATTTTTTTTTTAAACTGACTTTTTAAAGTTAAATTCAGACTATGACCAAATTTCATAAGAATCTATATCGTCTAAATATGTGAAAGCAAATTTTAGATTTTTGTTCATAAGTATTTCCAAAACCGCTACACCGATTTCAATAAAATTTATGTGAGACCCCTGAACTATGTATGATCTACCAAACAAAAAAACGATTCATCAAAATCGATTCACAATTGACAGCGCATTAGCGTACATAAAAAAAATACTCGTACAACCGATTTGATAACCTCCTCTTTTTTTCTTGAAGTCGGTTAATAACACAAATTTTGTTATTAATAGTTAGAGGCTCCCGTGACCGTGAAAGATCAGTTAATCTTCGGTAAAGGTTATTTAATAACCGATCTGACTCCATAAAGATTTTCGAGTAAAATTAATGTAATCCAGCACAAAATTCCAATTTCACGTAACTTTTATTTTTACATTGTCACTAAGTTACAATGGTGCTACTACTACATAAGTAAAGTGCAACGAACAATACATATTATTTTTTTTTTACCTCCATTGCCAAGTCAGTTATTGTTGAAATCTTAATATATATAAATCTCCTGTCACGATGTTTGTCCGCGATGGACTCCTAAACTACTTAGCCGATTTTAATCAAATTTGGACACCGTGTGTAGATTGATCCAACTTAAAAGATAGGATAGTTTTTTTCTTCGATTAATGTTTATTAATAATGATTAATTAATGGCTTTATGTGACAATATTCGGGCGAAGCCGGAACGGGCCGCTAGTTGTGTTATATAAATTGTTATAACTATTGAATCTTATATAATGTTTTCAATACCTATTAATTGAAATCGCGAAACTGTATAGGTACCTACTTAGTTGATCTATTCAAAGGACTTTTTCCGCCAACCCTCCTCAGTCCTCAGTGCGGCCCTGACATTTTTTGGCGTTTGCATTACAGTGCATTATTATCGTGAATCGTGATCGTCCATTGCCGGTTATAATTTTATTGTTATTGCTCACTTATTACGATGCGATTGTGAAAGGTATTTCGAGGAGCTAGTTTCCACACGGGTGATTTAAGGGCCTGTCGGGCCTTCCGTCGGAATGGCCGCCGCGGCTTCCATATTCAAATTACAGGTTTGATTTTATAGACGGCTTTCTTACGGCGATGCCGCGGTCGATCTATCCACTTTCTATGAATTTTCTAATGAGTTACCCGAGAATACGCATTGTAGTTAGTTTGATGTAACTGATGTGCGTAAGCAGTTTCTAATTTCATTTCTACGAATAGACCTGTTTAGTTCAGCGGTGGTGCGTTTGATAACGACAGGAAGATACCTGTATTCGGTAGGTACCCTAGGTGAATCTAGACCGGAAAAATACGAATAGGTATATCGTATATCTTTGTCAAAAAGCCCGTTCAAAAGTTCAAATACACAAAAATACTTGATACATAGGTATTTAGTTTCAGATACTTGGTTTGTCAAATTGTTAGTTGTTTGTAGGTGTCCAGAAACCCTCGTCATCAATAAACAAAGTAAATCCTGTACGGAAGTCGTATGTAGCTAATAGGAAAGTGTATGGGACATAATTGATCCATTTAAATAACACAATTTAAATGCACTAAACAGAGCAATGTTTGCGCTGGACCGTAGTGCATTACTCAAAGTCAGAGCGAAATTAAATCACTTTGGATGATATAGGATAGGCATAGTGCCAAGAACGCTGCGACTTCTTCCTCCCGCACTGCACGCGACATTAGGCAGCCTTTGATCTGTCTAGGAAAAACATTATCTAACGCGTTTTAAACACATTACTCTGATCTTCCGGCTACGGGCTTAGCTGTTTGTTCAAACATTGTTGTTTTAGAATATTTTATTTTAGTATCTTCTTGTTTTCCTTATCGCTGTAACCCCCGGTGTTACACACTCGAGAGCGGGATTTACTTATTTGTTTACTTTTCTTTCTAACGACAAGAACGCGCCGCTTCGCTATCGCATTTTATCTATCACCTCGTGTAAATGAGCCGGAACCATTGGCTCAAAATAAATAAACGAGAACTATTATCAGTCCAGTGTAAACTCCGCTGGAATTATAGCTGGTAAATAAAAAAATAATCGCGGTAAAATATAAGAGGGCATATGTTTTCTTACGTGTGTTTACTGTTCGAGGCAATGAAATTTTTATAAGATTGAAGAGGCTATCCAGAGTGGATAGATAAATTAATCTACTGGCTTTTATTTAGGAGCTAAAATAAACTTTCGAGACGTAAACAGGATGCTCGGGTAAAGACTTTATATCCTGTGTGGTTTATGTAAGTTGATTGAGTTCTCGCCGAGGCCTCCGGTCTCAGTCCACGTTTTGCTCCGCTAAAAGCCCCCCGCTTCCCGGGTGGGGGGCCAATGCAAACCCTCAAGAAGCCTTCGAGTGTAATTGAATTTACCTACAACTTGATAGGAAATTGCTGTCGTATTTGAGTTTTCCTCCATCAATGTGTAGTGGTACACTTCTCCGACGTATGGCAAAAAGCTTTGTAACGAATAAGGTAGCGTCGTTTATAAGTTTGAAACATAAATAAATAGGTACTTATGCAAGTGATGTGAGAAATAAACATTCAATGTTACTTATTTTTTATGGATCTGTTGTTTATGAGAAAATTATATCGCAAGTTCTTCAGTTTTCTTCCATTTAATCAGGATTAGAAAAGTTAAGAGATACGAGTAATAGTAACCGTATGCTATCCTGCGCTAGCATTTGATAGAGTTTTCCGATATACGAAATGCTTACGGCAAAAAAATCGTTTTGACAAATATAACTACCGTAATCATTGTATAATCCACCTATACATTTGGAAATATAATGTTGTACACGGTCACGATATTACTAACATCGAGCTGATAGCAGTAGAACGGATAAAGAAGTACATTTGCTAACTACTAACCACGATGAATTTAAAAATTACTATCTTGAAAAACTAACGCTAACATCGTTACCATGCATCATTTATTGTGACAGTCCCCAGCGGCAGATTTGGCTATTTCATGGTTTCAGAAAATTGGCCGCTGCGTGTTTTACGGCATCAATGAGTGTTAGAATTCTACGACGTTTGGAGTGAGATATTGCAAGAGCTTTGTTCGAAAAAGATTGGATCTCTATACATTTGCTATAATAGATATAGACAACTAAAACATACACAAAAAGTCACGTTTCCTATAAACATAATAGAGTCGTGATGAATAGCGAAAGGATCGGATTTGGAGGAAGTTCTCTGCCAATTCAATGCGAACTGTCGGGTCGGCATTCAGCCCTTCTCGATATCCGATCCAATCCATCGCATTGAACCAAAAAACTGATCATTGTTGTGACAAAAACGCTGAGAACGCGCCAGTTAACAAGATTCCGTCGAAAATCGCATCCTGTTCTTACATTTATTAGCGCCAGCGCATTTGCGTCCGGTCGTGCGTTCTCCCTAATCATTTCTGTCCAAATATTGATCTTTTTTCGCTTCCGCTGCATTCGATCAGCCGGAAAAGGGTGGATTTTAGTCGACAACCTCGTAATCAATACTCTTTAGACACCCCTTTATTATACGTTATAGTGGGGAACACGATTACGTTTCTATGTTCGTTCGACACGCGACGAGTAAACCTAGCTTTCTACGAGGTTACGCAGTTTGGGTAGGTATGTTTAAGGGATCGAGATATATTTATCAAGGTTAGAACGCAATGTTAGATGTTCCAAATCATACAAACAAAGTAAAATTTGATCCAAATATTTGATCAAAACCTTTTTGATCGAAGAGTTTAAATCATCAGTGCAGTAGGTGAATAAAACGATGTTACCTAATGTGCATGGTGTATTTTTTATACACCTAGTAAGTATATAGTGATGGGACTGAGTCATGGTAACCATCACGTCTGCCCATAACATCACAGTGTCACCCATGAACAAGAAGAGTCCAAAACTTTACCTAGCACTGCACAGCGCCCGTCGTCCTAGGGTAGTACCTAATAATGATTTATCTCTATCCCCTGTAATTTCTCTAGGAACATTGCCCTTGAAACCGGGATGAAGCGTGTTTTGTACCTACATCACTGCTTTGCGGTAGAATAACTAGCAAAGATTTGTACTTGGTGACAATGGTAGGTACCTACTTCCCCAAGCGAACTTTGCAAAGAGTCCTACAACTACAAAAGAAGAGTTGATTTAAAGTTCGACAGTGTCTTCAAGTATTCCTGGATAGCCCGTTTTAAGTGTGAACTATCCGTGCCTGGTGCCGCATTTCACGTTCGACTGAAAGGCAGAACTTAAGTTTTATTCAATTCGTTTCACTATTACATTTATTAGAAAAGTTTTCTGTTCAGAACCAATGATAACTTAAGACAGAGGTATTGTTAAACCTGACTATAGTCGTTTTATAGTTTACATTTAAGGCCTGCCATAAAATATTTCTTTATGGCGTATATAAATCACGGATTTCTATAGAAGTCTTTGTTGTAACTGTGACCATAAAACAGAAAGCATTAAAATCGCGATTAGGGGTCGGAGTGTCTCATCGTCGGCTTACTCATGACACAATAAAAGTTGTGATATCACATATCGACTCATATTTGCCCAATTTTAGCAGTTTATAAAATACTCGCGGCCCGTCTCGACTTCGATCATCATAGAATAGAAAATTGCTATCATGAAACTTTTTATATCATAATAATATCATAAACTTTTTCAATTTCAAATCATTTATTTCATCAACAAACATTGGTAAAATCAAAGAATACATATAAATCGTTCGTACATAAGTATATATAAACTTAGTTAGACGAACTTGGCACCCAAACTAGGATTATCCTGTGCGATGGGATACCAAGGCATTCCTCCGACTATATAAACTTAGACAACCACATTTTAAATTTTATTGAATTAGAAAAATAAATAGAATTTTGTAAATTAACAATATAATATAATATATAATAATTATAATAAAACTGTAACGGGTCGAATTCTGTACATTGAAGATATTTTGTAAATTTTTTTTTTGGGGCACTCCATATTCGATACTGATGGCGAAACTGCATTTTTTTTCTTTCATGTCTGTCTGTCTGTCTGTCTTTCTGTATAGGGATCACGCATCACGCCGAAACTACTGATTCAATTCAGCTGAAACTTGGCATGATTTTAGTTTATACTAAGGACATTGCTGTAGGCTACTTTTGATCCCCAAATTCTGATCGGTTTTCTTGCGGGAGGGGGTGAAAGTCAGAATGTGTATTTGGTTGTAACTCATGTTTGCGTTGTTTAATTTCATTAATTCTTTTTTTGTTAGAAAGAACACACTTTTTATATTGTCCCGTCAAAATTTGAACAATATCGGTCTGTTGGTTCGGAAATTACACAAACATTCAATAATAACGACACGCGCGGCGCATTCGCTACATAATAACTACTAAGTATTCTGTGTATCACAGACGATCCACAGAATATCTAGATTCTAGAAAGTGATCGCGTCGCGTCGTCTTGGATGACAAAATAATTGTCAAAAATATATTTTTGTGTGGAAAAACAAACATCATTCGGTTATAATCGACTTCAAACAAGGAGGATGTTCTCAATCGGGTTGCATGTTTTTTTATTTGGTTTTATTTTACGCGATAACTCCGCTAATTGTTAGTTGATTTTGATACTTCCTTTTTTGTTTGGTAGAAAATACTTCAGAGGTGATCTTAGATATCGAAAACAGTGAGGTAGTTTTTCAAATATCAACAAAAAACTAAAATCAGCTTAGATTTATCTGTACGACTTAGTTATACTTTCTTATAAAATTTAGTCGAATGACAGAATTAAATTACCTGTCATTGAAGTAGATTTTTGTATTTTGGAGAAAACATATCAGCATAATAAGTAGCAGCATAAACAACCCATTAAATGTTCCCACTGCTGGGCGTCGGGGGTCGGGGCCTTCTCTCGCAAGGAGAGAGACAAGGCTATAATCCACCACGCTGGCCCAGTGTCGGTTGGTGGATGACATATGACTTAGAACTTAGATTATAGGTAGATTTCGGTTTCTTCACGGTGTTTTCCTTCACCGTTTTAATTACCGGCATTACGAACATGACTCTGAAAAGATAGTGGTGCGCGTGGTTTTGAACCCTGGTTCTCCGGATCGACAGTCGCCGATCTCCCGACTAGGTCAGCTGTAACTTACTAGACCAGCCGTAACTTATTAGAAAACGTAATATTTCAATCCAAATAATGTTTATTTAAAGGTAATGTTCAACAAGCTTCGGTGACCGAAGCAGACCGTTGTTAGGGTTCCGTACACAAAGGGTAAAAACGGGACACTACACACATTGGGCGGTGACCGCCCAATGTAAAAAAGTGGCGAACATTTATAAACAGCTCGCATGTGCAGCGAAGGTGAACTGGGGATTAAATGGCGAAATCACGAGAACTATCTACGTCGCGGTGGTGGAACCTATCATCATGTATGCCTCAAGTGTATGGGCGCAAGCGGCAGACTTCGAGGAAAACAAGTCTCAGTTGAACGCTATCCAAAGAGGTTTTGCCCAGAAAATCTGTAAGTCGTACCGTACTGTTTCTCTGAAAGCATCACTTGCCCTTTCCGGTCTGCTCCCCCTGGATCTGAGAATACAGGAAGCGGCAAATTTGTACAGAGTAAAAAAGAACCTCTCCCAAGACTACCTCCCACCAGAAGTGGAGCTCGAACAAAATGTTAACTGCCTAGACCAACCCCATCCGTCCACGCAGTTATCCGTAGAGTACGAGCTCCTAGAAGACACCTCAATCTTCCACAAGGGCCTCAAATTTATACTGATGGCAGTAAAATTGAAGGTAAAGTTGGAGCTGCTCTAACATGGTGGGAGAATGGCAGAGAGGTCAAGAACTCGACCTTCAAGCTCCACTCCGAATGCACAGTCTTTCAATCGGAACTTTATGCTCTTTACCGGGCAACTCAAATGGCGTTAAAGAGCAAGGACCCAGAAATCAATGTCCTGAGTGACTCCCGATCTTCACTCGAACTGCTAAGTAACCCAAAACGAGCCACCCCTTGGTTAAGTGCGTAAAGGAAAACATTGAACAGATAAATGCTGAAGGAGATCTCTTCGTCTTTTCTGGGTGAGAGCGCATGTTGGCACCGTCGGCAATGAAAGAGCCGACGAATTGGCCAAATCGGCGGCACTCACGGAGTCACCCAGGGACTACGAGGGGATCCCTTGTCCTACGTCAAAAGGAAAATCCGCGAAGAATCGGTCAAGAAATGGCAGGATCGATATGAGACCTCGGACACCGGAAAAGTCACCCAGACGTTCCTCCTGATATAGCAAACGCATATCGGGTGATGAGAACCACGAAACTGACTCCCTTCCAGGTACAAGCGTTGACGGGACACGGAGGAATAGCAGATTACCTGTACAGATTTAAGCTCAAGAGCAGTCCGGCATGCGAGTGTGACCCCGACCAACCCGAAACGATCTGGCACGTGCTAGTCGATTGTCCCCGATTCATGGTCGCAAGACATGAGCTCGAATCTATGATCGACAGAAGACTGGTTGTCTCGGATCTCCACAACATCTTAGTAGATCCAGATAACAGAACACGGCTCCTGTCCTTCATGGAGAGCTCATTCCGCATAGCGGCCATGAGAAACTCCACTAAATCAAATACGCGCCCCCCATCACCACCACACTCTGCCCCGCTGTCTGTGGACGCCGCGCGGCATGCGGTTCCCGCCCAACATAACTCCTCGAAGAGCATCTCCGTCAAACAACTACTGGAGAACGCAGACCGAGGAGAAGCTGGGATCCGTATCCGCGGAGTGGCTCTCTTCATGGACAGCAACAAAGAAAGATTCGGAATAAGCTTTTGCTTCGCTTGGGAACGGAAACGAGCCCGTTTGTCGCCTGGATTGTCTCGCCTGCTCAATGGGAGTACCGCAAAAGTCACGATGAAGCGGAAAACCTACGACGCCATGCCGGTGTGCGAGTTAGACGGCCACCGATTTCGGTTGGTGCGATCGAAGAACAAAACGATTGCACTAATAGAGTACTCGGAAGGTCGGACGCCTTTCACACAGGCAAGTGCGCTGCTCGCACATCTGAGCAGAAATGCAGGTGAAACACCCCGGGTGATAAGCGTGGATGCGATGGCAATCGAATATTCAAGAGCGAGAGTCGCAGACCGGCTGGGTTGCATTGAGGCCTCTAAACATCATGAGGTTGTCGTATACGAAGACAGGGGAGAAAATCTGAGCTTCCTCAGAACCCCTTCGCACGACCAAACAAATGCAACTGACAGCTGGGGACATCCTGTTCCTAGTTCGACCATCCAAACCGGCTCCGAAAGAGTACAGCAGAGGGCAGCCGCGGAAAAAGCCTCAGCCAATCTAACTGGCAGCCGAGGCACCAACACGGCGTTCGTGACTGCTTTCAACGCAGCGGCAAGGAGCGTACTCCGAATCACATCCCATTCATCACCCCCTCGACGTCAAAGACCCCAAAGCAGCTTCACAGCAACAAACAGCCCGAACGAGAGCCGACATGGGACAGGTTGAACCGCCCCGCTATGTCACGGCTTCGGAGCCGCGGAGCCATGCACGTAACGCCTTCATCGAATTCATAGCCACACTGAGCGCGACACGACAAGTCAACCTTAAGACCTGCGAAAACATCATGCAGTCCTATAGGCTAGGAAGTGAAAGCCTTTTAAAGGCGAAACTCGAGGAGGCCGAAGCAGCCATTTACAATAATGTCACTCCCGGGTCATCAAGGGAACCATGACAGGACAGTATATGGCAGCTTACAGTGCTGAAAATGGCTTCGTGACACTGAACGAGAGAGAGACAGAGCGCGCGGGAGTGCCTGTTTATGCGACACCACCAAACGACCCAATTGTAGTTACTGCCCGATGCACCAAGATTATGCTGGACGATAAGATCCTAGAGATGGCCAAGACCATCGAAGGAACGGAAACGTCAAAGCAGATTGGGAAAATTGGGAGGTACCGAGAATACAGTGGGTCAACGGAGTTCCAGGATGTGGAAAAACAACATGGGTGATTAGACACTTCGACGTGGACAAGGACGCCATCATTACTACAACAACTGAGGCAGCAAAAGATCTAAGAGAAAAGCTATCGCACCGAATCGGAAACCTGGTCAAAACCAGAGTGCGAACCATGGCTTCTGCTCTGGTAAATGGTTTCGGTAGAGAAAGTTTCAGCCGCCTCATGGTGGACGAAGCTCTCATGAACCATTTTGGAGCCATTGTGATGGCTTCAAGGCTGTCTGGTGTTGGCGAAATTGTCCTCATTGGAGACGTCAATCAGTTGCCTTATATCGACAGGGAAAATCTCTTCGAAATGAGGTATCATCGCCCGAACCTGGTAACAAAGATCAGCCAGGAGTTGCTCTGCACACATCGAAACCCAATGGACGTCGCATATGCACTGAGGGAAATATACTCCGGTATGTACTCCTCAGCGTCCCGTATAAAGTCCCTAGAGCAGAGAAGATATAAGGGAGCGCAAATACCCAACACCCAACCAAACACCCTCTTCTTAGTTCACACTCAAGAGGAGAAGGAGACCCTGACAAACCAGGGTTATGGGTCAGGCACCGGGTCACGCATCCTTACCATCCATGAAGCTCAGGGACTAACATACGAGTCGGTAATCGTAATCAAAACCAAGGCAAACATGAAGCTGCACGAGAGCGTGCCCCATGCGGTAGTTGCAATCTCACGGCACACGGGGACCTTCACATACTACGCTGACGACACCGACGACGCCATCGGTCGGTTCGTGCGGCGAGCGTGGGCTGCATCATCGAAGACCATCCGCGATTTCAACCTACAGATGGCCATCAGGGACAGAAATGCGGCCGTTGTGGAGGCTCTGGGCCGGGAGGAGGCAGCTTAGGCAAATGGCAAAAGGCAATTAGGCAAACACTCGATGTCGAGTCGATTACTAGCGGAATCCCAACTGGTAGTGATCGGCTCTACAGACGAGCACTAGAATTAGATTTTAAATGTGCCCAAATCCCTTCTATTTTCCTCTTCTCCTTATCCAAGAAATGTGTAAAAAAAAAAGATTATTGTAATGACAAAGATCACGGACCCCGGAGTCTGTGGAGTGGATAATTTAAAAAAAAAAAAAAAAAAAAACGGGACACTATTACTGAGACTTCGCTATCCGTCCGTTCGTCCGTCCGTCTGTCACCAACTGTATCTGTAGCTGTAACTGTAACTGTAGCTGTATCTCAAGAACGGTGATAGCTAGACAGTTGAAATTTTCGCAGATGATGTATTTCTATTGCCGCTTTAATCATGATGGAACTTATCAAGTGATCGGGTTGTAATTTGAAATAGAATTAGATCACAGTCTGGAAAAACACATAGGCTAAACATTGCCTATGTATAAGTACTCTATGTATTACGTAACAAACATCCAAACAGTGACATTCATAATATTTACAGGACAACGTTGGAACGGCTGAACATATTTTGATGGAATTCGAAACACACGTAGTTTGAACTCAGAAATAACAAATCGGTTACTTATAGGTTACTGTGACGTAGGAAAGACTAAGCCAATTTGGTAGAAAATTGAAACATAAATAACTCATAGTCTGAAATACCTCATTTATGTATTTATTACCTATCAACCTGAAAAGAAGCATGGGCCCTAAGGAAACAAATATGAACTATCACGTCAAAACGGCACAACGATATGGGTTGACATACGAAACACATATAGTTTAAAGTCTAAAATTTCACATGGGCTAATAAGTCTACATTTTAATTTAACTCCATATTAATATAAGCATATATTTTCGTAAGGAACTTGATGTGATGGTAAGGTAAAAGCCAAAAATGAAAAATATATGCACCCGTTTTGGCGTAGATAATATAGGTGATTTGCGTTCACAATCACAAGAACAAAATTAAAAATTTTGACTAACCCCCGACTGCCTTAGATTTGTTATCTGTACAACATTCTACTAGTCAAGCCCTTTCATTTGATACCCATATTAAGGAAGTTGTGAAAAAAGAAATGTAATTCGCCATTTTGTGGTAGCGGCCATCTTGGATTTGAAATTTGTCATAGTGCAAAGTATTCTACTAGTCAAGCCCTTTCGTTTGATACCCATATTGCGGTAGTAGTGAAAAAAAATTATTATTCGCCATTTTGTGGTGGCAGCCATCTTGGATTTGAAATTTGTTATAGCGTATTGTACTCTGCTAGTCAAGACCTTTCATTTGATACCCATATTGAGGTAGGTTGTGAAGAAATATTTTGTCTGCCATTTTGTGGAGGCGGCCATTTTGAATCGATATTAACCAAACATAGATAAGAATACCCGCACGGTAATTAACTTTCAAATTAAAAAAACCGCATCGAAATCGGCCCATCCGTTTGAGCTCTACGGTGCCACAGACAGACACACACACAGACAGACAGACAGACTGACAGACAGACAGACAGACAGACAGATAGACAGACAGACAGACAGACATCGACGTCAAACTTATAACACCCCTTTTTGGTCGGGGGTTAAAAATAACAAGCAACATAATATTCTCATTAGACGGCGCTAATGCCAGTTTAAATCTAAAAGCACTAAAGGCCATTTAAATCGATGTTTTGCTATTGTGGTATGTATTTTTTCTTTCATCACTAGGTGGCGTTACTGGTATTCTAAATTGTACTAAGAAGTTTTTGCTGGCTAAAAGGATTATGATGCCAAATTTGGATTCTTTCGTTCTTGATTTTTTCTGTGTTACCTACAATTAAATTCATACATTAACATTTCACTAGGACTTGGCTTAGATTTACGGGTTCAACTTGCTTGAATATCATTAAAACTCAAAATTTTAATTATTTTGATTCCACACAGGCTTCGTTCAAAATTTTACGCCGGCTAAGTCGCGGGTAACAGCTAGAAAACAGCTTGCGGATAAAAAGAAATAGGTAAGTAGGTAGCAGATCATGCACGTTAGCTTCAGACTTTTCATAATGTATCCTTTAAAAATCCTACAAACTTAACACTTGCGGCTATGTTCGATACTACGAAACCTTACTAAGTATGTTTGATTTTGTTTAAAAAAAGAAAAATAAAGATGATAAAATTAAATAAATTTTTGTGTGGAAAAACAAATTCACTCAAACTCAAAAGTTTTTCAATGACTACTTATCCAAATATTTGACGTACGATACTTCCAATTAATGTATAAGTCAGTAACATCTGCTTACGCGAACGAAGTAGCGGGTTCAGCTAGTTAACAATATAATGATTATTATCAATGTTTACTAGTAATCAAACTATGTAATCAAACTAGTAGCGC
Organism: Ectropis grisescens; assembly: GCA_017562165.1. Taxonomy (NCBI): domain Eukaryota; kingdom Metazoa; phylum Arthropoda; class Insecta; order Lepidoptera; family Geometridae; genus Ectropis; species Ectropis grisescens. Next base: position 17,440,308 of record CM029771.1, on the reverse strand, counting down.
CTTTCGATTTTACCCGCATAGTTCTCGTTCCCGTTATTTTCTCGCGATCAAAAGTATGCTATTCCAGACTTTTGTTTTCCAAATTTGAACCGGAACCGTTCAACCGTTCCGATGTTATTAAGCAACTAACATTCTAATTTTGACATTTAAAATATTGGATGGATTATAATACTAGCAGTATGCGAAAGTTTGTATGTACCTAGGTATATATAGGTGTGTGTTACTCTTTCAAGCCAAAACTACTAAATCTGAATGAAATTTTGTACATAGATAATATAGTCTGGAATAACACACTGGCTACTTTTTATTCCGGGAAAATTGCGGGATTGTACTAGGCGCACTCGCCTAGAACTGAAGAAACCGCGTTGCTACTGGTACTCTATATATTTACGGTTCTACTTAATTTGTAATTTAACTCATAAAATACATTCTATGATGACCATCAGGAGAACAACTGTAACTAATGATGTGAGATTTATTGATATTGTAGGTACACTGGTTCCGAAGATACTTACCTACTCGTATCACGAGTAAGTCACACATATATGTAACAACTGCCAACTCCTCGTTCATTTTTTTAAATAATTTTTACATAAATTAATCTTCTATGATCGTGTTTGTAATTAAACTCCTACAAAACGGCTGAACTGATTATAATGTCATTTTTTGTGTTAGTTTTTGTTAGAACGCAAACGTCTGCGTTTGACTACCTACTCGCCTGATGGTAAGCGACGATGCGAATGGTGTGATCTACGATGGAGAGTGCTTGCTTGCCGATTCACACTCGATTTGAAGACACCAAGATTGTAATCATCGGGGTGAATAACGGATTATCGGTTTATTACGGTTTTAGTAAACGGTCGGCGAAGATATCTCAAACATAAATAATACCAGTATCTTCTATTGACGAATTGAGAACTTTCTCTCATTCATAAGTAAATTAAATTGTGATAAATAAATAATAATCCTTGGTTTCCACATTTTAATTCAAGTATTTGTTATTCAGTAAATATTTTAGATCATCAAGGGTAATCGGATTAAAGAACCGGCAGAGAAATATTCTCTAATCATTCTAAAAGCAATGAGATAGAAACACGATTCCAAGAAAGCTTAATTCAAATCAATCCCTTAATATTCTATTTATCCGATCGACTTTCGTAAATTCCCGAAAACGGCAATACAATATGAGGGTTGTTAGCGGCAACGTCGATGTCAAATGAAGCGACCGAGGCTGCGAGCGAAGCGATGATAATGGAATTTCTGGGAACAACCCAGAACAACCCTTGTGGGGTGTGTTGCGGGGTGTGGGGAGGCGGCGACCGGCGGCCATCCATCACGCAGCGGGGGTGCAATTAGGCCGGAGTGGATGTGCTGACACGCCGCCGGCCGCGCGACGCCGCGATGCAGTCGGCCGCATCGTGCACTTGCCCATGCATAATGCATCTAATGCACTTTTAATTACACGCCGCGTTTGAAACGACAAACCGCGTTCAACATAAACTAGTCTAAATCCACGCGATAATCGCTTCGATTCTCCTGTCACACATCTCACAAAACTTATTTAACATAGTTGCGTTATGATGATCCGTCTCATTTTGTTTCAGTAAGAGGTTTCGATAACTCTATATTAAATAATAAATAGTCCCATGAAACTGCAGGCTAAAATCACTTATATCATCTAATTTAAATGAGATGTAGATAAGGATTACATACAAATTGATATTATCGACCTACAATATCTCTAATTATCCTCTGTTGGACATAGGCCATAGGTCTCTCACATGCAAATAATGTAGGCACCTATAGTCTAATTCCATGTAATATTTGGAAAAGCCGAGACTGAGGCAAATATATACTAAATACTTATAATATACTAACCTAACCTATGACAAAAAACATAAAGATATTATATATGGATATTTCTCACATAACACATACCTAAGTAAGTCTTTGGCCCCTAATTTTGTGCTATGGGAGCCAGATAGCTGATATTTATAATACTTGATAATTGTATACTTAAATTACTAGTAGGTACCTACCTACATACTAGCAATGTGGTAATACATTGAAACACACAGAGCAGACAGCTGTAGGTACCTATTTATCAAACAGATCTATTTATTTGTGTCGGCTGGGAATCGAACCTACGGCTTTGTGAGCAGACTACCTATTGAACCAGTTTACCAAGTTTTTACGCATTTTTAGTTCTCTCTAAATTAATTTTGCGTTGAGGGACATTTGGGGCAACATTATCATTCTACCATAATGAGGAACTATCTGAAGAAATACCATTAGCGATCACAAACCTAATAATAGCTAATGCTAGCCGCAGACATTTGTGGGACGTGGAATGGGATAACGGCAGACGCATACCGGTCCACATAGTCATTGGCTTTTCGAAGACACTCACGAATTTATCTAATAGCTATTCCCTATTATCTACTGCTTTAAAATCCTTTAATAGTTTCCATTTAGCTGGTATCTAGAGAAGTTTAATCGTATCGGTTCATTAAGCTTAATTCACCTAAAAGTTCGACAAAAAGTTCGGTCGCGGCTCTTTTGGAACGGTAGGGGTGACGTGTAGTGTGAGGGGAAGGGAAGGAATGGTAGCGCGGTAGCAGCCGCCGATTATCCGGCGATAAGACACAAAAACAACTTTTTGATTTATGAAGAAAGCCGGAGATCGGCTACCGGGCGCCGCGCCTCAACTAGTGAAGTCTCTTTCGCAGTAGCATCAAGTATCGTTCCTTTTCCTTACAGCCTGACCTTATTTATAAACGGGTTTAATGGGTAGTAAAACTTGGTAGGTAGGGTATTTTTGAACACAAAGCTTGTTTAGCCACGTTGAGAACTTTTTGCTAGGGGAAAATTTTATAGGCTCACGTCACCGACATCCTATACTACGCAGAGCGGGACATGAGGGTTAGATGCTTTTTGGGTGGGTGAAACCTAGTCAGTTCGCGACACCGACTTGCGTAATAGCAATATACCTATACAAATTGAGACTATAATACCTAGCTACATGATATTTGTACAAGCATCATTATTGCTATTCATTAGTATTAAAATGCTGAGTTATAAGTTCTATCGGTAGTCCCCGTTTTTTTGTCTAAGCTTTGCGTACCCAAGAGCCGCAAGTTGACCTCCACATTAGATAGTAGGGCGTAGGTACCAAGATTATTCTACTTACATAGATTAAACTAAAATTTGCTTACATTTATCTGGACGATGTAATGGTAGATTTTAGATTTACCAAAACATAGGAAATAATGAGTGTCTGAGTTTAATTTTAAAAGAGTGCGTGCGCTCTTGATACGAATAGTTCGATACTTTTAGACCGGGGAAATACATTTTTTTATTAAGTATGTATAAAAAAAACATTTTTTTTATACTGTAGAACAAAAATTGACGTATTTAATGCACTTAGCATCCCCTTAAAAGGATGCAGGCGGATTACCAATAACTCTGTATAATATTATTATGTTCGGTTAGGTTTGTTGAGCACATCACTAGCGCAGCACTCAGTACGCCGACACTCGTCGTTCGGTCAGATTTTGAAACATGTAAATGAGCGGCGAAGCCTCAAAAGATGCCGCACGGCCAAGCCTTTTATTAGCCACGCTTTAATTCTAAAACATTTATGCATGAAAATAAAAAAACCTAAATGAAATATTGCAGATTAAGATAAACCTATTGAATATATTATTCGTTCGGCGTCGTTTGGCGACATGTGACATGTGATTCTTCGATTTATGTTTATCATAATGGTAATGGCCTGCTATCTAAATTTATCTGGAATTTAATGAATAATGTATGCAGTGCAGGTAAATGGTTTCTAATCTAACATAGTAATTAATAAGTAGTTATGTGTGTTTTGATGTGAAACCCCAATTTTTAATGGATTACAGATAGACAGATATACAGAAACACTTTATTAGATATTGATTTTTGTGTACAGGTATTTTTAGGATTGTACACTATAAATACAATTATTAGATATGGGCAGGTGGGTAGTGTAATTAATTAATAGTGGGCTTATCGCGACAACGATTTCTTCTGGGCATCCATTAACACCACGAAAATTGAGATGAAGAACAGAATGAGGAGCTGAAGTCACCTCAAGACGACAATAATTAAAATATTTATTTCATAATTCAAAATTCTATTTTTACGTAAAATATAGGTACTTATCTACTAGGGAGTACCTAGGTACTAATTAAAGGTATATCTACAAATATCATCTATCTATAAAATGTATATTTGAATGTACCTAAGTATGTAGATAGATTAATGTTTGTCTGTATTTCCATAATGGAATCGTAAACTTATACATTTGATGATATTTGGCAAAGTTGTTGTGCATGAGCCAAATACGGTTTCTGAGTCGTACGGTCAAATTTCGATAGGTGGCGTAGCAACGCCTGCAGGGTTCATGTATATAATATATACTTACCTACATAAATAATATTATTATTTGAGTCCCACAATCCGGTAGCCCACATCCTTTTTTACATATGGACTTTTGTCTTTCGTTACAGATACATATGAGTATGTAGGTATATTATTCGTATTCGTATTTCGGACTAGGTCTCTTCGCTTACACAAAATAGTACACATAAAGCCTTCTAGCCCTGGTGGCTTAGTGGAGAGAGCGTCCGACTTCACAAATTCACAATGGTGAAATCATAGGTTTGAATTCTGCCTTCACCTCTGAGTTTGTTGCCATGAGCAGATGCACAAATTTCTCATCACCGCTGGTTTTAACGGTGAAAGAAAACACCGTGAGGAAATAAACATGTTACAGAAAACAACATCTTTTTATTCATTAAGCAACACTTGGCCAGCGCGGTAGATCATGACCACGGCACAACTAACTCTCCTGGTGGAAGAATACACCGAGTCCTAGCAGTAGGAACATAGAATAAGCTGATTGCTATACCTATGGGTGGCCTGTTAGTACCAAATAAGCCTAGTTGGTAGTAAGTCTGCCTGCGAATGCATGGGTCGTGGTTTCGATTCCCACCCAGTGCAAACATTTGTGTGATGAATACAAATACTTACTTATTTGTACTGTGCTGGGTGCTTTCTATGTATAATAATTGTGTTAGTATTTAAAAAATATATAAGTAGATATTATATCAGCTATCTGGTTTCTATAGTACAAGCTTTGCTTGAGATGTTGTGTGTGAAATGACCACCAATATTTATACACCTATGCTATACCTAAACCCCACTGAGGTAACGTGTTTTCTCAAATAGACGAACTTTTATACTACATACATGTAATCACAAACAGACAAGCAATTAACAAAAACCAACTGAATATCTATTTAAAAAATCAAATTCTTACTAATCCACCTAAGTAGGTACTTTCAAGGAAGAATTTCCATGCAATTCTATGGCGCCACTTTGGCGGCCTGTGGGATCAATGTTTGCGCTTTCAATTCTCTACCTCCCCTTTAGTGTTTGAACAAGATCTATCCACAATGCTTACATCCTACTCAGTAGATCTACAATAGTAGATAACGCTGCTACATTTAATATAAAAAGCAATCAATCGGTTTTAATTTGTTTTATGAAGAGTTTTAAGAAGAGTTAGCTACATATTGAATTCCTTTCTGAATTCTAAGTAAATAGTTAGCTTTAAATAAGTAGATAAGTATAGTAGACTAGATACATACAGACATACCTTGTGGGTACGTTTTTTAGAGAAACTTATGGCAGTTGGCAGCAGAAGGCGCAGGGCTCCACTAACATAATCTTTCTAACTACACCAGCCTTTCCCAAAGTGGGCGATAACGGCCTCTTTGTTGGCGCTAGATATATAACTCTCTACGACGGTGCTATCATCTGCGTACCCAAAAATCCATTTCAACAGATCGTTGATATGTAGCAGGAAAAGCGTCGCAGAGAGTACAGACCCCTGAGGAGCTCCGGCATTATAGCCATTTGATCCGACGAACAGCCATCAATAACGACTCGTATGGACAAGGGCGGATCCAGCTTTGGCTCCAGGGGGGGGGGTCACATGCTCTACCAGAGGGAGGAGGGGTTCTTTTGTAGTGGCAGGACTCCTAGCAGAGTCCGCCTGGTGAAGTACCACACCTTTACCAGTTATTCTACCGCCAAACAGTAATGTGAAAACATTACTGTGTTCCGGTTTGAAGGGCAATGTTTCCAGAGAAATTACAGTGCAGTGCTAGGTAACGATTTGGGCTCTTCATGTTCCAATAGCTGCGTGTCACTGTGCTGTTATGTGGCAAGCATGTTGCTTACCATCAGGCACATGTCCTGCTCGTCTCGTCACTTCTTAATTTAAAAAAAACATAGTCGTAGGCAAATCATAAAACTGTGCAATAAGTATCATCAGTATCATCATCAGCCGTAAGTCGTCCACTGCTGAATATAGGACTCCGCCCTAGATTTCCACAACGAATGATCTCGTGCAACCTGCAACCAGCGGTTTCCAGCGACCGTTGTGAGGTCATTTATTTATTTAGTTATCATCAATTACCTGTCGCACTTGCAGACACGCCAACACGAGCGACAGTCATAATTACATTACACGTATTCAATTAATTCCTATCTAAATAATAACAACCATACACTATAAATGTTACATTAATTATCCAGCTTGACTGTTCGTCACAACATCAAAAAAAAAAAATTAAAAAAAATAACAGTAATATGTCCAAAACATCGAGCAACTCGATCTTCCGCGCAAGCTCGCTGGTCCAAAACGATCAACAACTAATTATACAATAATAACCATCAACCATCATCATCATCTGTCCATCTCTTGGGAGGCTGTCCAACACCGCGTCTTCCGGTTCGTGGTCGCTACTCGAGAACCTTTCTTCCCCATCGGTTGACAGTTCTGCGAGTGATGTGGCCTGCCCATTTCCACTTCAGCTTTCTTACTCTTTAAGCTATGTCGGCTACTTTTGTTCTTTTGCAAATTTCCCCATATGGATTCTGTCGCGCAAAGAGACTCCGAGCATATCTCTCCATTGCTCGCTGTGCAATTTTAAGCTTTATTATGAGGCCCACAGTTAAGGACCACGTCTCAGTTTCATAAGCCATCACTGGTAGCAAGTTCTGATTAAAGACTTTGGTCTATGAGCATTGGGGTATTTTGGACTCAAAGATGTGTCGAAGTTTCCCCAACGCTGCCTATCCGAATTGGATTCTTCGCTGAACCTCTTTGTTAAATCTTTGTTTGGATCTACCTAATTGGATCTTTTGACCCAGGTAGACATATTCGTCAATAACATCGAGTGCGCTATTCCCAACAATAACCGGCGCAGGTGATACATGACCTCCGTCTTGTCTATATTCATCCTCAGACCTACCTCTTGGGATACTCTACTGAAGTCCTTGAAAATAGCACCAAGGTCCACCAGCGACTCCGCCGCAATGACTGTCGTCGGCAAACCGAAGGTGAGTGATGCATTCGCCGTCGATATTGATCGCAGTCCAGTAGCTTGAAAACATATAACATCTCCCTGTCTCACGCCTTTCTGTAGCCAGATATGCTTTGTACGCTGGTCATGTAATCGGACAGACATTGTGGCTTTGCTGTAAATACACTTCAATACTTCGATATAGCGATAATTGATGCGGCATCGCTAGAGAGTTTGAAGCACTGCCCAGGTCTCGAAGGAATCTAAGGCTTTCTCATAGTCCACACACGCTATACATAGTGGCCGATTATAGGTTTTCTGTATAATCTACCGAAGCGTATGGATGTGGTATATGGTGCTGTCACATTTTTGGAAACCAGCTTGTTGGGAGTCGTCAACCCCGCGTGTGAGACGATTTTTGATTACCTTAGAAAACAACTATAAACGTGTCTGAGAAGTGAAATTGGTATGTAATTCATCAACAAGGTGATGTCACCTTTTCTGAAGCAGAACACTACCACTATTCTGCTCCACGCTACTGGCGTATTACTGGAGCCAGGTCCCTTGTTGTTTTTAAGGTCTTTGAGGGCCAGCCTAGTCTCGTACAGGCTGACTTCCGGGATATCTACGGTAAGCTATCGGGTCAGGTCAGGACAGGTTGTCCTTGCTTAGAACAAACAAACAAACAAAACCTTATTTATCAAAAATACGCGTGAGTAGAAAAGATTGCCGATGAGTCCCAAACTAAGCCTAAGCTTGTGTCTTGGAACTCTCGAGATAGAGGTGTATAACTAACTATTCATAGAACTTCGCAAGCTCTTCCAAAATCTCGGGCTTCGACGGAACTACGTTACCACTTCATTAGCCTTCAGTTTGGTCAGTTGACTTTCCCCAAGAGGCAGATTGTTTGCGATCATTTTCGAGCCTTGTTCAGCTTGATCGCTTCGTCAATACTCGTAGTACCTATGTAGAAGCAGCGTATGTCGCGTCGCACACAAGTCTCTCTATTGTGATGATCTATCTATTGAGCCATGGTCATGTCGACTGAAGACTCCAACCGCATATTTACCTCGCCTAACCGTCATGAGATTTAGAGTATGATCGGAGAGGTTTTGGGTTCCATTTTGGCGTCGGCTCTTATAGAATTTTCTTCCAACTGCATGAACAGTTTCCACTAGCCTGTCCATTCGGAGTGATTTTAAGTTCGAGTATAAAAGTATCGAGATTTCACATTTGAGCATAATTTGGTCAGAGCGTGGACTTCATTAGACGTGATCTTTCAAACTTAATCTTTAGATTCAGCGTGCCTCTTACCATACCTACGGTGATCGCTGCCGGTCTACTATAAGTACATATCGATAAGTACGATAATATCGGTACACGATAAGTAGGTACACCTAGGTACCTACTGGACCCGGCCCAGGGGGGGTCATGACCCCCATGACCCCCCCCCCTGGATCCGCGCCTGCGTATGGATCGATCCCTCAAGAAGTCCGATATCCACGCAATAAACCCAGGAGATAAACCATAGCTATCATGTTAACAGGCATGAACTGCACTTTGGTAACCTCCTTTTGGGGAATATGTATTTCAGACATTACAGTCGGACTGCCAGGTGGAGTAGGAGGTATCGCACTACCAGCATCTAGACATGAAGATTCCCCAAACTGAGAAGCAAACAAGTTTGCCTTCTCCATTGCGGTGTGAGCCAACGTCCCATCAGGTTTTAGCATTGGAGGTAGTGAGGGGCGACAGAAGTTTGATTCGACCGATTTAGCTAGGGACCAAAACGCTTTGCTACCCGCAGGGTATGAAGTATGAAGCTAGTTTGTTCCCTATTCGACTAATATGGTCAAAATGAGTCCTCTGTAAAACCTTTTTGCATGCCTTAGCAGCCTTGTTAAACGCTTTCTTCTTCTGGCGTGTGTCCTTTGCCTTATGTTGTCGAGCATCGACCCAAGCCGGGTAAGCCCCATGCTTAAATGCTTCTGCATTTTTACACTGCGCGCCAAACTAAGGGCGAGCTTTGGTGGACACTGGGACGTCAGAGTACGGTATAAAATATTCCATACATGGCCGTTTTTTTAAGCTATTGTATAGCTTTTATCGCGGGCCTGGGGACCGAATTTTAGTGATCGTGCATCTCTTTCTTATGTTCACGAGAAAGAGGGATGGAAGACCGTAACGCCGTCCTCCCCACTCGGTCATTCGACTTTGAATCTTATTTGTATGAGCTTTACAGACTAAATGCTCTTAGCAGTGTTGCCAACTTAACGGATTTCCCGTGATACGTAGCGGATTTGAGTACGTAGAGAACGGGAAAATAACTTTCTAACGGCTATTATCATAGCATATTAGCGTAATTATGTATTATTTTATTATTATGTATTTAAAAATTACGTACTTCAAATAAAAAAAATATAAATTTTATTGCATATATTTTTTAATAAATTTAGTACAGTGCGACATTTTAGAGTAGAAATTAATTAATCGGGAACTAAAAATTCAATCTTGCTGGCAACACAAAAAAAAATGACTCGAATTGTCAATAATCGTAAACAATCGTGTGCTTGTAATAATTGTTTTGCGTTATTTACGAAATTACGAACAGTGACCAACAAAAACCAAGCAAAACAGTGTCATCATGAACAAAGTGATTCGTGGCGGTGCCCGTGCAATAATTTACAAAGTTTTTATGCGGTGTATGGCGGAATATCAAGCTGGAAATCTTTTAACAGGACTAGACGACGTTTAGAATAGAATAGAATAGAATAAATTTATTATCAATGCTAGTTACACTCACAAAATATTTATAACTAAACATCCTGAGTATTTGTCAGCAGACTCGTCAAGTAGGTACAAATTTGTAGGTAGGTAATTACATTGATAGTTAGTAATAATTTAAAATAACAACAATAACATAATGAATAAATTCAGCTGTAAAAGGGCTGTGTCAAAGTTTTCTTTTAATTTGTAATAGAAATAATAAATAAATGAAAGCGACAGTAGCAAATACTCCCTAAGATTAATACGATAGATGCAATGATCCAAAGTTAGATCCTTACAAATGTACAGCTGATTTTACTGGTAAGTGACTATAGAAAATTGTACAAAACACTGGCATGAACCACTAATGTATGCAGATAATAGATATTCTTACGATTAACAACAACATATCATACTCTGATTATTTTTTGAGGTTAAACTAAAGTAAACAAACTTAAAATTCTTAATGAGGATATTCGCAAAAGAACGAAAGTGGCCGACATAGCTCAAAGAGTAAGCAAGCTGAAGTGGCAATGGGCAGGCCACATCGCTCACAGAACTGACAACCGATGCGGAAGAAAGGTTCTCGAGTGGCGACCACGAACTGGAAGACGCAGTGTTGGACGGCCTCCCACTAGATGGACACATGACCTCACAAAGGTCGCTGGAAACCGCTGGTTGCAAGTAGCGCAGGGCCGTTCGTTGTGGAAATGGTGGTGGTAACGTTCGTGGTGGGAGGCCTATGTTCAGCAGTGGACGTCTTGCGGCTGATGATGATGATGATGAAACAAACTTCATCAAGTTATAGCGCAACTGCTGCATTTTGAGCATTTATAAATATCAGTAATATATATTGGATAATTACTGCAAGATGAGTAGAACATGTTAGGAGCAGTATATCCACATATTTATATGTATTAGTACATTTTTCTTTTCTTATTGTTTTAGGCGTTTCTGAGAGTACAGTCCGTCGGATAGTGGAGCAGGGCATTGCAAAAGGCGGCAAATTCTCGACACCGGCGAAATATAGAAAGGGTCGTCCAGCAAAGGTATTAGACGAATTCATTATTTTTATACAGTTAAAAAAGAAGTGCCAACACTTAGTAAAATATTAGCTCAATTAAAGGAAGACAGCGGTTATAATGGGAGTCGTGAGCATTTGCGACAACTTGTGGGATGGATTGTAGTTCACGCTGGAACTAAAAAGGTTTTTAGCCTAATGCACTTTTAGTCTTCAGCGATGTAAACAAACAAGAAGATTACCATTTTGAAATGAACCAAAGTAATTTTACTAAATGGGTTACAGAAAAACTTATCCTCAACATCAAAAAGCCTTCAATCATAGTGATGGATAATGCTCCTTATCACTCTGTGAAAAAATATAAAGCTCCAACAGCAGCTAATAAGCTGAGCAGCTAATGAGCTACTACCCACTAAGCCACGAGGCCAGTCTATATGTTTATAGCCTCGCAAAAAAGTGAGCTAGAGAACACTTCAAATTTAAAAAGCATTCAACTAACTATCCTAAGTGGGTTCACAAACAACCAATGTAGTTGACAACAGGTGTACTTGATAACCGCTGATCACCCAAATAATCCATCCGAGCATCCGAGCACATATTTCAACAAGAAATGTTATTATTGAGAGGTCAGTCACATTTAATAATTGAATATCATCAATACAGGCAAGATTGTTAATACTTATAAATACATATTACAGTAAATAATTTAAAATATTTGTTTGAATGAATATTGTAAATTATTTACTGTAAGAGATATGTTGTAATGATACAATATATCATTTTTCACCAGTCGCTTAAAATCACTTTATCACTTTCAGTCGCGTAAAAAACTTTTATAATATGCAAAATAGGTATGTTACTTACATACACGTTAGTAAACTTATTACTTTCTAAACACATTCTGTATGTTTCTTGCTTATATTATATATTGCATATATTTCAATGAGTAATGAAAAGAAAAATGCTCAAAATGCAGCAGTTGTGCTATAACTTGAAGTTTGTTTACTTTAGTTTAACCCAATGACCTATTATTAATAGACGAGTTCCTCGAGCAAAACTTTGGCAAGACGAAACCGAGGTAATTACCTTAGCCGGGCTCAGTCATGCACTCTCCAGTGTCGAGAGCAGTCCGTATCGCTTGCAGGTATTTTCGGGTAACATTGTGATGTGAACAGAAGGAAAAATGCCATCCTGTGTTTTTAGACATTGTAAAAATTATACTGCAACTGTTTAAGAGAAAAATGTTTCATTTCATGCGTAAGTAACATTATAATTATTTTTCAAATTATTTGTTGTTTAATTTGGCTGTTTATTCCTACGAATGGATAGAGCGAGATGGATATAGTCAGATTAGAACGAGAGTGTAAGAGAGAATCGGCCTTCTAACTAAATCGACTTTCGCTTTGCCATTGTATTGCGATCTCTATCATTTCAACCGGAAAGAAAAGAGAGAGAAATATCAAAGCTAAGACATGTTTCGTTCGGCGGTAAACCTCCCGATTGTGTTGTGGTATGATGCTGTTTGCTAAACCTATATCTTTTCCTTTCCAACTACCGATATTCTGGATATGTTGTCTCTTTCTTCCGCGTCTTATTTATTAATAATACTAATATACTAATATTATAAAGCTGAAGAGTTTGTTTGTTTGTTTGTTTGTTTGTTTGTTTGTTTGCTTGAACGCTAGGATCTCGGGAAGTACTGGTCCGAATTGAAAGATTCTTTTTCTATTGGATAGTCCATTTATCGAGGAAGGCTTTAGGCTATAGAAAATAACTCTACTATTAATTGAAACGGAGCATGAAACAAGAATGTAACAAAATCGGGAAAAAAATATTCCCCTTTTGAGAGTTTTCGTACGTTTCGTGCTTTGACATGACACATAACAGCATGTGTCAAAGATTGCGTCATTGAATTTCAGTAACCTGTGCCTTGAATATAAACCTTTGCTATTTTTTTTTCTAAATCTGAGTTGGTACGACCAATTTCCGACAGGTGGCGTAGCAGGTTGCTGAATAGGTTTTTTGTTTGAAATCGATATTCTCAGGAATGAGTGAACCGATTTCAGTCATTCTTTCACCGTTGGATATGTACGGGATCCCGATGAGTGCTATATAATATACCACGGGCGAAGCCGGGGCGGGCATCTAGTTTATTAATACAAATGGAAGTGTAGGTATATGTGTATGTGTGCAAGTTCCGCTGTGATTTATTGCATGATTGTTAGACTATAACGCTTCTATTTGTAATACTTCGTTGGTTTAACCTCTAAAAATAAGTCAGAGTAAGATATGTTGTTGTTAATCGTAAGAATATATATTATCTGCATACATTAGTGGTTCATGCCAGTGTTTTGTACAATTTTCTATAGTCACTTACCAGTAAAATCAGCTGTACATTTGTAAACGTCGTCTAGTCCTGTTAAGATTTCCAGCTTGATATTCCGCCATACACCGCATAAAAACTTTGTAAATTATTGCACGGACACCGCCACGAATCACTTTGTTCATGATGACACTGTTTTGCTTGGTTTTTGTTGGTCACTGTTCGTAATTTCGTAAATAACGCAAAACAATTATTACAAACACACGATTGTTTACGTTTATTGACAATTCAAGTCATTTTTTTTTGTGTTGCCAGCAAGATTGAATTTTTAGTTCCCGATTAATTAATTTCTACTCTAAAATGTCGCACTGTACTAAATTTATTAAACAATATATGCAATAAAATTTATATTTTTTTTTATTTGAAGTACGTAATTTTTAAATACATAATAATAATATAAAACAAATTACGCTAATATGTTATGATAATAGCCGTTAGAAAGTTATTTTCCCGTTCTCTACGTACTCAAATCCGCTACGTATCACGGGAAATCCGTTAAGTTGGCAACACTGCTAAGAGCATTTAGTCTGTAAAGCTCATACCAATAAAATTCAAAGTCGAATGACCGAGTGGGGAGGACGGCGTTACGGTCTTCCATCCCTCTTTCTCGTGAACATAAGAAATAGATGCACGATCACTAAAATTCGGTTCCCAAGCCCGCGATAAAAGCTATGCAATAGCTTAAAAAAATATGATGTACACTTAACCATGTAAACTTTCAACGAAAATTGGTTTGAATGAGATCTAGTAAGTAGTTTTATTTTAATACATCATAAATTCATTATTATTAAAACACTGATTAAAGTAACAACGATCTGCCAGAACTTTTATTTATTATGTTACTTGCTGCTACGGAAGCCTTCATGTGCAAGTCCGATTCACACTTGACCATTTATATTATGTCAAAAACTTTCCCAGATGGCGCTTTAAAAAGTTTTATTGTTTTAAAAAAGATTCCACCAAGATTTGAAAAATTACGCTAGGTATTGGGCATCGGCATCCCTAATAATAAAGGTGTTGTAGAGTTGAGCTGAAGAACTAGTATCCATGGCCAATTAATATACAAAAAAACGTAGTAAAGTTGTTTCCACAGATTACACTTGTTTCATCACTTAGTCTGTGGTTGATTCGCTCTGTATATAGTGCTACAAGGATCTATTGGTACTTGGATAACATGATCAGGAGAGCGTGGTTGACCAATGAGGGTTATACGACAACAAAATCTCCTTAGTTTTGGGTGAGTTTAAATTCCAGTTTACGTTAATTGCATGAAAAAAATATGTTTCACAGTGACCTGTAATAGCTAGTAGCTATGGGTGCCCCAATACCTAATGGACTTTTGGTATTACGCTGTGGGCTGCGGCACAGGACGCGAAACCTAAACCTAATATACTTACGCTAATTAGCATACAACTGATACTTGAATAAGAATTCGAGCTAAGCCCTAGCTAAGATCGAACTATCTGACTCATACATAGGTACTTATTACATATCTCCTGATATGCTTGCTCCTGCAAGCACTCTGTTAATTTTACATTAATTTGATATTATATTGGCTGCTCGTACGAGATAAGTATGGTATCATAAAACTGTTACGGTTGCAACATGCTGCAGCTGGAATGTATTTGTCCTCAATGTTAGGATTTTTCCTTCATCTTTTGGGGATTTTGGAAATTGTGCATTGGCATTCCTGGTCGGATTGACGACAGCGTTAGTTCCCATTTTTTAACCACCGACCAAAAAAATTGGTGTTATAAGTTTGACGTCTTTCTGACTGTCTTTCTATGTGTCTGTGTGTGAGTCTCTCTGTGGCACCGTAGGGCTCAAACGGAAAGGTCGATTACAATGCGCTTTTTTATTTGATGGTTCATTTCCATTCTTAGCAATGTTTGGTTAATATCGATTCAAGCTGGCGGCCTCCACAAAATGGCGGACAAAATATTTCTTCACAACCTTCCCCAATATGGGTATCAAATCAAAGGGAATATTAAAATACTAATATCTAAAACAACATTTTTAATTTTGAGCTTGTGGCCACATGTCATTAGATCCTTGTAGCACTGTATACTTTCTCTGCATTTACATTTCCTTTGTTAGCCTGTGGTTGACTGGTTGTGAACAGTGTTGCCGTTTTAGTGACTTTGTCAATAGGTCTAGTGAACTTTGATGTCTTTGGTGACATTTTTTATGATATAGTGACAAAAGAAAAACTGACGATGTTTAGGGACTTTTTCATGACTAACGCATCGGTTGTGTTATTTCTTACTGAAACACATCCGCTAGTTTCTACTTCTACTACTAAAATAAAAGAGCAACGGTCCATTTTTACTACGCCAGAAGACGAAAATTATAAGAATATAATAGATGAGGATTTTTTTGGGTTTTAACATTACTTAGTTTTTTAACACTAATGGGGCATTTTCCAAATGCAAATTTACTTGTCAAAAATAGTTCTAAATTTTGCCAACTGTGGCACCACTATTTGTTTTTGTGCAATTTCTCTAACAAAATAAAACATTGGCGCCACCTATGGTGAAATTGGGAACTATCTTTGAGTCTTTGACAGATCTTTTTGCATCTTGAAAACGCCCCATTGATATTAAAAGTTGTATTTTGTATCGTAATAAACCACTGGTTTTGCATATATAGTTGTAATTAATTACCACTATAATACCTGATTTTGTTTACAAAGATCTATCAAGAAATTTAGTGACTTAGTGACTTTTTGTGTTATATTTGTCCACAAATCTGAGACATATTAGTATTTTTAATAATAGTCTAGTGACAAATTTTTTGCCTAAGCGGCAACACTGGTTATGAACTTGCGGATACTCGGATTCTGAACGTCAAAGAGAATGAGAATGTAAATTAAATTTATGTCACAGATTAGTCAGATTACTATCTACTATCTTCTCCTACTTTACGTTACGAACGGTTTGAGTAGGTTTTTAGTAATTGTAGTATATTACATTCTCTTTCTCTTTGCTCTTTGCTTTTGAGGTTATAGACTTATATATGAATAATTGCTGTTGTCGTATTTCTCATTGAAATAAGCTCTAACTATGGGTAAAGTAAGAAAAACCAAAGCGAGTAAGGTCAAAAAACATGTGCCGATTGATACTGATGACCAAGAAGAAGAAGTTCCTGTCGACAGTAAAGAAAATGCTATTCAGACAATTCTGGACCAGTTGCAGGTTAGTTTACTTATTATTTTTTAATTTAAGAGAACTAGGCTATAAAATACCTGACCTGAAAACACCTAGGTATGTAATAAGCTGTTGTAACCTATTTGTTGATTGCTTACCTTCGTATATATAGGGACCTAGATATTTGGACATTATTATAACTGTATTCATGAATATTTTATTGATAAACATACATTAATACATTCCAGGCAGCAGATGTAGAAGAGAAGTATTGTGGACTACAAACAATGGCCTTGCTCATTGAAAGCCCTGAAAATGTAGACCAGGTCATTGAGCGAGGACTAGTGAAGGTTGCCGCCCCATTACTCTTGGATGCAGCCAGCTCTGTGCGGAATGCTGCTGCTGGAATGCTCAGAAACCTCTCCACAGTGAAGATGGAAGTGTGTGATGCTATGATGGACCAGGATGTGATGACTCCACTCACTTGTTACTTCCATGAGGTAATTACTGCTTATCTCAAATACACCCGCTACTTATATCGATTGTCTTACTTAATACTGTAGGTAAATAGTACTTTGTTATTGACAAAAACTTCTTTAGTTGTGTTGAACACTATTTGGTGGTGTAAAATGTTATTTATTAACTTATTATTCACATAACCAATTTGACAATGTAGTGTTGGAGCGGGACGAGTAGTTATAAATTCTATTTATGAATTAAATTAAGTACAGCTTAAATGTGTTGCAGCATGCTGAATCGTGGACTCCAGATCCTAGTTCAAAATCAAACCAAGAAGACATTGACACGTTAGTGCAATGCATTCATTTGTTATTGAATCTCTGTGAAAGTTCAGGTAAGGATTAAGGCAGTTATACGCTTATACAGTTTCTACTGCCTAAACTATGTATAATACACATATGAAGCCATGAGCCTTTCAGTAGCTAGAGCCCAAAAAGGATTGACGACAAACAAAAGACAAATTAACTTTGTAAAAGAAGGCTCAACTTCAAACTCCAGGAACAAGCCTTACTCAATCTTGGGTACAGCACCTAATTGGACTATTTTAATGGACACGTATGAAAAGCACTACAAAATCCCAGAGGATGTGGGTGTTTCGTCATCCAGACTGGACATTTTCCTTTTTTATAGAGCTACGAAACGCATAGTACTTGTAGAACTTACAGTACCGTGGGAAAATAATATACCTAAACACCACATGATGAAACAAAATAAGTATTATGACCTCCTAAACGAATTACCAAAAAACGGCTATGTAGTTAGTTTATATGATGTAGAAGTGGGAGCGAGAGGTATACCAGCAAAATCTCTCTATAACCTGCTGAAAGACCTTGGCTTGTCCAGAACAGAAAAGTTCTAAACTAGAACGAGTATTTAAAGCTGCACTAGTAGGCTCATATCAGATTTGGCTGGGCAGGGAGAGAAACACGATTAGTGAAGGTGAGTGTTGATGTACGTCAGAAAGGGGCCCCTTAAACCTTAAACCTACGCCCGACTCACAAGTCTTGGGATCTACTCGGGATTTCACTCTCTGCCACACAATGGACCCGGCACCCACACGGTGAATCCATGGAATGCTAAGAAGATTGTCTCATTTATTTGTATAGTTTGTCTAACATAAATTTTTAAATAATGCTTTGTACATAGTTCTTGGCATCATTCTCATGATTTATTTTATATTTTTCTTATTGTATATTAGAATTTGACCACCAACTCACCAGATGGCTTATTATTTACTATCAGATGGAAGATAATGTGCATATTGACCTAGATTCTTTCAACTCTTTATTGCACTTAATTAAAAATAAAACAAAATAAATTAGCAATAAGCACCTTAGCAACTAGAAGATTGTATCGGACCTTGATAAGTTCTTGATTGTGGAAATTTAAGCCAAGGCAGAAATTTATCTATCTCTTGTATTTCAAAAATATCTACTAATTTTCAGAACTGGCAGTGAAGTACCTTGGACAGACAAGAATACTTGACATTCTACCCCCGGTATCTAACCTATGATGACTCAACTTCTAACAATGACATTGTAACAGCAGCACTACAATGCCTCTTCGTAGTTGTTGAAGATAATCCTGTCGCCATGCAGAAAATAAAGTCCAACTCTGAAGCACAACTGGAAAGACTGCTGGCATTAGAAGGCAGCGATCCTGGAATATTGCTTCTGAAGACTTTGTCAGCAGGAGTTATTATAAACACATGTGGAGGCAACATTGCAACTCTACCTGCAAATGTTATAAACCAAATTATTGCAATATTAGCATCCACATTGGCTATTGATCATCGGTTAGCTTGCAGTCAGCTGTCAAGTAATATTCCTCTAGTGAATGCAGCTGGGAAGATACTTGAGGTAAAAGGAAAAGATGCTCAAGTCTTGGAGAAACAGATTAAGTCAGTGACACAAATGTTAGATGCTCAGCAGAGTGCCATTGAGATTATAGCTAATATCTGTTCCTGTGAAGGTAAGATGCACCTACATATGTATCTACTGTAGTGGTAGGACTCTTGACCCAGCAGCAGTCCCGGAGGCCTTCACCAACCTAAATAGGTTACTTGCCTTCTGGGATAGCCTGGGATGGCTGGAGTAGAAGGGTAGTATGAGCCACGCATTTGACCCACTTGAGAGGCTAAGTGCGGAAAAGGCCCCCGTTTAACTAACTAACTAGGACTCTTGACAGAGTCCGCTAGGGGAAGTACCACACCTTTGCCAGTTATTCTACGGCCAAGCAGGAATGTGCAAAGATTACTGTGTTCTGGTTTGAAGGGCAATGTTTCCAGAGAAATGACCGACCTTAGAGATATAATGTCTTAGATCTCTGGGTGATGAGCACAGTGCAGTGCTAGGTAATGATTAGGACTCTTCATGTTCGAATAGCAGTGTCACTGTGCTATTATGTGACAGAGATGTTGCTTACCATCAGGCACACATCCTGCTGCTTGTTATGTTTTTAGACAATGTTAGTAATTACGTCATTTTATTAAAGTGTAAATACTTGTTTAGCCCTTTTGAGCACTTTTTGGGAACATATTATGGGAGGAAATATTATGGGTTCTCACCACCGTCATGCCAATGTAGCGGCGTAGCGCCGGAGCATCGGCTTTTGCTAGGAAACCAGAATTGTAAACCACATAAGGCTATTTACTACTATGGGCCGTTCAGTATTATGTCAGCAGAGTTATTGTAATACGTTGTGTTTTCTCCTGGGTCTTACTCTTATCAAAAGCTTTATATTTTTAAGATGGTGACAATGATGACAGCCCAGGTAATGACTCAGAAAGTGATGAAATGGACGACGATGCCAGCCAACTTGATGGGGAATCCACAGTTTTGGCAGAGGACAGGCTCCCAACCCATGTCATGGAAGCACTGATATCCACAGAGCTGTTTGATAAAGTGTGGGCCCGAACTCAGGTCCCCGCTCAAAATGTTCTGTTGATATTTAAGGAATATGAAGGATCACAATTGATATACAAAAGGTAATTGACATAAGTAGACAGTTGACCTTGTCACTTCACATATCAGATGTTCTGTATGGAAATATCATTTGAGATTGATAAGATACATTAGATAGATAGATACTCTTTCTTGTTCACACCAAAAGAAAAACAGATTTACAGACAAAGAAAAACAATAACAGCTAGTGCTACAACAGGCGGCCTTATCGTTGAAAGCAATTACATCCAGGCAACCTTTGGGTGGAAATGGTTTTTGATATTTTTAATAGTGGGGTGGGCCATTCCAGACTACATTATTATAAGTAGACTTAGATATTTATGAAACTTGCTTGTTGTTTCTAGGTTGATCTTAGACAAAATGAGAAGTTTAATAAAATAAGTGCCATATCTGCTTAAAAGGAGCTTTTATATGTACATATATCAACTAGTGGTCCCGTTCCGGCTTCGCCCGTGCTACATTATACATAGCCTATAGCATTCAGGGATCACATACATATGTATATAACGGTGAAAAAATTATTGAAATCGCTCTAGTTGTTCCTGAAATTAGTGCGTTCAAACGAAAAAACCTCTTCAGCTTTATAATATTTGTATAGATATATTGACTATTAATACATACTTTCATTTCAAATACATGTTCTATTCTTTGCAAGTACAGTTTAAACATCACTCGATTTAACAACAAACTCCTTTAAATGTGGAAATAAGTTGTTTGGTTGGTTTACCATGTCTTCTATACAATGAAATGAAATAGTTTATTTTCCAGATTTTTACATCCATTAATCAAATTCAAAATTAACATATATAAATTAACAATGATGCGCTCGTATTTAATAAGTAGCCAAAGGAGATTTATAATCATTATGTGGTACTGTTTAAGCTCCCACAGTTGATAAGAGCTACAGCTATGTGTCTTTTATTATCTACCACATTTTTGTTTCTTCTCACGTACCAGAGATGGTCAAGAAATTTTGTCTTTTGGTTACTATGTATAGAGTTAGATTTTCCGTACGGCTCCTTGTCAATCGTAAGCAGATGACATGCATACTTTCTATGGGTCAGATGGTGTTGTGTGTGAATTGTCCATGAATATTTATTTATTTATTTATGGCATCAGAGTGATGTGCCGTGGCAAAATTATGACACTTCAACAAGAGTAACAAAGCAAGAAAGATGTGCGTTTGTGCCAACTCTATACGTAGTATATTATGTAAACTCTTTGACTCTTTTATTGACGACAAACAACAGACAAATTAACTTTGTAAAAGAAGGCTCAACTTCAAACTCCAGGAACAAGCCTTACTCAATCCTGGGTACAGCACCTGATTGGACTATTTTAATGGACACATATGAAAAGCACTACAAAATCCCAGAGGATGTGGGTGTTTCGTCATCCAGACCGGACATTTTCCTTTTTTCTAGAGCTACGAAACGCATAGTCCTTGTAGAACTTACCGTACCGTGGGAAACTAATATACCTAAAGACCACGCGATGAAACAAAATAAGTATTACGACCTCCTAAACGAATTAACAAAAAACGGCTATGTAGTTAGTTTATACGCTGTAGAAGTGGGAGCGAGAGGTATACCAGCAAAATCTCTCTATAACCTACTGAAAGACCTTGGCTTATCCAGAAGTGCTGTAAGTTCTATACTAGAACGTGTATCTAAAGCTGCACTAGTAGGCTCATATCAGATTTGGCTGGGCAGGAGAGAAAAACGAGTGGTGAAGGTGAGTGTTGATGTACGTCAGAAAGGGCCCCTTAAACCTACGCCCGAGTCACAAGTCTCGGGAACTACTCGAGTTTTCTCTCTCTGCCACACGATGGACCCGGCACCCGCACGGTGAATCCATGGAATGCTAAGAAGATCGTCTCAAACAAAAATGACAGCCCGGAGAGACGGATGACGCTGGAAAGACAGATGGCTGGTGGAAAAGACATCTGACGGATGGAAAGACATCTGACTGTTGGAAAGACAGCCGAGGGTGAAGGCCTAGCAAGCCAAGCCCGGGAATTAAATCGCTAAAAGTCCAAATAAGAATAATACCCTGGGACAGTCCGAGAGGCGGGGCGGAAGATCTGTCCACCGTGTGATAGTAATGACGACCCTGGCGCGAATACGGACTTGAGATGCCCTGTGTGCGGGAAAATTTACAAGAGACGAGCCTGGTACCAAAAGCATTTAAAGACACATGATGGTGTTGAAGCACGACAGCCGTCGGTCAGTACTTCGACAAACACTATGGATAGAGTTGACCTCATATATCCCAAGGTGAACCATCGAGTGAAAACTACCAGGAGTCCATTGTCATCAGGACACGTCTTGGCATTCCCAGTTTAAAAACTCTACCTGGAAAGTTCATGACGAAAACTTGGCGATCTTATTAGAACATCCTGGGCCAAAACAAGACCTAAACAGCCAAGTAGAAACTTTCCAGGACACCATATATACATACTTCTCGGAACATTACCCACCATCAACTTGTTATGCTCAAAATAGCAAGGAAAATATGTTCAAAATGAAATTGCGGAGGAAGAAAAGAGAGTTAATAAAACGTCTTCGTGTAGCTAAAACCATGGGCGATAACCATCTAAGTCACCAACTGTCCAGGGCTCTAAGATCAATCCTTAAATTAATACAAGGAATATCGCTTCAAATTAGTAAAATCGTGATAATTTTAACAGAGCTAAACACGAAGTAGACTTTGATAAAACCCTTTTCAATACTCCAAAAATATTTTCAGGGAGCAAAATGGAAAGCTTATCTTGACTAACGCGCAAATTTACGATCACTTTAAAAGCACATACGAAGTGCCTAAACGCGGGAGCTCGTACGTAGAACCAAACATCCAAAGACCTAATGATCCTCTGACAGGCTTTCAAGGCACCCACCTAGTGAAGAGGAAGTAAACTATCAAATTAAAAAGAAAACTACTAAATCAGCTCCTGGCCCAGATGGCATTCCTTACATAGTGTATAAAAGTGTCCATCAGTTCGTAAACATATCTTGAATATATTCATTAAGATCTGGTCAAGAAAGCAAGTCCCAGTAGCATTTGGAAGAGCAATTTTGTCCTCATCCCTAAAAAGCAGGAAGTAACTCATCCCAAAGACACCAGACCGATAGCCCTAACCAATACAATTTCTAAAATCTTTTCAGTATTTTGCAAACAAAATGACCACATTTATGACTAGCAATAGGTATTTCAGGCCCAATCACCAGAAAGGGTTCTTGCCTGGTATTTCTGGATGCCTGGAACACAATACATTACTAGCAGAAAGTTTGAAAGATGCCAGAACACATGAGAGGCAAATTACAGTCTGCTGGATAGACCTAGAGAACGCGTTTGGTTCTGTCCAGCATGAACTTATGATATTTGCCCTAAAATGGTATAACTTTCCTGCTGAAATTATTGACATAATTAATTCTTATTATTGCCACTTAAAATTCGTCATCATAGCAGTAAACAAGGAATACACAAAACCACTTGAATACAATGTGGGTCTATTCCAAGGGTGCTGCTTATCACCAATAGCATTTAATATAGTTATAAATATTTTAGTAGACAAATTAATATCCCGTGAAAAGAAATGGGGCTACCGGTTTAAAATCAACAATAAGTACACTGAGTCAATCTTGGCCTTTGCGGACGACCTTGCAATACTTACACGTAATCCCAAACAGTGTCAAGAATTGTTGAATGAAGTCGATGAGTTCTGTACATGGACGGAGGGAATGAGGACAAAACCATCTAAATGTCATTGTCTTTGTCTGGGTAGAAGAAATACCAAATATACGTCTTACGATCCGGGACTCTCCATAAGTGGCCAAGGAGTTGCCACAATTGCAGAGGCAGTGCCTTTCAAATTTCTTGGTAGAAAGATAGATCACAAAGGACGTACACCATCATTAGAGGTGGTTGTTGAAAATTTCATGAACAACCTCAATAAGGTAGACCAGCAGCCTATCAGCAATATCAAAAAGCATGGATATATGACAACTACCTCACATCACGTCTCACTTGGCCTTTCCTAGTATATGACATCGGTAAAACTCTCCTGGCAAAGCTAGATGCCAATGTCATAAAGATATTGAAGTCATGGTTCGGATTGGCACATCCGGCTGATCCTCTACTCTTTTTAGGGATCACAATAGTTTTGGGCTGAAACTAAAGAAACCGTCTGAACTTTACAAACACCTAAGAGTTACAAAAACGCATGTTTTGGGAAAGTCGCAAGACGAATTAATTACATCTCTCCCAAAAGACAAAACTGCTTCAGACCTGGAATCTAGACTTCAATTCCATAAACAATTTATGGCAGGTGCACAAGTAAATACTGCTGGGTTGGGTGCGAGAAAAAAAAGGAAGACCGAGACATGGTAAAACCTTTCTACAACAAGACGAAAATGACGGTTACAAAGTGCACGCTATGAATTTAGAAATGCAAAAGTGAGTGGTTAACCATAGGTGAGTTCTGTATCCCATTAGCTCTAAAATGGCGCACCTTGATCTATGACTGGTCCCCTGCCTTATTAAAATTTTATCTAAATGCATTCCAAATGACCCTCCTGACCAGAGTAACTTGGCAAGGTGGGGAAAAGCCTCTGAAAAATGTTGCTATACTTGTGGAGAGGCGATATGTACAGCAAGGCACATATTGGTGGGATGCAAGGTGCTCCTTAATGGGGTCATTACTCACGGCGTCATGACAGAGTACTTGAAATCATACGTGAAGCCATGAGCCTTTCGGTAGCTAGAGCCCAAAAAGGATTGACGACAAACAACAGACAAATTAACTTTGTAAAGAAGGCTCAACTTCAAACTCCAGGAACAAGCCTTACTCAATCCTGGGTACAGCACCTGATTGGACTATTTTAATGGACACATATGAAAAGCACTACAAAATCCCAGAGGATGTGGGTGTTTCGTCATCCAGACCGGACATTTTCCTTTTTCTAGAGCTACGAAACGCATAGTCCTTGTAGAACTTACCGTACCGTGGGAAACTAATATACCTAAAGACCACGCGATGAAACAAAATAAGTATTACGACCTCCTAAACGAATTAACAAAAACGGCTATGTAGTTAGTTTATACGCTGTAGAAGTGGGGAGAGAGGTATACCAGCAAAATCTCTCTATAACCTACTGAAAGACCTTGGCTTATCCAGAAGTGCTGTAAGTTCTATACTAGAACGTGTATCTAAAGCTGCACTAGTAGGCTCATATCAGATTTGGCTGGGCAGGGAGAGAAAACGAGTGGTGAAGGTGAGTGTTGATGTACGTCAGAAAGGGGCCCCTTAAACCTACGCCCGAGTCACAAGTCTCGGGAACTACTCGAGTTTTTCTCTCTGCCACACGATGGACCCGGCACCCGCACGGTGAATCCATGGAATGCTAAGAAGATCGTCTCAAACAAAATGACAGCCCGGAGAGACGGGATGACGCTGGAAAGACAGATGGCTGGTGGAAAAGACATCTGACGGATGGAAAGACATCTGACTGTTGGAAAGACAGCCGAGGGTGAAGGCCTAGCAAGCCAAGCCCGGGAATTAAATCGCTAAAAGTCCAAATAAGAATAATACCCTGGGACAGTCCGAGAGGCGGGCGGAAGATCTGTCCACCGTGTGATAGTAATGACGACCCTGGCGCGAATACGGACTTGAGATGCCCTGTGTGCGGGAAAATTTACAAGAGACGAGCCTGGTACCAAAAGCATTTAAAGACACATGATGGTGTTGAAGCACGACAGCCGTCGGTCAGTACTTCGACAAACACTATGGATAGAGTTGACCCTCATATATCCCAAGGTGAACCATCGAGTGAAAACTACCAGGAGTCCATTGTCATCAGGACACGTCTTGGCATTCCCAGTTTAAAAAACTCTACCTGGAAAGTTCATGACGAAAACTTGGCGATCTTATTAGAACATCCTGGGCCAAAACAAGACCTAAACAGCCAAGTAGAAACTTTCCAGGACACCATATATACATACTTCTCGGAACATTACCCACCATCAACTTGTTATGCTCAAAATAGCAAGGAAAATATGTTCAAAATGAAATTGCGGAGGAAGAAAAGAGAGTTAATAAAACGTCTTCGTGTAGCTAAAACCATGGGCGATAACCATCTAAGTCACCAACTGTCCAGGGCTCTAAGATCAATCCTTAAATTAATACAAGGAATATCGCTTCAAATTAGTAAAATCGTGATAATTTTAACAGAGCTAAACACGAAGTAGACTTTGATAAAAACCCTTTCAATACTCCAAAAATATTTTCAGGGAGCAAATGGAAAGCTTATCTTGACTAACGCGCAAATTTACGATCACTTTAAAAGCACATACGAAGTGCCTAAACGCGGGAGCTCGTACGTAGAACCAAACATCCAAAGACCTAATGATCCTCTGACAGGCTTTCAAGGCACCCCACCTAGTGAAGAGGAAGTAAACTATCAAATTAAAAAGAAAACTACTAAATCAGCTCCTGGCCCAGATGGCATTCCTTACATAGTGTATAAAAGTGTCCATCAGTTCGTAAACATATCTTGAATATATTCATTAAGATCTGGTCAAGAAAGCAAGTCCCAGTAGCATTTGGAAGAGCAATTTTGTCCTCATCCCTAAAAAGCAGGAAGTAACTCATCCCAAAGACACCAGACCGATAGCCCTAACCAATACAATTTCTAAAATCTTTTCAGTATTTTGCAAACAAAATGACCACATTTATGACCAGCAATAGGTATTTCAGGCCCAATCACCAGAAAGGGTTCTTGCCTGGTATTTCTGGATGCCTGGAACACAATACATTACTAGCAGAAAGTTTGAAAGATGCCAGAACACATGAGAGGCAAATTACAGTCTGCTGGATAGACCTAGAGAACGCGTTTGGTTCTGTCCAGCATGAACTTATGATATTTGCCCTAAAATGGTATAACTTTCCTGCTGAAATTATTGACATAATTAATTCTTATTATTGCCACTTAAAATTCGTCATAGCAGTAAACAAGGAATACACAAAACCACTTGAATACAATGTAGGTCTATTCCAAGGGTGCTGCTTATCACCAATAGCATTTAATATAGTTATAAATATTTTAGTAGACAAATTAATATCCCGTGAAAAGAAATGGGGCTACCGGTTTAAAATCAACAATAAGTACACTGAGTCAATCTTGGCCTTTGCGGACGACCTTGCAATACTTACACGTAATCCCAAACAGTGTCAAGAATTGTTGAATGAAGTCGATGAGTTCTGTACATGGACGGAGGGAATGAGGACAAAACCATCTAAATGTCATTGTCTTTGTCTGGGTAGAAGAAATACCAAATATACGTCTTACGATCCGGGACTCTCCATAAGTGGCCAAGGAGTTGCCACAATTGCAGAGGCAGTGCCTTTCAAATTTCTTGGTAGAAAGATAGATCACAAAGGACGTACACCATCATTAGAGGTGGTTGTTGAAAATTTCATGAACAACCTCAATAAGGTAGACCAGCAGCCTATCAGCAATATCAAAAAGCATGGATATATGACAACTACCTCACATCACGTCTCACTTGGCCTTTCCTAGTATATGACATCGGTAAACTCTCCTGGCAAAGCTAGATGCCAATGTCATAAAGATATTGAAGTCATGGTTCGGATTGGCACATCCGGCTGATCCTCTACTCTTTTAGGGATCACAATAGTTTTGGGCTGAAACTAAAGAAACCGTCTGAACTTTACAAACACCTAAGAGTTACAAAACGCATGTTTTGGGAAAGTCGCAAGACGAATTAATTACATCTCTCCCAAAAGACAAAACTGCTTCAGACCTGAATCTAGACTTCAATTCCATAAACAATTTATGGCAGGTGCACAAGTAAATACTGCTGGGTTGGGTGCGAGAAAAAAAGGGAAGACCGAGACATGGTAAAACCTTTCTACAACAAGACGAAAATGACGGTTACAAAGTGCACGCTATGAATTTAGAAATGCAAAGTGAGTGGTTAACCATAGGTGAGTTCTGTATCCCATTAGCTCTAAAATGGCGCACCTTGATCTATGACTGGTCCCCTGCCTTATTAAAATTTTATCTAAATGCATTCCAAATGACCCTCCTGACCAGAGTAACTTGGCAAGGTGGGGAAAAGCCTCTGAAAAATGTTGCTATACTTGTGGAGAGGCGATATGTACAGCAAGGCACATATTGGTGGGATGCAAGGTGCTCCTTAATGGGGTCATTACTCACGGCGTCATGACAGAGTACTTGAAATCATACGTGAAGCCATGAGCCTTTCGGTAGCTAGAGCCCAAAAAGGATTGACGACAAACAACAGACAAATTAACTTTGTAAAAGAAGGCTCAACTTCAAACTCCAGGAACAAGCCTTACTCAATCCTGGGTACAGCACCTGATTGGACTATTTTAATGGACACATATGAAAAGCACTACAAAATCCCAGAGGATGTGGGTGTTTCGTCATCCAGACCGGACATTTTCCTTTTTCTAGAGCTACGAAACGCATAGTCCTTGTAGAACTTACCGTACCGTGGGAAACTAATATACCTAAAGACCACGCGATGAAACAAAATAAGTATTACGACCTCCTAAACGAATTAACAAAAACGGCTATGTAGTTAGTTTATACGCTGTAGAAGTGGGAGCGAGAGGTATACCAGCAAAATCTCTATAACCTACTGAAAGACCTTGGCTTATCCAGAAGTGCTGTAAGTTCTATACTAGAACGTGTATCTAAAGCTGCACTAGTAGGCTCATATCAGATTTGGCTGGGCAGGGAGAGAAAAACGAGTGGTGAAGGTGAGTGTTGATGTACGTCAGAAAGGGGCCCCTTAAACCTACGCCCGAGTCACAAGTCTCGGGAACTACTCGAGTTTTTCTCTCTCTGCCACACGATGGACCCGGCACCCGCACGGTGAATCCATGGAATGCTAAGAAGATCGTCTCTGGTTTTGTATGATGAACTTTCTCATGTTACGTCAGTCACTACAGTTTTGTAAATTTTTTATTCATTTATCTTTAAATACTCTGCATCCAACGTCTGTAACAACCTTTGTTAAATTTGTTTACATTACACTGCACTTGTTTTATAAATTGTCTGTATGTATTGGCTATTGTTATGTTTAACTGTAATTTTTTTCTGTTGTATCTGCAATTCTTCACAAATTTTTTTTTTTCAGACTTCACAGTCTACAAGCAAGAGCCTTGCTCTGCATAAATAACATGCTATCTACCCTTCCCATCGACAACCTCGGTGGGGTGAATGGTGTGTATAAAATCTGGGTAGAGGCAGGTAAACTGGTCTTCAAGCAGAGCTCGGAGAATGTCAATCTACTGGAATCTGCTACGGCGGCCATGAGAGCTGCCCTGGATAAAATAAAGTTTAGAGAAAATGGCAACACGAGTGATTGCAATCTCTTCAGTGATCTCGCCTTAACTGATATAGAGGTAATTGCAACAACTGCT
Source organism: Ectropis grisescens (assembly GCA_017562165.1). Taxonomy (NCBI): domain Eukaryota; kingdom Metazoa; phylum Arthropoda; class Insecta; order Lepidoptera; family Geometridae; genus Ectropis; species Ectropis grisescens. The sequence continues at coordinate 17,410,635 of CM029771.1, read as the reverse complement.
TCAAAAATACTCTAATTAGTTTGTCAGCAAGATTATAGAAAAATATGGGAAACATGTTTTTTGTTTTATGAAATTATTAAAAATTAAAAATATAATTTATAGATCATCAACGATTTTTTGAAAGAGATGGCTCTCAGCAATAATGTGGCCACTTTTGGTGCTAGTTCATAAGTGTTTCACTGTAATATTTTAATTTGTTTTTGTTATAATAAAGATTTATCTATCTATCTATCTATTTATCTTCCGGAGTGGGGTTTGGACGTCACTTTAATATCGTAATAACAAGCAGTGCTCCGCGGTTTTACCCGGTAGTTCCCGTTTCCGTTTTTTTTTCGCGATAAAATGTAGCCTATGTGTTCTTCCCGACTAACCTATCTATGATCCAAATTGCAGTCCGATCCGTTTAGTAGTTTTTACTTTAAAGAGTAACAAACATCCATCCATACTTACAAACTTTCGCGTATATAATATTAGTTGGATTTATATTTTCGAAAAAAAAAACGGTGTTTAGTTAAGATAAAATTCAGACACTACCAAATTTCATAAAAATCTATCACTATATCGTCTACATACATGAAAGCAAATTTTAGTGTTTTGTTCATATTTCCACCACACACCAATTTCGATAAAACTCATATGGGGCCACCTCTGAACTAAGATCTAGCAAACTTTGTATGTAGTAGGGATAGGATTCTTTGCAAAGTCCACCTGCAGAAATACCATATCTTTGCCAGTAATACCGCCAAGCAATAATGTGAATACACCCCTAGCGGGACGTCAGTGCAGGTCAATCACCCCCATTCTGAATTAGAATTCAATTAGAATAATGTGATAACATCACTGTGTTCCAGTTTGAAGGGCAATATTTCCAGAGAAATTACAGGGCATTGAGATAAAACATCTTATATTATGTACCTACTCTGGGTGACGAGCACAGTGCAGTGCTAGGTAATGATTTGTACTCTTCACGTTACAATAGTTGTGTATCAGTGTGCTGTTATGGGCAGGTTTGTCGCTTACCATCAGGCACATGTCCTGCTCGTCTTGTCACTGTATAAAAAAATCAATGTTATTTCAAGTGAATCAAGTACATTCCTCGCACATTATCTATTTTGCAAACAATTACATTATTACAGATAATGCTTGCCGGCATCAGAGAATGTCAAGTGCCAGAGATACGATCTAACCTTATTCGCATGACCGGGCTCCTGGGTCTACTCTTAGTCAACAGTTTAAATGATACAACAGCCACCGTTATATGCACCATCACAGAGTTTATACTCGAACAAGCACACAAGGAGAATGATGTTTGGGTGCTAGCAGAGGCCATAGACACAATTGTCGATTTGTATTCGGAAGACGAGACAGATGCTTTGGCAGCTAAAATTAAACTCGTTGAAAAACTGCAGATACTGGCACCTATTTTGAAGAATAAGGTATGTAATTTTACTATGAAAACTATTATGGTACCTTCATCATTTGCCTACCGTTATCCCACTTTATGTGGGGTCGGTACAACATGTACGTTTCTACCGTTTTCGCAACGTTAATGGAGACGCTAGTGTTCATGTACCGTTCTTCGCAAACATTTAATTTTCAAATAGAATGTAGGAGCTTGCATCGTATTTTAGTGAATTTCATTTTAGTCATTCCAGAACGACGGAAACTGTTATTTGATATTATTATAACGCGGTCACATTAACTCGACGCATCGCATGCGGGGACCGCATTCCAGCGGTTTTAAGCAATTTTTACTCGATCTTAATAAACAGGTAGAAACTTATCTTTTATACGAGTCCGACTCGCACTTGGCCGGTTTTTTTGCACACCGTACTTGAGCGCCAAAATGACGTCACATGGTCAAGCGTCTAGTTAATGTGACCGCGTTGTATTTATTTGTACCAACGGAAACTGATTATTATTTATCTGTAGGTACCTAAAATGCAGAATATAGTGTTTGTCTGATTTTGTGTAAATTAATTTGTACCATTTTTTTATTACAGGCAAGACAACAGAAGAAACTCCCTAAGGAATACAAGGTACTGGTGAGCACAGCTGTGTCGAACTTACCAAGATTTATTCAGTACATGAGAAGTAGAGTAAATAAGTTGTAAGTGATAACTACATTGGTAGAAATTAATAATTTGTTATATATAAGCAATACATTATTTATACCCAAATATTTATTTTATTTAGTAACCTTTTTTTCTGTAGTGTCCACTTGTAGCCTAAATCCAGTCCCTTTTAATTTCTTCTTAATATAACCCTTATATACCCTGACCCGGGCAACTTCGTTCACAGTTTTTAACAGTGATTAAACCATTCAACATTGTTTCAATTTTGTTTTCGAGGATTTTTTTTCATAAATAAAATTACTTCTTAACGTCAACGTTTTAAGTAACTTCTTAACATCAGCTGCCAGAGAAACTTGCATTAAAATCGGTCCAGTGATTGAGCAACAAACATGCAAACATTGACATTTATATTAGTAGATACGGATGCTGGGATGCTCTATTTTACCCGTCATTAATATATCTTATCTTATATGTATATAAAAGAAAGTAGTGTTAGTTACACCATTTATAACTCAAGAAAGGCTGAACCGATTTGGCTGAAAATTTGTGAGGAGGCACCTCAGGACCAGGAAAAGGACATAGGATTTTTATCACGTTCCCGTGGGACGTCAAAAAACAACAAACGACGAATATCACGTTCGACCGCGTTCCCGTGTGACGTGACATAAAACGTAAACGACAACTAAACGTCATTTCATCGTCGTCATGTCAACGGTGACATCACCGAATGGAAGCCAAAAGAAAAAGTTGAAGTTGAAGAACCTTTGATTCTTTGTTTCTAAATTTTATTTTCATTCATATTATCGTTAAAATCTATTTTTTGAAAACTAAACAGTAATCTTGTATTTTTTTTTTAAATTAGCCACTCCACAGACTCCGGGGTCCGTGATCTTTGTCATTACAATTATCGTTTTTTACACATATCTTGGATAAGGAGAAGAAGAGGAAAATAGAAGGGAGTTGGGTACATTTAAAATCTAATTCTAGTGCTCGTCTGTAGAGCCAATCACTACCGGTTGGGATTCCGCTAGTAATCGACTTGACATCGAGTGTTTGCCTAATTGCCTTTTGCCATTTGCCTAAGCTGCCTCCTCCCGGCCCAGAGCCTCCACAACGGCCGCATTTCTGTCCCTGATGGCCATCTGTAGGTTAAAATCGCGAATGGTCTTCGGTGATGCAGCCCACGCTCGCCGCACGAACCGACCGATGGCGTCGTCGGTGTCGTCAGCGTAGTATGTGAAGGTCCCCGTGTGCCGTGAGATTGCCACTACCGCATGGGGCACGCACTCGTGCAGCTTCATGTTTGCCTTGGTTTTGATTACGATTACCGACTCGTATGTTAGTCCCTGAGCTTCATGGATGGTAAGGATGCGTGACCCGGTGCCTGATCCATAACCCTGGTTTGTCAGGGTTTCCTTCTCCTCTTGAGTGTGAACTAAGAAGAGGGTGTTTGGTATTTGCGCTCCCTTATATCTTCTCTGTTCTAGGGACTTTATACGGGATGCTGAAGAGTACATACCGGAGTATATTTCCCTCATAATAGTAATCTTGTATCAGTATATTCACATAATGTAAATCCGTTATTGGCCGTAAGATAGTTTGTAAGTTAATGAATATCTGTTTTTTTAAGGAATTTTGTATAAATAAATAAATCTGAATTGGTACGACCAGGTACGACCAATTTCCGACAGGTTGGGTAGCAGGTAGCTGAAGAGGATTTTTTGTTTGAAAGCGATATTCTCACGAATGTCTGAACTGATTTCAGTCATTCTTTCAGCGTTGAATATGTACGGGATCCCGATGAGTGCTACATAATGTACCACGGGCGAAGCCGGGGCAGACATCTAGTCTTTCATAATTATGAGTGTTGTAGTTAATCTCGACTCAGAAATGGGAATCGCCCTTTTTCTGCTAGCGGATACTGAGTAGAACATAGTTGTTATTAAATAAAAGGCTTTATATTTATAATAAAAAATAATTTATTGAACAACAATGACTCATCTAAAATACTAATTTCAAAGTGACAAGTTATTTAGGAATCTTTTTCTTGAGGCCATTTAATTAAAATTTATGTATGCATTCGTGAATAATTACTATATATACAATGGTTCTAATGCCAAATTCCTCAGCATAGTCAACAAAATTGAAACAAATCGTAAGGATATGTGCGTTTCAAATGTTTTAAAGACATCGGCCAACTCTCTCTAAACACATTAGTCTGAATGTAGAAGACGAATTCCAAAACATTTGTCTATGGCCAGTATGTGCAGCTTAACTTAGACTGCATACATAGCCTTTAGTTTTACAATAAACCAGGTAGTATCTCAATTTTGAAAATGACTTATGTGATCATGTTATTGCACTAATCAATCGTATCGACAATAGCGGTCGAATTTATACGAATAATCTACGAGAATTATTTATGTACCTAGGTCCAAACGCGACTGAGATAGTTATGTGCTTGCGCCCTTGTCAATTGTGCGACTATAAACAATCACATACGAAATATTCGATAAATTAGTTCAGTACTATTGCCGCGAAATGCAATATAGAATCTAGACATCGCGTGTCAAGCCATTATATGTAAATTTTTACAACTGATAGGTTTTATGATATGAATTTGCCTCGCTTTAGTTTGATATAAAAATAATGATACCTCGGGTTTATTTTACATGATTAATTAATTGTTTGTTTTAAGACACACTAGTTTGTTCATAAAATATGTTAATCAACCCCCAATTCTGATGTATATAATGTTGTTTCGTTTCCAAAGTTTAACAGCTACTTCCTTAAAATAAATAAATTTTCTAGATCTACATTATAATAACTTTCATAAATATGCTACAAACATAGATTTACCTACTATGACATAGATATCAAGATGCCTCAAAGTGAATAAGTAGATTTTTGCAATAAAATTAACAATCACATTTAGACTGGCCTCATGGCTTCGTTCATAGTGAGTCTGCCCGCGGAGCGGTAGATGTAGGTTTGATACCCACCCGTACAAATATTTGTTTTGTGTCTAGGTATTTCTATGTATCATACATTTGTTTATACAATTATTTAAGTATAAAATTAGCGATATGGTTGCCATAATACAAGCCCAACATACTACATATCCCAAATTCTGTGGTAAGTCTAGAGTAACCTCATGAAATTGTATTTGCTCAATAAAGACGTCTATATTTTAATAAATCTATGGCTACAAAAGCTTTTAACTTTATCTATTTAAAAGCGCACATACATAAATATTATGCATTACAAATGTAAGTAGTTATCACAATTAAACACCTTATAGTATTTCTCGATCAGTGAATGGAAAATCATGGAAGTAAGTATCTGTAGGGTAGTATAAGTAGAAGTATTGTTGTAGTTCCATAGTAGTAGTTAATAAAGTGACTGAATATAAATCCACTAATACATGGAAAATGGTGAAGAATATTTTTGTATATCATTGACTAACAAAGGGTTTTTCGAAAATCTACTCATATTGGGAATAGGGCTTTCAGACCAGAATTATAAACAGAAAAAAAAAAGAAAAAGAAAGAATGATAGATGGCGCTTATTTGACGTCTAACGTGATTGGAATCTTTTTTAATGTAAAATTTAGGTATGTTTACAAAATAAAAATAATGTGGTAGTTTTCCTACTAAAAAACCACTACCGTATGGTTTGAGTTCGTAGTTCGGAACTTTTTTTTCTTCCTAATAACGTCACAGTAAACCAACTGTAATTTATTGAAGCTATTTTGATAATATGTATGTGAAATGCGCATAAACAAAAACATAGCTGTGCAATAGTTTAAGTCTGCTTGTAAGTATCTACGTGATATTTTTCATATTTTAGATTATAATATTCAAGCACTGGGTCTACGTACTTCCATGTTTTATATCACTTTTGTTTCCTTCTTTAAAAAGTTGCAAATAATTAGTGTCTTATTCTGAAAGGCACTCCAAAGGCATGTTGAATATTTAAGGATATATCGGTATAAAATATTGCATTTTCCCTAATGTTACTTTATTTACGAGATCCAATTACCTAAATACTCTCTCCGTGAAATATATTATAATTTTTTTTATCAACATACTTATATACCATTTGTACCGTCACGAAATTTTCATTGGATACAACATTTCTAAAATATTATGACTTAGGGTGAATTGGAACCACCGTAATGGCTTCTCCTAGGCTTTGGTATAGGATTTGGTGATGAAGTACCGCTCTTGTCGAATCTCTTTTTAATCTCTGAAACTGACAACCGGTCATCTGCGCTCGGGATGTCATCTTCATTCAGAGCAGAGTTCAGTTTACTGATCTCCCTTTCAAGCTCTCTAGTCGCTCTATCTATCTCCATAAACTCCTTTTCGGTACTAGAGATAGTGATAGTATCAATGCTCTGTTTCCTGGCTGTCTCGTCATATTTGCAAACTACTTTTTGTGGTTCGTTATCGTTAGCATCTTTGTTCGCGATGTTCTCGTTTAGTTTGATATCGTATGTCATATATGTGGTGTCCAAATTGTTGTTCAGGCTTTTGCTTCTCTTATTGTTTAGCGTGTGGAAATCTTCGAGATTACCGCGACGCAGTCTAATGTCGTCCTCGTTAACACTTGAGTTTCTCCTGTATTTGTGGATGTCGACTTTTGGGAATGAAACAGAACTTAGAATATCTTCTTCTGATCCACTCCCTTTAAATCATTATCTTTTATTGTTAAATCTGTTTGGTCATCAGGCTTTATATCTTCACCTTTAGTTTCTTCTGTGCTACTATGCACTTCACTCATTATTACTACTGTATTTACTTGACTATAATTTGTGACTTCGCTATTTATTTCTTTTGCAGTATTACCGTTACTATCGTCATCTTCTATAATTTTCAGTTCAATATTAGGGAGGTTTGTCTCTTCTAGATCTTTATCACCATTTTCTTTGGTAATGTTGTTATCCCCGACTTCGCTTATATGCAGTTCCGAAGTTTCGCTGCTAACCTGGAAAGATGTAAATGCGTTTGTTAAATAAATGCAAGTTAATGATTTAAGCAATACTTATTTTAGATATTTTACTTTCATCCATCCATAACTCTCTTGCTTGCATTGCGTCTTCCACCAAACTCTACAACTCAACATTCTATTTGTTGTGTTCCTGAGGCTTGACTACTTTTGTCGTCAAACACTTCGCTACGAGCCAGCTTGCTTAGCCGAGGGTTCGGAGTCACACACTGATTCCTCTTCGTCGTGGTGCTCATACCTGCTAGTAGATCACAACGGGCCTGCTGCGCTGTAGAATGGCTACTTATATCTTATTAAAATGATATAAGAATTAGTTACCGAGATATCAGCGGCGGTGGAGGTAGAGGGGCTGCCCAGGGGTGGTGGCGGGGGCGCTCGCTTCTTCTTCCGTCGCGCGGCGCGCACCGGGGGCACCGGTTCGTCCTCGTCGAAGGGATTGGTGCTCTCCACGCTCAGTCGCGAGCCAGACACCTCGCTGCGAGCCATGCGGGGCGTCACACTATAAAAAACGTAAAAATATTGCTTTTAAAATTATAAGAATACTAGCGGCCCGTTCCGGCTTCGCTCCGATAATAACCTAGGTATCGACTGCAGCGCCATCTGTAGGGCTGATTTGTGAATCCACCCTCCAAACACATGTATAGAAGAATTATAAATATATATATATAAAGGTATTCAAAACTTTACTAAACCAAGTACTAAGACAAGGCTGAAATTAAAAAAATCGTGCTTGGTTTGCCAATAGTATCTAGGTATGTTTAGAAAATAACTTTTGCTTTCGAAATTACACCAAAGATTTTTGCATCAAAGTGAGTCCAGCAGACAGATACATAGGTAAAAAAGAAGACATGCCAAGAAGGGAGCTAAACACCCATCTTGACCCCCATATTAGGGGTTAATAAAATAAAGAAGTTAATTAAGAACGGATAAGAAAATAATGAAGTTTTAACTAAAAATAAATTGAACTTATTACCTACTTACATAAAAAAATGACGTATCACTTTTGATCTGTTTCTGCGTAACCATTTAACATTAAACAGCCTAATTCCTGTTCCTACTTCTGGGACTCGGGGCCTTCTTATAAACAGAGAGTCAATGCCGTAATCCGCTACAGTTGGCGGACAAAACATGACGTCGAAAGATGTTTTTCTTGGAACGTGCCAGTTTTCTTACGATGCTCTCCTTCACTTTTAAACCCAGTACTTATATCTGCACTTGGAAAAATAAGAGCCATACGGGATTCGACTCCACGACTTCATGATTGTGAAATCGACGGCCTCGCTAGGCCACCACGGCTTAGTTAGTTAGTTAGTTAGTTAGTTAAACGGGGCCTTTTCCGCACTTAGCCTCTCAAATTGGGCCATTGTGCGTGGCTCATACTACCCTTCTATTCCAGCCATCCCAGGCTATCCCAGAAGGCAAGCAACCCATTCAGGTTGGTGAAGGCCTCTGGGACTGCTGCTGGGGAGTGGAGGAATTCTGCCCGTTGATCTGCCACGGTCCTGCATTCCACAATCACATGCTGTGGCGTTTCCTCCTCCTCCATGCATCCTCTGCATAGAGGGCTGTCTGTCACACCTATATTGAAAAGGTGCTTGTTTAGAGGACAGTGGCCAGTCATAATACCTATAACTTTACGTACTTTGTCCCTGCTTAATCTGATAAGGTTGCGCGCAAGTTTTTTTGTTGCTACCGGAATAGCATTTTTGGTTTGCCTGCAACCTTCAGTGTTTCTCCATTCCATTAAATGTGCTTTCCCAGTATTTTCCTGCAGCCATGTTTTTATTTGGGCCTGAGGTATAGGCATTAATGGTTCCGGTCCATATACTACTGCCTTTGCTCCTCTTTTGGCCAGTTCATCAGCTGCGTCGTTACCTAGTGAGTCGCTGTGTCCTTTGATCCATTGAGGGTTACTCTGTTCGTCCCTGCTATGGATTGGAGTGCATTGTGGCATTCCAATATAAGGACAGAGGTTATGGTATTATTTTTAGGGCTTGAAGCACTGACGCGCTGTCGGAGACAATTTTGATGTTTAGGTCCCCAACATCTCTGGCTGCGACCGCCTGTGCCGCCCTGGTGATACCGATACATTCGGCTTGGAAGATTGTATTTAGGTTACTTAGTGGTGTTGCTATTTTTATGTTTAAGTCATTTGAGAAGACGCCGGCTCCTGTACCTTGTGTGGTTTTAGAGCCGTCAGTGTATATCCTCACTTCTCTGCTACCAGAGCTATCTTTTGATTCTGCATTGAGTTGGATATTGTATCTTCGATCAAAGACATGTTGACATATTGTTCTGTCCATAGGTGCCTCCAGAAACGGTATTTCTTTCAGCACCTGTTGCAGAACTTTGAGTGTTGTGTTTCTATATTTTGTTTCCACAGTCCGTTTGCCCTTAGTCGCAGGGCGGCTGCCGTAGCCTCCTCCTGTATGACTAAGTGTAGAGGTCTCAAACTTAGGAGATACCCAGTGCGGCTGATGGTGTGGTCTTCATGCATCCAGTAGCTGCTACGCTTGCCAGACGTTGCAGACTTTGGAGTTTAGCTTTTACTGTGGTCAGTTGTGTTCTGGGCCACCACACAACCGATCCGTAGGTCAGAGAGGGTCTGATCACTGAGGTGTACAACCACAGTGTGATTTTTGGATTGAGACCCCATTTTCTCCCAACGAGTCTCCGGCATTGCCAAAAGTTAGGCAGGCCCTCTTAATTTTTGTGTCAATGTGACTCGCCCAGTTCAGTTTATTGTCAAGAATGACGCCCAGATATTTCACTTGAGTTGATAGGGAGAGTTTGGTGTTAAATAGTTTTGGGAGATGTAGTTCTGGTAACTTTCTTTTGTTGGTGAAAAGAATGAGTTCTGTTTTTTCGGGTTTACTGACAGTTGATGTTCGCCACACCATTTTTCTACAATCTGAAGGGCCGAGCGCATGCACTTACAAAGGACATTTTCAGCGCTTCCGCTTATCAGTATTGTGAGGTCATCTGCATAACCAATAGTAGTGTATCCTCTGTCATTTAGGATCTTTAGAGGCTGTCCACCACTATGTTCCATAATAGTGGTGATAAGACGCCACCTTGTGGGCATCCTTTACTACCTTCGCTCTTGTGGTAGTGTTCATCACTATCTGGACCGCTCTTTTGCTAACCAACTCGGTGATCCAGTTCCTCATCACTGGTTCGACCCTGAGTTTGCAAAGGGCGTGGTTTATGCTGTTGTGCATTGTTTTATCAAAAGCCCTTCTATATCGATGAAGGCAGCAAGTGTTGAAAGTTTGTTTGCGAGAGCCGATTCTATCTTATGTACGACCATATGTAGAGCCGACTCTGTTGATCTACCCTTCCTGTATGCGTGTTGCTGAGGATGAAGTTGTTTATGTTTCAGTGCCCGTCTCTTAGGTGTCGGTCCACTAATCTTTCTAAAGTTTTAGAAGGAATGACGTTAGGCTGATAGGCCTGAACGATTTGGCTTTGTGTGTAATCCTCCTTACCAGGTTTTGGTAGGAAAATGACTTTCGCCTCCTCCATGTTTTCGGGATGTATTTAAAAGCTATACATGCCCTATATGTTGGTAGCAGGTGCTCTATTACCTGATTTGTTGCCATTGTAGTAATGTTGGGAATATGCCATCCAGCCCTGCGGCTTTGAAGGGTTTAAAGCTTTTAGTGCCCATTCTATTCTATCCGCGGTTACTACATTGTTTGCGACTTCCATTCTTGGGTTGTTGGTGTGCAGTATTTTCTTCTGGCCATTCTAACTCTCCTGTGATCTGGCATCCAGGAAAGTGAGTCTCCAGAAGCACTGCACTTGTTTCTCGGTCTGTGTTTGTGTAAGTGCCGTCTTCCTTTTTTAGGGAGCCCGGGAGGTTGAGCTCGCCCTTGGCTAGAACTTTCTTTATTCTACCGGCTTGGTTTGTTGAGTTTATGCTATTACAGAAGTTGTGCCAAGATTCTGTTCTGCGAAACCTGATACGCTTCTTGTAATGCGCCACCACGGCTTATAAAAAAGTGAAGTAAGTAGAGGTATACGTGTATACAACAAATATTATAAATGTCCAAGTTTAGATGTTCTGACGTCGTCGAACGTCTGAACGAATGAGGTTGAAATTTGGAACACGATACAATTTTAGTTATCTATGCGGGTAAAACCGCGGTGCGCTGCTAGTGTATTATATGTGTTTACATATTTGTGTATTTATTAGGTATGGAATTACATTTATGTTTGTCGCGGCCTTCACGTCATGCCTAAATAATTATATCTAAAATCGGTAGTTGGTATAGCTAGGTATACATTAAGTCACACGTTAGCAATCATGATCAAAATGTCATACGACGATAAAATAATGTGACCATTATCGTGTACAATATAGATAAACGAACCGCACCTAGTTAGTAGTCTACAGTCAACAGTGACATCACGCCGCAAGCGCCGCTTTTTGTGGGAGATAGGCGTCGGTAGTAAGTACCTAGATACGTAGGCCGTAGGAAAAATATATACCTATATCAGTTAGACGACACTTGTGCAGCAAAACAGCATAAATACATCTTTTGCAACGCAGAAACGCATTCTACAAATAATACCTAAGTCGGTAGAAATAAAAAAAATCTAAGTAATATTATAAAAAGTGTGAAAGTTTGGCGTTTGTTGATCAATTAATTGCGTCAGGAAGGCTGAACGAAACGAGTTGAAATTTGTAATATAGTTAGATTACAGTTTGGAATAGCACATCGGCTACTTATAACAGGGAAATGGCTACTACTCGGTAGGCCAGGCCAGATCCTTTCCGCTTAGCGGATCCCACACTAAAATTAACAGATAATGTTGTCGTGGCCTAGAATCCTATATCCTATTCTACGTAATATTATAAAAGTCAGAGTATGTTTGTTACGCGAAAACTACTTAACCGACCATCATGAAACTGTAAGGTACCTGAGGCAAACAAGGGCCACCTTAATTCAAACCTAAATATTTTTAATAATTTAAAGATAAAAATAAAAAAACATGGTATCAGACAATTCTTTTCTTTATATGAGTACAAATAAGTAAATTTTTTGGGTTTCTTTCATAATATTAAATCACAAATCACCTTTTTAAAAACCCTCTTTGTGGTCCTTATTAAAATCAGGTGGTTTAAAAAGGACCATGTTAAAATACTGTTTTATTTAGTTTTATCATTACAAAAACAAAGTCTCCTAGTTTCCACAAACTTCACTTTTTATTTTTTTTTCAAAGAAACATCTTATTTAGTCATTTTTTATCAATAAATCCCCTGACGGGCCTTATTAGACTAATGTAACAAAAACTTGCATTAAAAAGTATTAAATATAACAAAAAATAGGAAATAATCAAAATTGTAAAGATTTTTTTCAAAACACTATGTACTAAAGTCTTTAAAATAATAAACAAATATTAAAGTTTTATGTTAAATAAAAATTGTGGCCCGTATTAGACTAATGAGATCTAAAACTATGAGATTTTAATTGAAATGAGCATTAATCTTAACGAATGGCACAACAGTCTTATATTTCTTCTTAACAAATGGCACAACAATTTAAACAGTCTTAAGAGTTTAAAGTCTTAGTTCCATTATAAATATGTAATAATATCTAAAAAAATACTTTCTATGTGTACCTACTTAATAAAACGTCACATGTTGCACATATGACATTCAAAATCAATATCATCTTTTGTCAAACCCATACAGTTATCATGATACCATCTATAGCATTTTGTGCACTGGTGCATGTCTTCAAGACTTTCAGTCTTACAAGCATGACAATACCATTTATCAGCAGGATCTATTTGGGTGTCACTATTTGTTTTAGTTTTCTTGCTACGAGTTTGATGTATCTGTTTCTGTCTTCTGTTCCTTAACTCTTGTTGTTTATTTTGTTTATTATCACATTTTTCCTTGACTGTGCGCGATTTTTCTACACTTTTTTCAGTCTTCTTTTTTGATTCTTGTTCTTTCTTTTTTTTTTTTGTATGTGGCTGTTTATCCTCTATTCTACGCGAGCTTTGGTTTTTCTGATCCTTTTTATTCTCCATTTCTACAAACAAATCCTTTGTCACTATCCGGGCTTTATAATTTATTGCTTTACGTCTTGGTTTCTTTTGTTTCACCTCGCCAAAATTCGGTGTTGGAATTAATTCACCAAAAGGGGACTTTACGACTTTCTTTTCCAAGCTTGATAATGGCAAGTTGTCTTCTGATTCGCTTGTTGTTGCAGAGCCTTCACGTGCATGTATTGTATTGTATATCTTATTACGCGTTCTCTGTTTTTTGGGCGTATGTTCATGTCTTAATTGTGAGTTTATATTTTCCTCATCAGAACTGTATACATGACGAATATACTGAGGTGAAAGTTTTTGCTGAGGAACTGATATTTCTGTAATAGATGCATCAGATTCTGAGTTATAAATTGTGCTATACATGTTACCACACGTTTTCTGTTTTTTGGAAGTAGGTACAAGTCTTAATATAGGGTCAACGTTATCATCATCTGAAGAACTGTATGCATCACCGATATACTGAGGTTTTTGCTGAAGAAGAAGTACGTCTGTAATATCAGTATCAGATTCAGAGCTATAAATTATCGGTCGCCTTATTGTTGCATCATATTTGCTTTGTTCTATAGGTACATTTGGGTTTGAAAGTTCAGAATCTGATGAGCTGTAATCAACTAATCGTTTTTTTACTTCTGCACCAGTAGTTACAGCCGATAATAAATCGTGTTGCTCTAGTAAAGATGGTGAACCTGAATAATGATTTCCAAAGAATCCGTCGTCGGAATCTAAATTATTAACATCAGACCTCTGCACTGCATGCTGTGAATTTATACCACTAGGACCAGGAATTGGTGACTTTTGTAAAGGCTGATCATTGTCTTGTTCTTCATAAAATGTCTTCTCTGAATCTGAACTATCTCTAACAGGTCTTTGTAATAAATTTCTTAATGAGCATGGTTCTCGACCAACTTGCAACATTTGATTATTTTCTGTCGTTAAATTTTCTGGTGCTTTAGGCCTTTCAGTCATTATAGATGGTGCATATGCTTCATCTGGTATTGCAGCTGGATTAAAGGGATACAACCCTGTAGCTCTGAACCCATTTATTATGTTTTCAAGGGTCATACATTTTGACCAAACTTTACTCAAAATCGAGTTGAATCTAGTTTTGGTTAGCCTTTTCTCAGGGTTTTGGTATAAATAACGTAAAGCTTCTTCATCCCAATGGTGCTCGAATGATTTATTTACGCTTTTGTCAAGAGGCTGAAGCTCATGCGTTGTATTAGATGGTAAGCAGTACAACACAATATTGTGTTGCTCTGCAGCATCAACAATATCATAATCCAAATGACATGAAGCGCCATCAAAAACCAGAAGACACCTGCCAGCCGCTTTATATTTACCCAAGTGATGTATGAAATCTACAAACAGTGTCGAAGTCATGCTTCCTTTCTTTGCCATTTTCACGAGGGATCCTGCAGGCAAATTATCATTAAATTCTGGCTTCAACCTTTACCTTTGAATAATATCATTGGCGGAATTGGACTGCCTAATGCATTTACACAGCAAGCCACTGTAACATTCTCTGCGTGCTCTGGTGCAACCATATGTACTCTTTAGCACCTTTTGTGCTAATACTATTGGTTGATTATGAATGGTTAGACGGCAGCCTTTTTCATCCATATTGTATAAGCGTTGTGGGTTTTGTCCAAGCTCTAGCTCTTCATAGATTTTCTTATATTCAGCAAAATGCTGCAAAACAATGGGTTTGTTCAATTTCTGTGCCCTTCCTGGGTTCAAGATTTGGACCTTGCGTTTCGATATATCGGGATGTCGTTTTAAAAACAACTTTAGCCAGTCTTTACCAGCGCGCTTTGCTATTGACTAAAATTGTTCGATATATTATGTTTTCACAAAACACGTAGGCTTGACGACGAATAACATTTGGCGTTAAAGGGAATCCTATAGAGGCGAGCCTTTTGATTCTTGCCGCCAAGTCATCTTCTTGCTCTTTAGTTAAAACTGTACGGCGACCTATTTGTTTTTCCACTTTTCCAGACTTCAAGTGATTTACCAAAGTTCTTCTGGGTATAGAGTATCGCGCAGCCGCCGCACGTTGTGACATTAGTCCTCTTTGAACAGCAGTCATTGCAGCTCGTAATTGCTGAAGCGACCAAAGTCCTCGAGGTTTTTTAGTTGAAGGTTCCATTATTTGATACTTTATCCTGAAAAAAAAATTTGATCAAGCAAACCATGCATTGATGACGAAAAAAAAAACAATAGCATAATCAATAAAATTTTAAATAATAAAATTAAAAAAGCAAATTATTGTAAAAATATGGACCAATGTTAGTGAAACTGAGAATCCCATATGTCTAATAAGAGCCGGCCCTATTAACCAACCTTTAAGGTGGCCCGTATTAGACTCTGACACTAAATTTAAGCTATTGGACGTAAAATTGATAAACTTCAAAGTAGCGATTTGACTTACCTTTATTAGTCAACACAAATCACTGGACTTTTCTTTAAAACAGCAACTATTCCAAACAACAAGTCATTTTTTACTCTTTACATCAATTTTGTGGAGAGATTTTTAGTATCGCGTGACGTATACCTACTGCCTGGACGGTTTATTGCATACTGACAAAACGGCGAATCGTTCGATGACGCGGCTGCGAAATTAAGCTTTTCTATTGGTCCTTTAGGTGTGTGCGTGCGCGTAACCTAATAAATCGGATAGAAGTGTGTTTTTATAGAAGTGGCTCTTATTAAACGCTGGCCCTTTATACCCGCAGGTACCTTACACATTCTTGAGGGTATTAGAGTGACGAAGGCTACTTTTTATCCCGGAAAAAGAACGGGATCGGGAATTACGCGGGTGATACCGCGGGGCACTGGTAGTATAAAATTAATAGATCTTATCGTAAACCAATAAGTAGATTCATCGTAAACCAAGTCGTACCTCGTCTGAGGTGCCCTTGTGCTAGTCGTCGAACAAGTACCTAGTATTCGTTGAGTAGGTATGGTAAGTATAGTAGGTATTAATATTGCAATATAGAGGTAGTACCTGTAAGCAGAATGCTTCATATCTATTTTTACATTTACTCTGTAAATGTGTAGGTAAAATATGAATTGTTAAGTTTAAGTTCATAGGGCTCTGCGTTTTTGTGTCAATGTTAACCAAGGGTAGATCCAGCTTTGACTCCAGGGGGGTCAGATAGTCGTATCATGCCACAAAGCTGTGCGATACGTACATGCATGCTTTAAAGTTCGATAGGTCATCTCGGACCAATTGTCATAGTTTCTTTTTTAGAGTTCCGTAGCCAAATGGCAAAAAACGGAACCTGTATGGATTTGTCATGTTTTTCTATCTTTCGTTACAGCAACTTTTTTCCGAAACTATAAGAACTGTACTGTTGAAACTTGGTAAGTATATGTATTCTGTGAATCGCTAAAATATTTTCACTCAAATAGAAAAAAAAAAAATTTTTGGGGGCTGCCCATACTGACACAATTTATTTTTTCATCAAACCCGTACATACGTGTGGGTTATCTATGGATAGGTCTTCAAATAATACTGAGGTTTCTAATATTTTTTTTCCAAAGTGAATAGATTGCGCGATACATTTCTAAAGTGGTAAAATGTGTGTTGTGGATTCTGAGTAAACGGTCTATGGAATAGTGCCATAGTAGGCTCAAATTTCTTCCAGTTTCAGCCATCTATTAACGCAAAGTGCATGACGGCACGTCTTTCAAGTATTTTTTTATGTCTTCGAAACTTTCAAGGATTATTTGGAAAACCTTTAGAAGGCCAGAACTCTTTTTGACATTTTGAGATTTGTGCTTGTCTTAACGTACACATATTTTTAAACTAAGAACAGAAAGCGGATCTTTTGTATAAGTAAACATTGAAACGGTTCGCGTGTTTTAGGCAAGGAATGTCTTGTAAGAGTACAATGGTCCAAGTGTAACGTGTGTTGCGAGAAAGTGCTTAATCGTAAAGAAAATAGTTTTTCATTTCACTTCCGCTAGAGCAGTTTTATATTGTCTACAAAAACTACTTATATTTTATAGCTACTTACGTGTCCGAACTTGGTTACTATAGCAGGCAATACGTACGTATGCATACAAGTATTCACAGAATGTATACTCGCATTCTTCCTGGTCATAATGTCTATGTACTTGTCACGAGTTATTGCTGTATTTATTACCTTCCTGATTGGGTAATGGATACCTATCCTGTTACCTAATCACTATATCCTACGTACAGAATGCATCGTATTCTTTATTATATTTTACTAGTTGTCACCCTCGGGTTCGTTTTCGTGAACTTGAACACTTCAGAATCAACTAGCCGCACCCCGCGGCTTCACCCGCGTAGTTCCCGATCCCGTTTCTTTAACAAATTGTAAAATAACCTGTTTGTTATTCCAGACCACTATCTATCTATAATACCAAATTTCATCCATATCCCAAAATAATATCCCTTCAGTAGTTTTTGCGTGTAAGAGTAACAAACATCTATCCACACATTCTTACAAACTTTCGCGTTTATAATAATTATATAGCTTTTCATACGCAATGAATTATTAGAAATATTAGAATGTCACATAAATACAAAAACTTGTCAAAATAGTTTGCAATTGCAACACAGGTGACGTTAATGTTCCATTGTTTTGCTACATACATTTACAAATTAATGTTAATATTTTGATATATATTTTCATTTATCTGTCCTTCTGAAAACTCCTCATTATACTTAGTATTGGGTTTAAATTAATTCACGTGTAAAATGCCAAACGAGCAGCGTTCACACGCGGGCATTCTACTTGAAAAAGGTCGCAGGATGCGGCTGAAACTTAGTCGGACTGGACCATGCCGGTCCAGTCCAGTCCAGTCGGTGAGTTACCCGTGAATTAATTTAAAACCTGTAACTACCACGTTACTTTTCATACTAAGTACCTGGTTGACTGAGCTTTGCTCGGTTTTTTAAATGATATTTAGGCAGGTACGAATTACGTAGTGATGACATACTTAGACCTGCTTAGATACGAATTAAATGCGTTTATAAAAGGCTCGAAGTATAAGATTTTCTCAGAAAAAAAGAACAAATAGAAAAGTCCCGAGTGTAACCATCAGGATTCGAACCGGGGCCTGTTGACTTCGAGAGCGAGCATGTTCCGTCTGAGCCATTTAGACTTAAAGAACAGTGGCGAAATAAGTTATCGTATTCTAATGACATTGTAGGAGTTTTTCATTGTCTAAAAACGCGCATAAATGATGTTTTAAAAATAAAACCTAGCTAGATCGATTTATCGTCCCCGAAACCCCCTGTATACATAATTTCATGAAAATCGTTCGAGCCGTTTCCGAGATTCAGATTCTATATGTAAATACCTACAAGAATTGGTCGTTTAAAGGTATAAGATAAGATATACTGTATATAGTATTAGTATGTAGTATTTGTGCCAAGGTATTATTTGTTCGCTTTCGATTTAACATTTTTTTAAATGCACATTTTTCTGAGTTATCCAGATTTTGTAGTGCAGTGAGTCAGTACTGGCCACGCAGATAGAAGGAGTATTGCAATTTTTATGCTTTTAACGTCGTGGGATTCTAAACATACCTACTTGTATTTTCAATATACCTATTTGCATTATTTCATGCCATAAACTTGATAATTATATACGGAGGCATGAAATTAGTTAAGGCGTATTCTAGGTCTAGGATAAAGCATACCAGAGATTATAGAGGTAGGTACTATTAGGTAGGTACATTAGCGCGCTTTGGTATTGTGTAGGTTGTTAATAGAACCCGGGCATGCGACATACGTTATCTACATAAGGAAACGTCTTCAAATATTAGAATTAATGATGTCACGAGTTTACAGACCAAGTTGAATTATTCAGTAATCGCAAAACTCATAACGCATAACACACCGGTGTAAGTTGATCAATTGAACCCCGGGCTCGTTACAACTCCACCTACTTGTTTAAATACTTGCTGCGTCCTGCAATGTAACCTGCGGCTCACAGTTTTTCACGATAACTTATTTTCGTCGAATACAAAATTTGAATGTCATTTTTATTCATAATCACTAAACTTAAAAAATAAGTTTAATCCCTATTTCAATCCCTTAAAAGTTATTTTCGCATTAAAAGTAGCCTATGTCCTTTCTCAGGGTCTAAACTATCTATGTAGTCTGCATAGATCTGTCTAGATTTCGTTTACGTCAGTTCTGTTGTTCAGGCGTGAAAGTATAACAGACAGACAGAGTGACTTTTGGATATTTTTACACTTTTTGGTCTAGCTCACCAGGCCACCACCTAGGCTTGGCCAGAGCGTAAGTACCTATAGGTAATGTATATTTAGGTAATGCGCGACAAGGAACTTCGAAACAATAAAAAAAAATAAAAATACCGAATTACAGTGCAAGTTTATGGCTGGCCTAGTTGGAAATTTAAGTTTCAGGGCTCATGATGAGAATACCAGTAATCTCCAGACTTTTATGAGAGATGGTGATGTAATAATTTCTTTCCCAGACTCATTGTTACGAAACCCATAGCGTGTATTGTTCGACCGTGCGAAATACGAGTACATCTCGCCAAAGAAAACGTATCTTTGGTATTGTAATGTATCTTTTAAACTTTCTCGATTTACTTTACACATGACACATTATACGTTGTGTCGCGTTATAATGATCGTGATCACAAGAAAACTGAAAAAAATGCGAGTCGTCTTCATTTGAGAAAAATATTAAGTAGGCTTTTATAGTCCGTTCCACGAAGAGGTGAAGAAAATGTAAACAAATCAATGTCACTCTCAATATGACAGACCAGCATTTCTCAACCTTTGTTTTAGAAGATAGTTCGTTGTAAGCGTCTCTGTTTGCCCTTTTAGATTTTCGTCACATAACAAGGTTAAATCTTCCAATAAGTCCGTTTCCAACCTTTTGTCTTATTTCTAGTATTTTATAATTATACGTTTATTAAATATGTGGTGCGCATAAGTTAAAAACATTAATGCAAAAATAACTTGGGTGGTTGGTTCATGGAACACAATAGTAACATATAAACAGTGTTTATTAATATTAATTATTAAGTACAGCTTTGTTTTGTTATGTAGCACTTAAATTCCTTTTTCATTATGTATGTGAAATGACTGACTTTTTTTTAGTAAACTTAAATTTAATATATATTTACATAAGGGGTGGGATGTAAATATATAAGTATATATATATGAGACGATCTCCTTAGCATTCCATGGATTCACCGTGCGGGTGCCGGGTCCATCGTGCGGCAGAGAGAGAGAAATCCCGAGTAGATCCCGAGACTTGTGACTCGGGCGTACGTTTAAGGGACTCCCCTTTCTGACGTACATCAACACTCACCTTCACTACTCGTTTTTCTCTCCCTGCCCAGCCAAATCTGATATGAATCTACTAGCGCAGCTTTAGATACTCGTATATATATCCACATTCAGATCCGTATCCGTGGATGTAATTTTTTGACGTGACAACGTCTTATAAATTGGTTTGCCGGGTGACACTTCAAGAAACTGCGTTACGCTCCGCTCAATTTATGCGCTCACAACGAGAGCGAGTGAGAGGCACGCGTCCCTTCCACTCGGGCATGGTTAGCCCGCCTAAGAGCGAGAGAGACAGACATAAAAAGTGAAAGGCACGCGTCCCTTCCGTAAAATTATTTTACCACTCAAAGTCGTTGTCACGTAAAACTTTCGCCCGTATACCGACTTTACAGGCAACCAATTTTTTTTTCACAATACAGCACATCACTAGTGTAGTTCTTACTACCTGTGTAGCTACCATTGCTATTATTTTGTCTTAATAAAAAGTAGTGTACCTATATAAGTGGTAACCTATATACTATTCCTTGCTATAATTATTGATCTACGTTTTATATTTGAACTAAAAAAGAAATCAAGTCTGAATATATAGCTGACGTGGCCCTTAAACTTGATTCTGTAACAAACAAATAAGGTAAGTAAAATGACAAAACAAATGGTGGCACACAAAATATATTGGTGGCACTATTTCTACCCGTTCTGAGAAGATTCAAATAGTTTTAATATTTAAGTGCCCCATTGGGTATTTTTTAATAAGAGTGGTAGGTGTAATTCATTCAAAAATGCAATCAATTTCTACTGCGTTAGATGCTGTTGCAATTAATTTTAAAACGTATCGAAAACTGAGTAGTGCTTTCATCTATCCTAATATAAGATTTTTACATCCAAACAAATTTGTTAATGAGCGTTCTGTTTTTACATGAAGTTTTTTTTTACATTTATTATTTTAACATTAAGTTATTGCTCGGCTTAGGTGGTTTTGTCACGCCAATACGCAGATGCAGTGCCTGGTTCTAATCTCACGTGCACAGAGGTGTGCTTTTTCGAATTCATGAGCGTAATGCTAGCAGCATTACGCTCATGAAAGAAAACACCTTAAGCAAACTGGCATGCTCCTAAAAATTTTCGAGGTCAGAGGTTTGTCATCCACCACCAACACGAAAGAATTATAGCCCCAGCAAAGAACTTTTAGTGGGCCGCTTATGTGACCAGCGTCCCGCAAATTTACCCGCTTAGATCCCTTTTCCGTAATTTTCCCTCCATAAAAATAAACTTATACCTATGCTTTCCAGATCATAATCTAACCGTGTTCCGCGTTTAAACCTGAGCCGTTTAGCTGTTCCATCTTGATAGAGCAACGTAAATCTAAACTTTTGCACTTATAATAATGATTAGTAGATTTTCTTGCGAATAAATATACATTACTAGCTTTTACCCGCGACTTCGTCCGCGCCACATATTTATAAAGTAATTGAGGCAGTACCTACTCGTATGTCTACTACCATACAAATTCACGTTTCCTAATCAAAATCGGTCTAAGTCAAAGTTTTATATTTATTAATAAATGTACAATTTACACGACAAATTACAGAAAAACTAGGGTAAAACGCGGTGTAACTGGCCGCTGTTAGTAAGTAGCCACTAGTTACTACATTTGCATAAAATAAGAACTGCATTCATGTTACGTCATCTGTGATCCTGGATTAACATTACCTAATCCATAAACTTTCATAATAGTTCAAAATTTTTGCTGTACGGAAACTAGCGCCAAAATTGTCGATTATTTTCTAACAGTCGGCGTGAGTGTCTCGACACAAACGGTCAATTGTTAAGTAAATGTTAACGGAACGGTTGGCGGAATATTTAATTTTTTATGTGTCTATACACGGCAAATGCGTAAAAATTTTGACTGTTGGATCGGATTAATGGTAAGGAACATTAATTTAAACCTTTACTTTATACAATTCTATTGTAAGCTGCAATTAAATGGGTGGCCAGTAACAAGTTGTGTATTTAACACGTTTTTTAATAACTGGCCACCGGTGTCAGTTACTACATATAAATCTAAAATGCTTGTATCCTCAAAAATAAGTCATATTTACTGCTATCACAAAGTGACTAATGCTATGTAAAAAGATCACTAATATCAACCTACGTTTTCCAGTAACTGGCATAGGTGGCCAGTTGTGTGGCCAGTTATTTAATAGTTTATTTTATCTCATGCAGGTAGTCGTAAAATGACCAAAAAAAGGCAATACACAAAGAAAGCGATAGATGATGCGCTTAATTTTATTAAAACAACGAGGGCTCCATTAGACTGGCAGCAAAAAAGTTTAATGAGCCGAGAAGTAGCCTTCAATTCAGAATTCAGAACCCTAACAAAGTTTAAGTCTGGACCTGATCCAGTGCTAACTGAAGCTGAAGAAAATGATTTATGCAACTTCATTATACAGACGTCAAAACGTGGATTCCCAAGGAAAAAAGACGACATTCAATGATGTGTACAAGATTTTTTGCGGGAGAATCCGAGACCCAATCCTTTTCGTGAAAACAACCCCGGAGATGTCTAGTTTAAAGCTTTCCTGAAACGTCATCCTAATATCTCGTTTCGAACATCAGAAGGAGTAACAAACGCAAGCGCATGCGTTTCGGAAGCGGATATCAGACAATGGTTCCGAGAAATATTTAAATATATTGAAGACGAAGGCTTGGAAGAAGCAATTCGAGACCCAGCACGAGTTTTCAATGCCGATGAAACTGGGTTCAATATATGCCCAAAAACTGGAAAAGTGCTTGCCGAAAAGGGATGCAAAAATGTTTATCAAATAGAAAAAGCTTCGGCAAAAGAAAACATAACGGTTTTAGTCACATTTTCTGCAGCCCGAAAGGTTTGCAATCCTATGATCATCTACCCCTATAAAAGAATACCCGGTCGAGTGTCACTGAGTGTGCCATCTGGTTGAAGAATAGCTCGCAGTGACTCAGGTTGGATGACAGCTGAAGTATTTTATGACTACATCGCAAATGTTTTTATAAACAATTGATCGATGACAATATTCCATTTCCGGTAATATTGTTTGTGGATGGACACAAAACCTATCTTACCATCCAAGTGTCCGAACTGTGTCGGAGCAAAGGGATTCATTTAATTGCACTGTATCCGAACGCTACGCGTATATGACAAACTGCAGACGTTGCAGCTTTTCGTCTTGTGAAGGTTGGGTGGAAAAAGGCACTACGAGATTGGTATACTGCCAACAACTACCAAAAAAGTTTGACGAAAGAGTACACTTTATTTAAGTGTCAGAGTTGACTCTTTGTTATTTTTTTCAATGAATAATTGATCATTTATAGTGTATTCATTAATGCAGATGTAAAAGTTTAAAAGAACCTGCTAATCTCGTGATTATCTCTCGTGATCTCAATATATGCAAACATTTGGGTATAATATATTATTTAAGTGTCAAGAATTGTTATTTTGTTCTATTAATAAATGAGAGTTTCTAGTTTTTTGGTATTTTCAGATGTATAAAACAATTGATAACTTAAATTATAATGGTGTTTAGTAAGTTTATTAGCTGTGGCTAGTAACTGATTTCGAAATTGCCAATTACTAAATTTCAGTGGTCAGTTACTACTTAAATATGACTTTTTTTGAAGATATTAAAATATTTGTGTCTGTACTATTTTTAATTTGATTTTTACTCCAGTAATACTTAAAGGAATATTTGCTAAGTAATTTAATGTTACATACATAAACTTATGGTGAAAATATATAATTTTTAACTTTATATTCCGCTTAAGTAGCCAGTTATTAGGTGGTTTACCCTATGTTCTCAAAAAAATTATCAAAACCAGACTTTAATTTAAAATCATATTGGGACGGTCCACCAAATTTTATTAGAGTCTATTAGTAGATATATCGTCTGATTACATTAACGCAAATTTTAGTTTGTTGCTCATATTTCAAAAACCGCCCCACTGATTTCGATAAAATTTATATGACCACCTCTGAACTATAATCTACCAACCAAAAAAATAACCATCTAAATTGATTCACAATTGGAAATACAACTGGATTGATAACCTATAAGAGTGCAAAGATCCCTCCATGCACACTTTTACTCCTCATTTCCACTCTTTTCAACTCTTTTTCTGTGATAAAAAGTCGCCGTTGTCCTTTCCTAAGTCTAGTCTATCTGTGCACCAAATTGTAACAAACTCTTTAAGTGGCTTAGGCGTTAGGCGGTAACGGACAGAGAGAGTTACTTTCAAATATATAATTTCGTATTAGAATTGAAAACAGGTGTTCCTGATCATTTTATAGGAGGCAGTTGTAAAAGATTACCGAAAAGTAATACGTTTACTCCTCCAAAAAACTCATTTTCGCAGTTCTTAATTTGCCTTAATCGAGCGTCCATCATGCATAACATTTGATAAGACACCATGGAAATCTCGTCGACTATCAAAAATTTTGTCTGATACGCCATTTAGTGGCTGCGCCCATCTTAAATATTGAGGTTGTATAGTGCACTGTATTCTTCTTGTCAAGCCCTTTTATTTGATACCCATGTTGATGGGATTGATAAAACCTAAGTTATCCGCCATTGTGTAGAGGCCGCCATCTTGGATTTTAATTTTATATAGTACGTTGTATTCTACTGGTTGAGCACTTTCATTTGATACCCATATTGATGGGATTGATAAAACCTACGCTATCCGCCATTTTGTAGCGGCCGCCATCTTGGATTTAAATTTTTTATAGTATGTTGTATTCTGCTTGTTGAGCCCTTTCATTTGATACCCATGTTGATGGGATTGATAAAACCTACGTTATCCGCCATTTTGTAGCGGCCGCCATCTTGGATTTCAATTTTTTATAGTATATTGTATTCTGCTTGTTGAGCCCTTTTATTTGATACCCATGTTGATGGGATTGATAAAACCTAAGTTATTCGCCATTGTGTAGAGGCCGCCATCTTGGATTTTAATTTTATATAGTACGTTGTATTCTACTGGTTGAGCACTTTCATTTGATACCCATATTGATGGGATTGATAAACCTACGTTATCCGCCATTTTGTAGCGGCCGCCATCTTGGATTTAAATTTTTATAGTATGTTGTATTCTGCTTGTTGAGCCTTTTCATTTGATACCCATGTTGATGGGATTGATAAACCTACGTTATCCGCCATTTTGTAGCGGCCGCCATCTTGGATTTCAATTTTTACAGTATATTGTATTCTGCTTGTTGAGCCCTTTCATTTGATACCCATGTTGATGGGATTGATAAAACCTACGTTATCCGCCATTTTGTAGCGGCGGCCATCTTGAATTTATAAATAAATGATACCGCCAGAAGCGTCTTGAAACGCTCTTGAGAGTGAATGGCTCAAACGGGTAAAAGTAAGGTGGCACTTCATATGCCGAAACATAAACACTGCACTTATGTAACCTGACACCCGTTTTCCCGCCAAATTTGTAAAACGCAAAAAGCGGCCAGTGTATCAAGCGGTTATATAAGTATCCCCGTATAGTTAGAAATTATAAAATTGCTGGAACAAACGTTTATCGACTCCATTTCAAGTGTCTAGATACAGTTTCATGGTTTTATCTTCAATAATATTGAACTTGTAGACTTTCACCCCCAATTCCACCCCCGTAGGTACAGTTCGAAACTACAAAACTGCTAAAACATACATTTTATGGTTTCGTGTTAAATATCTAGACGTAAAGTTTCATAGTCCTTCAACAATGACGAAGTTTTCCATATAAACTTTCATCCCTTATTTTAACCCTTTCAACCCTTTTTTCGGGAAAAAAGTACCCTATGTCCTTTCTCGGGATCTATTCTATCTATGTATAAAATTTCATCAAAATCTGTTGATTGGTTTAGGCGGTAAAGACGGACAGACAGACAGACAGACAGACAGACAGACAGACAGACAGAGTTACTTTCGCATTTATAATATTAGTATGGATTTAGTGGTTCATTAGGTAAACGTCTTATAATTTACGTGCAGAAAGTAATGGTATGATATACCAGAAACATGCGTATACTTAAGTGAAGTGAGATCAAAGTTCAGTATTATGATATTATATGCCTTGTTTGTTGACTTCAACGACTAAAGAATAGAGATCTAAATGGTCTTAAATGGTCAGTTCTAAAATCTATTTATAATAACATAGACTAGTTTTAAATACTTAAAATATGATTTGTTTTTATAATTAATGATAATTATTAAAAGCAGTCTAACTTGGCTGGTTTTAATATCATAATATTGAACTTGTCTTTCACTTCACATTTATGTTTTGATGGGAATCGCAGTTTGAGAAACATAGATCAAATTGCCACTGTTTAAAACAGTATCTACCACATTCTACTATTTATAACTTTCAAGATAAGTTAATAAATCGTTATTTGATCAATACAAATCCAAGTATGTTGTATTTAAGATCACAGTAAAGTCGAATCATATTTGTGAAAAATATTTTAAGACAGTTTTAGAAAAATACTAAGGTTAAACGATTTTTATGTTATGGTAGCACCTTTGTTTACATTTTCTACACCTCTTCGTGGAACGGACTATAGTTAATTGAAATGCATCGAAGCCTTAGGTAATGGCTTAATGACATATTATACACACACATAGATGTTACAAATTTAAACACGTGTGAGGTGACAGGTGAGGTTCTACGGCCGTAGGGCCGAATACTGCCTGCACTGGAGTTTTTCTATCATCATGATCTGATGTATGTAGTTTGTCATATCCAGTGGGTTTAACGGCGACAGATAAAACATCGCGACTTGTTCCAAATTACATACCTATTTCATTGAACTTATGTCACTCTAAAGCCAGACTTGGATATTTTCTTTGATAAAGTGGGCTTTATGGTCGAAGTATTGTCCACCTTAGGTCAAATAAGTAAGTATATTTTGGATATTTTTGAAATAAATATTTGTGAGGTGGACTTACGTGAGCGAGTTAGCGTCGTAGGTGCTAGAACTGCGCAGGCGCTCCTGAAACCGCGACCGAGGCAGCGGCGTCACCGACCCTCCGTAGATGTAGCGCTCCGGTGACGCCACCGTGCTCCGCGACTCTGATGTATCTGAAAGGATAATGTACAAGGATTAACTTCAAAAATGCTTTTCAACCGCCTGTCAAAATGGATTACCTTCTCAATGAGACTCTTCAAAAGTAGCATAGCCGAATCCTTCAAGCCGAAAGTAGCATAAATACTTATGACCTTCTGAGATAGGAGCACAGCATTCCTAGCTTTACGACTACTAAATTCTTTCTATGTAGTTAAACAAAAAATCCGTATAGGAGGTATTTGTGTATGAACAGTTATTATTAGTTAGTTACATACGGCTGTAAAATCCGTGTTCAAGGCTAAGCCATTATCCTAAGTTTGGAATTCCGGTGACACTTAGGTTGGTATACGGAAAACATGATTTCCAAAATTGGCACATTGACGTAATAGACATGCAAATCGATCGTAATAAGTCAATACTTAAAAGTATTGTTAAATATGAGCTTGAATTTCAAATTTAGTGTCAGATTGAACACGCGATGGAATAACGAAAGTGTTTATTTTTCACTTTTAGTTATTTAGTATATGTGATTGCACATAAATATTGTAAAGATGAAAGTGTGTCAGTTTGTAAGTGTTTGTCTACTCCCGCGTTTCTCTGTAACGGCTGAACGGAATTGGATAAAATACTCAATACACAATAGGTAAGTACATTACATGGGTTAACAAGGAAGGCACAAGAAAGGCAAGGCAAATTTTTACTTTAAAAAAAATGAAATTGAGCAAGCAAAACATCTAAAACAAAACTGATTTTAGCGATTTCAGAGTTGCCCTCGGTAGTAAAAGTTGTTCGTAATAATGAGAACAGCGCGTCCCTTTCTGCTTAGTCAAGGTTTACCTACTGCGTAGAATAAACAACCCACTATACGTTCCCACTGCTGGAACTCGGAACCTTCTTTCACAAGGAGCCAAGAGCGGGTTAACGGATCACACATCTCCAGGAGAGATCTTTCAGGTCTTTTCTTGGAATAGCAATTTCTGCACGATATTTTCCCGTTAAAACCAGTGGTAAAGGCAAACTCGTACATTTGCACTTAGAAAATTACACAGCGGTACAGGTGAGATTTGAACCTACAACTTCACGATTCTACAAATATGTTCTATCTACTAGGCCACCAGGGCTTTTTTGGCAAGGTGCACTACGTAATTGTACCACTAGAATACAATAACCTCGTTATTGTATTCTAGTGGTATCCCGCGGTTTCTTCGCCTGGTTCCCGATCTCGTTGTTTCTCCGCGGTTAAAATTAGCTTATGTTTTCCCCAGACTATTTATAATATTATCTATCTATAAACCAAACTTCATCCAGATCCCTTCAACAGCGAGTAAAACAGCGGCTCGTGGTTTAACCCGTAGTTTCCGTTCCCATTATTTTTTCGAGACAAAAGTAGCCTATGCTTACGATCCGGGACTCTCCATAAGTGGCCAAGGAGTTGCCACAATTGCAGAGGCAGTGCCTTTCAAATTTCTTAGTAGAAAGATAGATCACAAAGGATGATCACCATCATTAGAGGTGGTTGTTGAAAATTTCATGGACAACTTCAATAAGGTAGACCAGCAGCCTATCAGCAATATCAAAAAAGCATGGATATATGACAACTACCTCACATCACGTCTCACTTGGCCTTTCCTAGTATATGACATCGGTAAAACTCTCCTGGCAAAGCTAGATGCCAATGTCATAAAGATATTAAAGTGCTTCAGACCTGGAATCTAGACTTCAATTCCTTAAACAATGTATTCCAAATTACCCTCCCTGACCAGAGTAACTTGGGAAAAGCCTCTGAGAAATATTGCTATACTTGTGGAGAGACGATATGTACAGCAATGCACATATTGGTGGGATGCAAGGTGCTCCTTAATAGGGGTCATTACTCACGGCGCCATGACAGAGTACTTGAAATCATACGTGAAGCCATGAGCCTTTCAGTAGCTAGAGCCCAAAAGGGATTGACGACAAACAAAAGACAAATTAACTTTGTAAAAGAAGGCTCAACTTCAAACTCCAGGAACAAGCCTTACTCAATCCTGGGTACAGCACCTGATTGGACTATTTTAATGGACACGTATGAAAAGCATGGATAGCATATATATATATAGCATATACAGGATATATACATACATAGCATATATATAGTATATACAGGAGGAAGAATTAGGAGGTTTCTTACATTGCATTGCTCGCCTGTAGATGATTGGGCTGGTTTCTCCATTCACCTGGTTGCTTGACTTTTCTTGCGAATTCTTTTTCCCTTTCTTCATAAACGAACGGAATGCCCTGAAAAAGAAATTAATACATTTCAAGGTTAGATATTTTCTTTACTTCAGTCACCATGCAAAATGCATGCATGCATGTGGACATGTAGTCATGTAATATTCATTTATCTACCTGTTGTGTAATGTGTTTAAATGTTTAGTCAGTTAATTATAATTAGTTAATACGGAGTATCTTGGATTTTTAACACGGGTCGTGTTATGTGTCAGTCTATCATATAGATACCTAAATGCAAATACGTCTTTTAAACTCTTTGATTTGACTGGCCTCGTGGCTTAGTGGGTAGTAACGCTACCTGCGAAGCCGAGGGTCGTGGGTTCGATTCCCACCTGTCATTGCCCTGGCAAATATTTGTGTGATGAATTCAAATATTCTCTATGTTTAATAAGTATGTATTTAGAACTATATACGAATTATATCGGCTATCTGGCCGCCATAGTACAAACTTTGCTTAGTTTGGGGTTAGATGGTGTTGTGTGTGAATTACAAAAAATACAAAATACAAATACAAAAAATACAAAATGTTTTATTTGCCATAAAAATTACATAGATGAATTAAGCGCTTATAGCCCCTGCATTAGGTGAGACCTGTATCGCAGGGACCATATCAGTTTCGATTACATGGAATGGCGTATGGCGTTCTCGGTGCGAAGTTAGTAAGTACAGTATGCTTAAAAGTTACTTGTTTAAAATTTAAAACGTTGACAACATGGAATTAGTAAATTTAGTTGCAAAAAATAAGACTATCAATTAATATAGATTTGTGTTTGTTATGTATGTGTGTGTACGTGTGTGTTTTGTGAGCGTTTGAGAGTGTATGAGGGTGAATGTGTGTGTGTGTATGTAATACGTGTAATGAGGATACAATACAATACAATACTTTTTTTCTTTGTATGTAAGATAGTGTAGATATTTGTAAACTTCATGTTTACATTTTTTTAAAGACGAAAGTCTTATATATGATAGATCTAATACTGCAGTTTTCATTAATTTTGTTATAAATGTACGGTAGTTTAAAATTCGGGGGACGTTGAACGAAAGCGAATTGTCTACCGATATTTATTTATTTAAACACTTATGGAAAAACTGGTCTTTGATTGAGGTCATTAAATAGTAATTTAGATCGCGATCCGTTTATGTTTTCAATACCAAATAGGTACCCAAGTGAAAAATGCCCATTAGATATCAAACAAGTGAAAAAAGAGCTACCGTCATCGGAAAACCAAATAAAATTTGTAAATAGTCATTACAGTGTTTAAGTTTTATAAGCCTAAGCTTTGCTAGATATTTTTTGCATAAAACCACTCTCATGTCCTTTCCATTTTTATTTCCTCGGCCAGCAGATTTTATCCACTAAGTAGCCGATCAGGCAACGTACCTATTCAATACATGTTCCAAGAACGTTGGAATAATACATATGAATTTAATTGAATGTTTGTTGTGATATACATTCAAATTCTTTCTATGAGCTAGTTTTCGTAAAAACTTTATATTAAGTATTTTAGAAAAAAAGTTTATATTATCCATATTTTCAAGTGTGTGTCAATATTTTCATGTAGTAGCCCTGATTGACATGACTTCCAACCCCCGATTTATTGTAATTTCATATTAGTAAAATCATTTACACAACAACTCTCCTAAATTATCTGTGATCAACTACAGTAAATATGTAGGCAACCTATTGAGGGCCCTGCATCTTTTGCGCTGGGCCAAAGTTCGATAGGCAGTAGACAGTAGAAGCCAACTAACCCAGAGGCCTTTAAAAGCAAAGTTACCTATTGATTTGCGACGAACTGTCACACTTTGCCTCCTCCGATCACACGCCTACTGCCTATTCTACAGCAGATGAGTGTATATTGAGCGTTCAATAGCAATGATGGTAGGTATAGGGATTACAGGGGGCTTTGCTAATTACCGTTCAATGAAGACTGATGGTATTATATTGCTTTTTATCGATCGCTGTTAACTAGATAATCTTTTTTAGTTGGGCACGATTTTTCATTCGCTTCAAAATATACGATATATTTTTAGGCGTGGTCGGATTGGATAAATAAATAGATACCTATTACATACAAGATTACAAAAATATTAAAGGGATAAAATACACTAAAAAATAATAATAATCAAAAGTATATTTTGTAAAAAGTAAGCTCAATTAACAATGTAATAAATTGACAAAGTTTAAATAAAGATATAAGCTACTAAATCACACAATTAAAAATAACATCATAAATTCATCAGTCACATAACCCACCCCTAACGGTACCTGGCACAAAGGTGCCCATTACACTAAAAAATAGAATTTTGGCTACTTTATTCCATACATTATAAGTAATATCGATCAATAGCTCTGTATTAGAAAATTAAACAATCATCGCCAAATATAGTCTCATGGGAAGAATCCTAAAGTAATCACCTGACTGTAATAAACTAACATTTCTAACTTCTCCATTGTCATCAAAAAAATGAAATCCTTTCGATGTTACGTAATGTTTGGCCAGCCGTTATCCATCTAGGCTAAGCAAATATTTAGATACCAGCTGTAGCCAGTGTAAACTGCCTCAATATGGTAGGTGGAAATTAATTACCAACTGTTTGGTATTCCACCAGTTGCTTATAGGTCTAGGTCTCATCCAGACAAACGACCTCCTTTCTGTTTTAACGACGCACTAAACATCTCTCATTCTAGTTTACGTCCCCATAACATAACAAAGAGTCACGTGTTCGCTTCCATCGATACGTTTCATAAACATGCCAGAGCTTAGATTGAATACTTAAACGCTCCACACACAAGTCCTAAAATCAGAGGAAATTACGTAAAAGTAGTGGGGAGGAGCCTACATCGCACCATATGATTGGTGATTTATGGTGCGATGTAGGATCCTCCCCACAACTTTTATGTAATTTCCTCTGATTTTAGGGCTCGTGTGTAGAGGGTTTTAGTTATACCTGTAGTAGGTACATATATGTGCATCGAAAAGTCAAGATAGTTGGGAGTAGGTAATGTTGTAATGGTAGGATTCTTTTCTGACTCCGTCCGGGGAAGTGTACCTACTGTCGTGTTGCAATGTAATACTTGATGATTCTTATTTGTAAATGCGTAGTTAAAATTTTCCGCCTTCAGGCGAGGTGGAGGTCAACTGCAAACGAAAATTGTCAAATTATCCATCGCGTATGGCACTTCGCGCACCGGAAGGGGGACTCACCTGATATCGAGAATTTCAATATTATGTTTTCCGAGCAATATTTCATAATTAAAAAAACAATAAATTATTTCTCTATATTGATATTTTTTTAACCAAAGCTGTTTTGTGCTCTTTACCGCCATCTCGTCTTATTTATTTTTGTCTAGCAGCGCCCTGCGGTTGTGCCCGTGTAGTTCTCGATCCTGTTATTGAAGTCAAAAGTTCTTTTGGCGCGTCACAGACAGATTTTTCGTGGGCGGTGAATAAAATTATATCGTCACGCTCGTGAATGATAAGAAATCTTGATGATAAGAAATGAGAATGACAAGAGAAGAAAGAAAAAGAAAACTCGGAAACCATGGTCATTTTCACTTCTATTGGCAGTTCCTATGACTCAATTTTTTCCCCCGGGATATGTGTTATTCCTGCCTATCGATCTATGCACGATTCCTCCATTCATCCAATCATAAATCCCACCAGTAGTATGAGGGTGAAAGAGTAACAAACATCCATACATAATCACAAACTTTAGCATTTATAATATTAGTATGATTTCTAGAAATAGAGGTGCGCTTTGTATCAGAATCTTGAGTTTATAAATCATATGACATTAATGTCCCCTAGGTCGTTCAGATAAAACAGAGATTTGTTTGACCTGTTCTTGAACCTACTGTTCCTTGTAAGCGGTGACGTCATGTCAATTGTAAATACAAATTGTTTAATTGCATTCTTATCGTCGTTAATGATTTACTGCATTTAAATTACTGCAGTGAATACAGCATACATTTGACCCATCAATTTTGTTCACGGGCCTGCAGTCTATTAGTGTCTTGAGTTAAATCCACTTCAGTAAAATGCTTCCTAAACGACTAAATAAAAAACCTTAAAACTTTACAGAGCACTGTAAGTACTTTCATTAATAGGTACGTTTAAACTGCACTTGAAAACAGACATTCTCAGACATATCCAGGGAAACATTTTGTTTGTAGAGCTGTGTCATTATTGGTGTGCAAGGTTTGATAAATGAATGTCATAAAGGTTGCAGTTATCACGTTTTTTTCATAATTGGTTGCGATGTTTATAGTACCTGCGGTTTACTGTAACCACTCAGTAAATATATAAAAACGCTTCAAATAACCGGTATTCAACTTGACTTTGAGCCATCAAAAGTCATCTACCATCTACCTACGTATAATTATTTTTGGGTACAAACCTAAGATACTTGTATCTATTATGTTTGTAGATTCGAAGAAGTAAGACTGACTCTAAACTGTGAGATACGTCTGAATAAATTTTTACTCTCATGCTCCATCGTCGACCGCGTCGTAGCATATCATCAGGACGTCTACTCTTTTTGTAAGAAAAACGTAATTTCGAAATAAACTACTTTCGACTTTCCTACTCCGGTTCTACTTCGATCCGTCGTTTCGTCCGTTTAAACATCCTAAGCCTACTCTAATTAGAGTAGAAAGAGAGTAGACGTATAGACGTGATGGTAGTCCAGCAGGTCTACTACGAAGTCCGATAAACGATAAATCGGCCGAAGTTATGGACGTTTTATACCACGAAACAGAATCGGTCGGTTGATCTGATCGGGCGTT
Organism: Ectropis grisescens; assembly: GCA_017562165.1. NCBI lineage: Eukaryota > Metazoa > Arthropoda > Insecta > Lepidoptera > Geometridae > Ectropis > Ectropis grisescens. Next base: position 17,376,023 of record CM029771.1, on the reverse strand, counting down.
TCGTTCATCCCGACCGACGTTGATTTGACAGTTTTTGTGTCATCAACCGACCGATTGTGTTTCGTGGTATAAAACGTCCATAACTTCGGCCGATATAGCGTTTATCGGACTTCGTAGTAGACCTGCAGCTTACCTAAGCTTGTAATGTTTAACACTACACTTACACTGTTTAGTTATGAGACGATCTTCGTAGCATCCCATGGATTCACCGTGCGGGGTGTCGGGTCCATCGTGTGGCAGAGAAATCCCGAGTAGATCCCGAGACTTGTGACTTGGGCGTAGGTTTAAAGGGCCCTTTAATGACGAATGAGTTAGAAGTAGAAGACGTAGAAAATAACTAAACGTTTTTGTCATTAACGATATCTAATAAATAATCGAGTTGAAGACGATGATAATGACGCCGACGCGACGTACAAATGTTATTTAAAAAAAATGTTTTAACTAACTTTAGAGAGGGATATTTTCCAAACTAAAAATGCTATAAAAGTATACACTTAATACAAAAGTATTTTAAATTTATAAACGTTTATTTTTACCTTCGACATTTTTTTTGCCTTTGAAACTCATCTAAATCGGTTTACAAATGACGGCATTATCGATGAGTGTCCATAAAATATGGAAAAAAATATCAAACTTTTTTTCGTTATTAAAGAATAACATCAATTCTGTTAATGACAAATTATTTTTAAGGGTGAACCTATATATTTTGGATGTAAAAGCGTAAGGTCACCATCACGAAAGCGCAAAAACGACGAATGCTAAGAGTCTAAAATTTTGCGCGGAGGTGTTGTTCACGTTTCACGTTGTTTTCTCTTTGGCATCCCACGCCGAAGATTCCCGCAAATAAATAATTAAGAATTAGGGATCCCATACAATAAAAAAGGTTTTCGCTGTTTATTTGCTAATGGCACGGAACCCTTCGTGCGCGAGTCCGACTTGCACTTAGCCGCTTTTATTTATGTATGTTAGGTACCTGATTTCTCGAGAACGCTCGAACCAATTTTAATATTTCTGTTTTTGTTCGGATGGATATGCTTCCCGAATAGTCCCATATAAGGTAATTGAATTGATGACCTTTTCGGAAGTTGGTTAAAACTCAAAACAAAGTAGGTATAAAATAAATTCATAAATATTGGCGGGCAATTCAGACACAACATCATCTGACTCCAAACTAAGCAAAGCTTGTATTATGGCAGCCAGATAGCTAATACTTACATAGTTGTAAATACATACTTATTATACATAGAAACACCCAGACACAGTACAAATGTTTAAATTCATCACACAAATATTTGCACTGGGTATGGTAAGTAGTTGTAATCTATTTAGATCATAGATCGTAGAACTCTACAGTTCTACAATCTTTGATTTATATAGCAATTGAGTCCTGTTAAATCTATACTAATATTATAAAGCTGAAGAGTTTGTTTGTTTGTTTGAACGCTAGGATCTCGGGAAGTACTGGTCCGAATTGAAAGATTCTTTTTCTATTGGATAGTCCTTTTATCGAGGAAGGCTTTAGGCTATAGAAAATAACTCTACTATTAATTGAAGCGGAGCATGAAACAAGAATGTAACAAAATCGGGCAAAAATATTCCCCTCTTGAGAGTTTTCGTACGTTTCGTGCTTTGACATGACACATGACAGCATGTGTCAATGATTGCGGCATTGAATTTCAGTAATCTGTGCATTGAATATAAATCTTTGCTAATTTTTTTTCTAAATCTGAGTTGGTACGACCAATTTCCGACAGGTGGTGTACCAGGTAGCTGAAGAGGTTTTTTGTTTGAAATCGATATTCTCAGGAATGAGTGAACCGATTTCAGTCATTCTTTCACCGTTGGATATGTACGGGATCCCGATGAGTGCTATATAATATACCACGGGCGAAGCCGGGGCGGGCATCTAGTCTTATATAAGTACGTACGAGTCCTAGGTATCTACTATCCGTCTTATTCCAAAGTTCCAAATTCCAAACCACAGTATCCAAGGACTAATAATAAGAGAACAAACAACAAAACGAAACAAAAGGAAGTTTTAGTTTTAAGCTACGGAATAGTTAAAAAAAGCGAGTTCAAAATTTATACTATACTCTTATGAAAATTAAAGTTTCTTTATTCGGAAGATTTATAAACTCTAGTTTGTTCGCCGGTATCGATTTCCTAAGCCCCTTTCAACCGAATTCCATCATTCTTTCAGTCACCACGGAGGGTTCAAGGTTGTGTGTGACCTTCATAAAACGATTAGTCTGTAAAGAGACGATCTTCTTAGCATTCCATGGATTCACCGTGCGGGTGCCGGGTCCATCGTGTGGCTGAGAGAGAAAACTCGAGTAGTTCCTGAGACTTGTGACTCGGGCGTAGGTTTAAGGGGCCCTTTCTGACGTACATCAACACTCACCTTCACCACTCGTTTTCTCTCCTGCCCAGCCAAATCTGATATGAGCCTACTAGTGCAGCTTTAGATACACGTTCTAGTATAGAACTTACAGCACTTCTGGATAAGCCAAGGTCTTTCAGTAGGTTATAGAGAGATTTTGCTGGTATACCTCTCGCTCCCACTTCTACAGCGTATAAACTAACTACATAGCCGTTTTTGTTAATTCGTTTAGGAGGTCGTAATACTTATTTTGTTTCATCGCGTGGTCTTTAGGTATATTAGTTTCCCACGGTACGGTAAGTTCTACAAGGACTATGCGTTTCGTAGCTCTAGAAAAAGGAAAATGTCCGGTCTGGATGACGAAACACCCACATCCTCTGGGATTTTGTAGTGCTTTTCATACGTGTCCATTAAAATAGTCCAATCAGGTGCTGTACCCAGGATTGAGTAAGGCTTGTTCCTGGAGTTTGAAGTTGAGCCTTCTTTACAAAGTTAATTTGTCTTTTGTTTGTCGTCAATCCCTTTTGGGCTCTAGCTACTGAAAGGCTCATGGCTTCACGTATGATTTCAAGTACTCTGTCATGACGCCGTGAGTAATGACCCCATCAAGGAGCACCTTGCATCCCACCAATATGTGCCTTGCTGTACATATCGCCTCTCCACAAGTATAGCAACATTTTTCAGAGGCTTTTCCCACCTTACCAAGTTACTCTGGTCAGGAGGTCATTTGGAATGCATTTAGATAAAATTTTAATAAGGCAGGGGACCAGTCATAGATCAAGGTGCGCCATTTTAGAGCTAATGGGATACAGAACTCACCTATGGTTAACCACTCACTTTGCATTTCTAAATTCATAGCGTGCACTTTGTAACTGTCATTTTCGTCTTGTTGTAGAAAGGTTTTTACCATGTCTCGGTCTTCCCTTTTTTTTTTCTCGCACCCAACCCAGCAGTATTTACTTGTGCACCTGCCATAAATTGTTTATGGAATTGAAGTCTAGATTCCAGGTCTGAAGCAGTTTTGTCTTTTGGGAGAGATGTAATTAATTCGTCTTGCGACTTTCCCAAAACATGCGTTTTTGTAACTCTTAGGTGTTTGTAAAGTTCAGACGGTTTCTTTAGTTTCAGCCCAAAACTATTGTGATCCCTAAAAAGAGTAGAGGGATCAGCCGGATGTGCCAATCCGAACCATGACTTCAATATCTTTATGACATTGGCATCTAGCTTTGCCAGGAGAGTTTTACCGATGTCATATACTAGGAAAGGCCAAGTGAGACGTGATGTGAGGTAGTTGTCATATATCCATGCTTTTTGATATTGCTGATAGGCTGCTGGTCTACCTTATTGAGGTTGTTCATGAAATTTTCAACAACCACCTCTAATGATGGTGTACGTCCTTTGTGATCTATCTTTCTACCAAGAAATTTGAAAGGCACTGCCTCTGCAATTGTGGCAACTCCTTGGCCACTTATGGAGAGTCCCGGATCGTAAGACGTATATTTGGTATTTCTTCTACCCAGACAAAGACAATGACATTTAGATGGTTTTGTCCTCATTCCTCCGTCCATGTACAGAACTCATCGACTTCGTTCAACAATTCTTGACACTGTTTGGGATTACGTGTAAGTATTGCAAGGTCGTCCGCAAAGGCCAAGATTGACTCAGTGTACTTATTGTTGATTTTAAACCGGTAGCCCCATTTCTTTTCACGGGATATTAATTTGTCTACTAAAATATTTATAACTATATTAAATGCTATTGGTGATAAGCAGCACCCTTGGAATAGTCCTACATTGTATTCAAGTGGTTTTGTGTATTCCTTGTTTACTGCTATGACGAATTTTAAGTGGCAATAATAAGAATTAATTATGTCAATAATTTCAGCAGGAAAGTTATACCATTTTAGGGCAAATATCATAAGTTCATGCTGGACAGAACCAAACGCGTTCTCTAGGTCTATCCAGCAGACTGTAATTTGCCTCTCATGTGTTCTGGCATCTTTCAAACTTTCTGCTAGTAATGTATTGTGTTCCAGGCATCCAGAAATACCAGGCAAGAACCCTTTCTGGTGATTGGGCCTGAAATACCTATTGCTAGTCATAAATGTGGTCATTTTGTTTGCAAAATACTGAAAAGATTTTAGAAATTGTATTGGTTAGGGCTATCGGTCTGGTGTCTTTGGGATGAGTTACTTCCTGCTTTTTAGGATGAGGACAAAATTGCTCTTCCAAATGCTACTGGGACTTGCTTTCTTGACCAGATCTTAATGAATATATTCAAGATATGTTTACGAACTGATGGACACTTTTATACACTATGTAAGGAATGCCATCTGGGCCAGGAGCTGATTTAGTAGTTTTCTTTTAACTTGATAGTTTACTTCCTCTTCACTAGGTGGGGTGCCTTGAAAGCCTGTCAGAGGATCATTAGGTCTTTGGATGTTTGGTTCTACGTACGAGCTCCCGCGTTTAGGCACTTCGTATGTGCTTTTAAAGTGATCGTAAATTTGCGCGTTAGTCAAGATAAGCTTTCCATTTTGCTCCCTGAAAATATTTTTGAGTATTGAAAAGGGTTTTTATCAAAGTCTACTTCGTGTTTAGCTCTGTTAAAATTATCACGATTTTTACTAATTTGAAGCGATATTCCTTGTATTAATTTAAGGATTGATCTTAGAGCCCTGGACAGTTGGTGACTTAGATGGTTATCGCCCATGGTTTTAGCTACACGAAGACGTTTTATTAACTCTTTTCTTTCTCCGCAATTTCATTTTGAACATATTTTCCTTGCTATTTTGAGCATAACAAGTTGATGGTGGGTAATGTTCCGAGAAGTATGTATATATGGTGTCCTGGAAAGTTTCTACTTGGCTGTTTAGGTCTTGTTTTGGCCCAGGATGTTCTAATAAGATCGCCAAGTTTTCGTCATGAACTTTCCAGGTAGAGTTTTTTAAACTGGGAATGCCAAGACGTGTCCTGATGACAATGGACTCCTGGTAGTTTTCACCGATGGTTCACCTTGGGATATATGAGGGTCAACTCTATCCATAGTGTTTGTCGAAGTACTGACCGACGGCTGTCGTGCTTCAACACCATCATGTGTCTTTAAATGCTTTTGGTACCAGGCTCGTCTCTTGTAAATTTTCCCGCACACAGGGCATCTCAAGTCCGTATTCGCGCCAGGGTCGTCATTACTATCACACGGTGGACAGATCTTCCGCCCCGCCTCTCGGACTGTCCCAGGGTATTATTCTTAATTGGACTTTAGCGATTTAATTCCGGGCTTGGCTTGCTAGGCCTTCACCCTCGGCTGTCTTTCCAACAGTCAGATGTCTTTCCATCCGTCAGATGTCTTTTCCACCAGCCATCTGTCTTTCCAGCGTCATCCCGTCTCCGGGCTGTCATTTTTGTTTGAGACGATCTTCTTAGCATTCCATGGATTCACCGTGCGGGTGCCGGGTCCATCGTGTGGCAGAGAGAGAAAACTCGAGTAGTTCCTGAGACTTGTGACTCGGGCGTAGGTTTAAGGGGCCCCTTTCTGACGTACATCAACACTCACCTTCACCACTCGTTTTTCTCCCTGCCCAGCCAAATCTGATATGAGCCTACTAGTGCAGCTTTAGATACACGTTCTAGTATAGAACTTACAGCACTTCTGGATAAGCCAAGGTCTTTCAGTAGGTTATAGAGAGATTTTGCTGGTATACCTCTCGCTCCCACTTCTACAGCGTATAAACTAACTACATAGCCGTTTTTTGTTAATTCGTTTAGGAGGTCGTAATACTTATTTTGTTTCATCGCGTGGTCTTTAGGTATATTAGTTTCCCACGGTACGGTAAGTTCTACAAGGACTATGCGTTTCGTAGCTCTAGAAAAAGGAAAATGTCCGGTCTGGATGACGAAACACCCACATCCTCTGGGATTTTGTAGTGCTTTTCATACGTGTCCATTAAAATAGTCCAATCAGGTGCTGTACCCAGGATTGAGTAAGGCTTGTTCCTGGAGTTTGAAGTTGAGCCTTCTTTACAAAGTTAATTTGTCTTTTGTTTGTCGTCAATCCCTTTTGGGCTCTAGCTACCGAAAGGCTCATGGCTTCACGTATGATTTCAAGTACTCTGTCATGACGCCGTGAGTAATGACCCCATTAAGGAGCACCCTGCATCCCACCAATATGTGCCTTGCTGTACATATCGCTCTCCACAAGTATAGCAACATTTTTCAGAGGCTTTTCCCCACCTTACCAAGTTACTCTGGTCAGGAGGGTCATTTGGAATGCATTTAGATAAAATTTTAATAAGGCAGGGGACCAGTCATAGATCAAGGTGCGCCATTTTAGAGCTAATGGGATACAGAACTCACCTATGGTTAACCACTCACTTTGCATTTCTAAATTCATAGCGTGCACTTTGTAACTGTCATTTTCGTCTTGTTGTAGAAAGGTTTTTACCATGTCTCGGTCTTCCTTTTTTTTCTCGCACCCAACCCAGCAGTATTTACTTGTGCACCTGCCATAAATTGTTTATGGAATTGAAGTCTAGATTCCAGGTCTGAAGCAGTTTTGTCTTTGGGAGAGATGTAATTAATTGTCTTGCGACTTTCCCAAAACATGCGTTTTTGTAACTCTTAGGTGTTTGTAAAGTTCAGACGGTTTCTTTAGTTTCAGCCCAAAACTATTGTGATCCCTAAAAAGAGTAGAGGATCAGCCGGATGTGCCAATCCGAACCATGACTTCAATATCTTTATGACATTGGCATCTAGCTTTGCCAGGAGAGTTTTACCGATGTCATATACTAGGAAAGGCCAAGTGAGACGTGATGTGAGGTAGTTGTCATATATCCATGCTTTTTGATATTGCTGATAGGCTGCTGGTCTACCTTATTGAGGTTGTTCATGAAATTTTCAACAACCACCTCTAATGATGGTGTACGTCCTTTGTGATCTATCTTTCTACCAAGAAATTTGAAAGGCACTGCCTCTGCAATTGTGGCAACTCCTTGGCCACTTATGGAGAGTCCCGGATCGTAAGACGTATATTTGGTATTTCTTCTACCCAGACAAAGACAATGACATTTAGATGGTTTTGTCCTCATTCCTCCGTCCATGTACAGAACTCATCGACTTCGTTCAACAATTCTTGACACTGTTTGGGATTACGTGTAAGTATTGCAAGGTCGTCCGCAAAGGCCAAGATTGACTCAGTGTACTTATTGTTGATTTTAAACCGGTAGCCCCATTTCTTTTCACGGGATATTAATTTGTCTACTAAAATATTTATAACTATATTAAATGCTATTGGTGATAAGCAGCACCCTTGGAATAGTCCTACATTGTATTCAAGTGGTTTTGTGTATTCCTTGTTTACTGCTATGACGAATTTTAAGTGGCAATAATAAGAATTAATTATGTCAATAATTTCAGCAGGAAAGTTATACCATTTTAGGGCAAATATCATAAGTTCATGCTGGACAGAACCAAACGCGTTCTCTAGGTCTATCCAGCAGACTGTAATTTGCCTCTCTCATGTGTTCTGGCATCTTTCAAACTTTCTGCTAGTAATGTATTGTGTTCCAGGCATCCAGAAATACCAGGCAAGAACCCTTTCTGGTGATTGGGCCTGAAATACCTATTGCTAGTCATAAATGTGGTCATTTTTGTTTGCAAAATACTGAAAAGATTTTAGAAATTGTATTGGTTAGGGCTATCGGTCTGGTGTCTTTGGGATGAGTTACTTCCTGCTTTTTAGGGATGAGGACAAAATTGCTCTTCCAAATGCTACTGGGACTTGCTTTCTTGACCAGATCTTAATGAATATATTCAAGATATGTTTACGAACTGATGGACACTTTTATACACTATGTAAGGAATGCCATCTGGGCCAGGAGCTGATTTAGTAGTTTTCTTTTTAACTTGATAGTTTACTTCCTCTTCACTAGGTGGGGTGCCTTGAAAGCCTGTCAGAGGATCATTAGGTCTTTGGATGTTTGGTTCTACGTACGAGCTCCCGCGTTTAGGCACTTCGTATGTGCTTTTAAAGTGATCGTAAATTTGCGCGTTAGTCAAGATAAGCTTTCCATTTTGCTCCCTGAAAATATTTTGGAGTATTGAAAAGGGTTTTTATCAAAGTCTACTTCGTGTTTAGCTCTGTTAAAATTATCACGATTTTTTTAATTTGAAGCGATATTCCTTGTATTAATTTAAGGATTGATCTTAGAGCCCTGGACAGTTGGTGACTTAGATGGTTATCGCCCATGGTTTTAGCTACACGAAGACGTTTTATTAACTCTCTTTTCTTTCTCCGCAATTTCATTTTGAACATATTTTCCTTGCTATTTTGAGCATAACAAGTTGATGGTGGGTAATGTTCCGAGAAGTATGTATATATGGTGTCCTGGAAAGTTTCTACTTGGCTGTTTAGGTCTTGTTTTGGCCCAGGATGTTCTAATAAGATCGCCAAGTTTTCGTCATGAACTTTCCAGGTAGAGTTTTTTAAACTGGGAATGCCAAGACGTGTCCTGATGACAATGGACTCCTGGTAGTTTTCACTCGATGGTTCACCTTGGGATATATGAGGGTCAACTCTATCCATAGTGTTTGTCGAAGTACTGACCGACGGCTGTCGTGCTTCAACACCATCATGTGTCTTTAAATGCTTTTGGTACCAGGCTCGTTTATTTTGATATAAAAGACGTAGTGGCATTTTTGGTATACCAATCAGTACCTCCGGCTTAATATCTAGGACTATGTTATATACCTACACGTTTAAGATTCTGCAGACACTTAAAATAATTATCCCTTTAACTTTCTCCTTTTGAGAGAAAGCCCCGAATCCCAGCAGTGGGAACATGACAGAGCCTGCTTAGGCAGGAGTTACCTGTGTAATATTTAGCGTATTTTTGTAATTTCTTTATCTCGATTTTGGTTTCCGAAGTCTTAACTCCCAATCTTTGTAGATAACACACACTGTACCTAATATAAGACGCACCTGCATTTGTTCGTTGTGCTGAGACTATAGTAGTGTTAGAATGTATGTTATTATTAAATTAACGCTCTGTTTGTTTAGTTTTCCTTACCTGTTATGCGTTGTATGTTTGCCAAGTGCTACGAATGGTTAATTACAAAAAAGAAAATTCAAAAGTCCTTCAATGACTTTAAGTCATCAAATTAGGAAACCTAAAACCTTTTTTGATAACATTTCTATAGCACAAACTAGTAGAAAAACATCCCGAGACATTTATTATCTCAACGAGACCTTATGCTACGGTTGCCGCTTGCCCCGCAAGTCAGGCCTGTGGGGTCCCGCGCAAGCTGGGCCCGGCTGGCAAATGCCACCTCGAATAATATGGCCCCATGCTGCTCGACCAAATGCCATGAATTTTGTCAAACCAACTACAGAGACTTCATTGATCGATGAATCCAAATTTTAGATTTTTGTTCATCTTTCGAAAACCGCTAACTAGATTTCGATAAAATTCATATGGGACCACGTCTGATTTTGATTTACCAAACAAAACAAGAATTATCAATTTTAATTCACAATTGGCGGAGCTTTCGCGTCACTACATACAGCCAAATTCAAAACTCCACTCCAAAACTTCCTCCATTTTATAAGTCGGTTAAAAAAATTGTGATCAATTGTGAACCCGTACTTTTCATTGGTGGCAAAGAATATAAAATTGTAGATTTGACTCTACTTTTGTGATAAGAACGTCTAGGCTGTGGAATACGTTGCCTGAGTGGGGTTTCCCCGATGGTTACAATCTGTGTGTCTTCAAATCGAGAGTGAATCGGTTTCTTCTAGGTAAACACGCTCCATCGTAGACCGCATCGTCGCTTAACATCAGGCGAGATGGCGGTCAAGTGTAAACCTATAAAAGTTAAAAAAAAAAACAAGTGGAACTTCACCATATTTACGTTGTCCGTCATAAATACAGACAAAACAGTAAAATTTTCATAAGCATAAGCAGCCCACTAAATGGTCCCACTGCTGGGACTCGGGGCCTTCTCTCGCAAGGAGAGTTAAAGCCATAATACACCACCCTGGCCAAGTGCGGGTTGGTGGATGACATATGACCTCGAAACATTCTAGGTACGATGGATTTCCTCACAATGTTTTCCTTCACCGTTTTTGATTTAGCGGCATAACGCACATGATTTCGAAAAGACAGTGATGCGCGTGGTCGGATTCTAACCCGGAGGCTCCGGATCGGCAGTCGCCGTTCTCCCGACTAGACCGGCCGTAACTTCTAGACCAGCCGTAACCTCTAGACCAGCCGTAACTTCTAGACCAACCGTAACTTCTAGACTAGCCGTAACTTCTAGACCAGCCGTAACCTCTAGACCAGCCGTAACTTCTAGACCAACCGTAACTTCTAGACTAGCCGTAACTTCTAGACCAGCCGTAACCTCTAGACCAGCCGTAACTTCTAGACCAACCGTAACTTCTAGACTAGCCGTAACTTCTAGACCAACCGCAACTTAGTTAAATGTTCACCGGTATTCTATTCAAAGTGGAAAACAAAGGTATAATTTTCCAAAACCATTGTATTTGGGTCCTGTCTACGAAGCATTCTCAAACATTACTCTGTAGGACACGGTCACATTGTTTGCTGTAGAAAATGTCTCATGTACAACGTCACTGATAACAGATAAAGAACCCAAACTTAATCCATGTGTATATAGGACGTTTCTACCAACATCGTGGCCTTGAGCCTCTTAGTTCTATGTTCTGTCATGAGTTGAGCAATAAGTCTACAAGTTTATGGTTATAACACTCTATGAGGGCGTCATGGTTTTAGCCGTCGATGTTGTATATCTATAGAGGTAAATGCTTTCCCTGAGAGCTAGAGTATCAGATGCAAAAACCATTTCCCCAATTCAACTCTTGAGATTAACGGGTATAACAAATGGAAGCTTGTCTTAAAGGTTATTAGAAGATTGTAGTGTTTTAGTTAATATTCGTTTTGTAGTAAGTTCCTCCTCAGTTGCAGGTCAGGTCCGTAAAATAATTCCGTCCCCAATTCCTAATTTGCATCTCCCCCCCCCCCCTTCAATTGCACTCAGTTGGACAGCTTACAAGTGAAGGCATAGGTACTGCTGAATTTTATTATTTTAAACCCTTTTATCATCCTACAAAGGTTTCCTTGTTGGTTCATTTGACCCATACATTTTGTTCACGGACCTGTAGTCTATAATCAAACTCCTCCAAAACAGCGTGATTGATTACTGTGACATTTTTGTGTATATTCAGTAAACCTATTTTTTTATGATTGGACGTTAATAATACTTCCTAAATAATTCTTAATTTTCATCCGTACTCATTTTTAATCGCGATATTAGTACTGCAATATTCATCATAATTTGTATCATATAAAACAACGTTTACTGATTTAGCTAGTCATTTACAAAATATACCACATACCTACTTGCAATGTCACTATTTTTTTTAAGTCTGACAAATGCGTTCTAGTGCTACAAAAAAGTATCTATATAAGAAACACATAATATGAACAATGAACATGCACAGTTTTTGGGGTAGTCCGGGTAGTCGTGTAATAAAGATGCCCACATGTGTTCCAATGCATAAGAGTACGGCCAATAAAATAAATTGTGTAGCATGCCACGAGCAATTATGAAGGTTAGTAGGTCGAGACGGCTCATGTTTTCTGTTTTGATAAAATGATAAGTTAATCAGAGTGTTTGCATAAATAATACTATATAATTATTTACAAAATGTAGAATATCTTGTAGAGTAGTCGTAGAGGATCTTGTATGAAGTACCGTTCGCATCTTTGCGGTAGGTTGGCAATTACTAAGAGGCTTTAGATTATATCGAGAGACGTGCAAAAAGGTTTATTTAGAAGCAACAACTCACTTGTTCGTAAAAGATTTCAAAGTTGCCGCAAAATTGTAAATTTTTGGTTTTTATCGGCTGTATTTCAGAGAGAGTGCAGCACCTTGCCCTTTTTCTACCGGACTATGACATAGACATTTCAAGTTTTTTCCGGATTTGCAAAATAATATCCCCGTTTACGTATAATGTGCGGGAGCACCTCCGTGTTGATAATGCAAGTGTTGATAATGTTACTGATAGTGAGCGCTGCGTTTAGTCATATTTTGTGTTATATTACTTCGTCCGCATATTTAGTAAAATAATAGATATTCTTGTAAAAAAATCCTAACGACGACCGCAGTAAAGTTAACTCTGTAAGATATTCCAAAATCGCGTTTTTCTTAACTACCTACTACAAAATAGTAAAAATAAAAGACATGTATCGGGAAGTAGGTAAAAAATTATGTAAAATCGTGACTTGTTATTGTCGCAATATGAATCATTATATAAGTAAATTAATCCGCTATATCTGATAAACCGATGTGATTTCTGCCTGAAATTGAATTAGGTAAGTTTAAATTTAAAACGATCAAAATAATACACGGGTAAGTTTTATCACAGAAGCCGTTGGATCGGAGCCAAGAAAACGCATCGCTTTGTTTTTCTTCGTGTTTTGGTCCAAGAAGTCTGCAGACGCTACATCTTGTATCTTTGTTTTTTAACTATTATAGGTTTACATTTTTTGATTATCGTCTTCCCTGATGTTAAGCGACAATGTGGTCTACGATGGAGTGTGTTTAATTAGAAGGAACTGATTCACTATCGATTTGAAGACACCAAGATTGTAAATATCGGGAAAACCCCACTCAGGCTTCTCATTCTACGGGCTAGACGTTCTTATCACAAAAGTAGAGTTAAACCTCCTAGTATCTGTATAAATTTAAAATATCGTATCACGAAGTAATTCATATTCGTATTTTGAAAATTTTGAAAAATTTTGAAACGGTTTTGATAAGTTAATTATTCATTTTAAATTCCTGCCCCCACTATTATGTTTTAAACGCGATTTTACTATTTTTGTATGAATTACGACAGTAAAATCACGAAATCATTTGGATAATCTAAATAATTTAATCGTCGCTCATTTAGGTAGGTACATGAAATCATACATGAAGTGTTACGTCACTTTAACATTTCACTCGATTGATTTTAATTAAAATTTTAAATGAGATTTGGTTGTTTGGTGTTCAATCACGTCGACGGATAACTAAAACTGAGAACTAAACAGATCTGCAGATCTACCGCCTAACTCTCCTGCTTTCTGCTATGCTTTGATCTGTGATGTCATCGCCCAATTTGGTAACGCGGATGAAAGCAGACAACTACACCTGTTTTCCGAATGCAGCGGAACTGAACGACGACGACGAAGACAATCCGACGACATCACAAATAGAAGCATAGCAGAAAGCAGGAGAGATAGGCGGTAGACCTGCGGGTTGAAATTATAAGCTCAGTTTGATTGTAGTCTAGAACAGCCCACAGGTTCTTAGCGAGAAAATTACGGGAACGTGTACTACGCTAAAACTACAAACCGCAGGGCGCTGCTAGTATAGGTACGAGATAGATTTTCGAACAGGTAAACACGAAACGCACGATTATCTGTTAGAACGTCACAACATGATTCATCATAAGTACGCGAAAGATCCATCAAACATCTTGAGGAAAGGCCTCTGAAATATTTTTTAACATCATACCCATTGAAAGTTCGTCATTTTGTAATACCAAAGTTACAAAACAATTTCACACTTTTTTATGACATTCTACCTACTTACACAGATCTAGTAGGATATTTAGAAATTGAAAAACAAACAAGTAGGTAAGTGTGCAGTTACCGAATCGCTAGATGGACAAGTCGTCACTTTTGTGTATTCCAATTTCTTTGCCATTATCACATTTTAATAATAAACAAATAGCAAGTGTATGACAATCTGGACAAAATCTTTGACAAATGAGAAATTTGTGACAATCATGACAAAGTTTTGACATAATGACGTTTAAATCGATGCATGCACGAAAAAGTGTCACGTTCCCTCTGAGCCGAGCGTGCAAACCAGAGCGCAGATCAAACGATAGAGAGGCACTATCGGCCTATGTATATTTATGTCGCAGCTGTTTTGAAAACCAGAGCCGTTTTGTAAAGCGGCGATTTAACGATTAGCCAGATTGAATGCGGCTGATTAAAAAGCAGCCGGAATGTATTCGACGCCATACGTCATTCAATACGGCTAGCCGTATGTTTTTTTTTTTTTTTTTTTTTTATAGGTTTACACTTGACCGCCATCTCGCCTGATGTTAAGCGACGATGCGGTCTACGATGGAGCGTGTTTACCTAGAAGAAACCGATTCACTCTCGATTTGAAGACACCAAGATTATAACTATCGGGGAAAACCCACTCAGGCAACTCATTCCACAGCTTAGATGTTCTTATCACAAACGTAGAGTCAAACCTCTTCGTCCGTGTCTTTGGAACATCCACCATGAAACGGTGCCGCTTCTTTGAGTTCCGAGAAGTACGATAGAAAAAGGGCAAGGAGGTATTAGATCATGCAGATCAGTTGCACACTCTCCGAAGTGTATCCGATAAAAACCGATAAGCTAGCAATCTTGCGGCGATGTTCAAGACTTTGAAGTCTTTTTCGCGCTAGAATGTCTTTGCCTATGAGCTTTTTTGGCACGCCTCTCGATCGATTCCAGAGCCTCAAGCTGATACTTAGCCGATCCATCCCAAAGGTGCGAACAGTACTCCATACAAGAGCGAATCTGTGCTTTGTATAACAAAAGTAATTGTTCAGATTTGAAGTACTTTCGCACCTTTGAGAGGACACCTAGTTTTTTGGCAGCTAATTTAGCCTTGGATTCGATATACGAGCCAAAGTTGAGCGTAGAAGTTAAGGTAACGCCCAAAAGCTCAAGATGATCAGTAACCGGCACGGATACACCTCGAAAAGTAGGAGTCAGTTCAAATTGACTCCTTTACAAAACCTGTTTATTTATCGATAGTCTATTGAACAGGATGACGAATATCAATTTCTTATTCTTTGACTCTATTTAGAACGTAGGTATTACGGTGCCCCAAAGTGTACTTAGATAATTAGTGCTTAATTGTTTTGTAAGTACACTGTATAATAAATAAAAAATAGAATCTAGTAAGATCTATGCTTATAATAAATTTCATTATATAAGTACCTCTAGAACCTGACATACTCATATTGCGAACGAATTTATACGTAGGTACCTATATATATGCGTATATACGGGTGTTTAACCCTTATAAATATATACGCACAATAATGTTTGACTATACGCACAATAATGTATTTGGACCGTGATTGAATTTAAGATCAATTCGGATTATGCAAATAAGTGTCTAGGTAGATATTACATTAAAGTCAAGGTCTGTGGAAACAATAAAATAGTTCCTTGAACTCTACTGACTCCACTGTATTCATTCTGTACAAGGGAGAAACGGTAAAAGTTTTTTTTAAGACAAGTAAATTTTAAGACAGGTCCAAACAAGTTATTCAATATGAAAAGGTTTTAAGTTAGTTGTTGGCCATTCTCCTGCATAGGGTTGCCATCTGTAAAGTTTGGGAATCAGGACAAGATTCGTGAAAACCCCGGATTTTCCAGATTATAGAGACCAAAACCCGGACATGTCAACAAAAAATGTTATTATATCTTCTTACATTGAGATGAAGATGAAATCCGGCCCGGACGCTGCCCGGACGCTGTCCAAACTAGGACAAATCCGGGGAAACCCGGACGGATGGCAACCTTACATGTTATGTGATCTTATTCATTTACTCATTAGGCATTATAATATCATTTTTATTGGGTAAATTCCTTAGGGAAGGCGATTGTGTAGTGCAAAACTTATTTCGAATTCTAGTCTTTAACCTACGTATTCCGTAGTTTACTAAAATAACTAGACCATACTAACTAGGATTTCAATACCTGATCCGTAGGCCAGCTTGATTTATACGCGTTAAAAACTGAAAAATTTTAGTCTAAACTCGAGCATTTTAGGTAGGTTCGAATCCTATTATTTTAGAAGCCACTGAGTGTTTTTAAAAGTTCAAATGTACAAATTTATCAACACGACTTGCTTTAACAATCATGGAAAATATCGTGAGGTTTACTAACGTTCCTAGAAGTTCGACGACAAGTGTCATCCGCCAACCCACACTTAGCCAGCGCAGCGTGGTGAATTATGGCCGTGAAAGAAGGCACCGAATCCCAGCTGTGAAAACATAAAGCTGCTGCATCCGGATCGAGTACGAAAGTTATTAAATTAAGTACTGCTCGATCAATTTGAGAAAATTTTGAAGGCGTCGAAATAGTTTGCAGAATTTGGACAATATACCTAACCAAAAATCCTCAAATGATGCAAGACGGTACCGTACGTAAGCGAACGTCACTGTTGCGTAAACAAAGCACAGCATTGATCATTTTAAAACATCTTTGTGTTCAGTCGTATGAATCATTAAACTTATTATACTTAACCAAGTACCTAATTGGATTATGGAATATTAAGTAATCAAGTAAATAATGAGAGATTTTAATCTGCTGATTGATTTTTATTTTATTGTACGTGTAATAAGAAGACATGTAGTACAGTTGTGTACCTGTATATAATATCCTTTATCTTCAGTATCGAAAATAATGAAGGTAAAGAAATGGAAGATTCAAATAGTGTAGTGTAAACTTTAAAATTAATGATTTAACAGTTTAACTACAACAAAATTAAATGTAAACTTTGCCAGGTGTACGATAAACTGCGTAGATGTCAGCATAACATAGTCTATAAGTTGGCACGATCAGTCATTGTAGGTACACAGTCGATCTGACAATTATATTTTTTACGCGTAATTGTCTCGTTAACTTGCAACTTCGTTAACATGCTGTAGGTATCATAGTTTTGGAGATATACAATGGGTTAGTTAGTTATTGATTATTATTATAATTAGTTATTTTAATTACTTACTTTTTTAAGTACTTAATTAAAATAACTAATAAGTCTGCACTTGACCGCTATCTCGACGATGCGGTCGGTCTACGACGGAGATTACCTTACCTAAAAGATACCGAATCACTAATAAAATAAATGATCATGTATAACTACTACAACCTGTAGTAATGTCTCACATACATACATGCATATCTGCATAAGGTATAAATTTAAAATCTAATCTCGTATGTGAAGAACATCTTTCGCCCTTGTAGAATCGCCAATGAGTACTTGAATCTAAACATTCTGAGAATGATAAAAAGACACGCTCATTATTCTTATACACGCAATCTACTATGACTGTACCTTCTACAAAGTGTGATACAGGCGCAGCAAACATTACAGCATACCTAAATTTAACACTTTGATGTTAGGAATCTTTAAAACCAAACTGAACCTAGATAGCTTAGTATTATTTACACCTCCCGCATAAAACCGCTAACATAGCACTAGGTTTCTAATTACTACTTCAGGGTGAAATTACTCAGTGAAATCATTGACCGAAATCTGCTCTACTAACATTTAATGAATCACGATATTGAACCGATATACCAATAACCTAATTACTTTCTTTTGTGGCCCGCAAACACCTGAATTGTTTTTTGTTATTCGTTCTTGTCGGTTTTATCCCTGTGGTACGTGGTACCAAGATATTGATCCTAATTCTTCCGACACAACTACATGCATGAAATTCTATTGTTTTATTTTATGCCACATACGCCAACAGAAGACAACGAAGTTTGAAGTACTTACCATGAATTTTTTAGGTCCTTCATTCCAGAGAATGTGATACTGTTGGATCTGGTGAGCTTCTTCCCCAGCGTCCAGAACCGTATCTTGTTGTGGTTGTCATCTTCATGGAAAGGGTTGAGGTGCTCCGGGTAATCGTGGATGGAGAAGCTCTTTCGGGGAGCAGCCATCGTAGCCATAATAGGTCCAGGGGATCTCACTTTTACATAATACACTGGCGAATCGGTTTTATCTTTTATCACTGTTATCACGCCGATATAGTTTTATCGCGAGAGATAATTACGTTTGTTTTTGCGGTGGCGCGGCGTCGCGGCGTTCTGTATCGCGGTTTGAGGCACACTAGCTGTTGGCTGGCTTGTGTGAGTTGTGTGAGTCGCCCGCTGCCCGCTAGGTCGTTATCACTCTGAGCCGCATTGCCTGCATTCGCGTCGCGCTGCACGATCGAGTGAGCTCTTAGCTCGCATATCGCCTGATTGTGGTCACTCATCTGAAAGAAAACTGTTAGGAACTATCTTTGCTTTCAATTGATGCACAATAGGACCCATTATTGCGGAATTGCATTACTTTTCAAAGGATCTTTCGAATTTATTTATTTATTCATGTTATTGATCTTTCGTCATGTTTCATTGTTGTCGTCCTTGTTTGATGGAAACCTATCCGTATCGATGACAGTCCCCGCTATCTACTGATTTTACCTAATATTCGTTTGATTATTTTATTTTCATGTGGAATACCTACTAATGGTATTGTATTAAGTAGGTCAACTTCATATACAATCACTAACAGCTATACCTAAGTCGTTATTCTTAATGTAGCAACAAATTATAAAGTACCTATTTAATAAACTATCTACCTAACTGCTTAGTGTCTGCACTGTGACCTTTAGGTATACCTTTACTAATGTATTTACATCTAATAACTCTGCAACTTTGCCCATGTAGGTGCTCCAATGCCATTTGACACTCAAGATATTTATTGCAACAGGAAATCGAATTACACAAGCTTCTAAATTATACGCTGTTTATTTTACTGTAAAAAGCAGACTTTATTTGCAAAAGATGACGGCATATGTATACATTTGATGAGGCCGCGTCACTCGCATGGGCGAAGGTCGAGATGTGTCTTGGAGTGATCACGGTTTGAAACTTTCATAACATATTCGTTGATGACGATAACTATTCAGCCGCTAATTGTACTGCACCTTCTGCCCGATTTACGAGCTTCTTCTCATCTTTTGGCAAACGGTTCGAAGATTTTTGCATGTAGTTTTGCTTGCCTTCAAATAGATGAGTGAGTAGCGCTTACAATAATGATTTTAGTTTACTTTTCGCTTTTGAGTGCCTATTTGTGGTTTTGAAGTCGGTTTAATTTTTTGTAAGAAAATAGTTTGTTTTTAGTAAATTTGTATTTCTTGCATCATAATGCATTACATCCCAAATTCGTATAGGTATCAATGCAGTGTAAATAGTTTCTCAGAAAACTATAAATTTACACAGAATACTTGCACTAGTGGGCTCTTTGCCAGATTTTATTTTGATAGACGTAACTAACTAAATACAGTCTTTGTTGTTTCCTTTGTTAAAGCAATAAATATATTCTCTGCAAAAATGCTCGAGTATTTCAATATATTCATGGCTATACACATAACATTCACAATTTTTGATAATTTTTAAGAACAAAGAAAAGAACTCGACATTTCCCAGTGAAACCCCATAATTTAATAATGAATGAATAAAGTGTAGAATTCACCACATTGGCCCTCTTGTCTTTCTTCTAAAGTAGGCTCAAGGCAATTCAGTTCACATGAACAATGAAGTGAAAACCCTTTATAATCGTACAGCCTATATCGTAATTTTGTAAATAAAATGGTACTATTAGTACGTATAGGTTAGGCCTACAGTTTCATTTGATCGCCATGCGTCACTTATTACATAATAATTACAGCGTCATAGACTCATAGATCATTGTAAAGTTAATATATTCGCTTTCTACGGTACAAATTCAGACAATAACAAATTAATACATTTAATTTGCAATTATGTAAGTAAATAACCATTCTGTTCAGAAATCCATTACTCACCGCAAGAGAATAAAAGCGACCAAAATACCACCTCTAATGGACTGACCTGACCTGCCTTGCCCGAATGCGCGATATCGATCCACCAAAGAAAATATTAAACGCTACCGCAGTAACTTTGTAACTTCTAAGTCTGTAACGGTACACCCAAATATACGTACTATAAGTTATTTAGTAGCTTTGCATAGGACATTAGAGAACCCACCGTGGAAAGACAGCCTACCTAGATACGTACTCTTTATTGTAGATAGGTGCCTACACACCAACACAATAGGTAAAAGAAAACCAATAAACACTGGTGTTACAAACTGTGGCCTTACCGCTAAAAGTTAATTCTTAGAATACATGCATGAAAATTATCATGAATTAAACACCTTAGTCGTTAAAATCCAGTCTCTGTTCCCACTGTTGGGATTTGCAAGCCTTCTCTCACGAAGAGAAAGTCATGAGCAGACTATAATCCACGCTTAGGTTTATTCTGTCCAGAAATACATAAAGCTGACTCCATGGACGGTACAAAAAAAATGTTTTTGATAAGTCCATGGCTGATTCTAAATAAATATAAATTTGTGATAAACTGGATCATAATCCCAGCAACGAGTATTGCACAAATACTTATTTATTTGGGATATTGTGGAATGACTACTGAAAGTTTCTGTTTATTAACGTAAGGAAATAGGTTCAAAGTTGCATGTCCTTACCTACATTAATTAACTCTTGGCTTGGCCTGCAGCTTGAATTAAAACCAAAACTCTTATTCATCGTGTGCTTTTGTTTCTTTTCTTATTGCAGACAAAGGGTAGGCACTAAATGTAATTTGTATCGGTACACAGGTAGAAGTTAGAGTTCATTGCTACTTTCATTGTTTTGTTAATAAAGGTTCTGGCCAGATTAAAATACACTTTCATTTTGATATCTTCATGATCCAAATTGAATTGCAAAATTCGAGTGTTTCTGTTGAGTCGTTGGACGTTATCAAATCGCAACTATTGATAATTTTGTTATAAAAATGAATGGTATTGTTTGATGCGATTTTATCACATAATCAGTAATATAAGCTTTGTATTTTGATTATCAATATTATAACCGAAGTACGAAAACTAGGCTTTCCGTTTACGTCACGTAAATGTTATTAAATATTAGGTATATAAACTACGCAAAAAAGTCAGTCATAGGGACTGCTGATAGAAGGGAAGTATTTTGAGTATTACCAGCGCTAATGCTATACGTCACCTGTAAAGGTGTTTGATATCGTTTACGCGTCACAACTTAGGTAATCCAGTGAAAATCCATTAAGTAGCCCCACGGGAGCCAGTGGTTATGTGGTTCTCTCCGTCACCGAAGTGACGGCCTAACCACTAAAAGCCGCCAACCCGTTGGGGTGTTCCACCAACGCCCAATGTTAAATGGGGTCTACGAGCACGCGTTACTGCGCGGACTGCGCTGGTTCTACAGATTCCCTCTGCAGGTTCTCCTGCCCCGGCCCTCTCGATGTAGCCATGTGTGGAGCACATATCGCACATCATCCTATGGGACCTATAAGGAACATTGCAATTGGTCCAGTCAATGTGCCTATAAACCTATCTGACCACCTAAAAATCCGTAGTGGCTTCGCGGCGCGACCGTCCAAGTTACTCATATCACCATAAGGTCGTAGGTTCGAATGCCGCCTGCACCTCTTGAGTTTTTTTAAGTGCAAATGTATCAGTTTGCCGTCACAACTACCTGAAACCGGCGTGCTCCTACATCTTCCGAGGACATGCGTCATCCACCAACCCACACTGGGCCAGCGGCGCTCATCATGAAGTGGTCTGCTCATCATACATATGCTAGTACCATTAGGTCTATACATCATACGCCGACTGTCTTTGAAAAACTTGTTTTAATGATCATTTCCACACAGATAGGCTTTATATTCTCGTCTTATACTAATAACTTTAATCAAAACATCATCAAACAAATATTCAAAACGTAAACATACGCAATTTACGTCATGTTAGATAGAAAGGTGTCTCAACTATATTATTTCACCTTCTATTTTAAGGATGATATCATACTTGCGTAAAAATCAGCTGTCAGTAAATAGATTTTCAGATAATGTTTTGTAAGTGTTTCGGGACTCCACAATTTTAAATTTCAAAATTGATCCATAGTGTACTCTCGTGTATCTCGTTGTTGTTGTTGTTGTTGGCCCCATTCGCCACCGCACACATGGCCAATGTGGTGAGTTATGATCCTGACTATCTCTTTGTGAATGAAAACCCCGTGTCCCAGTTCTGGGAACATTAAGTGGGCTGTCTACTTATGTTATATTCTGTATGTTGTTTATTAAGGAGGCTGCAGTCTCATGACGATAACAGATAGGTATGTACCTACCTAACGAATCTTTAACTGGCTTTTTACCTGTTGCAGGTTTATACTTGACAGCCAATTCCCTGATGTTAAGCGATGATGAAGCGTGAAGATATAATTAACTCACGTCTTGGAAGACACCAAGATTGTAACATTTGTAACCATCGGCCAGGTGATATTAGAACCTACAAAATATATCCGAAAAACTTTGAAGACTTTTTCGAAAAAAAAACACAACCATTCTTTGTGACCCGGCCGAAACAAATAGCGTTCAACAAAGACCACAGCCAACAGGATGTATCGGCACTTGTTCTCAATTAGAAGATTATTTTCTCTACCATTACGCCATCCAGCCATTGTCCTCGGTATCGCCAATACATTGACTATTTCTTGTTATCTCCTTTCTCGCAATGTTATCGTTCACACTTGCACTGTGTATTTAATTGCTTTATCATTTCTGTACTTCGCTATAGGTTGGTGGATCAACTCTAATACTGTAATGATATTGTGTTAATAGCATTAATATTGCATGCCCGTTAAGTATACTTTCTTGTATGTCCTAATTATCCTACTAATATTATGAATGCCAAAGTTTAGATCTTTGTTGCTCAATCACGTCGGAACGGCTGAACGGATCGGGTTAAATTCAGAAAACAGATAATTTTTGTATGTATAGACACATAGGTTACGTTTTCGGAAATGGAACTATGTCAACTACGCGGGTAAAACCGTGGGCACTTACTCTATCTTATTTTCCAATGTAGGTCAATAAACGTATGCTTTTGGGTATGCTCTACGTAAAGGCGTACCTAGTTAGTGACTAGGTTTTCAACGCCCTGCGCCTTCTGCGCTAGCTGCTTCGAGCTAGCCCATAGTTACATAGGCAGTAGAGACCAAATCCCAAATAAAATGATTTTGTTAAAAATAAAATCACATTCCTATTTTTTCACATAAATTTGATTAGCGTACGTAAATGTCGATGGTTTGATTTTTTTTTTCACAACTTCTTCACTTATATATCTCTCATTCTCAAAACTTCCCATCTATAGGTACTATTTGTCAATGAATAAATTCATCTATTCAAACAGACTAAATTTTATCAAGTTTTAAAAGTTAAGCAATCAACGCATAAAAAACGACTAGGCTGCTGTAACATACACACATCTCTGTGTTGTCGGGACCAAGGCTATTGTGGCCACATTCCTCTTTCAAAATAAAGCCTTTGTCGAAAAATTATGTAATTCATTATTTCAAAGTAAACAGATTTGGATAAGTTGAAAACACGAAAAGAAAGTTCTAGTCTACAGCTGCGACTACAGACAGACACAGACTCAAGCAAATAAAAAGTAAGGCGTGAAATTAGACCGAGAAATTAGCAAAAGCGGATAGAAAATCTAGGATTCATTAGATTAATTAGTAATACCTATAAAGATAGGAAATAAGAAAAGGAGATCGAGTCTGACAATATTTTGAACGGTATAGAATACGAGTAATAAACTGCCTAATTACCTACACTATAGAGTTGGTAACAGATTATGGATTGTATGCTAGAACTCCTAGCAGAGTGCGCTTGGAGAAGTACCAGTTATTCTAACGCCCAACTGTATCTACTTATACTTCTAAGCCTTCAGGTATTGAACGCAGTACAGTGCTAGACAGCGGTTTGAATTCTTTCATGTTCAAAGTGATAGGAGTCATTGTAGGTCAGTACCTATGTACCAGTAATACCAGCATGTTGTGTTGCTTACCATCAAGCGCACATCAACCTGGTCCCGTCACTTTCGTTTAAAAAAAAACTTTATAAAGCAGGTGCGTAGCAATGCAGAACGAAGAGAAATGTTTTTCGATTAATAAACAACATGACTCATTATTTCCCTTAAACAAAGGTTCCGCGTTGTTGTATTGCCTTGTTAAAGAACGATTTAAAACATATAGGTAGTAGGAGATCCCGCTATACAACGACCTTCACCGAGCTGTTTATTGGATGAAAAGTATTTTATATGTAATTTAATATGTCAACAAATATATAGCAAATGGGTTGCCTAAAAATTTCAGTCCAGAATATGATTAATTAACATAAAAATTTATTTTTTTTTCAATATTTCAGTAGAATTGGTTAAATTTTAGAAAGAACTTTATTACATATATAACTTATTATTTTGGCTTTATTACTCAATGCTTACGAAATCTCCATCAATAACCATCAAATCGAATAACCATTGTCATCTATTGAACTACCTACATATCGCAATAAAGAGATTATGATTATGATCTCATTACGAAATTCAACCCCTAAGGGTGTAACGGTGTTTGTATGAAACATTTTATTCCTTAAACGTATTTGCATAAAATTTCGCACGAATTGAGCATGATCAAAATAATGAATTATGTATTACAGTATTTTTCAAAACTCAACCTCCAAAGGGGCGAAATAAGGGATGAAAGTTTGTTTGAAACTTTTTTGTTTTATTTGAAAATATTTGCATGAGATTTCGTAAGCACTGAGTAGGTAAAGGCAAAATAATAAGTTATGTTATATAGGTTTTTCTAAAATTCAATCAATTTAAGTGAAATGTTTAAAAAAATAATTTTTCATTGTTAATTAATCATATTCTGGACTGACATTTTTTAGGCAACCCATTTGCAATATATTTGTTGACATATTAAATTACATATAAAACACTTTTCAGCCAATAAACAGCTCGGTGAAGGTCGTTGTATAGCGGGATCTTAGACTAATAGAACAATATACGCTTTCCAAGTTAAACTACTTGGAATTGATCGCATGTACCTACGTCACTCTAGAAGAATTGAACTGTCCAATCTATAGCACCGTGTTGGTAATTTACAAACAAGGAATCTTGTGTTGCTCTCGTACATGAGCGATATGAGTTACAAGCGTGTCAGACATTGCCGGAAGCGGGGACTTATCTCGGACATTGCAGGGAGGATGCGCCTCTACAGACGGCATTGAGCAGCAATCAGGTAGCGTGGCTAAATGGCACGGCTCTTAAACATTTCCTAACAATTCTTTAGATCATGCGAGCTCCTAAAAACACGAGTTACAGAGGCGAGTTTTGAACGATAATCTTCTTATTATGTATTAGCTGGAATAGACAATCATCATCATCATCAACTTCCCACTAAATGTTCCCACTGCTGGGAGTCGGGCCTTCTCTCGCAAGGAGAGAGTTAAGGCCATAATCCACCACGCTGGCCCAGTGCACGTTGGTGGATAACACATGAATTCGAGAAATTCTAGGTAAATGTCGGTTTCCGCACGATGTTTTCCTTCGCCGTTTTAAGTTAGCGGCATTACGCACATGATTTCGAAGAGACAGTGTTGCGTGTGGGGTTTGAACCCGGGGCACAGAATAGATATTACTACAGAACCCTCACTTAGCGAAAATTGTTATATAAATAGCGACTCTTGCTGGGACGCAACAAAGTGCAATTCAGCTCGCATTAGCGCTCAATGCCTATCGCAATTTTTAACCTAAACATTTGCGCTCTCTTCTAACGCGTAACTCTGTCGCTGTCTGGCGCGGAATGATGCGCATCGAAAGGGTTGTCGACATATTATCTAATAAAAAATTACATTTACATAGGTAGTCAGCGTTGTAGCTCAGTTATATTTTAGGTAACGCGCAAGACAGCTAGAAGAGGCCGTAACATAGGGTCAGCTCAAATTAAAACAATAAAAGTATTTTGAGTTGATCGTCTAAATGTTGTTTGATAAATATGTAACATACTAGCTTTTACCCGCGACTTCGTCCGCGCCACATATTTGTTAAAGTAATTGAGGCAGTACCTAGTCGTATGTCTACTACCATACAAATTCACGTTTCCTAATCAAAATCGGTCTAAGTCAAAGTTTTATATTTATTAATAAATGTACAATTTACACGACAAATTACAAAAAAACTATGTTCTCAAAAAATTTTTCAAAAACAGACTTTAATTTAAAATCATATTAGGACGGTCTACCAAATTTTATTAGATTCTATTAGTAGATATTAGTAGATATATCGTCGATTACATGAACGCAAATTTTAGTTTGTTGTTCATATTTCAAAAAACGCCGCCGCACTGATTTCGATAAAATTTATATGACCACCTCTGAACTATAATCTACCAACCAAAAAATAACCATCTAAATTGATTCACAATTGAAATACAACTGGATTGATAACCTCCTCCTTTTAGAAGTCGGTTAAAAATAGCATACAAAGAGTGCAAAGATCCTTCCATGCACACTTTTACTCCTCATTCCCACTCTTTTCAACTCTTTTCTGTGATAAAAGTCGCCGTTGTCTTTTCCTAAGTCTAGTCTATCTGTGCACCAAATTGTAACAAACTCTTTAACTGGCTTAAGCGTTAGACGGTAACGGACAGAGAGAGTTAGTTACTCATATATATAATTTCATAGGTGTTCTCGGGTTTGAAAATTGAAAACAGGTGATCATTTTATAGGAGGCAGTTGTAAAAGATTACCGAAAAGTAATACGTTTACTCCTCCAAAAACTCATTTTCGCAGTTCTTAATTTGCCTTAATCGAGCGTCCATCATGCATAACATTTGATAAGACACCATGAAAATCTCGTCGACTATCAAAATTTCTGTCTGATACGCCATTTAGTGGCTGCGCCCATCTTAAATATTGAGGTTGTATAGTGCACTGTATTCTTCTTGTCAAGCCCTTTTATTTGATACCCTTGTTGATGGGATTGATAAAACCTAAGTTATCCGCCATTGTGTAGAGGCCGCCATCTTGGATTTTAATTTTATATAGTACATTGTATTCTACTGGTTGAGCACTTTCATTTGATACCCATATTGATGGGATTGATAAAACCTACGTTATCCGCCATTTTGTAGCGGCCGCCATCTTGGATTTCAATTTTTATAGTATATTGTATTCTGCTTGTTGAGCCCTTTCATTTGATACCCATGTTGATGGGATTGATAAAACCTACGTTATCCGCCATTTTGTAGCGGCCGCCATCTTGGATTTCAATTTTTATAGTATTTATTGTATTCTGCTTGTTGAGCCCTTTCATTTGATACCCATGTTGATGGGATTGATACAACCTAAGTTATCCGCCATTGTGTAGAGGCCGCCATCTTGGATTTTAATTTTATATAATACATTGTATTCTACTGGTTGAGCACTTTCATTTGATACCCATATTGATGGGATTGATAAAACCTACGTTATCCGCCATTTTGTAGCGGCTATCTTGAATTTCAATTTTTATAGTATATTTTATTCTGCTTGTTGAGCCCTTTCATTTGATACCCATGTTGATGGGATTGATAAAACCTACGTTATCCGCCATTTTGTAGCGGCCGCCATCTTGGATTTCAATTTGTTATAGTATATATTGTATTCTGCTTGTTGAGCCCTTTCATTTGATTTATATTGATGGGATTAATAAAACATAAATTATCCGCCATTTTGTAGCGGCGGCCATCTTGAATTTATTTAAGTACATTAATTATAAATAAATGATACCGCTAGAAGCGTCTTGAAACGTTCTTGAGAGTAAATGGCTCAAACGGGTAAAAAGTAAGGCGGCTTCATATGCCGAAACATAAACACCGCACTTATGTAACCTGACACCCGTTTTCCCGCCAAATTTGTAAAACGCGAAAAGCGGGTATCAAGCGGTTATATAAGTATCCCCGTATAGTTAGAAATTATAAAATTGCTGGAACAAACGTTTATCGACTCCATTTCAAGTGTCTAGATACAAAGTTTCATGGTTTTATCTTCAATAATATTGAACTTCCAGACTTTCACCCCAATTCCACCCCCGTAGGTACTACAGTTCGAAACTACAAAACTGCTAAACATACATTTTATGGTTTCGTGTTAAATATCTAGACGTAAAGTTTCATAGTTCTTCAACAATGACGAAGTTTTCCATATAAACTTTCATCCCTTATTTTAACCCTTTCAACCCCTTTTTTTTCGGAACAAAAGTAGCCTATGTCCTTTCTCGGGATCTTTCTATCTATGTATCAAATTTCATCAAAATCTGTTGGTTGGTTTAGGCGGTAAAGACGGACAGACAGACAGACAGACAGACAGTTGCGCGAGCGCTCAGACGTGCGTTCGACAACCGCCGATTGGCATTTTATAATGTCCCGTACGTTGCGATGGAACGTACAACTAGGAAAAATGATAATTCTTTGTTTTTGACTCGTGCATCCATATACTCGTACAGCACAATATATGGCGACTAATTTTGCGCGGGAAACCGCGCTCGACCGTTGAGCGCAGTGAGGATGCACTAAAACCGCGCGACCTTGAGCGAGTGGGATCTGCCCGGGGTCTTCGGATCGGCAGGCGCCGTTCTCCCGACTAGACCAGCCGTAACTTGACAAAAAGACAATGCGCTGACCCATTGTACTCGTAGCATACAACCTACATTTCACCCAACACACCTACTTACCTTATTTCCAAAAATAGGTCAACCTACGTATCCATGGCAACATCGACAACTTCATTGCGTCAGTTTTAAAAGAAGTTTGTTATAACGTTTACGTTTATGATATCATACTCGTTATTTTAAGAATTTGTATTATCAGTGTACGCGATTATGGCTGTGAATACACCTCCCAATATACAGGCACGAATATTTTACGGTCTCCGGACGGACATTCAGTAAGTAACGAAAATAGATCACGAATGTAATAGGTACCTTCTGAACTAAATTATTAGCTTGTTAATTATCTATTTTTAATTAACTTATTTAATACCTATCGCTTGCTTCAAGGCTCTTGAGGCTGTTGGACAATAGTTACTCGATAAAAATATAAAAGAACATTAACACTCGCTTCTAACAGAACAGAATCACTTGATCAAAAGTCATGTCCCGAATGAGCCCGTATGGCAGAGGTTTGATTGGTCCTTTCCTTTCAATCTTGACCTAGAGTTGTGTGTAGGTTCAATGCTCACTATTTGTCGGAGTCCGAGATTATCTACCCAGCTGGAGGAGTCATCGTCATACACAACCATCTTCAAAAGAAGCAGAAATTCATTCGGCTACAGGATAAACACAAACCAATCAAGTCTTTGGTTTTGGCTCCGAATAGGTAAGAAAACTTTATTATTTAATTTAACTACAGTTAACTAAAACATATAACTATTATCATTTGGCTCAATTCCAGGCGTTGGTTAGCACTAAACGAAATCGCCGAAGAAGGTCAAAAGCCTATAATTACGATTTATGATTTAACGACTTACAAGAGACGGAAAATTTTGACGGTGCCGTTCGAAAACTCAACTGCTCGAGAATTTGTGTGTGTGCAGTTCACATATGATTCTAAATACCTGGTAGCTGTAACTGGAGAGCCAGATTGGTATCTATATTATTACAATTGGGACAAGGGAAAGGTTGAAAGTCATGCCAAAGCTCAAAATCCTAGTGGCCAGGGTCATGTCACTTCCGTAAGTGGGATTGGTCATCCTTCAATAATTTAAATGAACCTATAATTATGAACTATGTAGATGTATATGGCGAGTTATTTGTATTTGTAGGTACAATGCAATCCAACAGATGCGACTTTGATAGTAATAACAGGACCATACACTTTCCGAATAATGAATGTAGCTGAGACTGTGTGGCGGCAATGGGGTTGGTGCAAGGCTGAAAATGTAAGTATTTTGATTAAATGTATCTAACAAAGAGATGTTTTCAGAATATTGTACCACTAAGTATACTTAAGACTGACAAATGAATTAAAATATAATGTCAAACTAGCAGCGACCCACGGTGCTCCCGCAACCCGCATAGTTCCCGTCGCGTCGCCTTTATTCCCGCGGGATTTTATGAATTTATGTCTATGTCCACAATCCTACTAGAATGTAAATCACGGCGTAGTAGCCGAAGTCAATCTTATGTAGACTATAGCTTAGAAGAACACATGGGCTACGTTATAGCCCATGTGTTCTTCTAGGCTATAGTCTATCTATGTTCCAAATTTCCGCCTGATCCGTTCAGACGTTACAGCGTGATTGAGCAACAAAGATTCACTTCGGCTACTACGCCGTGATTTACATTCTAGTACGATTGTGGACATAGACATAAATTCATCTGATTTGTCTAACAAAATGAAACATTGGCGCCACCTTTTCGAAATTTGGAACTATCTTTGACAGGTATTTTTGCATTCTGAAGACATCTCATGTTTTTTTAACAAGAATGAGATGTAGGTATATGTAACATTGATATAAAGTAAGTTACATAGGTAAACAAAATAACGTTATCGACACGTAGGTAGAAGAAGAAGTGTCTTATTAATAAATTTATTAACTACAGTAATCACTAGTTCAAAATTACAATTGTACAATATCAAAAGAGCATGCATAAATTTTTAAACGATCTCCTAGACGCTGTGGAACACTTTTATTATCTACCTACAGCAATTTGCGATTAACATCATCCTGGATTGCAAATTCTTAAATTGGCAGCTCTTGATGTAACTACGTTTTCTTGACTGGTTTTGTTTGGTTCAGATCAATATAACGGCATGCATGTGGCTGACTCCGGACCGGATTATGTTCGGGACAGACAACGGTATGATAATGATGGTGGAGAACGGAGAGATCAGACCGAACTGTACGTACAAAGCGGCGGAAGTACTCGAAATGTCACTAAAGAAGGTTGAGGCCGAGTAAGTTACAGTTTTTTCTTTATAGGATACCTAGAGTACTTATAAAGTGAAGGTACGAGCAGGATATGTACCCGATGGTAAGCAACACGGCTGCTCAGAACAGCAGTGTCACGTAGCTATTAGACTATAAAGAACCATTACATAGCACTGCAGCACTGCGCTCGTCACCTAAATATATAGCATATATCATTTTCCAGTAATTTCTTTAGAAACATTGCCCTTCAAACCGGAATGCACTGATGTTTGCAGATTTTTTGTTGTCGTAAGAGGCCTTGCATCATGGAAGACACAAGACTATAATAATTTAATAATCCATGAAGCTCTTTGAGTTTGGGTTGGCGGCAAGACACGCGTCTTCGAGTTTTTATTTCTTGGAACTTGCCAGTTTCCGCACAATGTTTTCCTTTGCCATTTTTAAGTTAGCGGCATTACGCACAGACTGATGACTTCGAAAAGACGCGTGAGGTTCGAACCAGGGGTTCCGGATCGGCAATCGACGTTCTCCCAACTAGCCAGCCGTAACTTGCCACGATCATGCAGCATCATTAGTACTAAATTCAGTCCAGTCGGGTAGAAGGGTAGAACGTACTCGTACATACATAGTATCAACTATTTTATCTCTACCTCTATTAGGCAGTTCCGAGACTTGGTTAGCGAATACGTGACAATATAATATTATGTATTCGTAAGCCTTGCCCTTTGCCTCGACTGGAAACACGCCGATGTACAAGACTACCGCAATGTCTACGTCAACGTTTTTCAATAGTTATGCAAACAATTTATGTCACGCGTCGAAAAAATCGTTTCTTTTCTTGTAAACAGCTGTTAATTATTACTATGAGCAAGCATCATGGTAGATAAGTGTTTGAATAGAATTATTAATTGATTTCAAACACGACTCCACAGATTTCGATAATATTTATACGAGAGTTCGGAGTATAACCCTTTCGAACAATAGGCGGACTTTTCGAACGAAGGATTCACGCTATTGCGTAACATACACACAAAAACATACAACCGGATTGAGGACCGCCTCCTTTTTGAAGTCGGTCAAAATACATTTATTTGGCGTTTACATCTTTTAAGTAGGATCAGATTTACGATGCGTCTTTGTAGTGGTGTAGCGTCTTGCTGCCTTATAGTGTTACCTTCATTAAGTAAGTAAGTGTCCCATCTCTGACAGTTGTTTTACCACCAAACAGTAATGGACAAACATTTTGTGTTCTGGTTTAAAACCAGAACACAGAAATATAATAAACTAAGATAATAATTAACTATTATTTTATAATACCGAGTGACGGGACGTGACGCTTGGACATGACGCCGCCGCCGCAGTGACACGCAGCTATTTAATTATTATGAATATTCCAAATCACTGCCTTTGCACAAAACTGCCAAGACACAAAAACTTGGTCATACTAAACTGACGATAGAAGTGAAAACTTATAGATAACTTACAATTTTAGTAATAAGCAGCATTAATATTTCCCAATAAGTCACTTGTATATCTACAGATTACTCATATCGGTGAAGCGAACTCACATGATTTACCGATAAAAAAAACAAAAATTGGCAGTCATAGGAGCTGCCGATAGAAGTAAAAACTTATAACTCAGAATTTGATAGCTTACTTTGGAAACTTCGCGGGTAAAACCGGAGAGCGTGGCCATGAGCAGCATCTAGCGTTGGCCAATGACCATGGTCCCGAGTTTACCCGAAGATTTCTTATCATTCCCGAGCGTGACGCTAGAATTCAATTCACAGCCCACTAAAAATCTGTCTGAGGCGCGCCAAAAAAGAAGTTTTCACTTCAAAAAGCGTATAACGCGAATGTCCCGCTTCGGTGCTCCGCCGCTGCTCCTACGCACGCCGCCATCGCCCGACATTATCATGTCGGTGATGCGAACCCATAACAGAGTTTTATTTTCAAAATCTTATACGTATACTCAATAGGGCTGAGGTAGCGGCGGCACCCACAGCACCGGCGCCAGCACCGGCCGACGCAGGAGACAAAACCAGTATCTCGAGCAAACAAGACGCATCCGAGGATACCTTGGCGGAGGAAACCTTTCCAGTTATCCACTTAACCAACTTTAATAAAGGTATTCCAACTAAAAATTAATTGATATAAGTACAGAAAAAGAATAGATTTATTCTTCTTCGAAAGAGACGTTTTCAAATACAAAAATAATAAAAATAGATGACGCTCATCTGCCCCGTAAACTTAAATTTGTTTTGTCTAAATCAAAGATGATGTCCATGTGAATCGGGCTGATTGAGATATATATTTAGTGGATTTGTGTCTGATTCTTCGTAAATTATTACGTTTCATCTTTTTTAAACACATAAAAGCCAAGGAACAATCTGTTGTTCATATGTTGTTTGTTCAAATGCCATAACCAAATAGTGGTTATGGGAATTTAGTACTGAAAAATTCCACAATTGCCATTGAGTACCAACATAGTTAAGAACTATCTTTCTTCCAAAAAATAATATTACCTACCTAAAAGTATTCAAAGCCACCGAAAAAATGGCTAAAACACTAAAACTAACTAAAAAATAAGGAGATACTTTGTGTCCGCTAGTATTTTTAGATACAGAATCGCATGTCGTTTACAGGATTTGCATATGGTTGTGGGCCTGGCTACGTGCATATGTTCGAGAAGGAGACTATTCATCATTGGAGAAAAAGAAATGTATTTCGGATAAGCAAGAAATCATACAAGTATGAACTAGTCACTATTAGACCTATGCCTATCATTTGATGTTTATTCTATTCAGATGTAGGTAGACACTTAATCATAATGTCCATAAAATTC
Source organism: Ectropis grisescens (assembly GCA_017562165.1). Lineage (NCBI taxonomy): Eukaryota > Metazoa > Arthropoda > Insecta > Lepidoptera > Geometridae > Ectropis > Ectropis grisescens. The sequence continues at coordinate 17,342,069 of CM029771.1, read as the reverse complement.
AACATTATTTACCTTATTCGGTTACTCTAATTGAGAATTTATAACAAAGGCACACACGAGACAACCCTCTGTGGTCTGAGCTGGACGCAATTCAGCACATCACGATAGACCCCAATCAGGAGGTTCTCCTGATCACCACACTACGGAAACAGCTTTACTACGTGAAACTATTTGGTGTACACATGCTACAGGTAAATATCTAGAAATGTACTAATCAAAAATGACTACTAAATAAATGTATAAATAGCTATTTTCAAATAACGCATCCTGGAAAGAAATAATAATTAATTGACAAACTTCACCAATCCACAGAATTCTGGTCACTAAATCTATAATTGATTCATAAAAGTTTATATTATTTATTATTTAGGTATATTCGTTTACTTTCATAGAATCCAGAAATCAGTTTCATGGAGCTTGGGCCTGCAATGCACTATGGCAAAATAAACTCGCTGTCGATGTGCGCCTGGAAACCTATATTCATCACGGCAGGAGAACAAGACAAAAGTCTCAGGGTCTGGAATTATATGACTGACGATGTTGAAATGATCAAATTATATCAAGAAGAGATCCATTGCGTTTCATTGCATCCAACAGGTTCGGTGTAATTGCTGTTACGAATACTATTATTACGACATATACTTTTTCTAGTTAATTTTATGTAATTTATTTTTCGTGCAGGACTTTTCGCGATAGTTGGATTCTCAGATAAGTTACGCTTCATGGTGGTATTGATCGATGACTTTGAAGTGATGAGAGAGTTTCCAATCAGAAACTGTAAAGTTGCAAAGTTTAGCACCAACGGTCATTTGTTTAGCGCTGTCAATGGCCAAGTGATTCAAGTTTTCTCGTCGGTGTCGTTTCAGAACGTGTTCAATTTGAAAGGACATAATGGACGGGTAAGAAGTCATTCCGAATAGGGAATTTCACTTAAATGGTTAGCAATAATAAAATCTCTTTGTTTCAGATAACATGTTTAGCGTGGGCAGCAAACGATTTAACTTTAGTCTCGTGTGGAACTGAGGGCGCGGTATATGAATGGAGTATGTCGACTGGTCAACGAGTCGGAGAGGTCATCTTGAAGACAAATCAGTTCAGCGCTTGTGCTGTGAACAGGTTGCTTTATCTACACTTTATTCAAATTGGTAACAATGAGGCAATGTCACAAAAGTCAAATATAATTGCAGCATCGGGAAAACGACTTTTGGAGTCGGATCAGACGGAGAAATTAAAGAAATTGGTTCCAATACAATCAGAAGGAATTTATCGTTGATTGGTGTTCCTCTAAATACTATTATACTGTCAAGATCTGATATGATGTTGTTCATAACTGGCGGAGAAGGTGGCGTCACAGCTGTTCAGCTACCTTTACTAGACAAGGCTATTTTCAACGAATTTCACATGCACAACAAAAAGGTGACATGCGTTGCACTGGCGTATGATGATCAAACATTGATTTCGGTAGCGGAAGATGCTTCTATCTGCTTGTGGAGACTTACCAATGCTGACGGGAGAGCGATAGCTTTGGATAAAGATTTTGCGTATTCGAAGGAAATATTGATCAGTAAGAAAGACTTGAAAGAGAAAATTAACAATATTAATGTAAGTACAGATTGGGAGAGTTTATTCTGATTTAATTTCATGATATGATACATCTAGAATAACGGCTACTACGTACTACGAGTAAATTAAATATAAATTATTGAGTGTTACATACATTTATTTAAACTTACATGGAGATAGCAAGGACATGTCATGTAGACTTTTGATGTTGTTTAATCGATCATTTTGCTTCTTCAGTTACTTAGTACACGAATGAGTGAGCTGGAAACAGAACACACATATCAGCTGCGTCAAGCAGAAGCAACGCAAGCTGAGAAATTAAAAGAAGTTCACGAAGGGTACTGCGCAGCCATCGAAGAACTTAAGGACAAGAATGAGGTGAGAATGTATCTTGGCGTCTCTTGGTTTAGTCAACGTGTTATTAATGTCAATTTTATCGACAGACTATGGAAAATGAGCATACTCACGAAATTGGCATGATACAACAAGACATTGCCAAACTGAGATCGGGTCACGAGAGAACGCTCCAAGCTCTAGAAGCCGATTTCAATATCAAATTAATTAGCGAGTACCACAGATATCAGGTACGGAAATGTTTTTACGTCTTTTATTTGTTTAGTACGTACTAAACATTATATGTATCCGAGTAAATTTTGTTATTGTATGTCTGTAGAGCCTCGAAGACAAGACTGCGAGAATGAGAAAAGATTACGACGAGAGACTTCAAGATTTAGCAGAGAGTAAACGGAAAGCCTTAAGAGATTTGAATAACACGTTTGAAGCAAAATTAGAAGAAAAAGATGTGGTCTTGACAGAGGTAGTAACTATATATGCACATACCCTAAACGTAGATTTTTAACCCCCGACCAAAAAAGGGGTGTTATAAGTTTGACGTCGATGTCTGTCTGTCTGTCTGTCTCTGTGTGTGTCTGTCTGTGGCACTGTAGAGCTCAAACGGAAGAGCCGATTTCGATGCGGTTTTTTTATTTGAAAGTTAGTATCCGTGCGGATGTTCTTAACTATGTTTGGTTAATATAGATTCAAGATGGCCGCCTCCACAAAATGGCAGACAAAATATTTCTTTACAACCTACCTCAATATGAGTATCAAATGAATGGGGTGGACTAGTAGAATACTATACACTAAAAAAAAATCCAAGATGGCCGCCACCAGAAAATGGCGAAATATATTTTTTTCACTACTACTTCAATATGGGTATCAAACGAAAGGGCTTGACTAGTAGAATACATTGCACTATAAAAAAAATCAAATCAGCCGCCGCTCCCACAAAACGGCGAAATACATTTATTTTTTCACAACTCCCTTAGTATGGGTATCAAATGAAAGGGCTTGACTAGTAGAATGTCGTACAGATAACAAATCTAAGGTAGTCGGGGGTTAGTCAAAATTTTTAATTTTGTTCTTGTTTATTATATATTGATACATAGGTACCTACTGAAAAGGCGTGGTGACTTAATGGTGAGAGCGCCAGTTTTCACAATGATAAGGTCCCACTTACCTTTGGGTATTTTCCCAAACTTCAAAGGTGAAGAAAAACATCGCGAGGAAACCGACATGTTCAAAGAAATACATTTTCAAAGGGCATGCATCATTAACCGACCCACACTTGACCAGCGTAGTAAATTATGGCATTCACATTCTCTGTAGGAGCATAAAATATTTATGCTATATGCTACAACTCAATAACAATTTTTAGTTACAAGAACAAGCAGATATGGAAAAAAGAGAACATGAAACAATAAAAACAGCCATAGAAGATGACGCCGACCGTGAAATAATTGAAATCAAAACATCTTACGAAGCACAATTAAAAGAAGAGAAGGATGCAAATGTTAGACTAAAAGGAGAGACTGGCCTTATGAAAAAGAAATTAATCAGTGCACATAAAGAAATTGACGAATTTAAGCATCAAATATTGCAACTGAAAGGTAACAATGATATAATGACTTACCCGAAAGTACATTTGAAACTTTAGAATGAAAACTAACACATTTTAAATAAATAAACGGGTAACTCACGTTTGATATAGTCAGTCCAGTACGACTCAAGTTTCGATTGCGTCCAGTGATCTTTTTCAAAGAGAGTGCGCGCGCGTGTTCGCAGCTCCTTGAAAAAGATCGTCGGACGCAATCGAAACTTGAGTCGGACTGGACTGACTATATCAAACGTGAGTTACCCGTGTAATTACTTTAAAATACATTTGGCAGTCCTAATACTAATATTATTTTATATTACAGCCGAACATAAACAGTTTCAAAAGGTGATTTCAACTTTAGAACGAGATGTAGCGGACTTGAAGAAAGAAATCGCTGAAAGAGATATGACAATCCAGGAAAAAAGAAAAACGTATTTATGAATTGAAGAGGAAGAAACAAGAATTGGAGAAGTACAAATTCGTGCTCAATTTTAAGATTACAGAACTCAAAAATCAGGTGAGTAAATTATAAGAAAAGACAAGAGTATTAATGACAAAACGTAATGATTTGATACGTAAACGATAAGATATTCCCTATTCGTATAGATTGAGCCCAAAGAACAAATGATCCGAGAATTGAAGGTTCAAATAGACGACATGGAAAATGAAGAAATGAAGCTTCTTAGACTTAAACATGATCTTGGTATGACTTTTAGGAGGAATGTGTAATAAGTTTTCAACTGTAGAAAAAAGTTACAGCTGCATTATCGATTTTAATAAACCGTTTATAACATTCAACAGATAGACCCGTTAACACGCGAAATCAAAGCCAAAAAGGTCCGTATACTCGAATTGGAAGTGTCACTGGAGACTCTTCTCAAAAAAGAGAGCCTTCCGCGGTAATCGATCAGTTGTAATTTTTTTCTTATATTCAGTAGCTGTAGGTTTAGTTTCGCTTTACAGATAAATTTTAGCAGTAACATTTTAATTTTCACACTTTTGTGTTTGTAGCATACCTGTTAATAGATATTGTAAATGCATAGCTTTGTTTGCTTAGCTATTTATATTACATTGCGGTAACTAATTTTACGTCTGATGGTTTATGATGAGATGGAAATTATGTTTTAGAGCTTACGATCTCGCAGCTAAATGAAAAATTGCAATCCGCCAAGAAGGACTATCTCAACGAGGCGAATAGAATGCTGACCTTGAAAGGCACGCTGAAGAAAATCAAAATAGATTTGCACAACATGACCGCAAATTTCCAAGATCCGACAAAATTGAGACTGAACGTAAAAGTGAGTTATTGCAATTAATCACGATATTTTGGCATGACTATTTCGAACTATGTTGTTGCAATAACGGGGGGAATGATTGAATCGCCAAGGTCAATTTACAGTCTCATGGAAATGTTTCAAAGAAAATTTCTTCACGACTTTTCGTATATCTTTATATTCTATCATTGGGCACTTTGCCTATGCATGATATGTTACAAAATGAATTGCTTAGAAAAAGTTAGAATGTTCGCCCAGAAATATAAATTCCAGTAGTATTATACAAAATGAATGCAAGCTTTGCATTACCTTAAGGTATTACCATCACTTATTGGTACCTAATATTTCACATTCAAAATTAAGAGGTATCTTGTTCACACAGGAATTGTTCCACAAGTACGTAGAGGACATCGATTTCGTGAGGAGTCGCGTGGCTGAAGACGAGGCAGTTCGGGAGTTTAACAGGCAACGGGACCATCTGGAGAAACAAGTAGCCGGGCTCAAGCAAAAGCTAGCAAAGGCGCTCGGCGGATCTAAGACAGACATCAACAGGATTATGGATGTATGTACGCGTATATATTGTTTATTTGGTTGGTATTTGTCTAGTAGCTTAATGGGTAGGACGAGTAGTGATTTCGGATTGAGATATTGAGCGGTAGCACAAAATATTTTACGATATCATTCATGCTATAAAAAAAGACCTGTAAGGATGGCCAGTGATGGCTTAAAGGAGTAATAAATGAATTAGTTTTTAAGAAAGATTATGCGGGTGATCTAGTAAAACCGTAAATAAATAGGTACTAATACTCAAGGAGAAAACAAAGTTATCTAACTTAAAACATTATTTAAACCTGGTCAAAATTGTTAATCTGTGACAGTTTGATTTGTTAGAAGAAAATATCTTACGAGATCCAAAACTGCAGTTCATTGAACTACTATGACAAAACCGAAACTGATTTTATTGGTATTGCACAAATCCGTGAAGTCTGCGCTAGATTGCTAGTAGGCAAGCCTGGTTCAAAACGGTGGTAGTGACTCGAGAGTTTCGGAGCCTTTTGATCACTGGTAAGAAATAAAATAATAATGACATGTGACCACATATTTGAAATATTTACACGCGATTATTTATTGGTGACGACGGTGACCTGTGATTTGAGAAATGATCAGTCAAGCAAGAGGGTGAAATTTTCTCACATAGCGTATGACAAGGATAGGATCGTATAGGAATGATCGCACCGTATCATTTCTGCAGTGAGAATAATACGAATACATACGACTGATTTTAAAAATCTGGGTCTTGTACTGGTGGCACTTATATAATGTGTAGTGTGGCAACATGTGCTGTTGCCACAGCTATTGGAACGTGAAGAATCCAAATCATTACCTAGCACTGCATTGTGTTCATCACTCAGATATATACAATGATTTATCTCTGTGACCACAAAAGTGAATACAAACACCCTTTTTATACCCTTTATAAACAATAGTTCTTATCTCTGTGACCAGTGAATACAAAAACCCCTTTTACAAATAATAGGTAGTTCTTCCACTAATCTATCATTCATTTATGCCATTCTGAAAACGCCTTTTGATATTCAATACTGTATCTATGATAACAGTGTTAATCGAAGTTTAGGTAGATATAATAATTCAGCTAACTGAATGACCAGTCAATTTCCGAAACGATAACAGCGTCTATTTAAAAATATACTGATTTTTCACGGAATGGAGAATGATGTTGCATCGAATCAGAATTGGCTAGCATAATTTCAAACGGATTATGTAACGTTGGAGGTCCGTGATTGTATTCGTTCTGTTTGAGAAGATATATTTTCATTAATACCAGCGTACTGCGATTTGGGCAGTAATAATATAATAACAATTACTCATTAATTTTGACTTAAGAATTTGTTTTTCTATTTTTTTTTTACCACAAAGGGACTATATTATATGCAATCTAGTATTATTTATTCTATCATTATGTCTAACTTGTTATAAATGTTACATAGTAGGGCGTAATAGAAATTAAGTATTAGATATATAAAGCGTGCATAAATACGTGAGTACCTAAAGAAATAGGCAGCCAACTCAGGAGAGTGAAAAAACTAAACATAAGAACATAAAGTGAACACATTATATAAATATAAATTCCCACATTATAACCCAGCTCAGAACGTGAATAAACTATTGAAATGCAGCTTATTTTGTCATTGTGACCAAATTTTCTTTTCGTTTTTAACACAGGAGAATTGCACACTACTGACTGAGATCAACAACTTACGCACGGAGTTGAAATCTACTCGCACAAGGTGCTTCCAAATGGAGTCGATCCTAGGACTGTCGGCGCGGTATATCCCGCCGGCCACGGCGCGAGCCAAGCTGAAGCACATTACCGAGGACCGGGAGAAACTCGACGAGAAGTATAAGGCGAAGATTGACGTAAGTTATAACAGTAATATCATCTGCCTGAAACTTATAGACTACAGGCCCGTGAACAAAATTTATGGGTCAAATGATACACTAAGAGACCTATATGTATCTAGGATGATAGAAAGGTATAAAACAAGAACAAAATTAAAAACATTGATTAACCCCCGACTACCTCGGATCTCGGATTTGTAATCTGTACAACATTCTGCTAGTCAAGCCCTTTCATTTGATACCCATATTGTGGTAGTAGTGAAAAAAATAATGTAATTCGCCATTTTGTGGTGGCGGCCATCTTGGATTTGAAATTTATTATTATGTATTGTATTCTACTAGTCAAGCCCTTTCATTTGATACCCATATTGAGATAAGTTGTGAAGAAATATTTTGTCCGCCATTTTGTGGAGGCGGCCATCTTGAATCGATATTAACCAAACATAGCTAAGAACATCCGCACGGATATCAACCTTCGAATAAAAAAAACCGCATTGAAATCGGTTCATCCGTTTGAGCTCTACGGTGCCACAGACAGACACACACACAGACAGACAGACAGACAGACAGACAGACAGACAGACAGACAGACAGACAGACATCGACGTCAAACTTATAACACCCCTTTTTTTGGTCGGGGGTTAATAATAAGATTCAGCACTACACAGCATCACATCACATCACAGCAGCACAGCATTTGTAAGCTGTCCAAATGAGTGCAAGTAGTAGAGGTGGTTGCAATCCTCGATCATTTCTCCTTGTCGAATGTTTTTTGTACGGCGGGCGGCGTTGCGGAATAATGGATTAAAAGAGGTATTGAAACTCTAAAAAAAAGTTTTTCTCTGAAAGCACCTCAATTTTTTTACCAGGCTTCAAAGAAGGAGGAGGTTCTCAATTCGGTTGTATGTAGGTATGTTAAGTGAAAGTAAATTAATTTTGATGGTTCTTTTTTTTGTTTGGTAGATCATGGTACAGAGGTGTTTCCATATACATTTTATCGAAATAAGTGTGTCGGTTTTTGAAACAGAAAAAAAACACGAAAACTAAAACACAAAAAAACTACAATTTACTTTCATATACCTCGATGACTTAGTGATCGCTTCTTTTAAATTTTGGTCGAGTGTCTGAAATTCATTTTAAATTGAAGTCGCTTTTTGTTTTTTCGGAGTAAATAAATTATTGATTCGAGATCTCGTATTGTCACTATTTAACATGAACCGGTCTACGGCCTATCTAAAATGACATTATCTTTGCTATTGCTCTCTTTTATTTCAAGCGAAAATAGAGAGAGAACAATATCAAACCCAAGGTCGTTCTACTAAGGCAATAGATTCCCAGGTCTACGCCAACATACTACAATTTAAGATTTAGGTAGCTAAAACAGTGTTTACAATTTATTGACTATTTCAATAATTAACGTTATTTTGCCCACAGGAAAGACAGGAGATAATTTGTGCGTTGAAGGAAGAAAACGATCGTTTACTGGGGAGGGTTCGGTACTTGGACGAGACCGATAGAGATTCTTCACCTGACCCGTCACCTGAAGATATCAAATAAATATAACTTATAATAAAAACAGAGATATTCTGCAGGGTCATATAGAAAACCTATACTTACTGAGCCGAAATAAATAGTAGACACCCTTCCGGACCCATGACACAACTACAACACTCAACTGGTATTGCCACGTACTTTTGATTCCTTCTTTCTACACAACTGATTGGTCCGTTGGGAAAAAACGTACCTATGGCAAAACTGACGAAAATTGGAATCCCTGGTTGTGCCGTGGGGAAGCTTGTTGAGTACTTATTGTCTGAGTAATTGACTTTTAACCGACTTCTAAAAAGGAGGAGGTTCTGAATTCAGTTGTATTTTTTGTATTTTAATATGTGTGATGATAGCGCCGCCAATTGTGCTTTCATGTATTTAGACGACGCGACGTAATGATAGATTCTTAAGGCCAGGTAATTCTGTCAAAGTAGGCATTTAACGCTGTCTTGTTCTCGCGACCGTCACCGACCGCGGAATCGGTGCCACAGTGCAGAAAGAACATTAAAATATTGGACTATGTAATTTAAACTCATTTTTTGTTCAAGATTTGTTTATGTTTGTTTGTTTATGATAAGAGTTTAGTTGCTATATAAACGAAGAAATATTAAATTTATTTATACTCGTAGGTATACAAAACTCAACCTTTTCTTTTTTGGTCACACTATAAGTTGAGAACGGCTTTTCCAATTTCATGCATCTTTTTAAAATGTTTCCTAATAATTCACAAGTTCGTCAAAAATTTTAAAAAATGTGCTGAAACGTAATGAAAGTCCAGTAAAAATAGAAGGTTTTTTGGTCAACTTTGCACTAAATTTCTAAACCTATTTTTTATGAGGTAAAGATCACTTACTGAGCATAAAATTACAAAATGCTCACAGATCCAGGTAGAGCTTCAAATGCCAATTGAAAAAAAAAAACTGTTTTAGCCGATATTTTGGAAAATATATATTTTGACAATAATTGTAGAAAATAAATTTTGCATCTTTTGTTGCTAGTAAACTTTTTTTGTAAAACTTACCGTTTACGATTTATAACCCATTTAATGATACGGTTGCGATGATGCCGATAATAGTGGATGAAAATGATGTGGTCTACGATGGAACTTGCTTCTCTAAAAGAAACAAACACAGTGTACCTCGTAACCCCAAGGTTCGAACCTTCGACAAAAACCCACTCTGGCAATGCGTTTCACAGCTTAGTTGTTCTTAATACAAAAGTGGAGACCAAACTCTTCGTTCAACTCTTCAATCATGATGATGAACGGTGCTATTTATTCGAGCAACGAGCAATATGATAGAATAACTTTAATTTAAAACCCCGACTACAAAAAAAACTACACGTAAAAAAATATTACCTACTATCTAAGGACGCTTTGGCGAATGAGACTAGTCTTAGAATATCTTAGTTACCAAAATCCATCCAGCCGTTTGGAAGATATGTGGAAAAAAAGTTTTACAAACATAAAGATACGCGCGAAAACATAACCCTTCTTCCATTCCGGTAAAAGAGACATGTTTATGCTACTGGGAACAGAATTCACATCTTATTTTTTTACATTGTTATGATTAAATTGGACATAATAAATCGTAATCGGTAAGTTCGAAAAAACAGTTTACTGGCAACAAAAGATGGGAAATTTTATTTTCTACAATAATAATAGGCTGTATAACTTTTTCGGAATATCGGCCAAAAACGTTTTTTCGAGCTGGCGCTTGAAGCTCCACCTGGATTTGTTATTATTTTGTAATTTTATGCTCAGGAAATGATTCTAAACCTTATATAAAAAATACGAATCGGAAATTTAATACAGAGTTAAATTCTACGAGTAATTTTACTGTCTAAAAGGCTTCTTATCAAATTTGGTCGAGTGTCTAAATTTCATTTTAAATATGTTTTAAATGAACGAAGTTGGGTTTTAGGGATTCGTAGACAAATTTTAAAATATACGTTATGTCTGTCCATCCGTATGTGACAGCCATTTTCTCCGAAACTATAAGAAGTATACTATTAAAACTTGGCATGTATTCTACGAACAATATTAACATTTTCATACAACAAAAGAAAAAACAATCAATTTTGGTGGAGTCACAAACTTGGAAAAGAAATTTAAAAAAATCTATTAAAACCATACGTGTATCTATGGATAGGTGTTCAAAAATTGTATTGAAGTTCCTAGAATTTTTTTCCAAACAGAATAGTTTGCGCAAGATTCTCTTCCAAAGTGGTAAAATCTGGATGTGAGGACTTTTCTTCTAAGTACTAAGTACCTTACTACCAAAGAATTTACCTAAATGCCAAAGAATTTATCATAAATGATACCTAACTTGCATTTATATCAGGGGATTTACGCAGGGGATTTCTCCCCTCTCATTATTTCCTTATCCCGATCTCTGATTTGACGGACGAATATTTTACCGATACTTATCTATTTTCCATTGCATCCGCATTGAATTTTTACTCATGTGTTATCGACGTCAGTTTTTTGAGACTCCCTTATTGGTCTACAACATAAAGTAAACAGCGTACTAATTAGTATCAGCGTCTATTTGCAATTCCAATGAAAACGGTATCAAAAATCAAGATCATAGCGTGCTTCACTAGTAATACCTACTGATATTGTTATACTGTGGCACTATGATCGTAATATTTAAAATTTATTGGTTGTCAAAATTGCAAAATCAAGCACAGGCCCGTCGTCCGTGAGCGCCGAAACGCGACTGATCAGGCCTGCCGAACGGCGTGCTATATATATGGTAGATATTAAAACATAGTGAATAACTGATACTTTTTATCAAGTCAAACTCTGCGAATGCATCTATAACTTTTTAGTGGCTTTCGTTGAGTACAAAATTGAATAAAAAATTCATTAGTTTAGTCATAAACTTGAAACAACTTTTTGAAAAGGGGTAACTTTGGGATTTTTTTCTATTAAGTAAAATTCATTAAATCGTGTTATAGACTGCGAATTGCACTAGATTAGATCCTTAACTAATACGTATATATTTTTTTCAGAGTTTAATACACTATTTTAAAGGTCTTAAAGTTGTTTTAAAAATTCAAAATTACGGCCCACACGCCCTTAAGAAATTTGGTGGAGTGACTGAATTTAATTTTAATTTTTCTTACAATTTCTTTCTTTTTTCTTCATTCTTCAATCTTTGAGTCTTCAAATCGATATTGAATCGGTTTCATCTAGGTAAACAAGCTCCATCGTAGCTTAACATCAGGCGAGATGGTAGTCAGGTGTAAACCCATAAAAGAAAAAAATCATCGCAGGCGCAGTCATCCAAAAGTAATAAGCGTAGGTACATTTCGAAGATACATGCTTAAATAGGTAATAGGTCGCATTCATCTGTCATTGTAAATGCTTCACACTGTTCTAGCGACGACAGATATAATTGTGTAATTAATTACCTCAGTAGTCAATAAATTGTTCGTCGTTATTCAATATTATACTCTATGTTACGATTTTAAATCTTTTATTTATTGAAGTGTTAAACTTTTTTTTTTAAGTTGATTAAAGGATTGATTTGAGTAAGGAAATTCGCCTTAATGTCAGTAGTATCATTGATTTGTACCATTGATGGTACAAATGACACAACTTTGTATCCTTAGTACCATTAATGGTACTAGAGACAATTGTTTGGGGATCAGTGGTACCACCAGAAATATTGATGTATCGCTAGTACCATGAATGGTACAATTAAACCAATAAAGTATCGTGAAAGTGGTCATAAGGCCTAGGAAGTGAATTGTCGCAATTGATACGCTAAGTTCTGGCCACTTGAAATAATAGGGATGTTAACACTAATCACACATTAATGTTTAATGTTAATTTTATGATAGTTTGCATTAATAGAATATCGAAAATCACATTATTATAATTTAATATTACGTAGTAAATTTATTAGAAAGGATTTAAATGCTTTATTTTTAATCTGTTGTCACGTGACTGGAAACACCAATATGAATTATTACGTCACTAGTCGCAAAACAAAATGTTGAAACTGATTTAACTGTTTACTTTTCTGAATTTTTATTATAGTTTGCAATCTTGGCGACGACGATTTTGATTGTTTGTATTGAAGTAATCTTATACCTTTAAACGACCAATTCTTGTAGGTATATATATATATATAGAACCTGAATCTCGGAAACGGCTCGAACGATTTTCATGAAATTATGTATACAGGGGGCTTCGGGGACGATAAATCAATCTAGCTAGGTTTTATTTTTTTAACATCATTTTATGCGCATTTTTAGACAATGAAAAACTCCTCCTACAATGTCATTAGAATACGATAACTTATTTCGCTACTGTTTTTAAGTCTAAATGGCTCAGACGGAATAAGCTAGCCCTCGGAGTCAACAGGCCCAGATTAGAATCTTGATGGTTACCCTCGAGACGTTTCTTTTTGTTCTTTCATTTTCTGAGAAAACATTATACTTAGATCCTTTTATAAATGCATTTAATTCGTATCTAAGTAAGTCATCCCTACGTAATTCGTACCTGCCTAAATATCATTTAAAAAAAACCGAGCAAAGCTCGGTCAACCAGGTACTGATAAGAAAACACGTACACTGGACATAGTCATGAATCGCGACCAATGTTTTGCGACTAGTGACATCATGTCAGTCGTTAGTGTTTTAGCGGCAAATTTCAAAATTAGTCTAATATTGTATATTTACTCATCGAAAATACATACCTACTAATATTTTTTAATAAAATGTATTTTTTACGGTAAACAAGGGTCAATCTTCAAAATAAAAGCAGTTCCGAAAAATTGTTAACATCTCTATTTTTCGGTTCACGTCACTCTGACACATATTATGCATTAGATATCCGTTCCGGCTTCGCCCGTGGTACATATATAGCATATATCACGCGGGGGTCCCGTGCATATCCAACGGTGAAAGAATTTTAGAAACAAGTTCAGCAATTCCTGAGAATATCGTGTTCAAACAAAAACCTCTTCAGCTACCTGACAGCTACTGAGCCAAAATTATTGGATTGTGTATTGTCACAATACATAATCCAATAATTTTTGCTCAGACAGAAGTGGTAATACTATTGTGTACTAATATGGTATACTATTGTTAAAAAAGTTTTAAGAGAAGACCCACGATATTTTATTTGTGTTAAGAACTGTAACGTTTGACTAAATATCAAAAAGTGAGTATATCACTAGTTCCATAAGTATCGGTTGACAATTACAGAGAATATCTTCATTTTTCTTTAATGGTACTAAGGATACAAAGTTGTGTCATTTGTACCAGCAATGGTACAAATCAATGGTACCTACTACTGACATTAAGACGGAAATTCGACAAGTGTTTTCTCGTGTTTCTCGATAGCTTCACTCCATATGTGATTGAAGAATAGGTATTAGGTATAACATAGATTTCGATTTTTTTGCTAGTACATTCGACGTCTTTGAGGTATATACATTGTTTGTATTATGTTACATTTCACATAAAAAAAGAACTACACTACAAACCTACCTAACTACTTACACTCAGCACACCTGAATTATCCATAGACCACTGTAGGTCTACAAATAATCAAGATTTTCAAGCCCACTACCAATTGGAAGCGTACCCAGCATGCTGGCGGCATTACCACGCTGAATGGCAATGCTTATGCATTGGGCCAAATAAACGCCAGCATTTTGGTCACGCGTCGCGTCGACCAAACGCTCGGAAAGGCTTTTGAAGATGAGGTGAGCTCCCGGCCTCCACGGGCCCAATGTCTCAACCCCAAAGGACTCAAATATGTAACCACTACCGAGGGTTGCATATTTGCGTTTGATGTTTGTCACGAAGTGACTGAATGGTGTGTGTTGTATTTGGCGCAATAGTGTCACTGGAAAACAGAATACGTGCAGCGCCTTTGATGTCGCCATCGCTAATTTTGTTCTCTACTATCTTAATTATAGCCGAATCATCACTTTTTTTAGAATTTTGGTTATTCCGCTGCTTAGGCGGAATAAAACTACTCAAATCTAAAGGGGTTTCTACTGATGCAGTGTACTTAATGCAATTTTCCTTTACCCTAGTGGTAAGGGACTTTTTGTTCGACGGTTCCAAAGGTACATAAAGCACACTGTACGGGAAAGTGAGTAAATGTTCGCAGGCATCTTTCGAATTTTGCAATAGAACATAAAATTGTTGGGTAGTTTCCACATTAATCAGTTTCAAATTGAATCTCAGACTTGGAATTAAAAACAAATGTTTTATATTAAAAATTTATTAAAAACATAAATGCCTCCTATGATAAATGGAAACAATACGCTTAAACTTATATTGCCACTGTGTTCAAGAACTTATTAAAACAACATTTATATGATACTTATATTAATTATGTAATATATTTTCAATAATCAATATATATTCTATTTATATCCCTCGTACATTCGTGCCCACAATAAATAAAAACCATTACCCAAAAAAATAAACTATCTAAAGCAGAGTTAAGAAATATTACTTTAATTTTTATGTGGTATTCAACTGGATTGTTATTTTTACTTTTATTTCGTATTGTCTATAATTTCACTAATTTTCGGTGAATAAATCGATTATAATAAACACTTTTTCTAAATTATGAATTGTATTTGTATGCGAAACTTGCATATAATTTACCGATGGAGGAAGAATTGAAATTAGTGCTTAGCTTCACAACATTTTTTTTTAAATTAACGCATATTCATTCACATTTGACTACTAACTCGCCTGATGGTAAGCGACTGTGAGGTCGAAAGTGATGCACGCTGACATAAAAGTTATCTATTCACTCTGACCTTGAAAAGTTCTAGGTATTAGGAAATACTAAGGCGATAGTTTGTTCCACTTTTTTAGCTGTACGAACAAGCTAGAGAGACAAGAACAGCGGTTCTCGAGGCAATTAAGTTTTTTGGTCACTAATTTATTACCACTTATTTAATGAACGAGGACTACCGATGTACTGAAGAGTATCCACCTAGTACAAAACTCGTACATTGGCTACTTTCATTGTTGAAAATAGATAAGTGCTACTGATAATTTGCCATTGAATCATGGACGCAGCCACAATAACGTTATTTGAAAGGGCATTCAGCAACGTATTTTTTAAGCAACATTCGACCTGATGGTCTAAAGCAGTCTTATTCACTTCAAATTCTAGTTCTTATCCAACTCACTTGTTCAAAAACGTCTAAAAGCTTTTTTTTGTTAAAGTCGTCATTTTTGTCTGATAGGAAATTTTGGGTCTTGTGAAGAAAATAGAACAATTGTAGTTTTAAATGCCGCTAGTCTTTCTCGAATAACATTATAGAGTTATAGCGTGAAGGTAAATCTGCATTAGAATAACGCCAACGTATTTCAAGGCTCTACTTTTACTTCGTTCACCTATACCTGGCATAAAACAATCAAACATGGCGTCAAATTACCAATCACGACTCGTAATTTTGACATCTAAATGTATGTATGATGTATAGAGATTATAAACACAAACTAAGGAACTTAAATAAATATACTTCTACAATAAACATGATTGTGTGATCCACTGAAGTTTAAGATTTTATGCCAGAATATGGTGGATAGATCTCAAATAAGTAGGTAAAGCTAGGTAGGTAAACGTTTCATTTAAAGAACAAATGGTAAGATAGCTTTACGGCCCTTGGGGTAGTCCGGGAACTCTTTCTTGTAATTGCGGTGCTTGCCGATCGCCCACACCGCCATCTGGTAGAAACCGGCTGCAGCGAACAGACCCGCTGGAAAGATAAGAAAACATGCTATTTAGGTTCAAATCGCTACATCTCAAATTATCATCAAATTAGGTCAGAATACCAAAGACAGATGTACAAAACCCTGCGTATAGTAGCTAATCAAATACAGAAATAATTTTCAAAATTAAATCACAATTGACAGATATACATAAAAAATAAATCCAGCACAGCATTATATTTTTTCAAAGTCGGTTAAGAACGGATATTTTCTCGCCCGAAAGTTACACACTACGCTTTTTAATACCACTACAAAATAGTTTTCTTTTATATCTGGATAAATTAGTATTGAATGCTTTTATGATTATCAATAGTCATATGATTTTACTATGAAAATTAATTAACATGGTTGTTACACATTTTAATTCATCAAAATTCAGTTCAAGTTATGTTAGGGTGAATTTACTGAATCACATATGAAGAACCTAGTAACCAATTAAAAAAAACATGTGGTTGTTTCAAAAGACTTGATGAATTTTATTTTACTGTAAATATAGTCTGACGACTCATGTTGTGCTCAGGATCCATTAGGCATGAATAAATGTGAATAAATGACTATTAAACAGTCAATTTATGCTAAGTACTTGGACGGAGTTCACGGCAAACAAAATCATTGTCTTTAAGTTTTTTAATGGCTTGGAAAAATAGATATATTATGTAATGAGAGACTACCATTCCAATAAAACGAAAGATCGACTTTAAATTTCCGATTTTATTGCAGGTCATTTTAACTGTAAATGCCAGTAATTATGCTTACACGAAACGATACACTTTTTTACATCCATAATTATTATAATAGGTTTGCTGTTGACCGCGATCTCGCCTAATGTTACGCGACTATGTGATCCCTGATGGAGTGCGCTAACCTAGTAGAATCTTATTCACTCTCTAATTATATCCACCAGGAATGATCCATTCCGGCAACATAAGAATAGTTGTTCATATTACGAAAGTGGAGTTAAAACAATTTGAGTCGTTGGAGCACCAATCACGAAACGATGTCGCCTTCTGTATCTATATCCAATCTGTAGCCCAATAGAAAAAAGGCCAAGGTGGTATTTGATCATGCAGATCAGTTGTATACTCTTCAAAATTATTCCAATCCCATTTGACATTTAATTTTTCACTATCTTCAAAGACTAGCAGAGCATTTTACCCAGATAAATAAAAAAAATACACTAAAATATGTACAAGACAAATTACCTGGGGCACATTTGGTCATGATGGTGAAAAACAGCCAGGAGCCAAATTCGTATGTGTAGTTGGGGCAGGATACGTAGTTGAACAGCAAAGAGAGTGGGTTTCCATCAGGGACCGGGATGCGTCTCACTTTGGTGCCCGGGGGACGCAGGTTCTTCAGTGTGATGTGGATGCTCAGGTTCCCCAATTCACAGAACTGAAAATTATATAGCATAATATTTGAAAACCTAATTAACTACTACTAGTTTATGGGTTTGGCGCTTTGTTTGTCGCACTGTTACAGAATATTTGCAGCCTACTAATATTATAAACATCAAAGTTTAGACTTTAGATGATTGTTGTTCAATAATGTCGGAACGACTAAATGGATCAGACTGAAATTTGGAACAGACTAGATTATAGTCTGGAACAGCACAGAGGCTGATTATTATCCCGGGAAAATGACGAGAATGGGAACTATGCGGGCAGTACTACGAGAAGCTGCTAGTATATTATGATATTAGGGCAGTGAAATGTCTTTTAACTCGAAAATAATGAGCAACAGCTGCTTGATTTGTTAAATTGCAAGATTAGTTAATTACCTCATAGATGTTATTAATGGAGTGTATGAATATAAATAACTTTATTTGACACAAACAGTATCACTAATTGTAGAACCATTGATTCAGACTTAGTTTACACTGCTATGGAACCAATGACATCTTCCTTAGATATTCAATTAGAACACAATAAAATACAGAGAAACAATTTAGTGTTACACTTCTACATACACTCTAAACTTTGGTAATAATATGATTTCATATTTTTTTATTTTAACCATAATTCACATCAAAATGTCTATATTTCTTCAAAAACCGAATATAGCTATTTAAATTTCATACAACTATGCTAAATAAATAAAGGTAAATGATAATACCAAGACGATAACAGGCAGTTGAAACAAAAAACAACACAATATACATCTATACACATCAGACTTTGACCTACAAGGCTAAGTTCCTTACCAATCAGCATTACTATGGTAGGTAGCATTTACAAGTGTGCATAATTAATTACATTGAATGATACAATAAGTAAAATTTCATTTGATTCAGTTAAGTTAGAAATTTATAATTAACTTACATTTATGGATATAATAAAATAATTTTCTCAGAAATAAACAAAAACTAAAGAAGGCATTGAGGTATATGAAAAAGAACCATGAAAATAAGATTAGAATTGTGTATAGCGTAACATACATACAAAAAACAACATACTTAAATACAATCGAATTGAGAAACTCCTCCTTTTTTTAAGTTTGTGATAAATAATAATATTTTGTCGAAATAGAGACACCTTTACAGGCTGAAGTTTAAAAACTCAATGTTTTTCTCAAACTCAAATTATACATACATACAGCCAAGCAATGGAGTATGCTGCCTGAGTGGATTTTGTTACCAATGGATACAATATGAGTTTTTATAAATCAAGACTGAATCTAAGTCTTTCAGATAAGCAAGCTTCATCTTAATCTGCATTATAATTTAAACTCAAGGTAGCACAAATCTTCAATAAAAAAAACAGGTTCAAAAAGTTTAGCAGTAGCAATGGACTCTTCGTGTTCCAATAGCTGCGTGTCACTGTGCTGTTATGTGTCAGGCATGTTGCTTACCATCAGGCACATGTCCTGATTGTCTCGTCACTCCTTATTTAAAAAAAAAAAAAAAATTAAAAATTTGTGAAATAAAATGTTCAATGCTACATGTAAGTAAGGAAACTATAGTGGTTCAATACATTTATCTTACCACCACTACATTAATGGATATGCTAGAATATGTACACTATATGGGGTGTGTGGCTCGGGAACCTCCACTTGGTGCACCTAGGGCACCGTAACTTGCCCAGTGGAATTATAGAATATTTTGTTCTCCATCTAACAAACCAATTAAGCTGATATTTTAAGAGATATCGGCGGCGAAAGAAAATCAGTTTATTAAATAAGCAATAAATCGTATATAAATAACTACCTTTGAAGGCGAAAGTCATAGAGGTCATTATTGTAGAAAATATAATATTGCATCTTTCGTTTCCAGTAAACTCTTTTGTCAAACTTACCGTTTATGATATATGAGTTATTTAATAGTTCCGAGTTCACCCGAGGATTTTTTTCATTTAGGAGCGTGACGATGAGTTTCGTTCACAGCCCAAGAAAAATATGTGTGTGGTGCGTCAAAAGAAGTTTTCACTTCAAAAAGTAGTATTTGTTATGATTTCCACAATTCAATATCAGTTCTGTTACGACATAATATTTCGGAAACAATTAAATATAAGCTAAATTATGGTTAACTGACAATATGATGATGATGACTCGTGGAAAATATTGAGTTGTCGATAGTTTTTGGAACAGCCTTATCCATCTCTAGCGCAACTCCATTTTTACCTACTCACAGCACAATATCGTTTTAGGTGTGCCACTGCACAATGCTGTAACCTATTATGTACTAAGTTAAATATATTTAGTTGCTCATCCAATAACTTATACTTTCTTGGGTAAGTCTAAAATTTATATGCCTACCTACCTCTTCATAAATTAGCTTATGTGTTAACACATTAACAGTTCTGACTCTGATGTCACATCACTTAAATAAATATTTGGATAATTCGTTCTTTTAAACTTATAGTAATGAAATAAATACAATGTATTCAAAAGGTGCAAAACAAAAGGTCAACATGACAATACAGCAATATGTATTGGTAGTTTGTCAAGTCTATGGAGATCAAATAATATTCTTAATATTCATAATATCCTTCTAGCCCTTTGTGGTTTCTATGTAACTTAATAAAATTTAGAATAAAGGGGACTAATTATTATGTATTAACAAATAATTTTACCAGTCTTATTATCATAAGGTACATTTATTTTGTAGGATTGATTATTCCTTCAAAGGACTTTGCACCGGTTGGCACTCGGGTGTATCATTTTTACAACTATGATAAGCCACGCAGCTGAGTTTTGGTCATGTTTTCCCCCCAACCAAAAAAAGGGGTGTTATAAGTTTGACGTCGAAGTCTGTGTCTGTATGTGTGTCTGTCTGTGGCACCGTAGAGCTCAAACGGATGGGCCGATTTCATTGCGGTTTTTTTTATTTGAAGGTTAATATCCCTGCGGATTTTCTTAGCTATGTTTGGTTAATATCGATTCAAGATGGCCGCCTCCACAAAATAGCGGACAAAATATTTCTTCACTATCTACCTCTATAAATATGGGTATCAAATGAAAGGGCTTGACTAGTAGAATGTTGTATTGATAACAAATCTGAGGTAGTCGGGGGTTAGTCAAAATTTAAATTTTGTTTACACCATTAAATTACACACACATGACAGGATATATAGACAACAGACCTATGAACAAAATGTATGGGTCAAATGAACCGCCAGGAGATCTATGTTGAATGATAGAAAGGTATAAAGTAATAAGATTCAGCACTATGCCGTCACCCGTAAGCCCTCTTCAACTGCACTCAGTTGGACAGCTTACAAGTGACAGCATAGTGCTGAATCTTATTACTTTATACCCTTCTATCATCCTACATAGGTCTCCTGGTGGTTCATTTGACCCATACATTTTGTTTACGAGCCTGTGGTTTAATACTATAAAACCAATGCCACAAATGGTTCAAAATGGACAAATTCTTACTGTCTCACATCAAATGTCATAAATTCTAGTATTTTTCTTTGACAAGAAATGTTATAATTTTTTTTTAATGTTCATAAGTTACTTTAAAATGATTACATCAATATATTCTATTCATTACTGTTTTCCTACTTTCATTTCCTACTCAAAATGAAATAAAATCTTAACGAAAAACAAAAAGCTTTTGGTTTTATTAGAAATCTATTCAGTTCGTCAACACTTAGCCTCTGGTAAATATATAGCATAAAGCACTCAGGGATTACATATTTATCCAACGGTCAGATAATTTATGAAATGGGTCCAGTAATTCCTGCAGATAAATTTGTTCAAGCAATCAAGCTATTAGCTTATAGCTTTATAATATTAGTATAGATATGCTGTATATGTTTTATGAATGACATTTTTTGCTTTTTTTTTTTAATACTGTCAAGACTTAAATCCCTCAATAAGCAATTAAAGAAATGAAAGTTTATTTTGTATTAAAATGGCTTGTAAGTTAAAAAAAACAACATACATACTAAGTAATACTATTGGGAAACATATTAATACTTACAACAAATCCTGCTAGTCCAACATAGAAACAGATGTTGCAAGGAGCGGTGTAAAGGGGATGGTTCACATGATACGCCACATAGAGAGTAAACAACCAGTAGTATGAACAATTCTTGAACAAGTTCCTCAGAGGCATTGTGCCATGAGAGAACCGATGTACAAACAGGGTTTCAAAGATACGCTTTGCATAATGCACTGACCAGCATGCAGCTGCAACTCTGTAAAAGAAATTTGTAGAAAAAATTAAAATCACTGCAGAGCAAAACTGTGAGTTCACATTTAACCGTCTTGGCTTACTGACTTCAATGAGAGAATCTACTGTACAAATAAGGATCGGCTGAATTACCTTACATAGACTTACAAGATTTTAGTCGGTTATATTTGGCTAGTTAACTTAATTTCATTCAATATTATGAATAGACGTAAATAAATATATGAAAGACAAGATGAACATACGTAGCAACAGTTCCCGGTGACGAGGTTTGAGCTCCATACAAAATCCATGGCCTTTGATACACCCAAAGATAAACAAATAGAGGCCCTGCATATTCAGCCAAAAACACATTTTTCCAAGATATCTGTGGCCCTAAATCTTTCACGTAAAGCTTAGCACTAGTTCCTAAGTTTAAACTTTTTACGGTATCTTCATCATTTAGAGTTTTCCCTTTTGCCTCCAATTTGATGGCTTGTCTGTCAGGGTACAATGACTTCTTCACGTTCTTATAAATTTTATCTTTAACATCCTTTATTGTCGATTCTGCGTTTACTTGAACCTTGCCCAATGGTTTGGCGCCGGCAGCATTAATAATTTCGATCTGCAAAATAAGTTTTTATCATTAGGAACCGGTTTTATCTTACATTTAATAGATGTAGAAAATCATTACTTACCTCCATTGCAAATATTTGTTCAATAATTATGCGAGAACGTCGAGTAAGGCGTGCCGTAAAGCTGTGTCATGCAATGTGAAACACGAATCGGTCAAATGAAATAAATTCTTGAATTGATTAGATTTCCCAACTTCGATCCACCAAACCAAAACCCAAAGAGAATGTAATATACTACGTTGCCGAAACCAAAAAGCCAAAGACTATATAGCCAGTGCTGCCAACAAGATTTTTTAAATTCGCCAAGTTAGTTGTGAATTTCCGTCAAAAATCCGTTAAATTTTTATAGGCCAATAGTAACTGTCAAATTTCTGTCAACCTTATATATGTATATACAATACCTGAACACTTATTCGAAAAATTATGAACAAAGACACACACGTAAATACAACTTTTATTAAAGCGCAGAAAAATAAAATAAATATGTATAAATATTTGCTATGTTATATAATAATCTACCAAAAGATATAAACAATTAAAAAACCATGCCTACATTTAAAAGATTGCTTAAATTCTATGTGGTTAACAAAACTCCCAATTTATTATGAGTATTTAAGACAAACTAAATAAATTGGTAACGAAATTAATACAAAAAACAATCTATATATATAAAAGAAAGTCGTGTTAGTTACACCATTTATAACTCAAAAACGGCTGAACCGATTTGGCTGAAAATTTGTGAGGAGGTAGCTTAAAACCAGGAAAAGGACATAGGATAATTTTTATCACGTTCCCGTGGGACGTCAAAAAACGTCAAACGACGAAAATCCCGTTCGACCGCGTTCCCGTGTGACGTGACATAAACGTAAACGACAGCTAAACGTCATTTCATCGTCGTCATGTCAACGGTGACATCACCGAATGGAAACCAAAAGAAAAAGTTGAAGTTGAAGAACCTTTGCTAATCTTTGTTTCTAAATCTGAATTGGTACGCCTAATTTCCGACAGGTGGCGTAGCAGATAGCTGAAGTGTTTTTTTTGTTTGAAAGCGATATTCTCAGGAATGTCTGAACCGATTTCAGTCATTCTTTCACCGTTGGATATGTACGGGATCCCGATGAGTGCTATATAATTTACCACGGGTGAAGCCGGGGCGGACATCTAGTATATACATAAAAACAATATATATGACAAAAATATTTATTTATTTATTATAAATATATTGGAATAATTTGGATGTGTGAGAGACTGTGTGTATGCATTTGCGTGTGACAGGGTGTGGGTGTGTGTGTCTGTATGGGTAATATAAAGAAAGTAATAATATGAAATGAGCATGAGGTACATTTAAAAAAATAGACATATAAAACAATAAAAAAAAACTGAATTTAAGCGATATGTATCATATATAATAATTTAACTAAATGATAAAATCTAACCTCATTTATTTGTAACCCAAACTCAATATACCTATTGCCTACTATAAATAAATCAGTCTCAGGAGTATGCATATTTGTGCAAACGCAATTCAAAATGTTGTTTATATTTAAATGTTTGTACCATAACGTAACGTAACGTAATGTAGTACTTATCTTAAAACAGAATTAACAAAACCATAACATAAGAGAATCATTTAAAAAAACATATTTTTTACTTTTATTAAATACTCATATGATAGGTGTACATATTGCGTACGCATATATATTTTATACGGAAAAGTAATAACTATGCTACTGAAAAAAATTAATTATAATTAAGTAACACTAAAAAAATGTTACTCGTTTATATTACGTGAAAGTCGCTGAGCCGCTTCCAGATGCACATATATCCGTGGTTATTTTACCTGCTCCGAGTCTTTTGTTCCGCCGGCGGCCAGCGATCGGCGCCCGCACCGGCTTCGTCATACAATTACTTATTTCTAACTACCCTCTGATTTTGTAGTAGATAGAATTTGCACGTACGATGTAAAATAAAATATTATACTTTTTTTTAAATAGCTATCTAGTGCAGCCTTACTCGCTCAAGGTCGCGCGGTTTTAGCCTACAGCTAGACCGTTATTCGCACGGAACAAGTGCCAGGCGGTTGTCGAACGCACGTCTGGGCGCTCGCGCAACACGTTTCCCGCGCAAAATTACATCGCCATTTAATATGCTGTATATGGATGCACGAGTCAAAAAACAAAGAATTATCA
The DNA here is from genome assembly GCA_017562165.1 of Ectropis grisescens. NCBI lineage: Eukaryota > Metazoa > Arthropoda > Insecta > Lepidoptera > Geometridae > Ectropis > Ectropis grisescens. Next base: position 17,317,125 of record CM029771.1, on the reverse strand, counting down.
TTTTTTCCTAGTTGTACAAAATATACCATTATTTTTTATATTTTTCTGCTAACCGTACAAAAAGTACGGGACATTATAAAATAGCTTGTAATCGAAGCTGGTTGTATGTATTAGTGTAGGTAAGTACATTAAAATATGTTACATATTTATCAAACAGCATTTAGACGACCAAGTAGAATAAAAACAGTCAAAGTATACTTTTATTGTTTTAATTTCAATGTGTCCGACCCTATGTTACGGCCTCTTCTAGCTGTCTTGCGCGTTACGAAGTAAATAACTAAAATATATAATCTGAGCTACAATGCTGACTACCTACATAAGGAAAGGTTAACCCTTCACTACGGGACCGTCCAGAACTCACACACACAGACACGCCGGGAGTGCTCGAATGTGTGCGTGTCAAGGGTATCTAGCCAACTACAAACTGCATACGGCTATGTAAACATTCTATGACGTCACGGAATTTTATCGCCGCGAAGTGGTTTTTTAGGTTTTTTGTCAGAGTATTTTCCGAGTTTTTTGTTTTATGGTTTCCACGTTTTTGTCATTTTGAAAGATATATTTTTATGCCAGAAAACATTGTTTATCATGTCAATAATTGTAGAATCAAAATCGTCGGTTTTTGTCACGAAAATTCTGTCATTGCTGACATTTTGCCTCATTGGGTATAGATTTTTTTAATTATCGGTTCTAATATTATTTTTATAAAATTCCTGAATATATTTTCTATCAACCAGTACATAAATATAAAGCCTAGATACTAAAGATACTAAAATCCTACCATACAAGAATTTTGAAAGAACGGCCCTAACACATGCAATTTCTGTTCATCGCCAATTTCTGGAGAATGATTCCGAGTATAAAATATCAAAATATTATTATGAAAGCATATACATTCTAGATTTATTTTATAAGAAACAGATAAAGCTTTTTATAAAAACATAAAAACGAATACATAAAACAATTCATTTTCAATACAAATACTCACTTTTTCAAAATTATAACTATTTTTCAACTTTGGGTACAAAGAAAAGCCCTCGTAAAATGAAATAAAAATACAATACAAAACAAGTATACATCGTCTTATAGCTTATTTCAATAGCTTTATGATAAAGTAATTCAAACAGCCTAAATATAACTAATCCATCACAAGATATAAAATAATCTGCAAGGAGCGAAGGCTGTGTGCGCGCGCTTACTATCGCCGATTCGAGGTGTGAAGGCGAATTTTCGCAATTTTCCGACGTTCCGTTATCAAAAGGTTAAATGGATAAGTTTGGCATTCCGAAAACAGAAAGGGACTAATCAGAAGATATTTCAATTTTAAATATAATTTTCAATAAACATGTATATTATATATTTAACGTTCAGAACATTGAACACACTCCACTCGGACCTTACGCTGGGGATAGGAAAATTACCCGGTAGCTTTTTGTGAACAGAGGTATTCCAGAGGCGTCTTTATGTATAGTCATGACCTCATTTGCAATACAGACCTTTAAATAACATCATGCCACCGTTCTTTCAAAATTCTTGTATGGTAGGATTTTAGTATCTTTAGTATCTAGGCTTTATATTTATGTACTGGTTGATAGAAAATATATTCAGGAATTTTATAAAAATAATATTAGAACCGATAATTAAAAAATCTATACCCAATGAGGCAAAATGTCAGGAATGACAGAACTCGGACCTTACGCTGGGGATAGGAAAATTACCCGGTAGCTTTTTGTGAACAGAGGTATTCCAGAGGCGTCTTTATGTATAGTCATGACCTCATTTGCAATACAGACCTTTGAATAACATCATGCCACCGTTCTTTCAAAATTCTTGTATGGTAGGATTTTAGTATCTTTAGTATCTAGGCTTTATATTTATGTACTGGTTGATAGAAAATATATTCAGGAATTTTATAAAAATAATATTAGAACCGATAATTAAAAAAATCTATACCCAATGAGGCAAAATGTCAGGAATGACAGAACTCGGACCTTACGCTGGGGATAGGAAAATTACCCGGTAGCTTTTTGTGAACAGAGGTATTCCAGAGGCGTCTTTATGTATAGTCATGACCTCATTTGCAATACAGACCTTTGAATAACATCATGCCACCGTTCTTTCAAAATTCTTGTATGGTAGGATTTTAGTATCTTTAGTATCTAGGCTTTATATTTATGTACTGGTTGATAGAAAATATATTCAGGAATTTTATAAAAATAATATTAGAACCGATAATTAAAAAAATCTATACCCAATGAGGCAAAATGTCAGCAATGACAGAATTTTCGTGACAAAAACCGACGATTTTGATTCTACAATTATTGACATGATAAACAATGTTTTCTGGCATAAAAATATATCTTTCAAAATGACAAAAACGCGGAAACCATAAAACAAAAAACTCGGAAAATACTCTGACAAAAATACCTAAAAAACCACTTCGCGGCGATAAAATTCCGTGACGTCATAGAATGTTTACATAGCCGTACCTATGCAGTTTGTAGTTGGCTAGATACCCTTGACACGCACACATTCGAGCGCTCCCGGCGTGTCTGTGTGTGTGAGTTCTAGACGGTCCCGTAGTGAAGGGTTAACCTTTCCTTATGTAGGTAGTCAGCATTGTAGCTCAGATTATATATTTTAGGTATTTACTTCGTAACTTCTGCAAAAAACAAACACAAATTAAGTACAATATATTTTGGTTATGGCGTATACTCATACTCAATTCAAATAATTTGTAATGAAAAAAATATAGAAGGTTCATGTTGTAATTAATTAATCTCAAGGCCAAAAGTTATGGCAGGTAATAACTTTATTAGAATTTTAAAGTGTTCAGTTTTTCAAACAATATCAAAATTTCTTACGAAAAGTGATCTATAAACCGATGTTAATCTCAATAATTAATCATTTGTGCTGTAAAATTTTATATTTCATTTGCACTTCCACAGAGAATGCTAATCTTGAAAGTAATACAATTAAAAATATAGTTAATAGGCAGTGATCAAATTGTAAGTAAAGTATAATTTTTGATAAAATCGTCGTACCCTAGAGCCTTCCAGCTACGTTTAAGTTTACTCTGAATTCAAAAGCAACTCTATTACATTCAAGCTCAAACAGAAATAATACATTTTTGAAATATGTATTATCAAAGCTCACTATCACTAAACCAAATGTTAGTGAATTCACAGAGGCAAAAGAAATATTTAATCATTTTAGTTAAACCGGAATCTAAATATCTTCGATAACAACCAAGTATAAAATGATTACATCAGATGCATTTGTTGGATACACGTGTTGTTACATTCATAAATATTAATGAAAAATTACAATCAACTAATGATTTTTACTCTAAATTGAATTAATTATGTATATAAGTTGCAAATCAATATACAAAATGTTAGCTCGATTGAAATAATTAATAACTAAATATTGGAAGCCAAAAATATACATTGTTTGCTTTTTATTTATTTGTCTAAGAAGGCATCGGTACATCTGCAAGTAATTTATGTAATCTTCTTCGGTTGAGACTTGAAGAATAATTAAGAGTCAAACGAACTTACCAAGTCAAGTTTGATTCCAATTATTAGAGGGTCTCAACCGAAAACGATTATACTCCCACCCTCCCAAGACTCTAACCCATGAGAGAGTTAAATAAAAAGCAAAAATGTGCATCTCAATACTCAAACTCTAAACTCAATGAAGAGAAAGGACTCGGGTGCCACCTCCTCCGACTATAGACTGCAACAGGAAGTCAAGTTTTGTCTGTTTTAGTATTTAGATCTCTAAAGGCGTGACGAAGACAGACGGATGAATCGGACGCTGGTTGAACGTGCGAAATGCATGATATTTGAAGCAAAGCTGCATAAACAGTTGTGGGCAGAGGCAGTCACTACTGCAGTCCATGTCATCAACCGATCACCATCTCGAGTTTTGGATAAAGTAACGCCTTATGAAAAGTGGACTGGTAAGAAACCGAACCTATCATATTTAAAGATTTTTGGCTGTAAGGCCATGGTACATATTCCAAAACAAAAGCGCTTAAAATGGGATCGGAAGTCAAGATGATGATGAGAGATGGTTCTAGTAGGATATTGTGACAATACAAAGATCAGGTTACAGATTGTATGATCCAATAAACAAAAATATTATTATTAGTAGAGATGTCATATTTATTGACGAAGTTATGGATAATAATATTAATAACACAGAAGAACCCTTACCTACCAAACAGCCTGTAAAAATTCCTCTAAGTGCAAATAATGATGAAGTGATATCTATCGATGACAGAACACGGAGTGAGACTCAAGATGACAGTTCATCACACTCCAGTACTGACACATCTTTCGATAGTTTTGTGTTGAATAGAATGTCTGATGAAACTTATTATCCGAGTTCAAATGATGATAATAGCACTGAAAGTTTTACAAGAAATATGACATTAAGATCTCATCAGAGACATAATAATTTTATGTGTGTCAAGCAGGTGTCTGATTCGCTGACCATTGAAGAAGCCATGTCGGGAACTGATACTGAACACTGGAAAGCAGCAATGGATGAGGAGTATCAATCACTATTTGAAAATAAAACTTGGGAAATGACTACTCTTCCAGAAAATAAACGTTCCACACCATTCAAATGGGTTTTCAAAAAGAAAAACAAATGAAAATGGAGACAGTTAAATATAAGGCACGGCTTGTGATTAAAGGTTGTTCACAAAAACCTGGAATAGACTACACAGAAGTATTATTATAATAATAATAATTATAATAATTTATTTTTTCGCAAACTTACTTATCTAATTAGTTACACCAAGAACTTAGAACTAATACCAAACAAAGTACAATCATTTCGATTTCGAGGTGTTCACTGAAACCCACACTAGGTTGTCCTGTGTCGTAGGTTTCAGGCTCTCCACTAGACCTTTTTTTAAGACTTGAAAAATAAGAAATTACAAACAAAAGGTAAAAAAACACAAGCCAAAGATATATTTCTACTCAGGGCTAATAAGCCTCAAGAACTTACACAAACACTAAATCAAATGTTACAAATACATCGTAAATGTACACAATATTTGAAATATTTAAACAAAAATAATACATAACTTGAGATGGGGGGAGGGCAAAATCAATACATAAATTAATAAATTATTTATAGCTCAATAATTACATACAATAAAGTAAGAGCGATAGCTATTAGATACATTTTCAGGATATTCTCACCAGTAATAAGATTACGAGGCCACATATAAGTTTTGTCATAAATATGTTGAGTAAACATAACAATGCACCAAAAAATGACTCATTGGATAGCTTTGAAAAGAGTTATGCGTTATTTAAAGGGCACTGAATCATATAGATTTTGGCCTCTTCTGAAGAATGAGCCAATGATTATTTACAGAGATAATCAAAGTTCTATTAAACTTTCAGGTTCTGATAGGTTCTGATAACTCTAGAACTAAACACATAGATGTGAGCCACCATTTTGTTCGTAACAAAGTAGTTGAAGGAGCCATCGATGTGCAGTATTTACAGACAGATATGATGGTAGCTGATGCACTTACTAAGGCGACATCATACTCAAAATTGGTATTTTGTTCTGCCAAGATGGGCTTGATTTCTGTTTAAGGGAGGATGTTGAATAACAAGTAAACTGCAATGACAGCTTATGTCTATCTTGTCAAAATTTTACAGTACAAATTGGTTTACCGTGGAATAAACGTTGTTTAAACTTATAAACTTTAGTTCTTCATTTTCCAACAATATCTGTCTGGCACCACACGGAATAGTTTTTGGTTAAATAAAAAAGTCCCTTTAATAACTATTATTCACAAAGAGTTATACTTGTTACCCATTCATAGTAATATCTTACCAGAAATGTTGTCATTAGACACTTGGATGGGTAACATAGATTTATCACAAACATTAATCGATACAATCCCTCCAATTGCAGCTGCAAAACGTTCATACGCACCACATACATTAAAGTCCGTGTGCATTAATTACATTAGTCAAAGCTATGATGGATTTTACAAAGTTTTTACAGACGGGTCTAAATCTGGCTCAATTGGGGGGAGCTGCTTTTTTCGATCCCTTAAATAAAAATTCATTGAGATTTAAAATTGATTCTGATATCTCGATCATGCATATCGAATTATATGCCATTTTAGAAGCATTAGCTTACATTCGGTCTATTAATTTTCATAAGTTTGTCATTCTGACAGACTCTAAAAGCTCAATTCAACATTTGGCTCGGTGTGTCTCGCATGCGGCGAGAGATGTTCCGATAGCCTACAGTATATTATAATCAATTTTGAGCCTTCAGTCCGAGAGCAGGGAAGTCATCATACAGTGGATTCCATCTCATATCCAGCTTAAAGAAAACGATGCCGTTGATATGCTAGCTAGGCAGGCGACAACTGATGGAATTCCAGTGCGCGTGACACCCCTTGACCTCGGACTATATCAGGACGATAAGAAGCCGTTGTAGTGCATTATGGCAAGAATATTTTGATGAAAGATCTAAAGAACTAGGCATATGGTACAAGACGATCCAATCAGAGATACCAAAATACCCTTGCATTAGCAGTACTCGCTTATCACGTGACGTTTTAGTGACCGCTCTCAGACTTCGTTCTGGACACACTCCATCAAACAAGTTTGCATACTTGATGAGGAAGGTGCCATCTCCCAATTGCAATGAATGTGGGGTTCTCGAGGATACTATGCACTTGTTGATGGAATGTGTTCGGAACGACAGTTTCAGAAGACAGTGTTTTGAAAGAAGTAGTATCAGAGATATTGGATTCTGCAATGTGACATTAGCCAGTCCCGAATCTACTGATTCAATTATGTTGTATAAACTCATTCATTTAGGACTAAGAAATAATTGTTAATTATTTAAGTATAATTTTATATTGTCTTACAGGGCGATATGGTCGCTCAACGACAAAGCCCTTTATATAAATAAAAAAAAAGTGATAAGTGTTAAGATCATCCCTATCGTCAAAATAAAAAATAATTCGGTCATACATTTTTATTTCCGTTAAATATTCCGTTAGCCGTCAGAAAGTTGTTTTCCCGTTCTCAACGTACCGAAATCGCTAGATATGACGAGAATCCGTTAGGCTGGCAGCACTTTGTGAAGTGAGAAGTAAAACTCGAAAGTGACAGTGATAACACAAAAAAACATTTTTTTCACAAAAATGTCTTTGGTCTTGGTTTACTTCTCTGTGGCCGAATGTCAAGGTCAAGGTTTTCTTGTTTATTTTTACGAATGCAGCTATTACTTTTCGAAATGTTGGCAGTTCTGCAATATCTTTCCTGTGTGCTGTGAGCTGTGACAATATATGAAAGTAATGTCATGTCGTTGTCCATGTAGTAGTTCATATTGCAAATGTGTGTGTTTCCAATTAAAATGGCGTATTGAGATACAAGTTTTGTGTGTTTTAAAATTGCATTGAAAGACTCATTATAAAAGCGTTAAGTTGTTATATTTCCTCTTTTAATAGAAAGTAATCCGTGAAAATGCGGTCTGTCGTGGAAATAGGGGCCAGTGTCCCAGCGTTTTTAGGAAAATTGTGGAAATTGGTGAACGATTCCGAGACCAATCACTTGATATCATGGAGTCCCGTAAGTGTTATTGTTTATTTTGATATTTTTTCAATTTCTATAATATAATCAACCCATACTGTTGAGTTTTATGTGAGGTGGTATAAAAGTTTCGACAAAGTCGTATATAGTAGAAAGTTTATGACGAAAACAACCTATGCATGGCGCAAGTTGTCACTTCAGTGAAACTCGATAAATAAATACATACAAGTCACGTTTTCCACCATGCTCTTGGGCCTAATATGAAAAACAGAGTTACTAACCGAAAATAACGAACAATCGATATGTTTTTGGTCATCATGATTGTCAATGAGTCGATTGAGAACAGCTGTTATGATGTCATTTAATGTTTGCTATGGAAAATTTTGTGAGCGGCAATATGATTGCTACGATGGTCAACCCCACTCTGTCCTTGCTTTTTACAGGTTCTAGATTAATTAATTATTAAACTTCGCGTTTGTAATATTGTTTTCGACATTCATTTATCCAAAGATTAAAGAGTCCAGACTTGGAAAAAATTACCTTGACCCCATAATGTTACACTCATGTAACAATGTCAGAATAAATAATTCTAGTATGTTGACCAGATTTTTTTGATTTATGGAAATAATATCTGTTGAAGGTTATAAATGTGGGCTACTCTATTAATTACTTATCAATATCTTAATTCGCAAAACGAATAACTCCGTAGTAGCATATTTCAAAGGGGCCACCAAAAATTTCATAACTAAAAATTGGCAGTCTTAGGGACTGCCGATACAAGTGAAAACTGAAAACTAATAACTCAGAATTTGATAGCTTACTTGGAAATCTACACTGGTGATAACAGAGGGTGTGGCCATGACCATGGCTATCTAGATCATCCGAGTTCACATGATAATTTCTTTAATTTATGAACAGGATGCTTGAGTTCAATCCACAGCCCACGGCAAATCTGTATGTGGTGGGTGTGCCAAAAGAAGTTTTCACTACAAAAAATTCTATCTACAAAGCATCAAAAGAAAAAAGAAAAACTCCAACAAACAAGAACAAAATTAAAAATTTTGATTAACCCCCGACTACCTCGGATCTCGGATTTTCTCGGATATGTATTATATAATATGTATGTATGTATGTATTTCGCCATTTTATGGTAGCAGCCATCTTGGATTTAAATTTGTCATAGTGCAAAGTACTCTACTAGTCAAGCCCTTTCATTTGATACCCATATTGAGGTAGTAGTGAAAAAATAATACAATTCGGCATTTTGTGGTGGCGGCCCTCTTGGATTTGAAATTTGTTATATAGTATTCTACTAGTCAAGCCCTTGCATTTGATACCCATATTGAGGTAGGTTGTGAAGAAATATTTTGACCGCCATTCTGTGGAGGCGGCCATTTTGAATTGGTATTAATTAAAAAATACCGCATTGAAATCGACCCATCCGTTTGATCTCTACGGCGTCACAGACAAACACACACACACACACACACAGACAGATAGACATCGATGTCAAACTTGTAACACCCCTTTTTTTGGTTGGGGGTTAAAAACAAAAACTCCAACAAAGTTTTCTTTTGTTACTTTAATTTTTTTTATTACTTTTAGTGGCCCCTGTGATATTTGCTACTACAGAGTTATTTATTTTGCGAATTAAGATATTGTTGTTTCATTTCTAGCTTTGGTTGAACAATTTGCTCTGAACTGATGTCTCACTAGGGATGTACCTATTAACAAACAATTAACATTTTTTTGCATATAAGAATATATTAAATTATAATTTTTTCACATTTCTATTCTAGGGTGGCAAAACGTTTATCATTAAAAATCAGGCAGACTTTGCAAGGGATCTATTACCCTTGTATTACAAACACAACAATATGGCAAGCTTTATAAGGCAGCTTAATATGTATGGCTTTCATAAGATAACATCTGTTGAAAATGGAGGTTTGAGGTATGAAAAAAGATGAGATTGAATTCTCTCACCCATGCTTCATGAAAAGCCATGCATACCTATTAGAACACATTAAAAGGAAAATTGCCAATCCAAAGTCAATAATGACTAGTAATGAAAGTGGAGAGAAGATACTTTTAAAGCCAGAATTAATGAACAAAGTTTTGGCAGATGTGAAGTCAATGAAAGGGAAACAAGAAAGTCTTGATGCCAAGTTTAGTGCCATGAAACAAGAGAATGAAGCTTTGTGGAGAGAAGTGGCTATTCTAAGACAGAAACATATCAAGCAACAACAGATTGTCAATAATGTTAGTATTATTAGTTATGTACTGTAATTTAATTATTACCTCGTACCTAGTGCATAGGTTGGTCATAGTAGCTATTCAGTGTGGCAGTGCAGCTGGTATAACACTGGCTACATTCCTACATTAGGCATTGGTTGTCGCTCCAGGTTCCAATAAGGAAATTTTTGATTGTCAATGAGGATATCCTGTAATTTCACCTTCTTATTATATTCTTATTATATAGTATATAGTACACTTTGTGTATTACAAAATATTAAATTAAATCTTGTAATGAAATTGTGTAAAGTAAATTATCCCCCTATTATTTTTGTCTCTTTGTTGCAGAGCTTTCAAATAATATTTTTTTTTTTTGTTTAAATTGGTGAAGTTTTTTTAATTTCATTTAAGTAGTAGGTATTTATTGTGTGTAGTTTCTCTTGATTGTTGAATCTTAATTATTTGTTTGTTACTATATCATCAAAATAATATTTTTCATGTTTAATTTTCAGCTCATTCAATTCTTGATGTCCCTGGTGCAACCAGGCAGACCGGGCAACCCCAACAGCAACAATGTTGGGGTCAAGAGACCGTTCCAATTGATGATCAATAATGCAGCTCATAACTCTGGGGATGGGACTTACCCGGGACGATTCAAAAATCTTAAGCTTGACAAAGACACATTATTGGAAGATTTAAATGAAGATAACATGGTAAGAAACTTGGTCATTTACATTTTGACAGTACTTACTGATGTTAGAATGTTTTGATGGTGTAGGAACCATCTAATTTGCTTCTCTATTTATAACCTTAACCAACTTAATGTTTTATAATTATGATTACTATACTAAATTCTTGACTGTTTCTACTAATAAAAAAGTTTTGTTGTTAACAAATTAAATGACATTACTGAAGTAATCATCATGCACAAATGCAAGGCTTATAACTATTTCACTGTTATCAAAATTGCACCTTGTGTTGTAGTGACTAAAATGACTCAAAAAGGAGCCAATACATAGATATCTAGAGGCATATTAAAATTTGTTATGCAATACAGGTTAATGTCATACATTAGAATGTTATGTCTTTAAAATATAAATAAAATGTTACATTGCAGAGTTGAGTGAAAAGTCCGTAAAAAATGCACTGTCTGTAATCACTGTAAAGACGGATTTCGGTGCAGGTTAAGGTTACATTATCTCCATCTAGAATGAATACTTGCGAATTTTTATGCATCAGTGCACATCAGGCACTGGGTGCAGACTTTGAAGCCGTTCAGAAATAATCAGACTAGGATTAATTTTCGCAGAGTAATGTTTGAATATATTTCAAGGGCCCTGTTACTGTGTACTGTGTAGCCCTTGGGAGCAATAACAACTAGTTTATCTACAGTTAAGCATAAATAGCCAACTTTTACTTTCACATTGCTGTAACACAGGGATCTCTAACTTGGACTAGTACTTGGTCAGTCAAAGAATGTTTTTTTGGACAAGTTGATTTTTTGACAATATCTTGATAAAATGCTATGTTTTCACTGCTTGACTGACTCAAACTCAGTGGAAATCCAATATACATCTTTATATGGCTCATGACATATCACTGCACTTTAATTTCAGATATCATCACCACATTAATCATTATTGATTTTGTTTATCTAGTCTGATATTATACTTTCACTGTTATAGGAGGACGGACCAACTATCCATGAGTTGGCTCATGATGATGCCTTCCACAATGATGTGTCTCAGGACTCTACCATGTTGCCCAACGAATTTATCACCATAGATGTGCCAGTTGCTAACAACGTTAATGCTGACCGTTGTCCGACGGCGCGCTCTCCTGTGGAGTACCATGTCACCATGGAAGATGGAGATGACACTGAACCTGGTAACTTATTAAAATTGTATTAAACAAAAAAAAAAAACAGAAATTTGGGAATGTCCTTCATAAAGAGGGCTTGTTGAATACTTTTATAAATTAATTTTATTTTCTGCTATTAAAAATCTTTTTATGAATTCATACAGTGTATTTTATAAAAGTGATATCCAAAATGTCTATACTAATCATTTTAATTATTCACAGGTGCAGCCAGAGTAGCATATCCAGTGAATCGAATAAATGGTATGAGGAAAACAGACCCAATAGTGAATTTGTCTCCATCACCAACACAAATGCCAGTGTCATCTCCGCTGAATAATTCCACAGTAGTACCTCAATCTCCCATAAGCAACAGTGCTGTTCAGCCTTCTACTTCTAAGCCAAGGACGAGACACTCTTCCAAACCTCAATCTGCAAACAAACCTTTACTTACATCAAGTAACTACCACTCACTCAATCCATCAGCAGACTTGAAACTCCCTGCTGAAATATTTGCCAGCGATGACTCAGTTAGCGAATCTGGCATGACGAATCAAGAAGAATTCAATAATGTACTGAGCGAGCTCACAGGTGACCCAATGATCACATCAACTAAGGACAAGTTGCTTGGTGGTCTTAACATTAAAATAGAAAAACCAGATCCACCACAAACATCAAACAAGAAGTCAAAGAAAAGTAAAGATGGCAACAATGCAATTCCTAATTTGAACTTAGCTGATATCAAGACTGAGCTGCAAGACGATTTAGATTGGAACAATATGACACTGGCAACATTGAACACCAACAATAATGTTGGCAGGTTTCCATCGAGGTAACATATTTTTTTGTTTTCATACTTTATAAAATATGGCTGTGATAGTCAATTATGACATTTTGCCCAAATTTCTTATTATAAAATTTTATTGTGTGTATACTAAGAGTGGTTTGAAAATTCAGGAATAGAAGAGATAACTTCGGCAAAAACCTTGAGGATTTATCAGCTTTCTATGGAACAAATCAGAACAAGTATGTGTAAAATTATTCAGAATATATAAGCTTCTGGCAAAGTGGCCTCATATAAATATTTATTGGAAATGGAGTCTGATTAATTCAACTTGATACTATGTTTGCACCTGGTACTCCGGGATTATTCCAGTTTTCCCAATTTTCAATTACTAGAATATATTTTGTTATTCTCGTTGGTTCATCATTTGTAAAATATTCTTGATTTCTATAAGTATTTATATCACTAATCTTAAGTATCCATGGCTTTCACCTAATTATAATGCTAATAAGAAATGGTAATATTATTGCAGAATCACATTATTTAATATTCATTTTCAATTCAAGTTATGTAGTAAATGTTTAAGGCATAGTTTGTTATACCCATCAGAAGAAATACACATTTTTTTGTACAATTACTTCTTTAAGTTACAACAGACACCTGAACTAAACTGATATGCTGTTGTACTTTCCGTAATTGTAGTATTCCTAAACCCTGACATTACAATCTATTCCATAGCTTTTGTTGAGTTAAAATTATGTGTTTGTATGTTTTTTTTTCATCGTGATAAAATAAAACGCGAGTCATTTGTTTCAGTACTGGTTGTGTGCTTAGGTCCTAACAGTCCTATTACATAACAGTCCTAAGCCTTAGGACTGTTATGTAATATATATATATATATAACATATATTTTATGTAATTTATATTCTTCAATTTTTATTGTCTAATATTTTCATAATCTATTCATAACGATAGTTGCAAAAATAATTCCATTTAACTTTTCACAGCAAGTGAAGCGTTTTCGTCAGCAATAATCCCTTTATTCAAAAGCGCGTTTGACTAAACTATTCATGTCCATATTCCAGGGGCGACATTGACGATCACTTGGACGCGATGCAAACAGACTTGGAGTCGCTAAGAGAGCTGTTGCGAAGCGATTCGTATGCCTTAGACACAAATACATTAATGGGGGTATGTACCATGTTCCATTTATTATTTTATAACGCTAATCGCATATTCATTAAGTGGTAACAAAATAGGGATCATTCGCTACAATGGCAATTTCGATCAAAGTCCACAGTTAGCAACTGGGAGGAAATATTATGAACGCATTCATCAATCTCACGCATACATGTATAAGAATTGTATGTAAACATTGATAGTTGTGTTTGTGCGGTTGTCGGCTCTGCGCAGGTCACGTTGCAACCAACGTGCGGAGCCGAGACCGAGCGCGTGTCGAGCCGTGTGCTCGCCTTACGCACACATGCAAGCATGGCCTGTGTAAATGCACCGGTTTTATTTCGCACACACTCCTATCCCGACCGGTTTGTTGTGTTTATTGATAAAGTGTTTTTGTCACCCTTTCACGCCGGTGATTACTGATACGTTATATTTATAACTATAGAGATGGAGTTGATGCCAGCGGCCTTCTATTTAATCTAACCTACCCCAGTTTTTGCAGTTAAACCCTTGTATTTTGAAACTTTACCTGTTCAATACTGTCTAATGAAATACTTTGAGTTTATAATGGAAGATTTTTGTAGGCAAAACGTTACACAATCATTTCATCTTGCTAGGTACTAGGATCACGGTGAATGTGGAGTTTTGACATTTAAATGGCCTAAAAGGACTTTTCATCATTCACAACGTAACGCTTTGCTTTTTCCGTCGGTTATAGTCTGTAAATTTTTTTATAATGTGTAATAAATCAGTGTAACTTCTGTATTGTCCGTAGAATGCTGACCCAAGACTAGGACCCACGCTGTCTCTCGCTTTACCACAACAAACAACACACGATTATGTAATAATATAATTTTATCTACAGGTCCTCACTGATAGATATCCCACTTGATTGTATCTGTACCTATTTGCTATCATTTTAGTTTGTTTGAATATTTATTGGTGGACATTTGAGCATTTCCTTAGATGCTCGGATGGTAACAGGTTTAGAAATAGAAAGATTTAGGTTAATCATTACTTTATGGTATTCTCACTATATATCTATGATTTATTGAAGTTTATAATGCGACTGATACAGTCCTGTTCTATATTTTATTAATATAAGTATTATTTTATTTGAAATGTTTGATTATATTCAGTTTTTTTTCCATTTTGACTAAGTATGCTTAACAATGACAATAGTTTTTATACTGTTCTGCATTCAGGGCCGTAAACTACTATCCTTTTGTAATCAGGCAGCGAACTAATGAAACTTCGGATATCTATGATCACAAATTTGTTCTTAATTTGGTCATAGACGATCTTTGCTTAAGCTTTACTGGCTTTTTCTGATATTTTGCGCTGACTGTCTTGTCGTGGTAGTAGACTTGTAACTTATCGTTAGTAATGCAGACTTAATTTATTTAGTACCTAGCCGATTAGTAAATATCACACGTCGTGTCGAATTTCGGTGTTAAAAATAGCTAATAGTCTGTTAAAAGTAGCTTATGCATCTATGGTGTTAGCTACCATCTTACATACCAAATTTTATCAGAATCCTCTCAATTTGAATGTCGAGGTAAACAAAAGCATAGACAAACATTAAACTTTTTATCAGTCCCATTTCTGAAGTAACATTATAAAATTAAGAACATTACAATTTAATTTTTACAATAATATAGTTGTTCTCTTTGTTTTTAATGTGACAAGGATAGCTATGTTTTAAATAGTTTGATTTATTAACTGCAGGCTAGTTCCGACTTAATCCTGCCCTCGACCGCCTAAATAAGAATGCTGTTCCTTTACTATTGCTCTCTCTTGAATTTTGAGCGAAAATAAAGACAGCAATATCGAATCCAACAACATTTTAGTTGGCCGGTAGACTACCAAGTCGCATATCACGATGACCTTGTCTAATTTGTATTTTTAGCTAAAAATATAGCTTGTGACCACTTGGACAACTATACCTTTTAAATGGTATTATATTTATCAATTTATTGATATAATGATTGATATATTTAATGATATTATTGATATTGTTGTAGTATTTCCAAGGATTTCACAAATATTAGCATAACTGGGAAACTTTGAGTTTTCTCATTGTATTATTAGTAAAGATTACTATAGTATTGCGATCGACCTTTCCAACTGACTAAACTGACCTAGCTAAAATTACTACGGTTTTGCCATTTATTGCTTTCCCTTTAATTTCATTCAACAATAAAGTGAGCCAAGAACATTTTAGCTAGGTGGACCAACATGAGGTCTGCTGCTTGACTAAGTAGGTATAATCTAGTCTAGTCTAGTCTTGGCTTTGATGTTGATCTTTATTTATCTTTGCTTGAAATTCAAGAGTGCAATAGAGTAAAACTGTAGCCATTTTAGTTAACCGACCGTTTAACTAAAACGATGCATAGGTTATTTCTACTATAAAATTATAATATGGCAGTTTTAACTTACATTTAAAAGTACTTTTACTTTCTAATTTTTCATTATGTAATATTATTTTCAACACACTTGCTCATAAAGTGGCTCTAATTTCACCACAATCCGGCATTGACACCTATAATCGAACGGTGACTTTTTCATTACTATTACTCACTAGTGAGGAGTTAGAGATTTTTAGTTTTTGTTGAGTTGCTTTGTTCTTAAAAAACTTTCGATACAAAAAAAAACGTGTTTAATAGAACAAATGAATTAATGTAGCCATTGCTTGGTCACTTCATGCAACTTCGTATTTAAATAGAAAAATTCAACTTGTACTTACGTGTTTAAAAATAAAACTTTCACTCAAATATCAAGTTTTTTTTGTAATAAAGAAAATTTATTTTTTGCATTGCGCGCGCATTTTTTGACAACTGATTATTTTTTCCCGCCATAACGAAATATTTTAACTACACGTTTACACTGTTTAAATGTTTTTTTATTATTATTTTATTTACAAGTGTGTTGAAAAACGTCGTATGACACACATGTGTGTATTGATGATACCGTTATCTTAGGGGGCGTCTATAAATTACGTGAGGTGTTTAAGGGGGGGAAGGGGTCGAGTCAAAGCTCATGTAATCTTACGTTGGAGAGAGGGGTCTCGGCAATTATCACGCAATTTTTTTTTCTGATTGAAACAAAAAAAAATTGGTTTCAATAGTCTCTCTTGAGACCGCGCATGATTCTCTATGGAGTGAATTAGAGTAGGTATTCTTTTTTTAATCGCAGTAGTACGATTTAAGTTTTCTATTTAATTTTTTATTACACTTATAATTAAACTCTCAGCGATATTGGTTAGGTACTAGTCTTAACTAGTCGTAAATAAAAGCACGATGCATTTTTTTTTCTTTTGACAATAACAATCCAACGTGTTTACGAAAGAAACCCACATTTTGAAAAATCTCACGTGAGATTGGGGGATGGGGGAAGGGGTTGAATAAAATGTCACGACATCTCATCAGGGGGGAAGGAGAGACAGAAAATTAAAAAAAAACACCTCACGTAATTTATGGACGCCCCCTTATTTGGTCCTCGGCTATCTTGAGACCCGAGGCTTGGCGAGGGTTTTGGAGTCTTGGCGACCAAATCCCAACCAACCAGAATCACCAACTTTACACGCTTGTGCCATAATCTACTATTTACTACGTACCTATTAGATTTAAGTTTGGTAACGTATAAGTAGTTGTCGCCTCTGTAGTGTAGGCCACTTAAACGCTACAATAATGTAATACCTAAGTATGAGTATACTTTTTTTCCAGGGTATGTAGTACCAGTAAGTGTAATTACAGGCCATAGAGATACAACATCTTGTATATCTGGGTGACAAGCGTAGTGCAGTGCTAGGTAATAACTTAGACTTGGATGTTCCAATAGCTGTGCTGTAATGGGCAGGCATGTTACTTAGGCAGGCACAAGTCCTGGTCATCACATATCATACAAAAAATAGCAGTCAATAGGGACTGCGATAGAAGTGAAAACTAAAAATACAGAATTTGATAACTCTCATCGGGAACTACGGGATGAAACCGGAGGGCGTGGCCATGACCGTGGCCATCTAGATCATCAGAGCTTACCCTAAGATATATATCAATTACGACGTGAATTGAACTCAAGCGAGTTCAATTTACAGCCCACTGAAAATCTGTACCTATGTGGAGAACCAAAAGAAGTTTTGACTTCAAAAATAAAAATACAACGAGTCACGCCCCGATTGTCAGTTGTGTCTTGCTATTACTCCCTCTATTTCAGAGTAAAATTGATAGGAGAAAAGTAGTACAGTTGTATTTGAGGAACAATTTTGTTAGGTGGTTGTAGGTTGTAGTTGTTAGGTAGGATGCTCAGGCTAATTTGATGAGAGCATTACCTTCATTCGTCATAGCTTATCTAAGCGACTAAAACTTCTAATGTCGTTAAACAATAAAGTTTTCATGATGATATAATTACCATTTCAGTTATTCGGAGCAGACGATCCGTTCTACGGTTTATCGTTCAACAACGGCGTAGACGAACGGTCCAAACCGACTAGCAGTGGTAAGTGTTCTAACCATTTGTAGCATTTGCATGTGTTTTGAGTGATATTCAATATCCAAGTATTTGTCGACATTCAATATTGTCTCCGGTTAACTAAGGTTTCTAACACCACATAAAAGTGCTGAGTTTAGTTTTAACTATGCTTTATAGTTTATATATGTATTTCCGAAGTTGTAATGTGAATTATAATTTAATTTAGTACACTAAATGATATAAAAAGATGATATTAGTCATAGACTAAAACTTATTGTAATTAAAATAAATATGTCTTCAAAAATATACGATGGGTCTACACATCGTCTAAGTGTAATAAGTGATGATGGAATGGCATTTACTGCATGCAAAATTGAATGATACTTTAGATTGAAACATGCAAAATAAATAAATAGGTAATTATTTGGACTCTTCATGTTCCGATAGTTGCGTGTCACTGTGCTGTTATGTGGCTGGCATTTTGCTTACTATCAGGCACATGTTCAGCTCGTCTCGTCACTCTGAATTATAAAAAAAACTGATCATCAATGATTACTTTATACACAATTATGTCTGACGAACGAAGTTCGATTTGACAAATACATAACATTTTGTGATCCGATTTAATCCCATATATTACAAAAGTAACTGATGGTTTCTCTTTTAAATATGGTTATTTATTATTCATTAAAAATCTAAGGTACGAAGGAAGTCTTCAAAACATTTCGAACAAACCGAACGACACATTTTTGGCCTAGTACTCAGAAGACAAAATTTATCTTCGGAAATATAATCATCACCGTTTAACATAGTTAAAATGCAGCACTATCCCAAAATATACAATAGGGTATTACGCACTATGCTAATAAAAAACCAAAATTATGAATCTTTGATAGATTTACGTAAAAGTGAGTAGGTAATGATAATTTCATTCATAAAAATGCAAAATAATTTAATATTTCAATTTTAATATGTTCTTAGAATGTCTAAAACTCTCTACGATGCGACGTCACTAGCTCAATTAAACAAATAACTGTTAGGCGGCCCCTAGACCTACAATAACTTAGTACAGTACATTTGATTGTACAAAAAGGTTGAAAGGAACTTTGCATCCAAACGATCAATTAGTCAATTACATTGCACAAAGTACGAACTGCTCAATGCTTTCGTGTTCAGTCGGATAATGGTGTTGATGCCGTAGAGACCGCGCAAGCAAAAAATTCTCCACAAGATTAGCGGCCCGTTCCGGCTTCGCTCGGATATTGCCACATAAAGCCCATTAATCGAAATAAAAACTATCTTATCTTTTATGTTGGATGAATCTACACACGGTGTCCAAATTTGATTAAAATCGGCTAAGTAGTTTAGGAGTCCATCGCAGACAAACATCGTGACAGGAGATTTATATATATTAAGATTGATAGCTGCAGCTATAGTGTTTGGTGTTATTTGGTGAAATCTTTGCTTGCCTTTGTGTTTGTAATGTGCAAACGATACTGTGTTTTTGAAGGGCATTGTTTCCAGTGAAATTACCGGGCATAGAAATAAAACATCTTATATCTCTGGATGACGAGCGTAGTGTTTTGTTAAGTAATGATTTGGACTGTTATTAATGTTCCAATAATAAAAAAAGAAACATCTCTTTGCATTTAGACAACAATATCTAATACTAAACAGTAAACAAAAATTATCGCGTTCATTACATTTTTCGCTCTCGATATTCCACAGAGACGTCAATTCTCTATACAATTGGATACTCATATTCGTAAATAAACTCTCTTTTCTTAACTTCTGCATTCTCGTCATACATGTACTCCTTGTCAAGACGAGCAACAGAGTAATCAATATTCCGCAATAGGCGTGACGACAGGTCCTGAAATTATATCAAATTGATTTGATATAATGACTGTATTTAAATAGAATATAATATGTACCAATTTTAATTTTGATATTTTGTAGTTTAACTTACTTTATGATCATTCAAAGATGGATAGACAAGCCCATTTTAAGATTACGAAATAACTAAAAATGTTTTTACCATTGGATAACCCATTCAATTTAAGATACTTTTGTTATGAAACCAATTTCCGAAACGCAATATTTGATATAGCTTCCATACAAACTTTACGCGCGACACAGAAAATACGTCACGTTTCTGTAGTGATTTGTATGAAGCGTTTTTGGGAGAGTCCAAAATTGTGATTTTAACCTTAAACGGTCAATAATATTGCATAATTCGGAATATTGCGCAAAATGACTGATCATCTAGATTGTTGCCTTATTGTTAATTCCGAAATTTCTCAGATTTTATCACCTAATTTTTGATATTCTTAAAATAGAGTTTCGTTACATGAGACGGCTAAAATGTTAAATAATTTTCAAACACTAAATACATACACAACTTATGTATAAAAAATATTAAAATGTTGTTTTCGTAATGTTAATAACAAAATTTCGTCTGTATCAAAGATCTATTATGATTCCTACTTACCTCAATAATCTTAACAGAAATAGTTTTTAGTTTTAGTGCACGATAGCTTCGGAACTCTTGATAAGTAATTTCAACCATCCTATTCTCGTTTTATACCAGTTGGTATTTGAATGCAAAATGTTCCCGCAGTTTTAACATTTGTTTCTTACAGTCAAGTACAAAACACCAATTTTATGGACTGTAACTCATTATTAATTTACAAAAATGTGTTTATTCCCTCAGAGAAGCGTATTGTTTACACTGCTAGTGACGTCAAAAATAAGGAGGTGCATTAGGCGGCGTTTTCGCGGGAAATTTTGAATGTGAAAGATATTTACGCATTTTTTTTTAATTCATTTTGAATGAAGTACTTGTAACTGGAGATTAAATTAAAATACTCTTAAAAAGAGGTCGTAATACCCTATTCATCATCAGCCGTTATCGTAAGGGTGAAGTTCACGTACATTTGAATGAATATCTACTATTATTTTGCTAACCCATGTTCACAAAGTGCTAATGCAGTGAAATAATAGCAATATTAGAATCCGTTCCAACGTTCCGTGGTAAACACTGAAATTGTCAGTAAATGGTGACGAAGGCTAATTCTATATAGATTAGATAGCCGCTGCTTATTAAGTTTTTCTCCAAATTACCTACAGTTATTTGGAATGTGAACTGAAATGTAATAAAACACGAAAATACATCACAAATTACTTCGGCTCGGTTTTAAAATACAAATAATTGCTTTAAGTATGCCTTATGCAAAGCGAAATATGTTTAACCTGAGCAAACACCAACATATATAGACGCGAACTCCACCCTAAAACCAAGCTGTGTAAGAAATCCGCCCGCCAAGTTCAGGTAAATTCATACTCATGTCATCACCCAGTTATATTTCACGTTTATGTTAATTGTAGATACAACCAAACAGTATCCGATGATTGATTTTGATTGGCTGATTGGTAACAGCGAAGCTCCACCACCAAAGTAACTGGGGCCACACACCCGTCAAGACTAGCATCATGTTCACAAGTTTGGATCATGAATCATGACCACAAGTTTGGATCATGCATCATGACCACAAGTTTGGATTATGCATCATTGCTACATTGGATAGTCCGTGGTAAAAGGTTACTTTTAATTCGGCCTCTGTCATTGGTAAATACAAACGTATTTTTTTAATTAGACTACATCGGCGTACTGTTTTGTGAGCGACGGAAACTGTGGTTTTAATATCGTTTTACAGTGCGGTTCACCGAGACTTGAATTGTTTGATAATTCCACGAAAGCTGGTTTGTTATGAAAATAAGTTAATATTTAAATAAAAATATAATGGGCCACATACATCACAATTATCAATTATTCTGAACTAGAAACATGGATGCACAAACATTTTTTCAGTTGTCATCAATCAATTCATTGTTATTTTGTATGGAGGTAAGGTGATTTGAGACATGTGATTATTTTTACATTCTCAAATACTGATAAATCATCGGCGCACGATGAATTAAAATAACACTGAGTTGACAGAATCAATTAGATTAGATATCGGCTTAGAGTCTATGGAGTTGTTCCTGAGGGCTATCACAGAACTACTGAGTTCTAAAAGTGATAACTTGGAAATGATTAAATAGCTTGAGCGACCGTATGGGGACAAATTATATTTAATGCGACATCGTCGGCTGATTGCGGTCAACAAAGCTGATGACAATGGGTAAAATACAATGAAAATGTTGTTATGTGGATTAGCAGTAAACTGGTAATCCACCAGGTTTTGAGTCAGATTGAGTGGGTGAGAAAGTATAATATTTATGTTTTCAAAAATAACAAGATGATAAAATTTAAAAACATCGATGAAAGGGTTCAATCAAATCGAAAATCAAAATTGCTTTGTTTTCATTACGCTTGCGTCACTTCTGTAGCAATGTAAGTAAGTATACTAAGAAATATACTTAAAACATTAAACAGGACATAAGTAACGCTACCGAAACGTCGAGGTAATTTAATAATAATTTAGATCGCGACGATAACGCTGCCAAAACTTCGAGATAGGTAATGAAATAATTATTCAGATTGCGATTAAGTACTGTGTAATGTTTCAATATTAGTTAAAATCGTGAAAGTCAAAAAAAATTAACTCAGATACTGACGTAAGTCTTAAAGTTGGGGAAACTCAAGAAAATAACGGATTACATCCTATGTTCTAATTTTTAATACATTTGCTATCGTTCAAAGGACGGTGACAGAGCCGCTATTATTACTGCATCGCCCACATCTATACTAATATTATAAAGAGGAAAGATTTGTTTGTTTGTTTATTTGTAATGAATAGGCTCGAAACTACTGGACCGATTTCAAAATTCTTTCACCTTTGAAAGAAAGCTACATTATCCCCGAGTAACATAGGCTATATAATATTTAAAATAAATTTAGGAATCCTTACTAAAACCCAATAATGTAACATAAGGTGTAAAAAAAGACCTGAAAAATTCCTTACGTCGCGTGCGCTGCGAAAACTATTGATGATAGAACAAAATCATTTACTACGACTTTGCAGAACTCATCATTATCTACAAAAGTGTCGCGAGTCAAAGTAATAAAATAAAGTGCCGCGCGGCTCACTCGCGCGATCGGCTCCTACTACGCAGCGGTCGTGTGCGTGATCGTATGATTTTAGCTTGAAAAATTTTTGAATTCGCTTTAAATTCATTTCGTAGGTAAATAAGTATATGATAATAAATATTATATTTTAATGTAACTTTTCAAACTGCTTATAGTAGTATTTTATGGGTATTCATTCCTGTTCAAAATTTAAGCAAAATTTAGTAAAAGGTAGTTTTCTGCGCCCATATTTTAATTTTCTTTCAATAAGTACCTACTACTTACCTGATAATAAATATTATATTTTAATTATTCAAACAGCTTAGTACTTCATATAGTTCAATAAGCAAAAATTTAGTAAAAGCCTGTTTAATTATTTATTTCCTTCTATTTTCATTTTATAATGCCCTAAAATGCCAAAAGATCAAGATATCAACTTTCTAAACATAGTTCCCATGCGAGGGCAATAAAAAATACGGCGTAATGAGGAATCTTCATCAGAAACTGAAAATCGCCTTGATCGGAGAGAATACGCGTCGCAATCGCGTACTAGAGAGTCAAGTATCGAGCGTTCGCAGCGGCTTGCTGAACAAAATGTTATCACTGGCGCAGCAGCTGGTCAACTAGCTCATATACCGAGGATACCGATGATTCCAACTGATCTGCCAATCCCTTTTAAACGACTTCAGTTTCCGGTGAAATCATCTTTCGCGTTAACTATTAACAAGTCCCAGGGCCAAACCTTCGAATTATTAGGGATCGACCTACGAAAAGAATGTTTCACTCATGGCCAACTGTATGTTGGCCCACGTGTCGGAGCTCCTGAAAATCAATTTATTTTGCTGCCACAAAATAAAACTACTTCAAATATCGGGAAGTTCTGACTCACTAAAACTGATGGCATTTTTTTGTAAATAATATTATATATGTATAAAATTTTAAAATAAAAATACAAAAAAACATTAATAAAAAAATCATAAAAAAAATTCAAACTCCCTTTATAATTTTACTTTTTTTTTAAGCCCGATACAAAAAAAGGGTGTGTGTGTGTGTATGTACCCGTGCGAAGCCGGGGCGGGCCGCTAGTATTTATATATTCACAAAGGACACCTACTTGTTGCGTAACCTCGATTTATCATTTTGTTAAAGTTTAAAGGGGTAAGTACTGAACGGTGATCTTCCCACTCGATCTGGCTTGCAATCGGCCTGTGCTAGGTTAGTTAGATTTCCTAATAGATGTTTTACAGTGTCGTGTTATACATATACTGTAATAGATTTTCCTTCTACTTGTTGTTATTCTTAATGTAGATTTATATAGTATAAATTGTGCGCAACAAAATTATTATAAATCCAAAGGGTTACTTAGGTACTATAATGGTTTGGATTGTAAGTAGATAAATTAAAATTTTAATTAAGGAAATTACGTTACTGGAATTAAAATATAAGATTATTATATTTATGTATTTGTTAATTATAATTATGTACTGTGATGTATATGTCATCGTAAAGTTGGTAACACGGTCAGATTATTGTCTAACGGTAGAAGAGGTTAGTTTGTAATCTAACGGCGTTAGATTATGATCTGACAATTTTACGGTGATATGTAATTTTTGAAGTTTATAGTTTTACGTGTTTTAAGTTTTGTTGAAAGGATACAACTGTACCAACATATAGAAACAATTTTTTTAGGCTTAAATCATGTTAAAGTTTAATGTTTCCTTGTTAATAAAAGGGAAGAAGCCGAGGGTCGGGAAAACAAACGCGAGCGGCGATGAGAAGCAGCACGAGCTGTTTTCTGAGGACGATGGTATTCTTTGATGATACTTTTTGTATTCGATTTAGGCCGTTTGATTCGCTTTGCTAGTACGCGTAGATTTTCTCCCTCTCGCATTATTTCGCTTTATGCATGAAAAAGAGCTGAATGGTGGCGTTCAAAATTCTTTACTTTACTATGTTTTTTGAATTATGTTATGATACATATATTTGTTATGATTGTTACTGTTCGAATCTCATCCTTCTAGTGTCGTAGCTCCTGACACAAGTATAACTGTTTGGTTTCGCTGGAGGGGTTAATAAATGTGTGTCATTTGTAATAAAATACAATACTTATAACAAACAGTGCAATTCGACTTATTGTAGGTATTTTTATTAAATATTACATCTTACATACTCAAAAAAATGTAAATATTCCGATCTAAATTTAAATGCCACTGGGGATCTCTTTCACGCATATGGCAATCTTTATAAGACATAGATTTCGTAGATTATGCAAGCAAAAATATAAACGCAAAATTTTTGATTTGGTAGCAGGAAATGGGTTTAGCTTTAGATTTTATCTCTAGGAAGATAGATATTTATTAAATTATTTCTGGATTATTATATTGCTGATGGTGGAGTGATATAATTACCTAGTGATATGTTTGATTGTGTTGATTTGTTTTGAAATAGATTGCTGTTATTATATTTTGTGAATGGAGCTCTATTCAGGTACAAAGAGAATGCATGCGGGTCGTTCATGTATGTTACTAACACATATATTTATTTATTTTCTTAAGATTATGTTTTTTAAAATATAAATACATACTTACACAGTTTAATAAAACACAACAACTTAGCCCTAAATTGTCCAGAGAGCGCAGCAGGGTCCAAACGTCAGTGCGGGATCGCCCATGACATCGATCTTAAGCTTCAAATATAAAAAAAACGCATTGAAATCGGCTCATCCGTTTGAGCTATACGGTGCCACAGACAGACACACACATAGACATACACAGACTGACAGACAGACATCGACGTCAAACTTATAACACCCTTTTTTTTTGGTCGGAGGTTAAAAACAGGAAGTTATAAGTGACAGTGGTTGCACAATACAATATTTAATGTCTTTATAAATAGCGTATGTAATACCTTTGTATCTCGAAAGGGCTCATTAATATGCAAGTACCTATTATGATATTCATATGTATGTTCGTTTTTATTTTGCTCTCAATTACGTAAAAAGTATAGTAATAAATATGAGTGGCATGATTAGGAATGAGTATAATCTTAAGCGTTATTTTAGATCACAATTATATGCATAAGCTCTATTAGTTTTAATTAACAAAAGAAATCTTGATATTAATCTAGATTTCTCTTGTTCATTTCATGGTCTATCTATGATATGTCGTTGATACAATTTAGTAGATGTAGTGTTTTTAAGTTCTTAGATAATTAGCTTTTGGTAAAATCGGTTAATTTAACGATTTTTGGGCAAATTTCAGTGGAGGGGAATCAGCTAATCTCCTATACAGGAAATATTCCAGACTTTGAGGATATAGCAATGCCGGATCTGGAGTGCGATAATTCTCAGGACGGGCTTGCGGCTTCACCCAGTAGTATTTCCACGTTGAACACGCCTCAGGTTCAGCTCAACTCGCCCTCGTACACCCTCAAACCATGAGGAAAGCCTAAGAAACGTCACCGCAGGAAGAAACGCTCCAAAAAGTGAACACTTGTGTGACGAGTATGGACTGTATTAGTTCTTATAGTGTGGCCGAGTTGTCCTTAACTTTATCTCGACGAAAAGAGTTAGTGGACAACGTTGAGGTTTTACTAATGATGCGAAAACCTAAATTCACCTTTCAAATACTTGATAATATTTTGACCATAGTATAGATCATAAATTCTATCACTTCTTGGAGGAGGGTCAAACATCAAGTGGTCACACTATATATATACCTACACATAACTTAGTGCTGTCATGTATTTAGTGTATATTGTAAATTGTTTTTAAGTCTACTCGCGAACAGGATAAGTGTTGTGTTGTGTATAGTTTCGAAATTCTATTTTATTTTAAAGGATTGTCTTTTTCCCTAAAATGATTGTCTGTAAATTAAGAATTGTGTATGGTTTTAGGTATTCTAAGAGGTTATAATTATGCTTTTAGTCCAGAAATATTGAAAAAGTAAAATAAAATGTCATTAGGTTCGAATAAATGGCAATTAAAGATCGAAATCAATTTTTGTATAAGACAGTAAACAACATGCTTATTTCCGTTCCAGACTGAACACAAAGTCTGCTTATTTACCAAATAAAATAGGTGCCTTAGACAGCTCGGTTTTGTAATTAATAAAAAAAAAAAAAACACGGGCTGGAGAAATTTAGTGTCTAACATAAGACTGCTTTGTGTTGAACATAACATGTGAATAAAATATATACAGGTCAAAACCGATTAGCACATTATCCTTCAAAAGTGAAAATGACCAGTCATTAACCATTGAATGTTTTATGTTTGATATCAAGTTGTGAAAGTAGCATATTTGTACAAAAACAGTATAATAAAATAGATTTTTTATTGAGGTGCAATCAATAGGAAAAAATGGGTATTAACTTGCATTTTATTATTGTCAGGCTACTATTGTAAAATTGTAGGCATTATGAGTAAATTATATTGCTTATTACGATTATAGAGTTGCATACAGTCATATTTACCATAGAAGTAAGTAAAAAACACAAAGCCTCTAATTTAACTAGTATTTTATGCGTCCAATGACAATTTCTGTAACTACTTTGAAAAGTAATCAAATCTTTCCGGCTATAGTTGCAATTAAATGGCTTGTTTTCTAGGTATACCAAGAACTAGATATTATGGGTCTTTTTTACTCAGAATTAAAGAAGTCTGTATGTCCCATTCGTGCGTCATTAGTCGGCGCCTTGTGCCAGGGCACCATTGCGATTGCCCTGTGTGCGGAACTGATATAGTATTACCTATACACTAGCGGTCCGTTCCGGGTATTTATTTATTTAGATAAAGAAACACCAACAGTAGGTAAACATATTGTATAAGTCAAAGGTGATGTTTCCTGATATGGATACCCTTGATAGGTGTTTTCAGCATGGTTTACAACATGAGGAGATGGTTAAACAAAAAACAAAACATTACAAGACAAAATAAATATTACAAAACTATTACAATAATCAAACTAAAAA